>CM074718.1:153880261-154480261 GCA_037306005.1 Rhinophrynus dorsalis | reverse complement strand
AATGCACTGCACACCTCTGGTCATTAAAGGATACATAACTAAACATTTCACTGTGAAGCCAATGGGTGTGAAAGATTTAGTTTTTATGCCTACAAGTTAGAGACTTTTGTAATTCATTCATAGTCGATAAACTCACAAAAAAAACAAAAAAACAAAAAAAGACATTGAGGCTTCAGAAATAAAACATTCATAAAAATTGATACATTGTACGAAAAGTATTTAGAAATTAGTTTACATGTTTTGTCAAACTTAAGCTACAAGATATAACTGTACATACAGATTATTTTTTCCACCACTCTCTCCACCCCATGGGTACCATTTTAATAATACTATTTTACCTAGGAATTATTTTACCATGTAGTGTTCCAGTAATGTCTCATTGTCAACACATGATTATCTAATACTCTTATCCTACTGTCTCATTCCATGATCATTTAGACTATTAGCAAATACATAGCAGATGTATCACCCCCCACATGCTCACATTAAAATGGTATTTGTCACACGAGAACAATCCAGTTCTTTAAAGTGCATTGTTGTTGTTCTTTTCATAGAAAATATTTAAATTATTGTACTTGGAGTGGGTTTATTCCCTCAATGGGTTACGCGAGACTAACTTTTTAATCTGTAGCTTCCATCCAGTGGAGAGCTTTTTGAAGAAGGAAAAATAAAAAGTTGCTTTCTATTTAACATTTTGAGTGCCAGAGGCAATGCATTGCGTGCCCCTCTGGCACTGAAAGGGTTAACTTTTTAAATAAATGTCATCAATAAAATGTTCTGAATTTACAAATAATGTAAAACAGATATTGGAAAGTCAGTCAAATTTTAACCCTTTGAGTGCCAGAGGGGTACACAACGCCATACCCCTCTGGCACTCAAAGGGTTAATCCGCCTGGATGCAAGAGTGACCTCAAAGACATTGCGTTAGAGACCACTCTAAAATCCAAGTGGTTAAAACATCTTATTATGCGATTTTCAGTTTACTGTATATATATATATATATATATATATATATATATATATATATATATATATATAAAAAAAAAAGTAAGAACTTGCAGGGGAAGTTGCTTATATTTGGGATATGAAATAGATCATTAAATCATGTTTGTTTTATGAAAGAAAAAATAATTGCCACACAGAAAGAAGTCTGTTTGTGCTCTAATGAAAGAAATAAGTGAGAAGAGAGGAAAAATAGAGAACTCAAAATAATAAAAGAATAGAATGGCTAAGGAAGATTTTTTTTGTGGGGGGGGATTAAGAGGGTGGGGAAGTAAAGAGGAATTTATTTAAAGAGGACAGGTCACCTTGAATTCAAGTTTGCATATTCGAAAACATTTCTCCAAGAACCTCATATACATCATATTAGCCAAAGAACCAGCAGATGCATAGTTTAAGGGAGATTGATACTTTTACTTCACTTTTCAGAAGTAAAAGTATCAATAGTTCAAACTATGAATCTGCCGGCGTTTTGGAAAACATGACATATAAGCAGTTTTTAAGGTAGTTTTCAAATATGCAAATGTCAATTCAATGAAACAGGTCCGCTTTGCATATGGAGAAATATGTACATACACCTCAAGTCAGCACACCGGGGTGCTGGTGAATGTAGCTGCTGCCAACTGTCAGATACTCAGCAAAGGAAATCACTGCAACAACAGAGTTTTTCATCAGCCAGCAATGAGGAGCCAAATCATAAATGGGTTGCTACCACATGCTGACTGAGTAAATGTTACTGTGGTTAAGACTGGTGTTGCAATTATTTCCTTTGCAAGGCCACTTTAATGAGAACTCTAAATGCTTATAAATTTAAGCAGTAAAGGGCCTGGGGTGTCAGGATAACATGTAACGCCTCATGTAACTGAGCTGAATGAACCATGAAAGTGTGAGAAGAAGACAGATATTCAATCAAAAATTCTGAAAGTGCAAAGTCCAAGTTACTAACCAGCATAAATAAATCAAATACAACATTCCCTGACCTTCCAGTGACCACATGCAAGACTAAACCTGCTTATATAGGCTTGGTCCTTATAGGAACTTCTTCTGAACAACCATGGTAACTCAAGATTCGTTGGTTCTGACATTTAGATCAGAAGTCACAGGTACTTGGCATTTTACATAGAAAGGTGGAAAATTATAATTAAAGGAACACTAACACCTAAAATGATGTAGAGTTACACACTTCATGCTAGCCTCTGTAAAAATTCTAAAATCTAGTCTAATATTGTAGACATACTTTGAACTCTCTGATCTGCCCTGGAGACTCTGATTTTTACAATTAATTACAGAGTGTCCGAAGACAGAGGCGGATGATCTGGCAGTAGTTTCTTCTGAAACTCTGCCTACTTTTACTCCTTCCCACCCTGTTCCTCCCACATCCTGCTTACTTCTCCACCTTCCCACCCAGTCCCTCCCATTTCCCCTCCTTCCCACCCTGATCGGCCCACTTCATGGCACAAGGACTATAAGCCCCGCCCCCATATGAAGCAAATTGTATAATTTACATCCCACTGGTTGACAGCACATGCACCCTCTCCGGGGGCTCAACGGGAGGAAGTTTCCAGGTATGCTTATATATGCACTCTGGGGGCTCTCATTTCTGCCTTTTCCAGGGCTCCCATTACAGCCGCAGTCTTGATAGGTGCCTCAGAAGAGATACTGTCTTACTGTATGTGAATGGGTCTGAGATAAGATACCAGTCTTTCGGAATAGAAGAGTGGGGTGTACTAATCTCAATGCAACAAGAACATTAGCTGTGGTCAAACAATTAACCAAACAGTGTCTATAGATGACACTTTACACATGAATTCTAAATGTAAGTTCAGGATTAGACTTATCAGATCTAACATAAATAACTATATTTTACAGATACTTGCTGAAAGTACATAATATTTAAAATTATATAACCTCAGTTTCATTTTTTGGTGTTAGTGTCCATTTAAGCCCTTTACAATGCTACATGGCCTTTGATATATATCCAAAGTCTTAATGGAGCAGTACGCTTTTTTTTATAGCAATATACTGTGCTCTTCCTACTGAGTAAAACAAGGGTATGCCCACTGCTGGGGAGTTTTTCATTCAACTGTTATTACAGCTTAAATTATTTTTTTCCCAAACAGCAGCAGTAATTGGTGCCTTAAGAGCAATATGTTTTGCAATGCATTCTATGGGAAAGCTTGAATCACTGAATATGTCTCTCCATAGTAAGCAACAGGAACTGCAACGTTTGGTGACCACAACACAAAATTGCAGTTTAATTAAAAAAGTTTGACAGTGAGATAACTTTTGAACAACAAATCTTACAACAGAAAAAGTACCCTTGTTTTTGCAACAAGAAGAATTGCAGTATTTATTTCCAAATAAAAGTGCACTTCTCCTTTAACCCTCGGAGTGCCAGAGGGGTATCCAACACATTGCAAAATAACTCATATGTGACAAGCAGGTAAACGGCATGTATATAACAAATGTTTTTGTTACTAAAATAAAAAAACAAAGCTGAAAAGATAGTGCAAAAATATCACACATTATACCTAAGATATAAAAAGTTCAATTGGCACCAAAGGTGATAGTCTGTTTATGAGTATATTTTTAATGTGTCCATCTGGGAACAGAGTCATCTGTAGGACACTAACATCTCTGAACAAAATTCTTAGGAAATATTCCTGATCTTCCATTCAGTTCCCCGCTCATCCATTCCTTATCTATCGATTCCAGAGCTGAGATTATGTCACCTGCCTGGAAGGTAATCGAGAGAACTGGAGGTTAAATACATTCTATTATCAAAAGCATATAAAATGATTCACAAATGGTAATATCAACCTACAGACAGATTTTTGATTCGATGTATAAGGGTTTAGTTCCCTGAGCCTCCTAAAGCGTCAATGTATAGTAACACCAACACCTCCTAACAGTACCCCACCCCCATTTATTTAATTATGGTTAGAAAAACTAATGACCTCTAAGAATTTTTCCTTACTCATTGGTCAGAGATAAAATCATACCTGTAAGTGTTGTCCATGAAGATTTAAGTCACAGTAAAACTGCCCCCAGCTTCTCGCCCCACTCCACCCACTGCACATGGTAACCTTCTATGGCTCATGCATTCTGTCAACTTCAGTTTGTAAAAACAAAAAAATAGAAGTTCCAGTGGGCTGGTTTTGAGGTCCTATGTTTCTGCTAGTACAGTCATGTCCACCACCAGGGACATGACATCTAGGACTGATTGAATAGGTCATTCTCTTGAAACAAGGCAGAAAGGAAAAATTCATAATAACCATTAGTATTTTCGGGCCATAGTAAGGCAAGTGGGAGGTTATTATAAATTGGCGCCTTTTAATGTCCATCATACAGCAGTTACATAAGGGGATTTTTGCATACTTACCAATAAATCCTTTTCTCTTTGTCCACATGGAACACAGGAACCATGGAGTGAAGTTCCCTATGCAGGAAGACATAGCACTTGTAAGAAGAGCTCTCTGAGGAAGACCCCCTACCCGGGACATCAACCAATGTTTTTTCTCCATGAGGGAAGTCCTGTATTCCACATGGACTAAGAGAAAATAAATTAACAGTAAGTATACAAAAATCCCCTTTTCTCTTTCATCCTGTGTGGAGCACTGGAACCATGGGGATATAGCAAAGCAGCCACCAAGATTCTAGATAGAAAAAGAAAAACCCAACAAAACACAGAACATGTTCAATGGGAAAGAACGGGTACAGCATGTACCACAGGTGTCAGACATCAACATTAAAAACAAAGAACTGAAATCAACAAGGCACTCGTCCAATGGTTATCAGGAAGGACACCTAACCAGGCACAATAGCCTGTAAGACATTTCCTTCAAAACCGCCTTCAGCCGAAGCCAATACATTAACATGGTAGAACTTGACAAAAGTCTCATGGGACAACCACATTGCCGCCTTACCCAGCTGCTCAGCAGCGGACTGATTCATGTAGGCCCAAGAAACACCTGCTTTCCTGGTGGAAAGTGGTGTAACCACAAATTGTATTAGATTCTTCTGCAAAACATAAACCTGTCAAATGGTCACCTTGACGCAGCCAAGCCCATAATCTGGCCATCAGGGATGCACCACAGATACAACTAAGCCCACACAAATGCCTTCAGAGATGACAAACAGGGAATTGGATTTCCAGAAAGGCTGCATGTGATGGCCACAGTACATCAGGCACTGCACCACATCAAAAGGTGAAGGTCCTGCTCCTTGTCTATTAGAGAGAGCTCTGCACAATTTTGCTTGTTGATATGAACTCCGAAACAACTTTAGGTAGAAATACTATAGGAGTCCTGAGAACCACCTTGTTAGGATGAAAGAGCAAGAAAAGAGGTTTACAAGATAAGAAATGCAGTTTGGCCACCTGCTGAATTAAGACTACGGTCAAGAGAAAGGTGGTCTTGAGCATCAGGAGACACAGGAGAACTGAAGAAAAAGGCTTAAAAAGGAGCCTTTCTGATGCACACCCAAAACCAGGTTCGGATCCCACAGAGGAGTGGGATCGTGAAAGACCGGGTGCTCGTGAGCCACCACTTGCAAATCAGGCAGTGAGGTAATATAACTTTAAAAAAGGACAGAAAAGCCAACAACGGAATTTTAATAGAACGCATTCTGAAGGCTGTCCTGTAGAAAGGCCGCGACCCCCGATCCTCACAAGGATCGTGAAGAACTCTGGACATAAAGATATGAAGTGGAGGAAGGTACTTAAAATCTATGTGATAACCTGCAAAACCCAATGATCCACCATAGAAATAGCCCGTGTGAGGTGGAAAAGACTGAGATGACTCCCTATTGCCTGTGACGGACCAAGCCCCCGTTAGTCATGCAAAGGTAGGTTTGTAATTTTCAGTTTCTACCTGGACTTCTTGCTTGCTCAAGCCTGCCTGGATTTGGGGATGCGCTTGGGTAGTGCAATGAAGCAGAACCCCGAAAGCATACCCATACAAGCAGGGGTAGGCAATGCATCTTCCAAGGAAAGAAGAATCACTTAGGAGTAACAAGATACTTTTGCCTCCAGTGGTATGACTGATAACCTTGTCCAATTCCAGCCCAAACAACTGTTTGTGAACAAAAGGAAGAGAAACAAAGGATTGCTTGTAGAACTAATCAGTCAAGAGAATCTTAAACCACACAGTGCAACGTGAGGCCTCTGAAAAAGTGGAGACTTTTTGGTAAGCTTAGCGATATCAAAGGCCACTTCTGTAAGAGAAACATTAGCATCAATAATCTTAGCTATGAAGACAACCAGGTCCTCTTTGGGTGTGTCCACATAGATGGCATTCACAAAACAGGGTGTGCAACACTGCAGTGTACATGAGTTTTCTCAGCTGCTACTGGAGTACATGACCCATCAATTGCCTGTTGGGAAATTATGGGATTTGCAGATCAGCAACAGCTCAAGATCACTGTGTTGCCTATCCCTCTTAATTTTGCTCTTGGTTTGTTAACCCTTTGTGTGACAAAGGGATGTCCAACACTTTATGGAGCAATGTTAACAGACCAAGAGAAAAATGAAAAGGGATAGGCAACACTAGGATCTTGAGCTGTTGCTGAACTACAAATCCTATCATTTCCCCACCAGGCAATTGATGGGACATGTAATCCAGTAGCAGCTCGGGAACCTCACATTGCTTATCCTGGTTTAAGGGATGCAAATGCCCTGGGCTGGAGTGTGTCTACAGCTGAGGACTAAGTCCCTACAGGGAATTATTTGCCAAATAGAAAACATTATCTGCATTTGCAGGGATTTGTGGAATGAAAGTCACTCTAGGAATGGCCATAGTTCAACATGCCCCAGTCTCTCTAACTGCAGCCACTGCCATCCCAGTGATGCAGCAGTCATGAACCCAAAAATTCTCTTAGCTGGGTCCCTATTATATATCATTGTAGTCGTCATCATCAATCATCATCATCATCATCAGACACTGTGGATCCACTGCAGGATGAAGGCCTCCTTAGCAGACTTTGGTATTTTTTTTTTTTATTATGTTCAAAATTAAATGTTCTATACATCTCTGCACACCCTTAAATCTTTGCATGGCTTTGGCATTCAGTGTCCATGTTTTGCAGCCATATGTAGACATACCTGGGAACTTTTTCTTCTCGAGTCCCAGGAGAGGGCTGATGAGGTTTTCCTGGCGATATAAATTAAGTGATTTGCGTCACAAGAGGGCTGGGCTTAATCACATATGGGGGTGGGGCCTAATGGTCCTTCTCATATAGTAGTCAGGAAGTGGGTGGGAAATGGACAGAAAAGGGTCGGAAGGAGAAGAAGTGGGAGAAACAGGGTGGGAACTAAGAAACTCACCACCACCGGAGAATCAGCTTATGTCCCAGGAGACCCAGTAATTTACTTCAAAAACTTGAGTCTCTAGGGCAGATCCAGAGAGTTCTCAAGTATGTATGCAAGTACTAGGAGGACACACTGGTCAAAATATTTTCATCTGAGGCAGAGTGGCAAATTTGCCTTACAGACAATACTATTTAGTTTTCTAAATGCATGCCATCCCAATTTTATTCCTTGACCAATTTCCATTATGACATTGTCATCTGTTGACATTTCCTTTCCAAGGTTTTTCTTGTCCATCTGCTGTGATCTGTAACTTTGTTAAAAATGACTTGTGTTTCATTGATATTCATCTTCAGACCAAAAGTTTTGCTTTCCTGCAGATCTTTATGACTACTTGCAAACATTATCATATTTTCTGCAAAAAGTAAGTGCTGTAGGTAGTGTCCACTGACCTTAAATCCTTTTTTGGTCCGATTTAGTTTTCACCCCTTCAAATAGCCAAAGTGATGAAGAACTGTGTGATGATTTATAATGCCTCAACAAACAGGACAATTACAACTACAAATTTTTAATGAGCGATTTCAAGTGAATTGGTAAGATACAAAATGGTGAAAAATCAATCGAACCATAAGGAACTGGAACATGACAACAGAGGCAACCAACTGATGGAAATCTGCAGAATAACAAAATGCATACATTCATTTTACAGGTAAAAGGTTCAGAGAAAATGAACAAAGAAAAGCCTTAATGGCAATACAAGTCAAATTGACTTCATACTTGAAAATAATAAACCGATATTCACTGAATGCTCAGTATTAAACCTTTTTAACACTGGAAGGGACCATCGGCCAGTGAGAGCAAAAATCAAAACTGACCGCAAGAAAGAATGAAAGTAAATCATCAAGTCTACAAATGTGAAGATCTAGACTAGTCAGATATTGAAAAAAAAAAATACATAAGACTTTTGAATCAACACTGTCCAATTGCTTCAGACGTTCATAGAGATCATAGGACACTGCCCATGCCCTTGCACCTATGACAAAACAAGAAAAACCAAGCAGAATATCAAAAGTAGTTGTTCCTATGATGAAAAAGCGATGAGAAATGAAGCAAAAGGTAATATTAGAAACAGGGTAGAATATGTAGAAATGTTAAAGATTATAAGGAAGAGCATAAAAGATGAAAAGCGCAAGTTTAATGATGAGCTCATGAAAAGGACACTGGAATAAAATCAGACTAAAGAAAGCATAATGAAAGGTGGCCACACACACAGGAGCCAGTTTTTACATTAATGCTTGCACATGGCACAACAGCAAAACTCAACAACAAATACTAAAGCAAGTGGAAGAATTTAATTCAAATCTTTATATGCCCGGTCTTTAATTAACATGAATATACCAACAATTTAACCTTCTAACTGTCAGAAATATATGCAATTTATGGCTCTGTAATGTGTTCCACACGTGGCCATTCCATTACTCAAAGGGCTAAAATGTAACTAATTAGATAAAATAAAAAGGCATGACTTAAACAACAGTATTTTACCAATTTAAATAAAATGAAAAAGGAGGAGCGCTGTATGGATTCACTATCAAAACAATATAATATATGAGAACACACAGCTGCTTAGATATAAACCCTCCACTCAGTGCTAATAAAAAAAATAAATAAAAAAAATAAAAATAAATAAATAAATATATATATATATATATATATATATATATATATATATAAAATACAGCCAAATGCAAGCGCTTATGTGGACTCAATAAATATCAAAATTACAATGTGAATAAAAAAGTACTCAAAGTTTATTAAAAGATTACTTAATCCATATATAAGTCACAATGTAATATAAGTATGTAGAAAAGAGAAAATTAAGGTAAATGAACCCACTTGATGTACAAATGCAGCAATCAGGGGTGCACCATAACAAAAAAAAAATATAAAAAAAAAGAATAAATACACGTATTATATAATAAAACCACAAGACGGAAGAGGTACATACAACCTAAACAGTCAATGTGCATACAAAATAATACTCAAAAGAATATATAGTTTCAAAAGGAAAAGGTACAAATAACCCAACCCGTCAGGATGTGTAATAAATAATCCAATCAATATAGACTCCTCCGGAAAAGGTACACAAGAACCTAGCCCGTAAGTATCTAACAAAAAAAGTGGATCATCAATAATATACAGTGACTCCAAAAGGAAAAGGTATAATAAACCTAACCCATGAGGATGTGTAATGGAAAAGTATAATTAACCTAACCCATGAAGATGTGTAGTTAATAGTCCTATCAATGTGGACTCCTGCGGATAAGGTACAAACAAACCTACCCACAGGTATCCAAATGCAAAGAGGTATTACAAATATAATAATATACTATGATTGCAAATGTGTACTACATGAATAAAATAAACCAGAATATCACCAATCAAAATTTAAAATATCCCAAAAGGTACCTAAAGTGATACATAAATATAAATATGACTAAGCAAAAATGGGGGTCGAGTACATCAGTGCATCTCCACTAAACAGTAGAACAGTCCATCAATGTGAAAGTAAAACACTGACCAATGGTGGAATCTGTTATATACTGGATAGCTAATGCTTCCTCACAGACCCACTTACCATTAGCAATAGTCTCACCATAAGTATGAACAACCAAAAAAAAAAATATCAATATCCAAATGACAAAACGTAAAATATATAATATATATATGAGACACTGTGAACCCCCAACAATGACCAAAAGTTGCAAAAAATGCTAATCTGTCTACATAGATATCAGTGAGCAAATGTAAGTGGGACTAAAGATTCAAAGTATCAAGTCCTTAATGTATCGATGATCACTTGCAAGTTGCAACGTGTATCTAAAAATGGACCCGGGTAATAGATGTCAATATTTTCCTTGAATTTAACGGTTTTAAAGGTCAATGTTTTTTCTTTAAATTAAACTGTTTAGCTGTAAACCAGTTCCAAGATGTTTCTAATAATGCCAATGCGTTGTAAATTGTATTTTTCTTTCCAGGGAAAGACAGCCTTCTCTTTAATACACAGTGGGGAGACACAAGTAACAAACACTACTCACGACCCTTCTTTAACTCTTCTCAGTATAATTCAATGCTGAGACCTAACACTTGGACTCTCTCTGCGGTGTCTGTTTGTTTTAAACTTCCTGCTTTTTTGCTCCGGAACTGGATAAAGAGCTGTTTTTTCTGTTACTCTGGTCATGTTAGAAGTCTTCCATCTCCTCTCCACTTGTGCAGCCATAGTACTTTCCAACAGATGAAATCCAAAACATTCAATGCATTTCAAAGTGGAACTCCCTTCTTCATCAGGAATAAACGGGCCCATTTATTCCTGATGAAGAAGGGAGTTCCACTTCGAAATGCGTTGAATGTTTTGTGGTTTTATTATAGAATTATATATTTTTTTTATATATTTTTTTTTTGTTATGTTGCACGCCTGATTGCTGCATTTGTACACCAAGTATTATTGTATCTTAACCTTTTTATTCAGAGTTCTTTTCTCTGTTGGTATTTAAAAAGGCATGGGTTAATTTATATTAATTTTCTCTTTCCTACATACTTATATTACATTATGACATATATGGATTATGCAATCCTATATAATAATTTGCTAAAACGTGTGTAAGGATGCAGTTATGCGCAGTAGAGACTGCTGCGGATGCTGCATCATGCTCCTTTGGAGCGTCCAGCTCTGTATCCGTCGCGGCGAGGGCAGTCTCTACTATGTATGACTGCCCCGCGACTGGCTGGCAGTGGCACTGTGGCCTGTGTAACGGGCTCTTCAACTAGTCTTTTAATCAACTTAGAGTACTTTTTATTCACATTGTAATTTTGATATTTATTGAGTCCACAAAAGCACTTGGATTTGGCTGTATTTTTATATATATAATTTTACTAATTTACCCTCACCCCACTTTCACCCCAGCTTCTCTTCCCATGAGCTGTAGAGAGGCAGCTTATGATTCCTATTGGCTGATGTGATGTCACAGCCACCTTCATAGCTTTTAGGAATCAGGCTACCATTGAACGCTTCAGTTCTTGTGGGAGGCTGGGGCAAACTTAAGGAGGATCTATGTAATTAAGGATGTCACTGTATAGTTAGGGTTGCCACATTTTCGTAAAAAAAAATACCGACCATGGCATTCCCTCCATAGACTTAACATTGGACAGAAGCCAATTTTTTACAGGCCTACCGGTAAAATACCGGCTGGGTGGCAACCCTATGTATAGTGCTGCTACTCATAGAAATGACGGTAATAGCAATTGGCAAGTAAAACACCAAGCTTTAACTGTGCACACTCCTCTGATCGTCAAGGAGTTAAAACAAGTGTGGAGAAATTGCAACAAGCAGGAATCAAGCTAGGGTACACATAAGGACTCCAGCAAGATAATATAACTGCATGGTTCATACAGATGAAACTGTGCCGTCATGTTACATGATTAGCCGGATACCTTGAACGAAAGCTCATCCTCATTTTCCCCATTGAAGTCATAAAGTGCCCGTGCTTTTCCTGTTCCTGCTTTGCCTCCCTGAGTTTGCCATGGTTTCAGCCCTGCACGATGGAAACACATGTCTATGAGATATGGAAGAATATTACAAGATGAAAGTCCAGGACTCATTAAAGTCACATTTCAATTTACTGCTACTGCAGTCAATACACCTAATGTACTAAACTGCAGTAGTGCAATTCTACAGCAAACCAACTATACTACAGGTAACAAATATAAATCGCCTAAATTCTAATGCACTTTAATGGTGCTTTTAACTGTCTGAATTCTAATAAATTAGAGTTTTATTTATTTCCTATATAGTAGATGCTTTGTTCTAGAACTGCACTGTTTTTCTTAGTGGATCAGCCTCGTTAAGTGTATCACTATTTTAGCTCACTTCTAATTTTGAGCTAAATCTAGTGATAAAGTACTAACTCATTGTTATTGAACATTGTGGCACCAGCTGAGCCAATAAATGCAGGCGATTTTATACAAGAACAAGAAATGCATAAAGCAAACCATTTTACAGTGGCTTGATGAAGGCTCTGGGGAGAGGGCTGAAACGTTGCTACTGAATTTTTGACTGTTCACATTTCCTTAAAATGCCATTTTAATAATTGTTTTTATTATATACCCCATCAGTGTGTATCAAGATAAAATGTCCCTACTGGAACAAAATGTTGGACAACTATAAATGTGTGTACATTTTAACCCCTTAACAACAAATGACTTACCAGGTACGTCCCATAGAAACTGTCACTTAGTGACAGAGGACGTATCTGGTAAGTCCTGGAGGTCCGGGTCTCCATGCGGCCACACCGCTCGGTGACTCTGGACTTGTTTAAACAAAAAAAAAACAAAAACAAAAAAAGTACCATGGGCGTTAAGGTGACAGCCGCGTACGCACGTGGCTGTCACTAAGCGAGTGCTAGCTTATGCACCCAGGCATGCTTTATTGGATGATGTGAGTGCTAATTTTCAACTGAATGTAGTCTGTGTATTTGCTTTTAGCTATTTTGGTCAAAATTGGTTGCACTCCAGCAATTTTAAATGTTTTTTTTTTTCTTTGGGTGTGCTTACCAAATCCTGGACTGGAATTATATAAAGTCGCCTATATAACAATTCACTAGGATGTTTGTCAGAAGCAGTCATGCGCAGTAGAGACTGCGCGCTTTCGGGCAGTCTCTACTATGAATGATTGCATCGATTGAGTGAGGAGATGCAAGACTGCATGGCGTGGAGCAGTGAGGTAGCGGCTGCTTAACCCTTTGAGTGCCAGAGGGGTACGCAACTCATTGCCCGTGTACACCGGCTTTTACACTAGTATATGTATATCATGAAGTGTGCAATTTTTATGATACAATAAAAATTGCACATTTCTCATAATTTGGAAGTCCTGTGAGTGTGGTTCTTCAGCTTCAAAAACTCTCTCTCTCTCTCTCTCTCTCTCTCTCTCTCTCTCAGGGTCTGTTTGTCCCTTTGAGTAAATCAAAGGTATTGTCACTGCTTAAAGATGTTTTATTAAAAAATATTTCAGGTTTTTTTTTTTTTTTTTTTTAAGTGCAGTACATCCAAGACCTGACATTTTACAGTGGTGACAGTGCTGCAGCATCTAGGGGAGGTTTACTGTTAACTTCCACCGTTGTTCCAGCAGTCTATGCATGCTATGGCCAGTTGAATATAACCCTCCACAGGAGGCTGTAACAAGAGCTTCACTGCAAATTTTCAGACTATGGATGTACTGAAACAAAACACACAAAAAACAAATAGGATTTTAGTCTTACCTGTTACATTCTTTTTTTTAGTCCATACAGGTTACTGGTAACTTTGGGTAGGCGATCAGCCCCTTTAAGTAGGCGGGAACAATTCTGAGAAGTGACTGCTGGGTGGAGACTACCTCCTTCCTTAGCTTGCAGTTAGCCAATCCTCAACCGGTAAGATTTGCAGACTAACTATTGACTAAGTAGTAAGAAAATAAAGGAAGACTCCTGTGAGCATGAACCTGAAAGGACCTCCACGTTCTGCCACAGGAGAGCCAAGCATGAACTTGACAGGGTGGGAGACCAGTAACCTGTATGGAGTAACAGAAAAGTATTTAACAGGTAAGACTAAAATCCTATTTTCTCTGTCGTCCAATACAGGTTACTGGTAACTTTGGGATGTCCAACCATTAAGTTCCCCAGGGCGGGAAGAAAGGCAAAGACCAGGCACAGGCCCCCAGAGCCACCAGAGCACCAGTGAACCTACAGATCACGAATAGCTCAACAATAACCACAAAGTGTCAATGGACAATGAATAGGGGTCAAACAAACCCCAGGAACTGTTACACAGCACACTGAACTAGAGCCAACAGGGCTCAAAAGTGAAAGAGTACTGGAAGACTGAAGAGATCCTAGACAGGCAAGGCTGCCTCCAGGATCTTCCTCCCAAAACTGGCATCATCCGATGCCAGCACATCCACACAATCGTATTTAGCAAACGTATGCACAGATGACCAAGTGGCCGTCCTGCACAACTGATCAGCTTAGGCCTGGTTCTTGTAGGCCCAACAGACCTCGCAGAATGAGCAGTGACCCTGAAGGGAACAAGCTTCTTCCGAAGTTTGTAAGCCTTACGAATCGTGGACTTGATCCAAGAAGCAATGGTTACCTTGGAAGCAGGTTTCCCTGCCCTAGGACCCTCAGGAATGACAAGCAGTGTGTCAAACTGCCTCAAGGACTCAGTGCGATGCACATAGAACTTGAGATAATGCACAACATCCAACAGATAAAGATCCCTCTCTTTGTCAGAAGTAGGGTTAGGACAAAAGAAAGGGACCACAATCTCCTGATTAAAGTGGAACTCAGACACCACCTTCGGGAGAAACTCTTGTGAGGTGCGAAGCATCGCTTTGTCCTTGTGAAAGACCAAAAAGGGTGGTCTGCAAGACAGGGCATGCAGCGCCGCAACTCAACGAACAGAAACAATCGCCAGGAGAAAGGCCATCTTCCACGTCAGAATACGAAGAGGAATAGTAGCCAAAGACTCAAAAAGGAGGATGCAGAAGAACTCCTAAAACCAAGTTAAGGTCCCACTGAGAAGCAGGGGACTTAAACACCGGACGGGTATGAGCAACCCCCTAGAAGAAAATCTTGACATCAGGAATGATAGCAAGACGCCTCTGAAAAAAGACAGAGAGCAGAAGTCTGAACCTTAAGAGAACTCAGATTGAGACCCTTATCCACACCATCCTGGAGGAAGGAAAGAACTGTAGGAATGTCAAAATCCTGAGACAGGACTTTGTCAGCACACCAAGATAGAAAGGTAGACCAAACACGATGGTAGGCTTTAGAGGAAACAAGCTTACGGGCACCACACCAGAAGAAAAACCTTTCTTCTTCAAAATTTAGGATTCAATCTCCATGCCGTCAAAGCCAGACGATGAATGTCTTCTTTCCAGAGGTAACCTTGTAGAAGAAAATCTGGATGGGGGGGGGGGAGAGAGTCGAAGAGGTTCCGCCACTGAGAGGTCCAGGGGAATGGGAGGAAAGATGTACGCCAGAGGAAATGTCCAAGGGATTGACAAGGCAGCCACTGCCAGAGCCAGGGGTTCCGTCTAGCGAAAGCAGAACATTCAAACCTTCCTGTTGTGCCTGGTTGCCATCAGGTTGATGCATGGAAGACCCCACTGCTAAATGATGAGGTTGAACACCTCTGGATGTAGCTCCCCACTCCCACCGTGTGCCGACTGAGGAAGTCTGCCAGAACATTGTCTACGCCAGGAATATGAACTGCAGAAATGACAGGGACATGCTCCTCTGCCCTATTCACCCACGCTGCAGCAAAGGCAGGGCAGAGGGCAGAGCCAGCCGTCACAAAAATAGCCTTGAGAGAGTCCAGTCCAGTCTTTGAGAGAAGAGGCGTCAGCCACAGGCAAAGCAGTGGACTTAGAAAGCCTGGAAACTGGGTCATCCACTTTGGGGGGATAGACCCACTGCGTGCGGGCCGTTTGAGAGAACGGGTAAAGCTTAGCTAACTTCCTAGACACAGACTGGAAACTTCCACTCCTCAGGCACCAAGCGGTCAAGGGTGGGGTTAGGTGGAAAACAAGTATGGTGCTTAACAGGTTCCTGAAACACATCAGAGGGGTCAGAAGACGCCTCCTGTACCAAGGGAATGTTCAGGGTGGTAAGCACAGTCCTGATCAGGCCCTCAGCCGAGGGAATGGGGTCAGCCTCAAAGGGGTCCCCAAAAAACTGAGATGAAGGAACAGCTGAACAGTCATCATCATCAGAGTCCACCAATAATTCCTCCTCAGAGGAGTCAGATACATCAGGTACACCCGGCGGTTTAAGCACGGAAGATCTGATATGGGCGGGGGCCTGCCACAAGTGGAAGACCCCTGTAAAGTGGATGGAAGGAGTTGTAAGGTGGACTGGAGGTTCCTGGTAGTAGCCTTAAACTCTTTTATCCATACTGGCTCTAGTGCATGGCTGGAGGCCCCTGCAGGGGATTCAGGGACAGCAGTGCAAGCTGGGCAAACATGACCTGAGTATTCTGTAGGTAACCCTGAGTGCCATGAGGAGCAATGAGCAATGGGGGACACAGACACCCCAGTGTCCTTAGTCTTAGGTTTAGCCCCAGGGTCTAACGGAGTAGACATTCTCACAGAGTCAAACGGTCAATGTATCAGAAACACCCACAAAGAAGTGTGTATGATAAATAAAATCACCCCAGAAACGATAAAATAGACTTATCTGGTAGGCGAAGGGTTAAACTGCTGAGAAGAGAAGGAGAGTCCAAGCCCTGCATAGGATATTCAATCTGCGAATACACAAAATGGCTGCCACGACGGGAGCCAATCAGAAGCGAGTGCTCATAGGAATAGTAGTTTCGCTAACAGAGTACCCCAACAGTGCCCGAAGCCCCCTAAGGCCCCCAACATGCCCAGAACATTGACCGGATGACAGAGCAAGGGCAAACCAACAAAGTGAGCCACCACTGACCTCGCAATGTTGAGCAGTTGCAGAGATATGTCCCAAACTGTAAAGACCCATAGAAGTGAATGGAGCAATGGCGTCTATGTGGTAAATGCGCGCCTTAAAGGCGCGGAACATAAAGTAAATGAGGTGAATACCAAAACATAAAACCACTCAAAAGCCCACTAGAATTAAACAGTAGACCCAATAAACACTAGTCCCAGTAGGGAAAGTGCCCAAAATCCCCCCAAAAGGTGCTAACCAGAAGCAAAAGGGTGAAGTTACCACAGAAACTTGCTCCAAACACCCAATGAGTGCATGAGTATGCAATAGGAACTCCAAATGAGACCCCTGTGCGGAGGGGAAGCATTGGACATGTGGACCTCATAACTCAAAGGGTGCTCACCTTATTCAGCAGATCTTCTATCTTCAGATTACCATATATCAAGAAGAAGCCTCAGTGGGCAACTCCTGGGTAAAGAACTCACAGCCAGGATTTTCCCCCCAGGGCTTAGGTCCACAAAAGCACCTGGTAAACAGAGCTATCCACATTTGATGATGGGAATTGTCAGTGATGGTAATCCGCCTAATGGTGGTATTCCATATCTAACCGAAAAATAATAAAAAAAACCCCTAAAAGTACCCACTCATTGTCCAAACTTCCGCCTTATATTGTTGCTTAACACCAATTTAAAATTATATGCAAAAGTATTAGCTCCAGGATGTGAGCCTTGCTCCCTTTCCTTTTGCACTATGATCAGGTAGGATTTGTTAGTGGGAGGCAGGCCTCCGATAATACGAGAAAGATCTGATCTGATTGATTCTGCAACTACCAAGGGTTCGGAATGCCTTCTCTTGGCCATTAATGTGGAGAAGGCGTTTGATCGTCTACACTGGGGATTTTTGAGAGTCTTACAGAAACTCCATTTTCCGCCCCAGATGCTGTCTTCTTGTATTCTTCCCCATCAGCTAGGGTCTCCTATGCGGGCTCCTTGTCTTTGCCTTTCAGTTTCTAATGGATCAAGGCAGGGGTGCCCTCTGTCCCCTCTCCTCTATGTTTTGGCACCAGAACCACTGGCTGCACCCGTCTATACATGGTTATGCATCTGGTTCGGTAGAAATTAAGCTTGAGTTGTTTGTGGATGATATACTCATTGAATTAACTCAACCAGCCGTTTCTTTGCCCCCACCTTATGGATGACTTACGGCTATATGGTGGATTATCTTATCATAAAGTGAATCAAGCCAAGACGCAAGCACTCCCTATCAATTTATCAGAGGCATTGGTAGTCTAGATATGCTTTTGATTGGCGGACGAAAAGTATCTCATATCTAGGTGCGCGCCTCACTAAGTCCGTGCATGCTTTACTTGATTCAAACTTTCGAAGGTTGTGGGGCTCCATTTGACATGAAATGTGGGGATGGTCTTCTTTGATGCTCTCTTGGCTGGGCCGAATAGCAGCTGTAAAAATGAACATTCTTCCTAAGTTGCTGCATTTGCTCCGTACACTTCCTATTAGAGTTCCTTCTTGAGGGAGATGCAAATGGAGATTGCTAGATTCATTGATGGCTCCCGCAGCTCTAGGGTCTCTGATAAATGGCTCATTGTCCCGACTAGTCTGTGAGGACTGGGAATCCCTTCTCTTCTACTTTATTATAGAGCAGCCAGGATGGCCCAAGCGGTACTATACCATGTTCTCCCTGGCTGGATAGCATGGGTGGATGTGGAGGATGATAAGGTGTGTGATGTATTGTGGTTACCTGCGAAGGTGAATTGTGCTCTACCGAGCTTGTTTGGCAGCACCGCTCTATCGATAGCTGTATGGACTCAGGTCAAGAACTTGCATCAACTTACTATAGCCACACCTTTGCGGTCTTTGGAATTTCTGATACCACACACCGGTTTCTCCTTTTGGAACACAGTTGGGATACTTTGGTTGGGTCATATGCTATCTGATGGAGTACTACGCACAAACGAAGATTTACAAAGGTAGTATGGTCTCCCTAAATCTGATTTCTATAAGTATCTTCAGGTACGGCACTTATTTGCTTCCTCCCATATTTCTGTAACTCGGCCGCTATCGGGGTCTCACAAATTGGTGGGGGAGTGTACCAATCCATTGAAAGCTAGAAAACTGTTATCTCTCTGTTACGAGGTATTGGTGGTAGCAGACTACCTGAGCAACTTCCATTTATGTTGGTGTGGGAACGCGAATTAGGCCATCAGCTGTCCATGTCGCAATGGAAGCAAGTGGTCAGTTGTTCTTCCACCTTTTCACACTGTACGAACCACATGGAACTTACCCGGAGAATTCTATATCGTTGGTACTTGGTCCCAGCTCGTCTAGCACATATATACCCTCAATCTTCAAGTGTCTGTTAGAGATGTAGTAGTGGTGTGGGTAATATGGAGCATATTTGGTGGTCCCGTCCTAAATTACATAAATTCTGGAGTGGTGTTTTTGATCTTTTGTCGAGTTCGGTTGGTATTGCTTTTTCAAGAACGCCGGAGTTAGCATTTCTTCATGTGTTTCCCATGACTATGCTTAAATACCTGAGGGTGCTTTCCGGATAGATCTTAGTAGCGGCAAAACTTCTCCTAGCCCGGGCATGGAAATCCTCCTTGGTGCCCTCAGAGGCCGACCTGGAACAGTTGATCTCTACTAATCTACAAATGGAAAAAAATGAATTATACACTCACCTCAAAATGGGTACCTACGATAAGATTTAGTCAGCCTGGGGGAGAGGTCACACTGCACACCAGAGAGCGGAGTGAGTCGGTTGCGGTTGGCTACCTATATTCCCCCCGGTGTTCCCTTCCCCAATACTCCCTTTGGCTCTACATTCCCCTGTCCCTTCTTTTCAAGCCCTTTCTTACTTTGCTCTTTTCTTTCATGTTCTTTCTTCCTCCGCATCATGGGTACAGTTCAGTGTTTTGCTTTAGACGACATCACCTTCCAGAGTATTGGATTTACGTACTTAAGGGATGGTGTCATTATCGAATCTACATTGTTTACTTAATTGATTTGGAGGCTTCTTGTCTTAGTTTCAGCTCAACTATATTATCTAGCGATGAAGTTTCCTGTATGTATGTCATCCTTTAATTATTGTTACAATTGCCATTGTTATAAATGCTCATGATGTACTGTATGTGCAAGAAAAATTCTCAATAAAAATGATATTTAAAAAAAACTATAGCAGAACTGTTCTCTTGCTTTGTGTATTGACAAAGGAACAAATCTTACTGGTTGGGGATTGGCTAGCTGCAAGCTAAGGAGAGTCACATCTCAGAATTGTTCCTGCGTACTTAAAGGGGCTGATCGCCTACCCATATTAAAGGTTACTATACATTTAACTCCTTGGATACTATTATCTAGTTTTGAGTCCATGAGCAAGCTTGCATTTAACCCCTTGAATTCTAGAGATGTCTCCAAAGCAGTCACTCTATAGATTCAAGAGGTTAAATGTTCAATTTAAACCAAATCAATGGAAATTTCCAGTTGTCCTATATTGTTCAGAATTGTTTCTTGGTGCATACCACCCTTAACCCTCTGAGTGCCAGAGGGGTAAGGAACACATTACTTTGCAATACGTTCCGTAACCCTCTGGCACTCAAGGGTTAAATTTAAAAGGAATTCCCATCCCGGAAAGTGAGCATATCACTTTTGAGCAGAAAAGAGAATCAGCTATGAGATGTGAGGCACCATTATATAGAAGATCTTATACAAATATTCTACTATACCTGAAGAGATTTGTACAAAGGCAGCTGGCAGTATCCCTTCCTTGCCATTCAGTCGCCCTTTGTACCACTCCGAGTCCAGCCGTTCTGTTATCAGGATCTTATCTCCTTTTTTGAAGGGCAGATCTTCATCAGCCTCTGCTGCAAAGTCATAAAGGGCTTCACACCATTCCCCAGACATTGGCTGGATAAACAACAAACAAAAGGTGAGCAATAAGGGGATATGAGATGGAGATACGCTTGTTAGTTTCTAATCAACAATAACCCTCCTGTAGCTTATATTCCTGATAAGAGAGTATTTGCCACACACAACTTTATAGAACACTACGGCCAAGATACAATTTGCTGTTCTATGAAAAAGCATGTGTGAGGCATACTTCATAAAGACTGAAGACATTCTATGTCAAACCAATTGTACCACAGGGAAAAAAGGGGGTACTTTAACCCTTTGAGTGCCAGAGGGCTATGCAACAAAATGCATTGAATATAGCATTAATGAAATAAATATAAATGTTAATTTTAATGTAAAGTTATTGTACACGTTTAACACCTGAATTGCTCCATGTTTGTTTTCATACAAGTGCCCTTTATAGTAAGGTTGAACGTTCCCTTAAAGGAGAACTAACACTTCTTAATAATAACCCCTCCTTTACCTTATTGTGACCTGAAAACTCTAATCTTTAGTCAGTCCTAGATGCCTTGTCCATGGAGGCGGACATGACGCTTACGGTCAGTCTTTTTCTGACTGAAGCAGGCAGAGAGTGCGAGTCTTCTTAAAGGGATAGTAATGCTTCATAATAAAAGCAGCTTCAATTAATCTTCATAGCATTTGGACCATGGAGAGTGTTATTTCAGTACTGTCAGAGTTGTAGTTCAAGAGTAATTGAATGATAAAATATCCCCCTCCCGCCCCTTTTACTGATGTAACACTGCTCACCTCATAGCAGCAGGGTGGTGTCCAAGTGGTTTGCAGAGAGGGGCAACCTTCAATTAACATAAGGGAAAAACCTGTCAAGGGGGGCAGGGCTTTCATTGTTCTCACAGTAAGAAGATTTCCGTTGCTGTGACCTGTCCTGTCTCAAGACCAGATTCCACATCTGAGGGAAGGTGGCTTACACTAGGTAAAAAGGGCAGGAGGGGGATACTTTATCATTCAATTACTCTTGAAATATAACTCTGACAATATTGAAATAACACTCTCCCAAATACTATGAAGATTAATTGGAGCTTCAGTTTTTGTGAAACATTACTATCCCTTTAACAGTTTAAGGTCCAGAGGGAGTGTGCAACAAAATGCGCAAAACAATGTGTTGAAAATCTCACTGGTGCTTTAAGAGTTAAGATTACCATGTGCAGTATGGTCCTGCTAGCGGTGAAACAACTACACTAAAATCACATTAAAATTGGTTCTTAAATGTATTAAGTTAACTCACTGGATGCTAGAGAGATCTAAACTGCATTGCTACTCATTCTGCAATGAACTAGAACCCTTTAGCAATCAAGAGGTTTAAAATCTCATGTTTCCCCATGTGCTGTTTTCTAGCAGTGTGGAAAGCAATTTGCAATGCACTTCCCATCTAAGTTTTCCTTCAAAAGGTGGAGGGCAAAAAACAGATTCCTCCATACTCTTAAAAACAGCACCAACAACTTTCTATAGATTAGTTTCATGGGAAGGTGATCAAATCATCTCATTTAATGGGGGATGCTTCTGTAATTTTGCATGACTGTACAGCAGCTAGTGCAGTGTGAGTTTTTCATAAGCATCCTGCAGGGGAGGGAAGGTCACTTCACATCAACCATTTACGGACAAGAGGGGTGTGCAACCCATTGCTCTGCAATACATTGTAAATTCCTCTGGTCAATAAAGAGTTAATGTATGGCAACATTCACTATCTACAGAGGGGATTGTTAAAAGATGCCCTTTCATACAAGTGGAAGTTGCGTTTCAGCATTAGTGTTAAAAAAAATAATACTCCTAATCATTTATTAAACCTCATTTTGTGTGACATCAGCTGCCCTGGACACATCTGTTGAAGTCAACAGCCGTTCAGCCATGATAACACATAATGGAGCATAATCAATCTGTCCCCAAGAGGAGATACATCACCCATTCAGTCAGCACCTTCCTTGTTTACGCAAGATTTGTCAGTTTCACTTTACTCTCTGTGGGAGTGGGGTGTAGCATCTTAAATTGAAGCATACAATGAGCTTTTTTAAAGACAGACTTGCATTTTGTTATTAATTTTGAATACTTCTTGACCCTCTGCATGCCCCCCCCCCAAAAAAAAAAATCCAATATCTCCTTCACTGCCAATGCATGTGCACCACACACACACGGTTCATTTTATTTCTATTCAGCTGAATTCCACCAACACTGTGAGAATGATTTTCACCATAACCCCATCAGCTTAAGGTGAACGCTCTGACCAGGTAGAGTATACACTGATCAATCTCTGCAGACTACTATCAAAAAAAATACAGCAAAATTAACAACACAATATAATTGGGATTTCTAGCTATCTTGGGCAACCTGCAGCCCTCCAGCCGAGTTGTATTACAGTTCCTACCGTCTTCAGCCAAACATTGGCCGGCTTAAGATGACGGGAGCTGTAGTCAATTAACAGCTGAAGGGCTACAAGTTTCTCACTGCAGATTTATAACCTCACTCACATATTTGTGGTACACAGCACAGCAAATCCTTCACTTGTACTGTAACTGGAGCAAACCATTCAATCTTCTTCTACTTTTAAGGTTATGTTCACATGGACAACCTTTTTGTAGAAACAGCTTTGTTGCTTGAATCAAATAAAACGGTTGTTGCTTTTTACTGTGATTTGCCTATTTACTGTAACAGTTTACCAGTTTTTTGATCCCAGAATCCCTTTCTCTCATTATAAACAGAAGCATCATTACATGCAAAATGCAGATACCGGTGTTATTTATGAGATTCATTTTAAAGGGATCTTTCACCCCCAAGACACTGTATCTTATTTATATTAAACTGGTATACAGATTGATGTTTTTTAAGTATATACTATATAATAACATTGCAGCTTGATGTTACAATATATCTGCTGCACATCACTATAAAGGGAAGTGTTTACATCAAGTCTAAATTTTACAGCGAGAATCTAATAAAGTATCTACTTAAAAAAACAAAAACAAAAAACAACAACAAAATAACGCCAATCTATATACCATTTTAGTGGATTATCATACAAGATGGGGGTGAAAGTTCCCCTTTAAACAAATTACACATTTGGAGGTGTGCTAATACTCAAATTCCCCACCAAAGGGCTGCTTATATGGCCCTCAAGTCCACCACAGGAGCATACATAATGGTTTCAGATTCTAAATAGGGGTTGAAAGAAGTAGATTAACCCCCTGGATGTTAGAGGTCTACAACACATTGTGCCCAAGCTTTTTAATTGTGTGCCAAATGATCAGAAATCTTCTTGTGAGGGACACATTCATTTGTTAATGGTAGAAGCTGTGAATTACATACTGTAAAGCTTCTCAAACATATGGACTATTTTAGCAGTACTACAAAAGCAGTAAAAAAAAAAAAAAAAAAAGAAAAAAAAGAAAAAAAAGAAAAGAAAAAAAAAACTTTAATAAACTTTAGCCAAAAGTTCACAGTTCAAAGTTAAAGGCATAGTGCTAGTCAATCAATTTTGATTAAAGCAGAACATTCATGCTAATAACATTGCCCCCGAATATATTACAAACCTAGTGATATGCAAAGTTATACTATCCTTAAGGTCAATAAGTCAGCGGTATTGCAGAAAAAACCACATCTTTGGCAGGAACCAGAGGACAGACAGTGCAGACATCTTAGAGGAAATGTGCCTCCGAGTCTGCACTGTCTGTCGCATTCACTGACAGCACTGGTGAGTGGCATTCCTTGGTGACTTAAGGCACCGGAACGGTCTGACCGTGCAGGCGCACAGAGCTTCTCATGTAAGCTCTGTGCAGCCTGATGCCTACAGAAGATGTGTTTTTACTGACATACCACAGCCTTATTGAGCTTAAGGGTATAACTTTGCATATCGCTAGGTTAGTAATATATTCGGGGGCAATGTTATTAGCACGACAGTTCAGCTTCAAGCAGCGAGTAGTTAGGCCTTTATGGCATACTAGTTGAAGAGCCCGTTACACGGGCCACAGTGTCACAGCCAGCCGGTCGCGGTGCAGTCATGCTCTTTAGAGACTGCCCACGCTGCGACTGATACAGAGCGGTCTGTATCAGCTGCGGCGAGGGCAGTCTCTACTGTGCATGACTGCAGCACGCGCAGCAGTGACTACTGCACATGACGCGGCGTTACATACGATTTAGCGAATTCTTATATAGGATTAGTGCATGTGTGCCAACTAGTAGGTAATAAAATGCTTTTGTTAAAAGTCTCAGATGGGCCACACCCTGGGGCTGCATGTTACATGCCCATGGTCCAAGATGTCTTCAATGCAATACAATCTAGCCCACATGAAAAGATTAACACCGTGTGTGCCAGAGGGTGGGCAACACAATGTGAAGAAATCCAAACTGTTTTGATTCTCTTTAGAACACAAAAGGTTAACAGTATATTTAACTTGTGTTCCAGAGCAGTCAACATCATTTTGAATCCAGTTTATTGGACATTAACCCTTTGAGTGCAAAGCAATGCATTCCGTACCCCTCTGGCACTCAAAGGGTTAAGAAAAACCGATAAATGTAAAATAATCAGATAGTTGGATGAGAAATTTGTGGAAACTTTTATTAACCCTTAAAGAGCTTTAAAGGACGATGAGGGGAGGGGTGTGGGGTGTGTGTGTACAATGCATTATTTTGCAATACGCTGTGCACCCTGTTGACAATTAATTAATATGACAGGACCCAATTAATGCGGATTTGCTGGTGGTAAATGTTATCCCTGATTTCATCTCACAGAATTCTGCTGAAGTATATGGGGACATTTGTAGTTAAGTCCATATGCAATGAAATTATTATTATTTAGCCATGCTTTTACAACAGGCACCAAAAGTTTCAACCCCAAAAAAGAGGATTTTAGTCTTACCTGTTAAATCCTTTTCTCTTAGTCTATACAGGTTACTGGTAACTCTGGGTAGGCGATCTGCCCCTTTAAGGAGGCAGGAAAAATTCTAAAATTGTATGCAGGGGGTGGAGCCTACCTTCCCTCCTTGGCTGCAGCTAGCCAGCCAGCTCCAGAAAGATTGGAGACACTAACTAATGACTAGATAGTGAAGGGAAAGAAGACTCCTGTGAGCAAGATCCCAAAGGACCCCCACGGTCTGCCACAGGAGAGCCAAGCACGGTCCCTTGACAGGGTGGGATACCAGTAACCTGTATGGACTAAGAGAAAAGGATTTAACAGGTAAGACTAAAACCCTCTTTTCTCTGTTGTCCAATACAGGTTGCTGGTAACTCTGTGATGTCCAACCACTGAGTTTCCCAGAGACAGGAAGTAAGGCAAAGACCAGGCGCAAGGTCCCCAAAGTCACCAGAGTAGATATGAACCACCAGATCAGAGATAGCCCAACAAACAATGAAGTGTCAACGGACACTGAACAGGGGTAACACCCCAACTGTTACACAGGACACTGAACGAGAACCAACGGGGCTCAAAAGTGAAGGAAGCACCAAGAACCGAAGAAGATCCTAGACAGGCAAGACTGCCTCCAGGATCTTCCTCCCAAAGCTCGCGTCCGCCGATGCCAGCACATCAACACGGTAGTGCTTCGAAAAGGTGTGCACAGATGACCAAGTGGCAGCCTTGCACAAATGATCAGCGGAGGCTTGATTCTTGTAAGCCCAAGAGGCTCCAATAGATTGTGTAGAATGAGCCATGACCCTGAAGGGGACAGGCTTCTTCCTGAGCTCATAAGCGTTATGAATAGTGGACTTGATCCAAGAAGCAATAGTCACCTTGGATGCAGGTCTTCCTGCCCTAGGACCCTCAGGAATGACAAACAACGCGTCTGATTGACTCAGTGCGATGTACATAAAACTTGAGACAACGCACCACATCTAACAAGTGGAGATACCTCTCCTTGTCAGAGGTGGGGGTCAGGGCAGAAAGAAGGCACCACAATCACCTGATTGATGTGGAACTCCGAAACAACCTTGGGGAGAATTCCTAAGAGGTGCGAAGCACCGCCTTGTCCTTGTGAAACACCAAATAGGGTGGTTTACAGGACAGAGCATGAAACTCCGGAACCCAACGGACAGATACAATCGCCAGGAGAAAAGTCATATTCCACGTCAGCAGGCGTAGAGGAATAGTAGCCAAAGACTCAAGTGGAGGGCGCTGAAGAACACCCAAAACCAAGTTAAGATCCCACGGAGGAGCAGGAATCTTGAAGGCAGGACGAGTATGAGCAACACCCTGGAAGAAAACCTTAACATCATGAAGGATGGCAATACGCCTCTGAAAGAAAACAGAGCGAAGACGTCTGAACCTTAAGGGAACTCAAACAGAGGCCCTTATCCACACCGTACTGCAAAAAAAGGCCAGGAACGTAGGCAGATCAAATTCCTGAGACAGGTCCCTGTCAGCACAAGATAAAAAGGTCGACCAGACACGATGATAGATATTGGAAGAAACTGGTTTGCGGGCACTGAGCATAGTAGCCACCACACCAGAAGAAAACCCTTTCTTCCTCAATATTGAGGATTCAAATTCCAAGCCACCAAGGCTAGACGATGAACATCCTCCTTCCACAGGTAACCCTGTAGAAGAAGATCCGGACAGCAAGGGAGCCGGAATGGCTCTGCCACTGACAGATCCAGAAGCTCCGGAAGCCAAACCTGGCGAGGCCAGTACGGAGCAATCAGAATGACTGGACAACGCTCCAGTCATAATTTCCGTAACACACTGTGCAACATGGGGAGGGGAGGAAAGATGTAGGCCAGAGGAAATAACCAAGGTGTGGACATGGCATCCACTGCCAGTGCTAGAGGGTCCCTCCATCGAGAGCAGAAGCTCGGAACCTTCCTGTTGTGTCTTGTCGCCATCAGGTCGATGTAAGGAAGACCACACTTCTGAACAATGAGGGTGAACACCTCTGGATGCAGCTCCCACTCTCTCCGCTGTCCTCTGTGTGTCGACTGAGGAAGTCCTCCATAACGTTGTCTACGCCAGGAATGTGCACTGCAGATATGGCAGGAACGTGTTTTTCTGCCAAGGACAAAATACCCTTGACCTCTAACCAAGTGGCGAGACGTCTTGTTCCGCCCTGCTTGTTCATGTAAGCCAAGGCTGTGGCGTTGTCGGAGTCTACCTGGACTGGACAGTCTTCCAGCTGAGATGTCCAATGACGAAGGGCATGAAATATTGGCCGAAGCTCCAACACGTTGATGGGAAGGATCTTCAGGATCATGGTGGAAACCCTAGCCACCAAATGGATGGCATCAAATAGGGCAGCAGAAACATAGTGATGTGCCTCAGAAATGTTGGCAAGGAGGCGCAACTTATCCGAAGTAGGAGCATCCTGACGGACAGCAAGAGTGAGCTGTTCAGTCCAGACCGCAATGGCCCAGTTCACCCATGCTGTTGTGAATGCTGGATGCATGGCAGAACCAGCAGTGGCAAAGATGGACTTGAGGGAGACCTCAAGTTTCTTGTCAGTCCAGTCCTTTAGAGCAGACGCATCAGACATTGGCAAAGCAGTAGACTTGGATAGCCTGGAGACAGGAGCATCCACTTTAGAAGGATGAACCCACTGAGGAAGCGCAGCCTCAGAAAAGGGATAAAGCTTAGCAAATTTCTTGGAGACGAAAGGTTTCCTGTCCGGAGACTTCCACTCTTCAGACACAAGGCAGTCAAGAATGGGGTTAGGTGGAAAGCAAGTAAGGGGCTTTTTAGGCTCCTGAAAGACATCAGAAGGATCAGAAGGAACCTCCTGCACTAAGGGAATGTTTATGGTATTTAAAACAGCCCTGATCAGGCCCCTCAGCCGAGGGCTCAGGATCAGCCTCAAAAGGATCCCCAAAAAACTGAGAGAAGCCCACCACAGAACATTCCTCAACATCTGAATCCACCAACAGTTCCTCCTCAGAGGAATCTGACACGTCAGGTACACCCTGAGGTTTTGGCAGGGAAGACTTTACGAAGGAGGGGGTCTGCCAAGAATGAAAGTCCCCCTGTAACTGGGATGGAAAGAGTTGCAAAATGGACCTAAGGTCCCTGATAGCAGCCTTGAACTCTTGCACCCAAACTGGCTCTAATGCATGGCTGGAGGTCCCTGGGAGACCCTCAGGGACATCAGAACATGCTGGGCATAAAGGACCTGAGAATTCTCTAGGTAACCCTGATTGACAGGAAAAGCAATGCGTAATAGGGGATACAGAGACCTCAGCATCCTTAGTCTTAGGTCTGGACCCAAGCTCCAATGGTACAGACATTCTCACAGTGTCAATAACCTTACTGTAGAAGAAATCACCCAATTACAGTGTGTATGATTAAAGTTTCACCCCAGAAATCGCTAAAATAGACTTATCTGGCAGGCGAAGGGTTAATCAGCAGAGGAGAGAAGGAAAGTCCAAGCCCTGCGTAGGATACTCATTCTGGAAAGAGCATAAAACAGCTGCTGTGGCGGGAGCCAATCAGAAACAAGCGCACGAAGCAAGCGCTCATGGGATATGTAGTTTTCCCAAAAAAGTACCCCAAACAGTGCCCGAAGCCCCCTGAGCCCCCAACACACTAGAAACATGAACTGAATGATAGAGCAAGGGCAGACAAGTAAAATGAGCCATCTCTGAAGTCGCTAGGTTAAACAGTTGCAGCGATCTGTCCCAAACTGAAAAGTCCCAATAGAGTGAATGGAGCAATGGCACCTATGCGGTAAAGCGCACCTTTCAAATTTTACAAAATTGAAGGTGTAATATTAAAAGACATGAAACATCACTAAAACATGTTAGGATACCCCCCAAAAAAAACTGACCCAGTAGGAAAAGTGTCAGAAAACCCCAAATGAATGCCAGACCAGCAGCTAAATGGTTAAATATCACATAAACCTGCTCCAAACACCCAACAGACATACATATAGACCCAGTGCGTGCAGGATTGTGCAATAGGAACTCCAAATGAAAAACCCCTGTGCGGAGGGGCACCGTGGGACAAGGGGACCTGCAGCACTCAAAGGGTTGCCCACCTTTCCTGCAGATCTTCCGTCTTCAGATTACCATGTTTAAAGATGAAACCTCGGTGGGCAATTCCTGAGGAAAGAACTTGTAGCCAAGATTTTCCCCCCAGGGCTTAAGGTCCACAAAAAGCACCTGGTCACTGAGCCAGCCACATCTAAGGGCATTGTCAGTTATGGTAATCCGCCTAATGGTGGTATTCCATTTCTAACAGAAAAATAAAAAACTTCTAAAGCTATAGCAGAACTGTTCTCTTGCCTGTGTTATCTTCACCAAGGAACAAATCTTTCTGGAGCTGGCTGGCTAGCTGCAGCCAAGGAGGGAAGGTAGGCTCCACCCCTGCATACAATTTTAGAATTGTTCCTGCCTCCTTAAAGGGGCGGATCGCCTACCCAGAGTTACCAGTAACATGTATTGGACGACAGAGAAAGGTAATTGTTATACAGAAGTCAAGTTGTAAGATCCACTTCACTACTATTTGCCTTTTATTAAAGCACCACAGATCTCAAATGCATAACCCGTTCAGTTGATAAGTAAATTTGCTCAATTAAAGGGATAATAATGTTTCACAATAAAAGCAGCTCCAATTAATCTTCATAGTATTTGGGCCATGGAGAGTGTTATTTCAATACTGCCCGATTTGTAGTTCAAGAGTAATTGAATGATAAAGTATCCCACTCCGGCCCCTTTTATCTGATGTAACCCTGCTCACCTCAGAGCAGCAAGACTCTCCAGATGGATCTCACAGAGGGACAATCTTCAGTGTGCATAAGTAAAAACCTGAAAAACCTGTGAAGGGGCAGAAGATTGTCCCTTGCTGTGATCTGTCCAGTCAAGTGACCAGATTCCACATCTGAAGGGAGGTGGCTTACACTAGGTAAAGGGGATGGGAAGGGGATACTTGATCATTCAATTACTCTTGAAATACAAATCTGACAGTATTGAAATAACACTCTCCATGGCCTAAATACCATGAAGATTATTTGGAGCTGATGTTTTGTGAAACATTACTATCCCTTTAAGGAATCAATCTATGAAAGAGGCCTATGGATGCTCCTCATACTGTACACTGTGCAGACACAAAATGCTGCCTGTCAACACTTCAGTACCCATAATGTACATAATGTTTGTTCTTTACTGATGGATAAATAAAACATAATTGTACCTGTGTGGCTGGTCCAGACAGCTTAGTCTTTTGCAAATCCACTGTATCTACGAGGAAAAATGAAATAGAATGGTGAGTAACATGTTCTGGCCTTGCTTTATTGACATAGAACTCTGATTCTTATAGGCCATGTCCAAAGCGTACCTTTTAATAATATGGGTGCTAGACAGATGCACAGTGCATTGGGTAGCAATGCGTTGCACACCCCTGTGGCATTCAAATGATTAACTATTACATCATTATTCTACCTAATAATAGCTCTTCCACACTGGTAACCGAACAGTAACAGCCCCTTGATGCAGTGCTGACCCCATTATTCTGCCCTCACCTTTCTCCTGCTCTTCCTCACTGATCCGGTTGCAGCGGGTGTGTGTTTGTGACTGACAACCAGCCTACATGAGAACAATATATTACTGGCTGACACATTGGTCAGCCATTCATTAGAGGTTACAATGCGAAAAGCAACCTCCAATATCACTTGCCTGAAATATCTTAAAATAGGAGCCAATGCTAGGTTCCAAAAACAACTAAACTTTATTATTATTATTTAAACCTATATGTTATAGAGCTTTTCTTGTCAAGTAAACCAAGTAACTCCCAGTGCTCTCAGTTGTTTTATTCAAATGTTATAACCATTCAAACTGTTAGTGAGTAAAAGTGTAATTTCTTCCTGAACGTTCAGACTGGCAAGAATGAGCAGTTTTCTGTCACAGTCTATGGAGAAAAGTTTGTTAATGACTGATCTCTCCCATTAAATGCAATAGAATAACTAACTGAATTCTGACCGCTAGTGGGCACTATGAATGTAAAAAATGCAAGCATTTAAACTGTAACAACTCTGGAAATATACATCTCTCAGAAGAGCCCTATAATACATGTGTTAACCCCCCCAAAAAAACAACCCCCCCCAAAAAAAAACATTTACTGCTCCTTTAAGCCACAAGTTTTCAATCAGGGTGCCATAGCACTTGATTATGTTCAAGACAGCAGCTTAAGTACCACCATTTTTTTCTATGAAGACTGTCAGAAATGTAAATATTGTATTTCAGATTTATATTTATGGAAATTATTATGCATAGTGTACTTTATTTTGACATTATGACTGTGGATCTAAGAATAAATTGTACATTTATTAATTAATACCCTTCAATAAGTAATTGACAGATTATGTATAAAATGTTAGGGGTGCACTGAAATTCCCCGAGAGAGCATGGTAGGGATGTTTTGAGAAAAAAGGTAGATAACCATTTGCTTAAACCCAACTGAACCATTACTATTCGGAAAAAGATCAGCAAATTAAGCATTAGATGCCCCGAGTTGGCAACAAGAATTGATGCTTGAAATATAAGAAAAGGGACTTAAGCCCCTAATGTCAGAAATAGTAATGTTCCTGCCTGCAATCCTAAAGGACTTTATGAAGACTTCAGGGTCTAAAGGAAAGACAGGTTGGCTGGAGAAGGACCACCAGAACAAAACAGTGCCCCCCCTCCACCAGCATGCCACATCTTTGGCTGAAAATATTATGTTTGGGGATAAGGGGAACTTCAAGGGAGGGCTATAGTTTCCCACTGGATTTTGTTTGGTTTTGCTTCTGTTGTTACCACCCAACCCGATAACCATCAAATTATTTCTTACTGGTCTTGTGCAAAGTGTAGCTTGTAGATCACGTTTAATGGAAATTTGAACATTACATTTAAAATACTCACCTGATGCACTTTTATTTGAGCCAAAAGCAGGTAAGTCTTCTATAATTTCAACAAAATTAATTGGAAAAACCCCAGTCTGTCCTCTGAGCTCGCCTCTGGCCCACTCCTCACTAATATATTCCTTCAGACTGATCACATCTCCCTCAGAGAAGCTGAGTTCATCCTTCTGGTCTCCTATAAACTCAAAACGTGCCTTGCACCTTGGGCCCCTGGAACAGAGCAAATTTATGTACTGAAACATACATGTATGAATGCATTTCACGGGCCTTGTGTTCAAATGAAAACTGGAGTAATTCTGGAGCTAACAAAATGCACTACAAGGGTGAAAACAAATGGCCATTTATTTAAAAGGGCCATTTATTTAAAAGGGACTTTTAAGAGCTTGAATGCTAGAGAGATCTCCAACACATTGTAAGGCAATGAGTTGGAGACCTCTCTAGTATACAAGGGCTTAAAAGTCCAATTTAATTCCATGGGAATTTGGATTTCTGTGGTTGAATTTCCCCAGATTTGTTTTGAACATAAGGCCCTTTGTCTAGAAGTACATCTTCATTCATATAAAGGTTGTATTCTTATCAGGTATAGACAAATGCCAGCAAATACATCACTTATCAGTATAAAGCAGATTTGAAAATGATGTGGAAAAAGTTATGACCATAATAACTTATAATTTTTATCTATTGTATACTTTTTAGATTAAACGAAATACAGGTCACAGTCTTAAAGAAGAACTACCACGTTATGTAAAGTCGCCCTGCAATACTTAGGCAGGTGACGACTAGCTTAATAGTTATTTTACCTCTCAAAAGTAGCCACTTGTAAAGTAATCATTAATCTTCTGAGACTGAGGGCCAGGTTAGTGCAGTCTGCGTGCCTGCGCCGTCAGTCACTTCTGGTGCCGTTCGGGCCAGTGCAATGCATCTGTAGGGAGACAGAACTGACAGTGCAGGCGCACAGACAAGACGTCTGCACTGATGCCTGGCTTTCGGTCTCGCAAACTTAAGGATTACTTTACAAGCAGCTACTTTGAGAGGTAAAATAACTATTATTAAGCTAGCCACCACCTGCCCAAATATTGCAAGGTGACTTTAACGTGGTAGTTCCGCTTTAAAGGGACAGCAGAACTAATACTATTTAGACTTTCATTTAGACACATCCTGTTCTCCACAAATGCAATAATCATCTTATCGGTTAAGTTACCAGACACAGGGAAACATTTGGATTCTTGAAACACATTATTGATGCAAAGATAAGAGGTGTCAAAAGTGATATCTCAACTGAACAAAGTCACATTGGGCCTAGTGTCAGAAAAGTGGAGGAATTCTGGGGCAAATCAACTGCATCACAGGGGACAAACAAACATGTCCATTGATCTGTACGTGGCTTTTAACCCTTCTAAATGCTAGCAGGGTGTCAACACATTACTGAGACCTCTCTACCATTCAAGGAGTTAAATCAATGGGAATTTGGAGAATATTGAATTCACACCGATTGTGCAGTTGGTTTGTGCCAGAATTCCTCCACTTTTCTTTTGAACATATGTTCCTTTAAAGGGTTAGTAATGTTTCAATAAAACATAAGCTACAATTGTTCCTTATAGTTGATACTATTGTTCTCCAGTGTTGGAACTATTCATATCTCTATAGTTTCAATGAAACTATATTACAAAGTGTCCCCTCTCGCCCCTTTTACCTATGTCAGTCTTCTTGCAGCAGAGGTGAAAGCAGATTGCGGCAACGGACAATCTTCTGTCAGTATCAGGAAAAACCACTGTCCTTCGACAATTAGGGTAGGATTTTTCCATATACTGATAGAGGGAAGATTGTCCCTCACTGCGATCTGTTCTGTCCGATGACCGGATTTCAGATCTGAGGGAAGGTGGCTTACACAACTGAAAAAGGGCAGGAGTAGGGCAACTACAGAGATATGAACAATGCCAATGTCAGAGATAAATAGGATCAACTATAAGGAACAATAATAGTTTACGTTTTATTGAAACATTACTAACCCTTTAAGTAGTATTCAAATTGCTAAAAGTAGATGTCAATTATTGTTTAATGTCCCTTTTAAAGGGTAAATATCTTTTATTAACCAACACACCTTACTTGTGAGTGCACTGCCCCCTCAGACCTGCTGTGTCTTATTATCAAGCTTGAAACAGATGGGCAATTGCATCAGACAAGACAGGATACAGCCCTGCATGATGTAGCATAGATAAACGGGATGCATGGGAGGAGGGGAAGTGTTTTCAGACCTCCATTCTGCTCACACTGAGGCTCATCAGGAAAGTCAGTCCTATACTTTTTAACTTGTGTTTGTCTAATAATCACTAACAACCTAGTGGTAAACAATAGTTAACAATCCTCAGCCTCCTCACAAATAGCCAGTCCATCAAAAAATAATGCTTCAACTCCAAGGGGGGTGTCCAAACCATTGCTATGTAATGTGATGCACACCTAGGCACTGAAAAGGATAACAGGCATACATCTTCTGTTTAACATGATTAAAGGAGAGTGAACACCTACTAAAAATATCCCCACTAACCTTACTATGGTCAGAAAATCCTCATGGCCCCTATAAGTTTTGTTCTGGCGCCTCGGTTCAAGAGATACAATCTTCAATCAGTCCTGGATATAATGCCCATTGAGGCAGATATGCCCAGAGGGGCATTCAATGTACTGCTTAAGCAATACCATGTGCAGTGAGCAGCATTTGAGTTCCTGTGGTCCTGCTAGAAACAGGACTAATTGAAGATCCTAACTCCTCTACAAAGGCAGAAGTGCAAAACTCATAGGGGCCTGTGACTACTGCTACTACAAGGCTGTGACTACCGCTATTTGGCTGTTGTAAGTATTCTTTTCAAATGTACTTACTTTATACTGGATGCCACTGAGTTCTTCTTCAGGTGTGTCTTTTCTGGCATATCCACCTAAATTACAAACACAGATAAAGTATTACACAGACTGCCACAAGCTACATAAGGGTCCTATGTTCAAATGATTAACTCTGAGACAAACTGCAATATAGGACGCATGAAAGATCTTCCTCCTGAACAATACAGTTTACGTATCCTAAAGGAGGAGGAGACTATGTTCATCATCAGTGTTTGTGATGATGTCATCCATCTCCATAACCATCAGCCAATCACCAACAAACAGAAAATACATGTTTCATAAAAACAAAAAGAAGATGACAAAAGTTTAACATAAGGAAGTTAACATTCATCGCTCAGATCCTACATAAAGGTAAGTCCCAAGTATTACATCACATCACTGGAACAAATGAGATCTCCTTTTGTCCCTATGACTGCTGATCAGGTTGAAAGCACACTTATGATGTGACGTAATACTTTCGACTTGCCTTTAAGCAGGACACAAGTCTTATAATTGATAACTTTCTTATACTGTAGTGACATGATGATATATGCCATACTTTTTTTTGCCTTTTTGTTTTTACGAAACGTATCTGCTTTCTATGGAAAAGGATGATGAATGTGGTGCCTGCACCAACCTTTATGGTTTCTCTCTCTGTATTTAATGTCTAGGTGGAAGGTCTTTCTTACAGACCAAAGCATTAATCTAAGTAATAAGATTTTTATTGTTGCATAAAGACACGTTCCGTGATGGCAGTCCCCTATAAAATTTTATATTAAATCTGTTTCTCTCAATTTAAATATATAGTGAAAAGCCCTAGATGTATTCCTTCACAGCTGCTGAATACACCCAGCTACAGCACACACACCCTGTATGTAATGATCATACCACTTCTAGCACCCTCTACCTCCCCACAACCTTGCTTGTGATGCCCATTTACTTTCTGTCCCTGCTGTCAGGCTGTTCTGGTTTCCTCCTGCCCTGGGCCTCCATGAGAGGGAGCTGCTGTCCTGGACCCTGTGAGAAAGGCCCAAGGTGTGCATATCAAAATTCCCAGAGTGCTACATTATGGTGGCCCTAGTGCTCCCCAAGTCAAGATGCAGAGCTGAAGTCTGTATTGGTGTGCTCCACAGAGTGGACACACGTTTTCTTTGGCCACGGCAGCTATCAAGGGAAGAAAAGAAGGACAGTACTATTATTCTGGGTCAGGTGTGTGTGTGTGTATAAATGTCTGTGTGTGTGTGTGTGCATGTGTGTGTGTGTGTGTGTGTGTATCTCTCACCAATATGTGGCTTTCTCACCTGGGCCACTGATTTTACATTGGAAAGAGAAGCATACAGGGAGGTTGGCGTAAGCATAAGTTACACTGTGCCAAGTACCTCGCTGAGGAGAGTTTTGGCAAATGACTGTGCTGCACAGGAGATGAGGTTGTAGTGCAGAGAAGACTGACTGAGATGCAAGTAGGGTTTAACTATTCTTCTAAGTATCTCCCAATATATGTAGCTCTATGAGTATCGGTGGACACTGGAACAATGCTGAGATATAAGACAGTGTATGTGTGTTCCAGGGCTAGTGGACAGTGGAAAAAAAAGTCAGGGTGTCAGAGAGTTTGTGTGGTTCTGTGACTACCAGTATATAGGGGAACAACAATGGGGTGCCACACATTGTATATGTATTTCTGTGAGCACCAGTGGATAGCAGAACAAAGGTGAGGAGTTTCGTTTATGCTTCTGTGACTACCAGTCGAACATAGGTGGGGTGTCAGAAAGTGTATCCATGGTTCTGTGACTACCAGTGGTACAAGGCTAGGGTGTTACTGTATATGTGGTTCTGTGACTACCAGTGGTACAAGGCTAGGGTGTTACTGTATGTGTGTTTCTGTGACTACCAGTGGTGCAAGGCTAGGGTGTTACTGTATATGTGGTTCTGTGACTACCTGTGGTGCAAGGCTAGGGTGTTACTGTATGTGTGTTTCTGTGACTACCAGTGATACAAGGCTAGGGTGTTACTGTATGTGTGGTTCTGTGACTACCAGTGGCACAAGGCTAGGGTGTTACTGTATATGTGGTTCTGTGACTACCAGTGGTACAAGGCTAGGATGTTACTGTATGTGTGGTTCTGTGACTACCAGTTTTACAAGGCTAGGGTGTTACTGTATATGTAGTTCTGTGACTACCAGTGGTACAAGGCTAGGATGTTACTGTATGTGTGGTTTTGTGACTACCAGTGGTACAAGGCTGGGGTTTTAGTGTATGTGGGGTTGTCTGACTACCAGTGGTACAAGGCTGGGGTATTACACAGTGTATATGTGGTCCTGTGGTTACTGGTGGAACAGCGGAAACCCTCTCCCTGCCCCCAAAATATAGGCCCATACATATAAATGCTAAGTGCTGCAACTATGTGGCAAACCAACTGCACCATAGGCTACAAGTAAAAAAATGCTAAATTCCGATTTAGTTAAAGGGGGATTTTAACCTCTTATATGCTCAAGGTCTTCAATACATGGTGACGCAATGAGCTGAAGACATCTGTAAAATAGGAGGACAATAACAAAAACTTACGGAGGGTTAACTTTTCAAAATGTATCCCCACAGCAGCTGATTTTAGTGGTGGCAGTCATCTTATTAATGATAATACTATTAGCTTCCCCAGTCATAGAAGTCACTCTATTCTCATGGTAGCATTAGCTTCTGTGTGCACAGACAGACATGAGAGAGATCTCACTGTATTTCTGGCTGATAAGATACTTTATCTAATAAACAGACCGTTTGGGGCCTTATGGCCAAAAGGAAGTACAGTCATTCTGGGGCAAACCAACTGAACTATAGGGAAAAATTAAAACTTCCCATTGAATTACTGAAAGTGAAGCAATGTGTTAAATACTCCTCTAGCAAGATTTATTTTCTTGTATCGTGGCTATTCTGACTTTTTCTGTATTTTCTTGTTACAGAACTCAATTTAAAAAAAACTAAAATAAAATTATATGTCATTTAAATCAATATGATTTTTTACCCCGCCCCCCCAGTACAGTTGGTTTGCTCCAGAACTGCGCCTCTTTATGTTTCTGAATACTGCCTGCTGGGCATTATGCTGAAAGTGAAATGTTAGCAATTCTACTGCACCACACGGGGTGGGTTAAATATCCCCCACTCTCCCAACTCTTGGACGCTAGAGAGGGCTCCAATGCACTGCAAAGCGTTAAAGCGATTAAAAATTCCATTTACTCAATGGGAATTTTTATTTATCCCCTATGGTGCAGGTGGTATGCACTAATAATTTTATGGCAAACCAAGGGCACATTCTTAAAACCCCTATTGATTTAAATAGGGCTGTTAACCCTATGAGAGGTCACTTACGCAAGACGGGATTTCCCAAAAGGCAGAGTAGGCAAGTGCCTTGAGTTCCAAATTTTGAGGGGAGACTCAGCTGTGCATTCTGAATTGTGACTGCGGCCACAGCAATCTCAATTGCCCTGCACCACTTTTACCTCAACGCATCCAAGGGCATTCTCTGTGATGGAAACAGTAGATGGGACTGGGGTGGGGTCATGTAAGGAATGGGGGTGTGGCCATGGGTGGAGCTATGGGTGCCTAGAATGTCTTGCTTAGGGGCACCTGGGATGTAAATCTAGCCCTGCACCTCTAACATTCAAAGAGTTAAAAGTTGTCTTTAAAATCAGTGGAAGGTTTCAGTTCTCCCGTAAAGGAATAGTAATACTTTGTTTTATCTTTATTTTATTTTGTAGGCATTAAAAAAACATGAAGAACAATATAAGTCTTATCTCTCAAACCTTTATGGTTTGAGCGATATTCACAAGCAAAGTTTCCCCTCCCGTCCCTTTTACCTAGTGTAAGCCAATGTAGACCAGACAGATAACAGAAGGGGACAATCTTCTTCCTATGACAACAATGAAAGCCTTGCCCCCCTTGACAAGTTTTTCAGGTTTTTCCCTTATCTTAATTGAAGATTGTCCCTCTCTGCAATCTACCTGGGAACCTCCCTTCTGCTCTGGCTGAGTAGTGTTACATCAGTAAAAGGGGCAGGAGGGGTATACTTTGTCACTGAATTACTCTTGAACTACAATTCTGACAGAATACAAATAACACTCTCCAAAGTCCAAATACTATGATGATTAATTAGAGCTGCTTTTATTATGAAACATTACTATCCCTTTAATAATAGGGTAGATGGTTTACTCAGAATTACTCCACTTTAATTTTGAAAATATAGCCCTAGAAGTACTTTCTAGTCCTCCTATTGTGATCAGACAGATTCCTGATAAGCCAGGAGTGTAACAAATGTTACACTGCATCATCACAGCAGGTAGGATTAAAGGGATAGTAATACTTCGTTTTATCTTTATTTTTTTTTTGTAGGCATTAAAAAAAACATGAAGAACGATATAAGTCTTATCTCTCAAACCTTTATGGTTTGAGATATATTCACAAGCAAAGTTTCCCCCTCCCGCCCCTTTTACCTAGTGTAAGCCATCTCTTCTCAGATGTGGAATGCAGTCCATAGACCAGACAGATAACAGCAGGGGACAATCTTCTTCCTATGAGAACAATGAAAGCCCTGCCCCCCTTGACAAGTTTTTCAGGTTTTTCCCTCATCTTAATTGAAGATTGTCCCTCTCTGCAATCTACTTGGGCACCTCCCTTCTGCTCTGGCTGAACAGTGTTACATCAGTAAAAGGGGCGGGAGGGGGATACTTTGTCATTGAATTACTCTTGAACTACAACTCTGACAGAATTGAAATAATACTCTCCAAAATCCAAATACTATGATGATTAATTGGAGCCAGTTTTATTATGAAACATTACTATCCCGTGTCTATCTATGTAAATCCCAGAGCCAATATACAGTGTGCTTGTTATTGTATACACACTATGGCTATCTAAACACTGCAAATTACAGAACACATTATAGAATACAGTGAGCAATGGGATTGCACACTAAGAAAACAAATGTATTTACTAAACAATACAAGAATTCCTGCCCAAAAGGCAACACCGAGGCTCATGTACTAAGAAGATCTGGAGCAATTCTGGAACAAACCACATAAGTTGTAAATAACATTTCAGTTGTTTTAAATCTGGCCTTTAACCTCTTGAATGCTAGTGAGGTCTCCAAAGCATTGTAAAGCAATGTGATGGAGACCTCTTTAGCATTCAAGGGGTTAAAAGTCTCATTTAAACCAATGGAACTTGTTATTTGCCCCCTTAGTGAAGTTGATTTGACCTAGAATTGCTCCAGATCTCATCAGTACAGTGAAAAATACACTCTGTGGGGTATGCAATATTTGGCTTTCCAGCTCCCATCATTCTCAGCCAGTCAGCAACTGGGAATTGTAGTCCACCAACAGCTGGAGGGCTGAAAGTTGAACAGTCTGCTGCAATGATCTCTCCACCTCTAGTTCCTCTGGACAGGGACCTCACTTGTTTTTGTCTGTTACAATAATTGTTATAAATGTAAAGGATCTTAAACTTCTTGCTATGAGAAATCTACATGTAATGGAGTAATGGAGAGTACCCTGATGCTGGAAGATGTTTCATTCATAATTATTACAACTCTAACTTTATTTACTTATTTATTTTTAAACCTTAAAACTACAGTTTCTCTTGTAGTCCCCAGATGGTGCTGTTCATATTACATAGAGTGCCTTTTGGACACTAATTTGTGTTGTTCACAACAATTTGATATACAAAACCATCCAGCAGTGTTTCTGGATCCATAACACAAACACCTCTCAGTTGAGAATGGAACATGTAAGGCATGTGAGGGTGCAGCCCCATGCACTTTATCCTCCCATGCCTAGAGGGCACACTTCTACTACAGTGATGTGCTCATCACTGCAGAAGTAATTCTTGGGAAATATGGCCACTATGAGCAGGAGAAAGGGGTGAGGGAGGGACTCTTCTCCATTTACTTCCCACAACATTTTGCAAACCTGTGGCTTTCCAGCTACTCAGCTCATCAAAAACCAGCGGAGACTGTAAGAGTTGTAATCCAGCATCAGCAGGAGGAGAGCCACATGATGCACATTCCTGCTGCACAATCATTCCCTGCTTCTAGACAAATTTGTACTCAATACAAACATTTTCCTTAACACTTTGAGTGCTTTGCAATGCAATGTGTACCCCTCTGGCACTCAAAGGGTTAGCAGGCTGCTCAGTGTAAGACGGGGCTGCCTAGTAGGGAATAATGATGAGGACATTCAAGATGCCTTTTATGCACAAACTCCATACTCTGCACTTTGATGCAGGGAGCTCCTCCTGGACGGAGCTCAGTAACTGGTGGAATCAGCTCGGTGCAAGAGGAGAAACAAGTAGGCAACAGTTTCTCCCTGTGTCTGACTGGTAACTTTGGAACTTAGTGCTTGACGGATCCTTTAGAACAGCATCGTGAACATCCTATCATTATACTAAGATCAGAAAACCTGTTCTTAAACACATCTGGTTCATGGATTGCAGAATTTGGCTGGATGCAGTGAGCGTATGGGCAACATATAGGTTTCATGCGGTTGCTGAACTATACCTCCCATCATTTACAGCTGGATTTTGGCTGGATAAGGATAACGGGAAATGTATTCCAACAGAATCTGGAGAGCCACAGTTTGACAGTATATTAAAGGATGTAAGAGGTGAGCGCCCCTTCTCTCCTCTATTCTTACAACCCCCTCCTGTTTATCTCACCCCTCCAATAAGGTACTATGTAATACACTGCAGGAAATAGTTGGCCATTTCTGCAAGTATACAAATTCTAAACATTTTTATAGACATACACGTGCTCATGGTACAAGTGAAAACAGAAAAGCATTAATCTTTGGAACAATATATTCTCATAACATTTTTATTACCAACCTCATCTGTTAAAACTATGAAATCTCCAAAGAAAAGCATAACAGAACACACATACCAGAACTCTGACGTGATTGGCAGGAAATATCCCAGTGCTCCCTTTGGACTTTCCTCTGTACCATTCGCTGTCTATTTTCTCCAGCAGATAAACAATCTCACCAGAACTCAGGCTCAGATCATCTGCTTGCTCTGGAAAATAGCATTATAATGAGCAGGGGGCTGCATAGGAAATATATGTGGTAGTACAGAATATGAACACCAGAGGGCTCCAAATGCAGCTCTTCAATACAAAATAACTGAACAAAAATATTTAATCTGCTGACAATTATATGGCTATTGAAACCATTACTGCTACAGTCCACTGCATGGGAGGCTACAGTGGGCATGCCAGCTAGGATTCTGTTGTGATGCTATGTCTGCATGAGTATTAGACTGGCAATGGAAATAGGGCAGAGACTAGGAAGCATGCAGCAATATAATTATGGAAGAATATTGAGATTATGGGGGTGCTCTGGGAATCACATAATAAATTCCTCCTGTACTGAAGTCTGCTAAGGATTGGGGAACAACATTACAGCATGCCCAGCAAATACCTAGTCATCTGGCAAGCAGGTGTTGGGAATGAGGTGGTGGTGGGGGGTAAGACAGATGTGGTGTTGGCAGCACTGAAGTGGATGAAAGGTTTGTGCACATCTGCCAGTCAGCTATAGAAGTCCACCTCACATACACAGCTCTGGATGCCATTAACTTGCACACATCATATTGTCCTATATGTCATTCTCTCCAATTTTTCACATATAGTTACACTACTATGAATCCAATAAAAGAATGTGTTCACCACTACTCTGACATTGAAAGAGTTAAATACGTTATTTGCTAAGATTTGTTTCTTACATCATCGTTAACAGCTGGTTATCACTGTCCTCATTATTTTATCTTTCAGGTCCAGAGGGGTGTGCAATGCATACACTGTCTCTGGCATTGAAAGGGTTAAACAAACAGTAGAGCTCTTAGCAATTATTACTGCAGTATTTCTGTGGAGGCAATTGTTCAGCTTATGTAATGAAAAAGAAGCTTTAAAAGAACAGTAAACTTTTTTTATGCAAACCTGCATGTTATAGGGCTTTGCCTGACAAGAAAAACAGAGGTATTCCTACTGCTGGCAGAGGATTTATTCAAACGTTATAACCTTTCACACTTTCAGGAAGTGAGTTTGAAGAGTTTGAACACATTCAGAACTATTGTCAGTGACACACCTCTCCCATAGGATGCAACAGAATAGCTATCTGAACACCAGGTGAACTACAGATTAACTTTATGGGCACTAGAGGGCACAGTTAATGTATAAAAACCCGGCAGTTTAAACTGTAATAAATCTGAAAATATGCATTCTCCAGCAGTGGAAGTACCTTTGTTTTAATCAGCAGGAAACGCCTTATAGTAGATGTGTTTTAATTAAAAAAAAAAAAAAAAAAAAGTTTACTTCTCCTTTAAAAATAGTTTAAAGATGAAAGGCTTAAAGGAATAATGACCTTTTATTTTATTATACATATACTGCAAGTGAATAACGTGTCAAGTCAAAGTGCCTACATCTTTTGTCTTTGCAAATATCAAGTCTCTCACATTGTACTCCCTGAGTGTTGCTGTGAAGCTTTCTGTCAGGAACTATGACATTAGGGAGAGATAGAATGTGATAAAGATACTATGTAAAAAAAATATTGAATACAGCATAGGGATCATTCAGTGTTGCATGGGTAGTGTTACATGGTATCACTCTCCTACTTTGATGGTCAACTGATTAGGGATCTTAATGACAGGAACATGCAAGTGTGAATACATTTACATGTATTATATATGTGTGTGTGTGTATTTAAAATCTATCTCTCTCTCTCTCTCTATAAGCTCATCATTGTCGATCCACTGTTGGAGGAAGGCCTCCTCAGCAAGTTTCCAAACAATTTTAGTCTTGTGTTTTCTGTTGCCACTATAAACCAATATATTTGATAATTGCATGAATCCATTTTGTCTTAGTCTTCTTGGCAGTTTACTATTAGGTGGAATCCATTCCAAAATGAGTTTGGTTAATCTTCTGTCATTTCTTCATGCTATATGACCTGACCATTTCCATTGTGATATCATAAACCTTTGTTTGCGGATGTATCAAAGCACATGCTTTTCTGTCGCTTTTTGTTGCATACAAAATTCAGCATTCCATACTTCTCTGTTTGGCTTTAAGTTTTTTTTATGGCTTTGCATTCAGTGTCCATGTTTTAGGGCCATACGTAAGAACTGGGAGGACACATTGGTTACAAACTTTTGATTTAAAGTGATAGTAATGTTTGATAATAAAAGCAGCTCTAATTAATCATCATAGTATTTGGACTTTGGAGAGTGTTACTTCAATTCTGCCAGAGTTGTAGTTTAGGAGTAATTCAATGATAAAATATCCCCCTCCCGCCCCTTTTACTAATGTAACATTGCTCAGCCAGAGCAGAAGGGAGGTGCCCAGGTAGACTGCAGAGAGGGACAATCTTCAATTAAGATAAGGGAAAAACATGAAAAACCTGTCAAGGGGGGCAGGGATTTCATTGTTCTAATAGGAAGAAGAGTGTCCCCTTCTGTTATCGGTCTGGTCTATGGACTGCATTCCACATCTGAGAAGAGATGGCTTACACTAGGTAAAAGGGGAGGGGGGGGGACTTTGCTCGTGAATATCTCTTAAACCATAAAGGTTTGAGAGATAAGACTTATATCGTTCTTCATGTTTTTTTAATGCCTACAAAATAAAATAACGATAAAACAAAGTATTACTGTCCCTTTAAGGCAAAGTGGCAAATTTGTCCCAATTTAGTTTGTGGGAAAATTTCTAAACAAGCAGAAAATTGTTTTCGGGATATTGTTTGTCGGACATCATTTTCTATGTTGATCTGGACTTTATCATTGTTGACCTGTATTGATGAAGTTGTATTTTCATATATTGATTGAAGGATACTGATGCAATCTGTTCCATGGTTGATCAGGGACTGTTTTTTTTTTTTTAAAACGGAGTCAAAAGTATTTTCATTGTCCAATGAAGGCTATGCATAATGGTATTTATTATGCCACTCTATAACTTGTTGTTCTATCTGGTTAAGGTCTTTTGTACTGAAGCTGCTTCTGAAGCCTGTATGTTCTTTAAGTTGTGCCACATCAAGTATTATGTCCAATCTTCTTGATAGTACCTTTGTGAAATGACTGGCAATATGCTTATCGATTTTTTTTTAAGTTCTGTCTGATCACTTCTTTTTGTGCATTAAGGTGACTTCATCATTTTCCATGATGCAGGCAGTTTGTTGAGTAGAAGACATTTTTAGGGTTTTCATTTTAATAGGATTTTATTTACATACATACTTACGGTTCACTTTTGAAATGTCGCAAGCTTAAGAGCATGCAACATTCACCACGTCTCCATGATCAAAATGGCGACATGACAATCTTGCACTGCATGACAGAGCGAGATTGTCATGTCACTTATCTAATGATCGCATACGGAGGTGCTCCAGATGCAGTTGTGGTGGTTACAACTCTTATCCCTCTACAGTAAAGTTTGGTGCAAATGCCATCCTGGGCATGTCACTGGCAGTGTGCAAAGCTGATGCTGCAGAGAAAGGAGTCCCCATGTACAGACATATAGCTGACCTGGCTGGGAATCCAGACCTCATCCTTCCAGTGCCTTTAAGTGGTGACTGATCCCTGTCATGGTCATTCCCCTTGCACTGTATCTTCATGTTCTCACTTTAATGCCATTTAACATCTTCGTTTTGAACTCATGCAAACGTATTATCTGCAGCACACGGATGAGCTCCAGATGCTACAACATTTTAAATAACAGACTTTTACCTGGAGCCCCTCTGTATGCGATCATTAGGTAAGCGACATAACAATCTCGCTCTGTCATGCAGTGCGAGATTGTCATGTCACCATTTTGATTAAGGCGATGTGGTGAATTGTCTCACTCTCTTAAGCTTGTCACGTTTCAAAAGGATACCCATACATACACACACACACTATTTTATTACGTATTTTTTCTACATTTTTTATATTTTTAAAAAGTCAGACCTCATGGTGGGGCATCAGGACCCCTCCTAATGCCCCCCAGCTCCTGATCTCCCATAACTGCTGGGAGATCAATATAGGCAATGCAGGGGAGCAAGAGAACTCCCCTGCTTCCATACTACCCAGAGCCTCGTAGGAGTGGGCGGATTGGGAAACCCTTTCATGTCAATGAGGGAGTTATTCCCTCATTTATGTGAGAGAGTTTGCCGATCCCACCCACTCCTATCCGGTGGCTCCGGGTATAATGGAAGGAGGGGAATGCTCTTGCTCCTCTATGTTGCAAATATTGATCTCCCAGCCAAATCACCTGGGAGATCAGTAGCTGGGAGGCATCAGGACCCCACCGCTGGCTGACCAGTGAGTAACATTTTGTGTTTTTTTTTTCTTTCTAATTTAAACAGTGGCAGCGATGGTTGGTTGAGGAAGGAGGGGGTATGCCAAGTGACAGCAACCAGATTCACTTAGATTTTTATCTATAGCTATCTCATAAAGGAAGAGAGAGAGAATGAACAGAGGGAGAATGAAAAGAAAAAGAGCTGAGAGTGAATTAAAGGAAGGACAGAGAAGAATGATTACAGATGAAAATGTGGCTGTGCCCATCCCCCAGCCCATGTGAGTGGTACTGCAAAATGTAGACTTGCACTGTAAACTAGATCTGCTCTGTTCTAGACCTACCTCCTATAAAATCATGCAATACCAACGCATGAGGTGCATGGTTGTCTTCCACTCTGTTTACATGGTTAAAGTCCTTTAAAAAAATAAATACAAATACATGAATAAGGACATTTTTGAGAACTTTTTGTAAACAACTTAAACATTAAACATTAACCCATTAAGGACCAGAGGAACGTGCAATGCATTAAGTAATTTTAAAACAGTATACATCATTGTACTTAGAACACCAAATACTAATTTAGAAATACATTGATGCAGTAAATTAAAGGAAAAGTGCTGGTTATTTTGAAAAAAATTATTGCAGCTCCACCTTGAAACAGCAAGCCAAGAAAGTACTGGACCACAAAAAATACAAGTTTGATCTGTAGTAAATTTTGAACTAAGCATATCACTGCTGGGAGAATGAATGTCCTTGCTTCACTCAGCATAGGTATAGCTCTACAATATGCACATTTCCATATTATGCAACACTTTTTTAAAGAAACCCTGGATCAGGAATTGGTGGGAATCTTTGGGGACCCCTCATTTCTAGAGTAGCATGGTGTTTTATGTGATGTTTATTTATTTTTTTGTGTAAAGATTTGTTGAGATCTTCTTTACGGTGTTTTAAATAAAGACCTGTGTTATACATGAAAGTACGGCAGCAACATTAGGTTTCTAGAAACACAAGTGTGGGATCTGTCATCAGGATCTTTAAGTTTCCAATTCCTCCCTAGTCCCAATAACTTCACTGCAGGAGGGAGATGCAGTAAAGTGAGAGAAGAAGTCTCTAACATACTAATGTTTTCTATGGAGCTTGCTTTTCAAGTTAGACAGCTGTTACATACTTATAGTGCATAGTTTCCATCAGATAAGAAATGGAGACACTTCTCACACCTTAGTGCATCTCAAGATTATCTAGCATTAAAGCTGTAATGTATACAAGGAGGTTGACAAGATTCTCCATGGTCAGACAGCCTAAGTTCAAAGTCGACCTGTTACCTACACAGCTTTTAGTTTCATTAAATGTTTCTACATAAACTGCCTATAATTTGTGCTATTTGTTATGCAAATGGGTTAATAGTTTTAGAGGTTTTTCATTTAGTAGATGGGGAATCTAATCTCAGCATCTTTGCAAAAAAAAAAAAAAAAAAATTAAAACCTTAAGTAAACTTTTTATTATTGATAGGTGTGTCTGATTTAAAGGGCAACTATAACTGTGATAGCCACATATTTCTGCTTTGCGGGTCTAAGCCGGGCGTTAAGTGATGGCTGCGTGTGCGTGCGGCCGGTCGCTAAGGGGTTAAGGAATTCAACCATATGAGGGATAGGGCAATTCTGAAAATGTGACTGGTGGAGGAAGGAGGGCAGAATATATATTGGGAAATTGGTTTTCCTCAAGACTAATTAGTGTCTTTTTAACCCCTTAGATGTCAGAGGGGTCTCCAAGGAATTGCCACGCAATACATCTGTACTTGACCAAAAGTGATCAATCAGTGGCTCAGTGACTGATTCATTCTCCTGTACTCAATCTGAGGACATGCATTGCTGGTATCTGTTAAGGACCAGAGCTGGGTTCTACTGCATTAGAGTTTGTTAGCAACACAAAACAAACAACATATCCTACCAATTATCACCACTAGGGAAATGTTTTTCTTACTTTCTGTTTGTTGTCCAAGCCTTCACTGAGTGGAGTGATTATCTTCAAGTTGGATACTTTGACTTCTCCTGTCGCTGCCCCCTTCTGACAAACGATGGAGTTGCTATCTGCTGGTTCCAGTAGCACCAACACCTCTCCACGCTATATGTTAAAATGAAGGGGATTGGAGAGGGTTGTTACTTCATAGACCATATATGGAGAGTCCAGGTCTCCAGAAAATACAACAGTCATGGCAGAAAACTAAACCACAAGGCAAGGAATTTTACCTTACAAGACAGCTCTCCCGGTTTATTGGGTACAACATCTTTTTCAGCGATTCCATGAGGCAGAAGCAGCTAAGGTAGAAGACATAATTTTATTAATATTTTTCCCTTTGTCCTAAAACAAAATTTATTGGGTTGAAAATACTGTTTAATAAAAAATTAACTTGCTATTTTCCGATGTGGTTATTATACCTACAATGGGCATTGAATTCTACGTCACAATTTTTTATATGATTGGGGAAAAGCCTTTTACTAAATATATTCCAGGGTATTAACCCTTGGGAACAGGAGGGGTGTGCAAAATATTGCCTTAAAAGTTGATTAAAAGCTATATTTAAGTAAGTGGGAAATTTGAGAATTGTGCGTGCGTAGGTTTTTTTTAAAAAAGGATCTTCGTGCCCTCCCTTATTCCTATTCCCTCACACCCTCTTATTTCATGTTCTATCCTACTTCTACTAAGAAATTAGGGCTAACTGAAAATAATTAAAAAATAAGGAAAACCTGCCAATTCTACTGACTGGAAAACTGCCAATAATGCAAGCAATGTCATAGGATGCATACAGGTCATATGATCTCCAGACTATCTGTATTCGTTTGTAAGTGCCAAAATTATAGACCTATTTCACAACACCATCCGTGGCGCAATATTTTTTGGGAGACATAAAAGAAATATTCATACTATAAAAGATTGAGAAATTCTGGTGTTCTTCAGCCAGACACAATACAGTCACAGGGTTACATAGACACATAGGGCCGAGCTTGATGAACTCAGCTGGCTGAACTGAACAGGCTTTATTCAAAAACATACTGGGGAAAACCAGTTGCACCACAGGGGCTAAATACAAATCCCCATTAATTTAAATAAATGGCAAATATGGGACAAATAAAAATAAATATCACATGGCAAAGTTGGTTTGCTTCAGAATTGCTCTAATATACTTTTATAGCTAAGGTCCTCTGCAAATTCTGGAGCAAACCAATTGGGAGGGGAGTGAAATTCATTGAAGACCTCTCTAGCACTCAAGGGGTTACAAACCCCATTTAAGTCACTTGGGATTTAGGGAATATTTATTTCTTCCCTATGATGAAGTTTGTTTGCTCCAGAATTGCCCCTTGTTATCTTAATGAGAGATGCCCAGAGGGCCTGCTGTATAAATGTACATTACAGCAATCCTGGAACAAACCAACTTCACCATAGGGGAGAAATAAAAATTCCCAAGCTTTTCATTGATTTAAATTACACTTTAACCACTCTAATGCTAACGAGGTCACCACCAACTCAATGGGAAACCATGTTTTGCGACATCTCTAGAATTTAAGTAGTTGAAATCCCTTTTCAAAATAATTGGGGATTTTTATTTATCCCCTATGGCGTGATTGGTTTATGTCCAAATGTTTTCCAGCACGTCTTTATACATAAGACGAATAGCGGAGTCCATGAGCTCAGCTTTTTCCAGCCCTTGCTTTGTGTGTACTGCAGTGAACTCACAGTGTATTTGTTGTACAGCGGATGTCCAGGTTTAGGCCGGGGAGGTAGTTCTGGTTGCTGTCTTTTTAAGACTTGACTTTTCGACCTACTGATGCCAGACATGTTCTGTTTTGCACTTATACCCACGTCGGAGGATGATCGGTGAAAGGCGTCTCGTTGAGAGGCAGTTTTTGTAACTTTGGGTGGTGGAGGTCGTCCTGGAGGCCCCTTCTGTGGTGGGTTAGGAGTTTCCATCACTTTGATACCTAATGGCCTGCACAGAAATTCAAAAATATTAAACAGATTTCCTCAAGCCTGCAACTCATCCACAGGATGATTAAAAGAGAATAAGGCATATGTCTAAAGGTAGAAGTGAAGCAATTCTGGGCCAAACTGCAACGTAAGGAACAAATAAATATTCCAGTTAATTTTAATGAGGCTAGAGAGATCTCCAACGCACTGTGAAGAAATGTACCAGAGATCTCTCTAGCAGTCAGTAGGCTCAAAGCCCCATTTAAAGGGATAGTAATACTTAAAATGTAAAAAAAAAATATGTTGTAGGGGTTATCCCCCTGAGTAAAACAAGAGTACTCCCACTGCTGAAAGGTGTTTCATTCATAAGTTATTAATTTTCAAAGTTGAATTTTTTAGGTGCAATATCACAGTGGCCTGAAATTGTACAGTGGCGCTGTTGCTACACCATCCTATGGAGATTTATGGTCCTGGGACCAGAGCTGTCCATAGGATCGTGTAGCAACAGCGCCACTGTACAATTTCAGGCCACTGTGATATTACACCTAAAAAATTCAACTTTGAAAATTAATAACTTTTGAATGAAACACCTTTCAACAGTGGGAGTACTCTTGTTTTACTCAGGGGGATACACCCTACAACATATTTTTTTTTACATTTTAATTATTACTATCCCTTTAAATCAATGAGAGTGTTTATATGTTCTCTATGGAACAGTTAGCTTGGGCCCTGGATTACTTCAAACGGGCTGATCACCTAAAAGTCTGAACTCACTAAGATTATTAATTCCTTATTAACTCAACTAAGAACCTACCTACAGATCTCACTAAGATTATTAACTCAATTATGGAATGTTATAAGAACCCACCTACACATCTCACCAAGAATATTAATCCCTTCTCAAATGGTTAATACTTTAAGTGCCGGAGTGGCAGCAAAGCATTTTGGAGCAATGTGTTGCTTAACACTACGGCACGCACAGGGTTAAAAGCACAATGAATATATTTTACTGTCTGCACTAGTGGGAGAAGACTTTCAGCCTGGCGTTACACATGGTTTTTGGCCTTTATGGTACTTGAATGCCAAACACCTTAGGGGTTAAAATAATAACTGGATACAGCTGTTCTTGTGCAATCCACATTGCTGAATATGTTTACTTAGCCAACAGAGTACTGGGAATACCTTCTTGGTTTTGGCTCAAGTTAATAATGAAAAGAAAAAAATAAATAATAATAATAATAATATTATATATAATCAAAGTCTCAACTGGCTTTAAAACCATGTTATTGACCCTTTGATTGCCATGTGTATTCCGTGCATTCCAGAGAAAATGCAGGGTCACATTTGTTAAATTGCATTTATACTTGACATTATGATACTGAAAACAGCAGAGGTTTAACTACAGGGTGAGGTAGAACCTGGGCCCAGTATCCAAGGGGACCTATCTGCACCAGGGTCCAAGCGGTTTTAGTTATGCCTCTGAAGAAATATGTGTGTGACAGGGCGAACACAGTATTTTTTGCACTGAGGCCCTCCGTTGACTAGTTACCCCACAGGAAAACAGACATTTTGGATCTATATTTATAACAAACTGATGCACATTTGACACTGTTTAAAATTGTACAGATTTTGTGCAACTGTATTCCACTGTACAAGTCTTAATCATCAACTCTTTCAGTGCAGAGGGTTGAGCAACACATTGCTCTGCATTGCGCACCTCTCTGGCGCTAAAGGAGGTGCATTTCTGAATCAAACCAACTGCACCATATGGGAGCAATGGAAATCCCACATTTCGCAAATGATTTTAAATGGGACTGCATCATTTATGATTTATTTTATTATTTAGCAACCCTTTTACCAGGAAGAACACATTGACATTTCTCTTGTTTCCAAGTATGTCCTGGGAATGTTCTTTTTCCCCCATATGGGGCAGTTAGTTTGTTCCAGGACTGCACTTCTTGCTCTGCAATGCAGTGTGTACACCCCTGGCACTCAAAGAGTTAAGATGCAATTCAATAAGCTAAAGAGGTGCAGTACTGGAGTAAACCAACTGTACTACAGGAGACAAATACAACATCTATAAATACCCCATTGATTTAAATGGTGATTATAACCCACAATGCTTTAATTTGAAATGGGTTTGAGACCTCTCTAGCATCCAAGGGGTTAAAAGCACCATTAAAATCAGTGGGAATTTGAGGAATGTTTAGTTCACCCCTTATGGTGCTCTTGGTTTTCTCCATAATTGTTCTTTTGCATAAGGCAGAAACTGTCTTAACTCCTTAAAGGGATAGTAATGTCAGGAGAAAAAGTATTAACTATACGGTAGATCCTTTTAAAAGAGAGTATTTGCACTTATTCTCATCTCTCAAACCATTATAGTTTGAGAGATATAGGAAAATAAAGTTCTCGGCTCCCTCCCCTTTCCGTTTGATGAGCTGTAAAAGCTGTCAGAAGCAGATTCTGGTCGCTTGACCAGACGTGGCTCTTCAGCAGCGCAGATATAACGATATCTAAAGTAAATATACTTCATCGGAATGTTCTACAATGTGTGCTTGCAAACCAGGAATGTTAGGATCTGGCTGGCATGCCAGCCAGTACTGACTAATGTGTGTAACCTGCCAAATAAGCAGTTGGATATATCTTTAATCCTTTGAATGACAGAGGGGTACACAAGGCATTGCAAAGCAATGTGTTGTGCACCTTTGTGGCACTCAAAGGGTAAAGTACAAAAAAAAAAAGCTAACAAATATATGTGATTTTTAAAGCAAATTCAGAATCACCTGTTTGTTCCACTTTAAGAGAAAGGTGGAGCAGTTGTGATACAAAACAAAATTATCAAGTGTACCAAATTAAAATCACCATCAATTTGAGCGTTTCATTTCTTGTACACTACAGAGGTCTCCAAAGCAATGTACAGCAATGTGCTGCAGACGTTTCTAGCATTCAAGGGTTACATTATATAAATACTGCCTTAGAATTGCACCACTTTGTCTTTATAAATATTCACATCAAATATTGTTTTGATATTCAATATAATCTATAGAATTATAGGACCACCTAGGGGTTATACACTAAGGCATGATAAAGAGGTGATAAAGTGGACATCACTTCTCCAAGTCCTATGTTATTCTGTGGAGCCAATGCACTAAGATTTCTCAAGTGGGTGAGATTTTAGCGCTTTGGTTCCGTAAAATAATAAGAGAATTTGGAGAAGTGATTATCAGAGAAGTCACTTTATCACCCATTAATGTAGGGGCATCCATGTTTTTCCAAACGTGAGTCACATGTTCAGGAAGATGTAAGTATGAGTCCCACATTATTGTTTAATTAAATATTAAATCAATCTAATATTTTTAATCAAAATAATTTGATTAATTATTGCAACCATAAATATTCCCTATTTTTCAGAACAGAAAAAGACCTAAAAGGTCCCTGTAACAAAGTGTAAATCCATTAACCATCCTGTGGTGGCAGGGAATAACCACAATGCATTGCTACCTCATGAGCCATATACCCTTGAGCATAGGGGAACAGACCTTGCAGGTAAGACAGGCTTGGACCAGGCATCTTCTGTGCACTCGGATGGTTCCCATTCCTAGAACAGAAATTAATTGGATAAAGAACATTGTATAATTGTATTAAAGTGGATATGTCACCTATGGACAACATCCCATAAATAGGGGACATATCCAATACCATAAAAACATTATTTATTTTAAGCTTCAATTTAGTTTAAATTTAACTTACAAAAGTCTGGGCTGCAGCCACTTCTGCATAGACTGCAGCCCAACGCTCTGCCTCTGTGCACTCCTCCTTCCTCCGATGACGGAGGCTTCAGTCTGGAAGCTGGAGCGGTCTCATTGGATATTAGATATTGATCTCTGCCAATGAGACCGCTCCAGCTTACAGACAGAAGCCTCTGTCATCGGAGGAGGGAGAAGAAGCAGAGGCAGAGCTCTGTAACCGCATTAACTGCAGAGAACCCAGAAGTGGCTGCAGCACAGACTTTTGTAAGCTAAATTTAAACTAAATCGAAGCTAAAAATAAAAAGTAAATAACGTTTTCATGGTATTGGATGTGTCACCTAACTATTTATGGGATGTTGTCCATAGTTGACACATCCACTTTAAACATTTTACTTGGAACTGTGAAACCTCATGACAGAATACACTCAAAGGGTTAAACTGCAATATATTTTAATGTATATAGTTAAATATCACCATTTTTAATAGGGGTAAACAACACTGGCATATTTTTTCCCCGAAAGTTAAAAAAAATATACTTTCGCTTATACCTATTGTTACGTTCTTCAAAAAGAGCAAACACACACACAAAAACAGGTGTATATTGTAAATAAAGTACTATTAAACATACTTTTCTGGCAGTAGGACGAGCTCTTGCAGTTGATTTATTGTAAAGGCTTCCAACTGGTTTCTCTGAAGGAAGTGGTGGAGGAATCTGAAGTTCTTCAGAATCTGGAAAGAGAATACACAGTTACACAACAGGGTGAGGCAACTAAGCAAATCTGCACTACCTTGTGCTGTGCCCTAAACTCTGCTCAAAGAGTGTGATGTACTAAGGAGAGCTAGAATAAACAAACTGCACCACAGGGAACAGATAAGTACCATTCAATTAAATGGAACTTTTAACCTCTTGAATGCTAAAGGTCTCCAACGTATTGCCCACGGTCCATTATACACCTCTCTAGCACTCAATGGGTTAAAGTCACATTTAAATAAATTAGAATATTGTTGTTTTGCAGCGATTATTTTAGTATCAACAGGGCCTGGTTAACAAGGAGAACTTAAACAACAGGCCCATTCTTATCAGCAGTGAATGAGCTGCAGTGAGTCTCTATTGTGCTAGCAAGGTAAGTGCAACTTTAAAAGACAGTTGACCAATCGGCAGATCTGCTCCCCTTGGAGCAGGAGGCCTCATTGTGAGCCGCAACATAATAAAAGAACAGACGTCTGAAAAGAGATTATGATGCTGCACTGATCATTTATTAATTTCCTGTCTTTTGTGATGCATCTCCTCACAGACCCACCATATTGGCGTCATAGCCCAACACAGTGGGTCTTTGGACAATGCGCATGCAGACCTGGAGTTTGCGAATGAGACAATCGCTTGTGATCTGGAAGTTGCACAAAGAGGTACGGTACTGGAAATTACTCTTGGCCATCGTAGCAGACCCTGTGCTTAGCTCCCCGAGGTGCACCCAGATTCTCCTAAAATATGCATGTCAACAGTGTAGTAAGGAAACAGTTGCTCTTGTGAATAAAGCCTTAAAGGAAAACTATTGCCACTTTTTTAAAAAAATTTACTTTTAACCAGGAGTGCCACAGCAGTGCAGTGAACACTCTTAGGGTTACAAACCATAGTTTACTATTTTTTACGCACCTGGGACAGTTTACCTTTTGCTAGATACAAATAAAGTGATGCACTAACCTATTGTGAAGTATAAGAGGTGTCACACTATGGTGACTAGGTAATGTGCTAGGTACAGAATGAGAAATTGCAAAATTATCAAAAAAAGAAACGGTCTATCAGCACCAAAACCTCCTCACTATGCCTTGGTGGGGACACATAAGCATGAGATTTCACAAAAGAAAAGCACAAAATAATAAAACCTAACTTTTATTATATACAATAATAAAAACTTAATTTAAAATAAAAGAGAAATAGCGAATTAGGTAATGTGTATATGTTCAGAACACTGCTGACTTAAAGTACACATAACCATACATACTGACATGCATGAGATTAGCTAGTATACTGTGAACATACTTCACTCAATCTGAAGTCAGTAGGTACAACCAGCTAGATTTTAACAGTCGCTAGTTTATAGCACAGGTATACAGTAATACTGACTGTGATATCGGTAGACTTGGTCAAAATACAACAGTAAGGTATGATTATAGGCTTGAGCTCCGACTAAGTTAACCCGTTAACGACCCATGATGTGCCAGGACCGTCATGGGTAAACTTCCCATAAGGACCCATGATGGTCCAGGAACGTCATGGGTTAAATGATAGCAGCGCGCCTCTCTGCCTCCGTACACAATGCTATCATTGAGTTCAAGATGAAACTGAGCTCTCTGGTACCGGAGTGCTCTGTTTCAGCCCATGTCTCTTCTGCTGGTACACGTGATCACTCCAGGAGAGATCACATGTACCAGCATTTTGATTGAAAAAGGCAGTGTGCTTGACACACTGCCTTTGTGTCTGCCCTGTGCCTCTCTCTTCCTTACTATTAAAGTAAGGGACAGAGAAACAGAGAACAGACACATATAGAAGTTAAATCAGGCAATAGTTGGGGGTATTAACCCCTTCAGTGCTGGGGCAGGAGAAAGGCTGTATGAAGGTCCTTTTATGACCTGCTAAAATGCAACTTTTTATATTATATATTAAAAAAAGAGAAATATTTATATTTCAATATTTTAATCATAATCTAATCAATGGGAAAATAGGGAGGGAAAGAAGGACATTGGGATTTTCACCCAGGGTGGACAGTGCCCACTTAAAACTGACAGGTCATACCTTTCATGCAGTCTCCATAAAAATGTAACCCACTGCGCCAAAATGATAACAAGAGAAAAAATAAAAAGGAGGATTTTAGTCTTACCTGTTAAATCCTTTTCTCCTAGTCCATAGAGGTTACCGGTAACTTTGGGTAGGTGATCTGCCCCTTTAATTGCAGGCAGGAAAAATTCTAGAATTGTATGCAGGGGGTAGAGCCTACCTTCCCTCCTTGGCTGCAGCTAGCCAACCAGCTCCAGAAAGATTTGAGACACTAACTATTGACTAGATAGTAGAAGGGAAAGAAGACTCCTGTGAGCATGACCCTGAAGGACCCCCATGGTCTTCCACAGGACAGCCAAGCATGGTCCCTTGACAGGGTGGGAGACCAGTAACCTGTATGGACTAAGATAAAAGGATTTAACAGGTAAGACTAAAATCCTCATTTCTCTGTCGTCCAATACAGGTTACTGGTAACTATGGGATCTCCAACCATTGTGTTTTCCAGAGGTGGGAAAGAAGGCAAGAACCAGGCGCAAGGCCCCCAAAGCCACCAGAGCAGATATGAACCATGAGAACAGAGATAGCCCAACAAAACAAATGAAGTGTCCACGGACACTGAACTGCTCAATGAATTAGATCCAACAGGGCTCAAAAGTGAAGGAAGCACCAAGAACCGAAGAAGATCCTAGTCAGGCAAGACTGCCTGCAGGATTCTCCTCCCAAAGCTGGCATCAGCCGATGTCAGCACATCAACACAGTAGTGCTTCGAAAAGGTGTGCACAGATGACCAAGTGGCAGCCTTGCACAACTGATCAGCCTGATTCTTGTAAGCCCAAGGCCACAACAGATCGAGTAGAACGAGCTGTGACCCTAAAGGGGACAGGCTTCTTCCTTAGCTTGTAAGCCTTACGAATAGTGGACTTGATCCAAGAAGCAATAGTCGTTTTGGATGCAGGTCTTCCTGCCCTGGGACCCTCAGGAATGACGAACAGCGAGTCAGATGGCCTGATAGACTCAGTGCGATGTACGTAAAACTTGAGAAAACGCACCATATCTAACTAGTGGAGATCCCTCTCCTTGTCAGAGGTGGGGTCAGGGCAGAAAGAAGGCACCACAATCTCATGATTAATGTGGAACTTCGAAACAACCTTGGGGAGAAACTCCTGAGAAGTGCGAAGCACCGCCTTGTCCTTGTGAAACACCAAATAGGGTGGCTTACAGGACAGAGCATGTAACTCCGCTACACTGTGAACAGACACTGACGAGGAGAAAGGCCATTTTCCATGTCAACAGGCAAAGAGGAATAGTAGCCAAAGACTCAAATGGAGGGCGCTGAAGAACGCCCAAAACCAAGTTAAGATCCCACAGAGGAGCGAGATTCTTGAAGGCTGGACGAGTATGAGCAAAGCACTGGAAGAAAACCTTGACATCAGAAATGATGACAATGAGCCTCTGAAAGAAAACAGAGAGAGCAAAAGCCTGAACCTCAAGGGAACTCAAACTGAGGCCCTTATCCACACCGTCTTGCAAAAAGGCCAGGACCGTAGGCAGATCAAATTCCTGAGACAGGTCCTTGTCAGCACGCCAAGATAGAAAGGTCGACCAGACACTATGGTAGATCTTGGAAGAAACAGGTTTGCGGGCACTGAGCATAGTAGCCACCACCCCAGAAGAAAAACTTTTCTTCTTCAATATTGAGGATTCAACTTCCAAGCCGTCAAAGTTAGCCGATGAACATTTTCCTTTCACAGATAACCCTGTAGAAGATGATCCAGACGGCAAGGGAGCCAGAATGGCTCCGCCACTGACAGATCCAGAAGCTCCGGAAACAAAGCTTGGCAAGGCCAGTATGGAGCAATCAGAATGACTGGACAGTGCTTCAGTCGTAATTTCCGTAACATCTTATGCAACATTGGGAGGGGAGGAAAGATGTAGGCCAGAGGAAATAACCAAGGAATGGACATGTCACCCACTGCCAGAGCTAGAGGGTCCCTCCATCGAGAGCAGAACCTCGGAACCTTCTTGTTGTGTCTTGTCGCCATCAGGTAGATGTAAGGAAGACCCCATTTCTGAACCATGAGGGTGAACACCTCTGGGTTCAGCTCCCACTCTCCACTGTGTGTTGACTGAGGAAGTCCTCCATGATGTGGTCTACGCCAGGAATGTGCACTGCATATATGGCAGGAACGTGTTCTTCTGCCCAGGACAAAATAGCTTTGACCTCTAACCAAGTGGCGAGACTTCTTGTTCCTCCCTGCTTGTTGATGTAAGCCACGGTTGTGGCATTGTCGGATTGTACCCGGACTGGACAGTCTTCCAGCTGAGATGTCCAATGATGAAGGGCATGAAATATCGTCCGAAGCTCTAACACGTTGATGGGAAGGAGAGATTCTTCTGGAGACCACCGACCCTGAGCACTCAGGGGACCCAAGACCGCTCCCCAGCCGCAGAGACTGGCATCTGTCGTCACAGTGGTCCAGAAGGATACCAGGAAGGACTTGCCTTTCAGCAGAATGGAGAGGTCGAGCCACCATGACAAGCTCAGTTCCACATGAAGAGGGAGAGACACGGACATGTTCAGAAGGTCCAGCTGACCCCTGCCCACCTGGATCACAAACCTCTGGAGTTCCCTGGTGTGCACCACGCCAAACGGGACTGCTTCCATGGTGGAGATGAATTTCCCCACTAGAGAGGACAGCTTCTTGGCTGGAACTGGATCTTGAGCCAGAACCGCAGAAACCCTGTGGGCAATCTGGTGAGCTAACTTGTCCGTGAGAAACACCCTGCTCTTCTGATTGTTGAAGAGAAGGCCCAAGAAGACCAGATGCTGAGATGGGACAAGATCTGACTTGTCCATGTTGATGATCCACCCGTGATGGGTGAGAGCATGAATGCATTGCTGAACCTGCTGATGAAGAAGTTCTGCAGAGGGGGCTTTCAGAAGCAGGTCGTCCATGTTTGGGGTAACTCCAATGCTGTCCTGGTGGAGGCCGGACACTAAGGCTCCCAGGACATGGTTGAAAACTTCAGGAGCTGTAGTCAAACCAAAGGGAAAAGCTGAAAACTGAAAATTCCCTCGGTTGTAGGCAAATCTGAGATACTGCTGGCTCTCTCAATGAACGGCAATGTGTAAATATGCGTCCAGAAGATCCAGAGATGCAAGGAATTCCCCAGGGGACATAGCAGCAATCACTGTCCGTAGAGACTCCTGGTGATAATGGGTCTGGATCACAAAGGAATTGAGATCCTTCAAATCCAAAATGGGGCGACAACCACCGTCCTTTTTGGAGACCACAAAGAGGTTTGAGTAAAAACCCATACCTCTGTCCTGAACTAGAACTGGCTCTAGAACATCCTTGTCCAGAAGAGCCTGAATAGAGCCGTTGAACAGCCGATGTTTCTCCGCGCCCTGAGGTGTATGAGAAGGAAAGAAGCGAAAGTGAGGAAGAGACAAAAGGGATCCTGTACCCTTCCGTCACCACCTGTAAAACCCATGGGTCCACCACTGAATCCTCCCAGATGCTGTGGTGGTGACGCAGACGACCACCCACAGCAGAGTGGGGACCCGGGTTTGACGAGTCATGCCGAAGAAGGCTTGGAAGCCTTGGGCTTGGAGGAGACCGGACGTTTCTCAGTCTGAAAGCAACGAAAATACCGATTACGCTTAAGCGGAGTTTTCTTCCTGGGGACAAGGGGTACAAGTGTACTTTTACCCCCTGTGGCCTCACTGATGAGATCTTTAAGATCTGGCCCAAACAAAGTAGTACCTTGAAAAGGTAAGGAGAGCAATGCTTTCTTGGAAGCAGTGTCAGCAGACCACATCTTGAGCCAAAGAGCCCTTCTGGCAACCACAGACATGGTGGAAACCCTTGCCACTAAACGTATGGCATCAAATAAAGCATCAGAAACATAGTGCTGTGCCTCAGAAATGTTGGCAAGAAGGTGCAACATATCCAAAGTAGGAGCACCCTGATGGACAGCCAGGGTGAGCTGTCCAGTCCAGACCGCAATGGCCTGGTTCACCCATGCTGCAGCGAAGCTGGACGCATGGCAGTACCAGCAGTGGTAAAAATGGACTTGAGGGAGACCTCAAGTTTCTTGTCAGTCCAGTCCTTCAGAGCGGACGCATCAGAAACTGGCAAGGCAGTAGACTTAGATAGCCTGGAGATAGAAGCATCAACTTTGAGAGGATGAACCCACCGAACAAGCGCTGCCTCAGAGAAGGGATAAAGCTTGGCAAATTTCTTGGACATGGAAGGTTTCATGTCCGGACATTTCCACTCTTCAGACACAAAGCGGTCAAGAGTGGGGTTAGGTGGAAAGCACGCAAGGAGCTTTTTAGGCTCCTGAAACACATAAGAGGGATCAGAAGGAACCTCCTGAACTAAGGGACTTTTAAGGGTATGCAAAACAGTCCTGAACAGGCCCTCAGCTGAGGGCTCAGGATCAGCCTCAAAAGGATCCCCAAAAAACTGAGAGGAGCCCACAGCAGAACATTCCTCAATGTCTGAATCCACCAGCAGTTCCTCCTCAGAGGAATCTGATAGTCAGGTACTCCCTGAGGTTTTGGCAGGGAAGACTTGACGGAGGAGGGGGTCTGCCAAGAATGGAAGACTCCCTTTATCTGGAATTGAAAAGTTGCAATGTAGACCTAAGGTCCCTGGTAGCAGCCTTGAAAACTTGCACCCAAACTGGCTCTAATGCATGGCTGGAGGTCCCTGGGAGATTCTCAGGGACATCAGAACATGCTGGGCACAAATGACCTCAGAATTCTCTAGGTAACCCTGAATGACAGGAAGAGCAATGCACAATAGGGGATACAGAGACCCCAGCATCCTTAGTCTTAGGTCTAGCCCCAACGGTATAGACATTCTCACAGCGTCAAATATCCTTACAGTATAAGAAATTAACCAAGTACAGTGTGTAGGATTAAGGCTTCACCCCAGAAATTGCTAAAATAGACTTATCTGTCAGGCGAAGGGTTAATCAGCAGAGGAGAGAATGAGTGTCCAAGCCCTGCGTAGGATACTAGTTCTGGAAATGGCACAAAATGGCTGCCACGACAGGAGCCAATCACAAACGAGCACGCGAAGCAAGCACTCATGGGAAATGTAGTTTCTGAGAAAAAGTACCCAAACAGTGCCCGAAGCCCCCCCGAATATCCCAGAATGTACAGTCCCATAATAGTGAATGGAGCAATGGCGTCTATGTGGTAAAGCGAGCCTTTATTCAAATTTTACAAAATTGAAACAGTAAAATAAAAATGCATTAAACATCACTAGAACACGTTAGGATACCCAAAATACACTGAACCAGTAAGGAAATTGTCAGAACCCCCCCCCCCCCCAAAAGATACAAAACCAGAAGCAAAAGGGTTAAAGTACCGCATAAACCTGCCCCAAACACCCAACAAACATACTTAATGAGTGCAGGAGTGTGCAACAGGAACTCCAAAGGTAAACCCCTGTGCGGAGGGGCACTGTGGGACATGTGGACCTGCAGCATTCAAAGGGTTGCTCACCTTTGCTGCAGATCTTCTGTCTTCAGACTACCATGTTTTAATATGAAGCCTCGGTGGGCAACTCCTGAGGAAAGAACTTGTAGCCAAGATTTTACCCCCAGGGCTTAAGGTCCACAAAAGGCACCTGGTTACTGAGCTAGCCACATCTAAGGGCATTGTCAGTTACGGTAATCCGCCTAATGGCGGTATTCCATTTCTAACAGAAAAATAAAAAAATTCTAAAACTATAGCAGAAGGAACAAATCTTTCAGGAGCTGGTTGGCTAGCTGCAGCCAAGGAGGAAGGTAGGCTCCACCCCCTGCATACAATTCTAGAATTGTTCCTGCCTACAATTAAAGGGGCGGATCTCCTACCCAAAGTTACTAGTAACCTGTATTGGACAACAGAGAAATCGAGTTTTTTTTACTTTTTTTTTTTTTTTTTTTACCATTTTATTGAATTTTAATGAAGTTATCCATGTAAATGTTGTATCAAAAGAAAGTCCTATTTGTGCGTAAAAAAATAGTATATAATTTATGGGGGTGGAGTAAAAGCCTTAGAGTGAAAACACTGTTGAACAAAGACATAGTCAAAAAGGTCAGAATTGCTCTGGTCCTTAAGTGCAATCCACCCCAGATTTTCCCAGTCCTTATGGGGTTAATCTGTCATCCTATATAATAATTCGCTAAATGTGCGTTTGTCAGAAGCTGGCATGCGCAGTAGAGACAGCTGTGAGAGCTGCAGTCATGTGCACTACAGACTGACCACGCCGCGGCTGATAACGTAGCGGGGCTCCGAATTCAGACCATAGTCCAAAGGTGCACAAAGAGGATTTCAGTCTGAATTCAGAGTGCCCCACTCTGTATCAGCCGCAGCGCTGGCAGTCTCTACTGTGCATGATTACACCGCGGCCGTTGCTGGGTGGCACTGTGGCCCGTGTACATGGGCTCTTCAACTAGTCATTAATAATAGATTGTATGAATTTCTTTTAAAATGTATGGTCACAGAGAATAGTCTTTCAGTATACAGACTAAATCATTGATAAGTAGTATATGGCACAAAGCTCTAAGAAACAAGCAGCCGCTCACACACCGAATGATAGTATTTAACGGAGGGCTCTGAAATGCTAGCAACCGCTCACACAGGAGCCGCCTTAGATCAAAGCCCTGATTAGAATGGTCGCATATAATCAAGCTATGAAGCGATGCAGAGAGATCTGCTGCTACAAATTAGTAGGATATATAGCGAATACCTCATTAAACAACCACCTTAGCTATTGTACATCTGTCCGACGCATTGCAGTAGACGTCTAACTAGAGTAATAAAACAACCTGTGAGAGAACCTTTGGAGGGAAAACACCGGACTGCCATCATAAATTATTAGGTAGCAGTATAGTACCCGGGTTTCCACTCCAAATGTCTTAAACTCCACATGCACACCTTCAGACTTCCTATCTGACATTGAATCATAGCTTTCCTTCTTCCTCTCATCAGATACACCTTCACTTCTTCTGGGGGACTTCAACTGCAATGTGGATGAACCCTGCGTCTCCTGGGCATCCCGTTTTCTCTCTAACATCTGCATTTGGACTAAACCAGTGGACGAATGCTAGTACTCACAAGGATGGTCACTTTCTAGACCTTGTGTTTACTAGAGGCTGTGCTCTCTCTGATTTTAATATATTTCCTCTTTCATTATCCGATCACCATCTTCTAACATTCAGCACTACTTATACACCTTCCGCAATCCCTGCTTCCTCCTCACTTCATGCGTAACCTCAAATCCCTTAATCTCACAGCTCTCCAGTCCTCCCTGGCTACTGGACTTTCATTTATTCCCATTAATCCTAACACTAACAGCCTTGTCAAAACATACAACTCAGTCCTATCCTCCTCTTTGAACCTGCATGCACCTATCTCTCTCCGATCCACTCGCAGAACTAACCCAAGGCCATGGCTTAATAATAAAGACACTAGCTTCCTCCACTCCTGTACACGTTCAGCTGAATGACTAAGGAGAAAGTCTGGTTCTCTGGCAGACTTTCTCCACTACAGGATCCTGCTTTCCTGCTTTAACTCTTCTCTGTCCCTAAACAGTACTTTTCACAACTAATCAACACTCATAAATCCAACCCCCAACGCATTTTCTCTTCCTTTGACTCCTTCCTCCACCCTCCATCTGCTTCCCCCACAAACTCCATACAGCCACAAGGCTATGCTAACTACTTCAAAGCCAAGGTGGACTCCATCCAGGATAATATACCATCTTGTATATCTTCTCTTAGCCTTCATTGTTCCCCTCCTAGCACTCTGGACTCTTTTACTAGTCACGGAAGAGGAAATGACTAACCTGCTATCCTCCGCACCTTCCACTACATGCACACTTGATCCGCTCCCCTCTCACCTCATCCAGTCCCTCTCCTCCACATTAATCCCTCTCCTATTACATATCTTTAACTTCTCCTTTGCCACTGCTACCTTTCCTGACAATTTAAAACATGCCTTAGTAACACCCATCCTCAAGAACAACTCTTCTGACAGGAACACACCCTCTAGCTATCGACCCGCTTCTCTTCTGCCTTTTGCCTCTAAACTCTTGGAATGCCTAGCCTACTCAAGCCTGCTTGACTTCCTTAAAACATACGACCTGCTGGACCCTTTGCAATCTGGATTTCGCACTGCTCACTCCACTGGAACTGCTCTTACTAGAGTGGTCAATGATCTTCACACTGCTTGATCTCTCAGCAGTTCTGACACTGTTGATCATGCTCTCTTCCTCCGCATTCTTCACTCCTTATGAATCCTTAACACAGCACTGGATTGGCTCTCCTCTTATCTATCTAACAGATCCTTCAGTGTCTTCTCTGCCACTTCATCATCTTCTCCCATCCAACTCTCTGTTGGGGTCCCTCAAGGTTCTGTTCTAGGCCCGCTTCTGTTTTCTCTTTACATAACAACACTTGGTTATTAACTAATTTGGTCTCAAATATCACCTCTATGCAGATGACACCCAGATTTACTTATCTGCACCTCAACTGACTTCTGATATCCAGGCTAAAGTCACAGATTGCCTCTCGGCTATCTCAGATTGGATGGCTCATAGGCACCTCAAACTCAATATGTCTAAAACCGAGCTACTCCTCATCCCACCTAGGCGTGGCCCTGTGGCGCACTTCCAGGTAACTGTAAATGGCACTACCATAAATCCAGTATCAGAAGTGCGGTGTCTAGGGGTGATAATTGACAAGTCTCTCTCATTCTCCCCTCCTATTAATGCCATTGCTAAATTTTATTGCTTTCTTTTGCATAACATTGCTAAAATCTGTCCCTTCCTCTGCTCCTCCACAGCTAAAATTCTTATACACACAATCATCCCCTCCCACATGGACTATTGCAACATTCTTCTGTCTGGCATTCCTGCTTCCCATCTCCATCCACTTCAAACTATACAGAATGCTGCAGCACAAATTAATCTTCTGTCACCTAGGTTTGTCCCTGCCCTGCTCCTCCTCAAAACTCTCCAATGGCTGCCTATCAAACTCCGGATATCTTACAAAATCTTACTTCTCTCTTTCAAGACACTTCTCTCCTCTACTCCTTCTTACATTTCCACACTGTGATCTCCCGCTATACCCCATCTCGCCACTTACGTTCAGCCAATGATTGTCTTCTCTCAGCTCCTTTTGTGTCTACAGCCCTGTCACATATCAAACCTTGTTCTCTCATTGCTCTGTATCTATGGAATGCTCTACCATCCAACCTGCGCCACTGCACCTCTCTGGTAACCTTCAAATCTCACTTAAAAATGCATCTCATGGATAAAATCTCAACATGCTAGAAGGCACTGATGTTGTACAATGAACGCTCTTATAAATTATTTACTTTACTAATGTCCTCTATCATCATCAGAACAAGCACTGTATTCAGCACTTGAGCACCTTATGTACTCTGTATGTCTCCCATTACCACTTTAGATTGTAAGCTTTCGGGCAGGGACCTCGCACCCAATGTTTCACTCTACAAAGCACCTGTAACCCTGTATTATCTAAAGCCTTAAATTGTAAAGCGCTGCGTACACTTGTGGAGCTATATAAATAAACATTCATTCAAACTGGTTACTCAGGCTATAAAGTTAATACATTTTTGCTTATCAAAGAGCGTGTACAGAGGGGCTAAAGAGGTGTATGCCCCATGCATTGTCTCCTAACACACGTTTCTCCAATATACACAATGCTTTCTCAAAAGAAGAAGAAAGCTTTGTGTATATTAGTGAAACGTGCATCAGGAGTCAATACATGAGGCATACACCTCTTTAGCCCCTCTGTAAAAGCTCTCTGTGGTGCTAATATAATCATACTGACCTATCTGATTGCTAATCTTTTGTTGTCAGTATTTGATGCTTTTCCTTTTATACATATCTTTGTCCATTTATGAGGGTGTGCCTATATTTTATATCGCTGAATACGTTATCGCTTTTTAATAAATGACAGATTGTAAATCTCCCTTCCTTTAGTACAAGGTGAATGCATACTTTCCCCTAAGTGCTAAGAATTATTTTTCCTACATTTTGTATATCTGGGTAATCTAGGGAGTGGAAGATCACCATCTGGGCTGCGGCTGCTGGGAGTTAGTATTTTAATAGATAGTTTGTTGTCACCATTCGTATTTTACTTTTGTTAATATTTTGCAGCTGTTTTGCACCCAAATTGCTCCAATAAGGATTGTATCATGGGATTAACAGTAATGCATCTTTTGCTCTGACGGACAAACAATTGTCTTATGTATTAAAGTGGGGAAAAGCAATTCTGGGTAAACCAACAAATGAAAACTCCATTAATTTAAATGGAAGTTGTACCCCCTTGAATACTAGAAAGGTCTCCAAATCATTAAGTAAAATGCGCCTGGTTTACACCAAGGGAATCAGTGCATTGTGTTTATACCCATACCGGAGGGCATAACGAAAACCATGCATCACCACATGGAAAACAGGAATATTTAGGAGTAACCTGAGAACACAAAGCGTTCGTGGCATGAATGATAAACTTCTCCAGTTCTGAGTCAAATAGCTGTTTGCCCACAAAAGGGAGAGAAACATAAGATTTCTTAAAAGACTGGTCAGCTGACCAAATCTTAAGCCACAGCGTATGATGCATGGCCACAGAGAAAGCCGTCTTTTCCAGTAAGCTTAGGGACATCACAGGCATCTTCATAAGGTAAGCATTAGCTTCAAGGATCTTGTAAATTAGAGCCACCAGATCCTCCTTAGGTGCGTACACTTGGACCGCATAGAAAGGCTGACCCCACCACCACCACTACCAGACAGCCATAGCGCCAGATACTCATGCAATGGCAGGGAGCAAGAAGGCATCAAATGCTGAAAAATTTGCCTTATAAATATCAGTCCAGTCACTTTTCTGCCTGATCCTTAAAAGCTGTGGCATCCACAAATCTGTATTCTTGGCAAGGCGAGAAATTTGGGATCCACCTCTGAAGAAAAAGGATATAAAAGAGATGTACACTGATTAAGGAATAACATGCTGTCAGGCGTTTTCCATTCCTGAGAAACTGGCCTAAAGAATGGTGAGGGAAACAAACAGCAACCACCTTCTCGCGACTCTTGACAATATGAGGTGAAGAGGAACTAGAATTTGAGGCCTCCGTTACCTTAAGCATCACTAGGACAGCCCAAATAAGACCCACAGCAGAAGAACTGCTGGGAACTGTAGTCCTTCACAATGCATTGGAGACCTATATAACACATAAGTGCTTAAAAACCCAATATATTTAACAGATTTTTTTTTTTTTTATCCCCTATGGTACTCCGGTTTGCCTGTATAAATATGGGCTAATATCCTTTTTGTTTGAAATAAAAACAATTCTGTCACTCTACTGCAGTACTCATTACTAACAAACTGTAGTAGAGTTCCATTCCAGAGAACATAAGGAAGGTGGCTGTGCAGTACTCACTTTGGCCCAGTTTGCCTGTGATTCTGATGACTGTGGGCTTTCTCAGGATCGCAGGAGCTGCTGGCTGGTCCTTCTCCAACCCCTCTGTGTCAAACAGCTGGAAAGGATCTATAGAGAAGAAGAAAACACTTTTTTGGAGTCACTGAACATGTATAAAGAAAAAGAGGAGCAATTCTGGGGTAAACCAAGTGCATTATAGGGACACACAAAAATACCCATGTTTTAAAAAGGGATCGTAATGCTTAGCAATGAAAAAAATATAAACTGCATGGTTCATGTTGAGTAAAACATAGATACTCTGACTGCTGACAGAGGTTTTATTCAGAATTATTGCAGTTCATCTGTTGGTCTGAAACTTTACAGTGAAGCTTTTGCTACAGCATCCAATGAAGGGTTATGGTCACAGCAGTCCATATACAGCTGCAGCAACAGAGCTACACACCTAATAAATGCAAGAATGAGCTGAATAGCCTGTGAATAAAACAATGACAGCACCTCCGTTTTACTCTAATGTGTATGTGTGTGTGTGTGTGTGTGTGTTGACTATATAGTGGTGATATGCAGACAATGTCACAGAGTAAAGGGTTAACAATGCTGAAAATATCGAAGTACACCAGTACATTGTGTATTTTCTTTTAGTTATTTTAATAAAAATTGGTTGCACTCCAGCAATTTTAAATGTGTTCTTTGGGTGTGCAACTACCATTCAAAAGTTGGGGTTACTTAGAAATGGTCTTGTTTTTGAAAGAAAAGCAAATCTTGTCCATTAAAATAACATCAAATAGATCAGAAATACAGTGTAAGCATTGTTAATGTTGTAAATGACTACTGTAGCTGGAAACGGCCGATTTTTAAAGGAATATCTACATTTGCTGCGAATGGAGGATTCTTCACCGCAAGATAGTTTGAAGGACATAATTATCATTTAAATTAAAAATCATTACATATACAAACACACACTTGTGCAGTTATATATTTCCAGACATGAAGAACGATACAAGTCTTATCTCTCAAACCTTTATGGTTTGAGAGATATTCACAAGCAAAGTTTCCCCCTCCCGCCCCTTTTACCTAGTGTAAGCCATCTCTCCTCAGATGTAGTATGCAGTCCATAGACCTGACAGATAACAGAAGGGGACAATCTTCTTCCTATCAGAACAATGAAAGCCCTGCCCCCCTTGACAAGCTTTTCAGCTTTTTCCCTTATCTTAATTGAAGATTGTCCCTCTCTGCAGTCTACCTGGTCGCCTCCCTTCTGATCTGGCTGAACAGTGTTACATCAGTAAAAGGGGCGGGAGGGGGATACTTTGTCATTGAATTACTCTTGAACTATAACTCTGACAGTATTGATGTAACACTCTCCAAAGTCCAAATACTATGATGATTAATTAGAGCTGCTTTTATTATGAAACATTACTATCCCTTTAAACTATTTTATTGTACCATCTGGGCTTCTCCATTTAGGGGACATTAAAGGGAAGAGCAATGCTTACACTATCTCTGTCAGTAAAGAAGATATATTGGTACAATGTACCACTGTCCTTGGAGGGAGGAAGCTTGGGGAGCTCTCTCCCTGTAATAATTTGTGTACTAAAAGGCTATTGTTATATAAAGTATATCTCATTGTGCCATTTTTTTCTTTTAATATTGGGGTTAGTAGGGGACTTCCCTAATTATTATTTCCTATAGTTTCTACCATTTGAAATGCTCAGTCTCTCTGATACTTTTTCAATACTCATCGTGTCAGCTGTCAGTGCTGAGCCATGTGTCTGTATTATAGAAGGCTTTAGGTTCCCCAGTGAATGTATGACTGGAGCACTGCCAGGGAACAGAGCGCCCTGCTTTAATACAGGCACGTGGATCAGCTCAGCTTTATGATAGCCACAGAGCAGGGTAATCTGTTTCCTAGAAGTTCCCCATTCACACAGGATCACTGCGGATTCTAATTTCCATTATAACACAGATTATCAGTGCTGAGCCGTGGGTATTGAAAAGTGCAAGTGAGGCAGAGCATGACACCAGTAAGAAATGGAGTGAATAATAATTAAGGGAAACCCAAATATAAAAGGAAAAAATGCACAATGTACAGAGCGTTGAATATAGTATATAAGAGTAATCCTTTAAAGGGATAGTAATGTCTGCCATAAAGTAGATCTCCAAGTCTACTGTAAAAAGAACACATTGTGCTATGTTTAATAATTTACTTTTATGTGGTTTCATAGTTATTACATGTAAAAAGATCCCCCTGCCGCCCCTTCTGGCCCCCTCCCGGGAGGTCCCGGGATGCAACAAGGGACAAACTTAAGTCAGTAAGTATAAGGAAAGCCCTGCCCCCTTAATGAAGGATGGCAGGATTTTCCTTTGCTAACTGAAGATTGTCCCTCACTGCTCTCCATCTGAACCACAGACAGAGGAAGAGAGACGCAGCCAGAACGGGAGGGAGGGGGATCATTTTACATGTAATATCTTTGGAACTACATAAAATGAAGTTCTTAAACATAGCGCAATGTGTTTGTTTTACAATAGAGAAGACTCGGAGATATACTTTATGACAGACATTACCATCCGTTTAAGTCCTCCAATGACTGGAAAGAGAGATCCCTAAATCCAATCTTTAATTTACTTGGGATAGTGGTACATTACTTTTACTTACCAAGCTGGGTAGAGCACAGCTCCTCCTCCTTATTGAAATACGCAAGGGGAGAAGCCCAGAGGGGTATAGACACTTTAAAGATTACAAGCTCTTTAACCCTTTAAGGACCATAAAAGAGTGCAACACATTTATTCACAATGTATAGGTTAAACTGTTAGCCACAATCCCACCTGGCCTGGTTTGCAGGCACACTTTGTAGACCATTACAATGAAGTATTAATGTTCAGATCACACGTTTGCGGCTCTGCTGAAGAGCCTCCATCCGGTCAAGTGACTGGATTCTGCAGCTGTCAGCTAAGCGCTGAATTCTTTCAAACAGGCAAGGAGAGGTAACTTTAGAGAGGCATATCTCTCAAACCATAAAGGTCTGACAGATAAGCCTCACAAGGTTTTTCACAGTTTTTTTTTTTTAACTCTACAATATGGAGTACACTTAAAAATAAGTAATACTATCCCTTTAAGCTGAGACTACTCTTGTTTCAATCTACACAAAATGCCCTACAATACGTGTGTTTTCATGATAAAACAATATTTTAAGTATTTTATACTCTTGGTCAGTCTATGGCCTGAAAGATATGTTAAAATAAGGAATCTGATCAATTTTTGAATTCTTTCATCAAAATCAGATTTAAAAAAAGAAATAAATAAAAATACCATTACAATATTGGGAGAAATTGGTATCCACTTGCACACACAGCTACAATTCTATATGGCACTATTTTCAACATAAAAGATATTAGAAATGGCCCCCTAAAAATAGTGTCTTTCCAACAGGGATATTTATTAAAGCAGGGACTTGATAAATATCACCCCCACTCAAAATCAATTACTGTAAGGAGATACTGGTTTTATGTTGGGAAATATTTTTAAGAAAAACAAAAAAACTGAAATATGTTCCTTGCATAGAGACAATTTTCACTGCAATTATAGCTTTAAATATTTTGGGGTAAGTATGTATTAGCTTTGTACACATTGTTCAGGCTGGTTGGACAGCGATCATGGAGCACAATTTTCATATACGGTAGTCCGACAGATTATCAATAGGCCTGAAATCAGGACTTTCACTAGGCCACTGAAGGGGATTCACATTTTTGTTCTTGAGCCGCTGCTTTGCCCTTGTGCTTGGGATCATTGTTTTGCTGAAAGGTGAATTTCCTCTCATGCACTAAAGCGGGATTTCTGCAGCATTTCCCTGTATTTTCCATCCATTCATTCCTCAATTGATGCCCAGTCCCTGCTGATAAGAAGCATCTTCACATCATGATGCTGCAACCACCATACTTCACTGTAGGTATGTTGCATCTTGAGGCATGGGCAGTGATAGGTTTGCACCACACAGTATTGGCCATAAAGCTCTTTCTTGGATGCATCTAACAAAAGACGTTTCCCACATCACAGCTGGGGCTCTCTTATGCTCAGAGCTCTTGATATGGTTGACTGGTGCACCATCACTGCACTCCCAGCAACTGAACACTGTAGCTCCTTTTATGTGCGTGTCAGGGAGGGAGGGGGGGGGGGAGAGAGAGTGTGTGTGTGTGTGTGTGTGTGTGTGTGTGTGTGTGTGTGTGTGTGTGTGTGTGTGTGTGTTGGTGATTAGTCTGGAATTTCTGTCACAAATTGATCCCTTTACTTTTCTAGAAAGTACCATCTCTATTTTTTTATTATTGTTTTTTTTTTACCTTGTAGTAATTTTAGAGGCTCTTTTATAAATACAGCAACTCCTGTACCTTCATTCAATTCATGCAGTGGATTGGTTTAACCTCTTGCTTTTTTATCTTTAAATTTAAAAAGATGCACACACATGCATACACATACACACCTATTTTTTTTTTTGTTACATTCCAAGAATGTACACGTAAGCAAAAATATAAAAATAACTGAGCACATGGTTTAGTGTAGACAAGGTAGTATAACTCCAAAATTATTATTAAAAAAGAATGGAGGTTAGACAAACCAAACAGAATTACAGGGCACATCTGGTTTTACATACTGGGGAGAATTGTGCCAGAATGGAAGATTCATGAAAGCATAATAACAGCATGCTGCACTGCATGATTTGATTCTAAATACAAAGTCCATGTGCCAATTCAGTTTATAGATATTGTATTTGGATTCTGTGCTTATGAAACAATAATGGTGCATTTACCTTTTGAATAGATGACACAGAACAGGAAAGACGCTAGAACATTTGTCCCATAAACATAGTTTACTGCTCATTTGCAGTAAAATCTTGGGTATAATGTGCACCTGTATATAATATGCAGGTGTAAATTATACCCATGATTTTAGGGAAAAAATAAAATGTTAATATGTTTAATATGCACCCATGCTTTTTCCTCCCTCCACCCACAAAAAAATTGAAATGCTGGTATCAGATCCCCCTCCATCTGCTAAATGTATACTGCCGACTCTAATGGGAAAAAAAAGCCAAAAAACAAAACTGTGTCTACGGCTCTTCATGTATATAATCTGGAGTGAAAAAGAAAATCAGAATATTTACCAGTGGCTGCTGTTTTTACATATGTATTTTCTTTATAGCAAGTGTGGCTTTTAAATGTAATGAATAACCCCCCCAAAGACGCACATGAGCCAAGAACAACAGTATCTATGTCCACCTGAACCCACCTCCATCCTGATGTCCCTCTCAGGAGAAATGCAGGAGCTTGTTCAGCAGACAGAATGATTGCATTTACTGCCTGCTGCCTCTGTGTTGTCCTGCAAGGACAGGGCACATCACAAAATACAGGGTCTTTGGGATGGAGACTCCCTTCTCCTGCTCCAGTTCAAACCCCAGCTACTAACCAGAATTCATGTGACTAAAGCCAAGAGAAAAGATGTGAGCTGGAAAGAAGAGAAGAAAATCTGCCAAGTCTAAGAGAACTCCTCTGCCCAGGAAAGCAACACCATGAAGGTCCTTTTCACTGGGTGGGTGACCTGTGTTCCATATGGCTTAAAAAGGAAAGGATTTATCAGGTAAGTATAATAAAACCCTATTTGCTCTTGAGTCTAATATGGAACACTGGTACCATAGGGATATTCCAAAGCTAGCATTCCCAAGGAGGGAAAGGAGAAAAGACCTCTCACACATCCCCATGGACTATTCAAGACACCAAACAAGCACAGAACATCAAACAAGAGCCAAAGGGAATCAGAAACTACTGAACAACAACTGGCAGAAAGAAAAAAAGACAGGTCCTTAACCCCTTAATGACCAGCCGCGCAGGGACGCGGGGGTCACTAAAGGACAGCAGAGCATTTTTTTTTTTTTTTGCCGATCCGACTCAGGGCTCCACGAACAGCGTGTAGCCGCGCGGGGAGCCCTGAAATCCATGACGGTCATGGTACGTCATTGGTCGTTCAGTCACTTTTACCCATGGGTCGTTAAGGGGTTAAATAGGAAAAAAATACCTGAAGGACCTACTGGTCAAAGCTGGCCTCAGCCGAGGCCAAGAAGTTGACACAGTAGTGTTTGGGGAATGTATGCAAGGAGGACTAAGTTGCAGCCTTGCACAGCTGTTCAGCCAAGGCCTGGTTTGAGTAGGCCCAGGATGCACCCACAAATCTGTTGGAATGCACTGTGATCTTAAAGGGAATCAGTTTCTTCCAGATCTCATAAGCTTGGTGTACGGTAGCCTTAATCAAAGAGGCAATGGTTACCTTAGAAGTGGCCTGATAAGCTCTGGGACCCTCGGGATGACAAACAGAGAGTCAGCCTTACGAAAAGGCTTAGTGCAGGGTGCACATAGAACTTAAGGCAGAGCACCACGTCCAACAGGTAGAGATCTCTGTCCTGATTAGACATAAGGTCAAGACAGAAAGAAGGTACAACAGTCTCCTGACTGATGTCAATCTTGGAGAATACCTTGGGAAGAAACTCCTGAGAAGTACGAAGTACCGCCTTATCCTGGTGAAAAACCAGAAAGAGAGGTTTGCAAGACAGAGCTTGCAGTTCAGAGACAACTTGCAATAGAAAAGCCATTTTGAGTGTTAACTGATGCAAGTAAACAGAAGCTAGAGGCTCAAAGGGAGGCCTATGAAGAACAGCCAAGACAAGATTGAGGTACCACGGAGGTGTGGAATCCATGAAAGAAGGGAAAGCATGAGCCACCCCTTGTAGAAAAAAAACAAGATAACCACAGTTCTTCTCGGACAGAAAAAAGGCAAGTGCTGACATCAGAACCTTGAGGGAGCCCCTTGATCACTCCATCCTGGAGAAAAGACAGCACCAAAGGAAGGGCAAAGACCTGAGGTGACAAATTCTTGCCCGCACGCCACTGGCAAAAAATGGACCAGACTCTATGGTATGCTTTAGCAGAGACTGGCTTCCGTGCCTGAATCATGGTGGGGAAGACATCAGTGGAGAATCCTTTCCGCTTCAAGACAGAGGCTTCAAAAGCCATGCCATCAAAGCCAGTCTCTCCACATTCTCGTACCACAAGCAACCCTGGAGTAAAAGATCTGGTCTGGGCGGCAGCCGAAGTGGCTCCTGAATGGACAAGCTGATCAGGTCTCCTTGGCCAGTAAGGAGCAATCAGAATGACCAGTGCCCTGTCCATTCTGATTTTCCGGGTCACTCTGGGGATGAGAGGAAACAGGGGAAACACATAGGAGAGATGGAATCTCCATGGAATAGACATCGCATCTGTTGCAAAGGCCAGGTGATCCCCCTTTGCAAGAACAGGAAATTGGTACCTTCATGTTTTCTCTGGTTGCCATTAGGTCCATCACTGGGTCCCCCTCACACACACACACACACAGTGTTGAACTAGGAGATAAAAGTCTTCCAGGTGGAGTTCCCAATTTCCTGTATCTATGACTTGGTGACTTAGAAAGTCTGCCAGCATGTATTTCCACTCGTGGAATGTGAATGGCTGAGATGGCTGGAACCCGTGCTTCCATCCAGCTGAGGAAATCTTTTATTTCTCTCAAAGCTACTTAAGTGTGTGTTCTCCCTTGGCGATTGATGTACACCACAGCCGTGGCATTGTCCAACTGTACTCATACTAGAATCTCTGTGAGAACCTGGGACCAATGAAGGAGCGCCAGACAAAATCGCCCTGAGCTCCAGAATGTTGATGTGCAGCAGACGGTCATCCCTTGTCCACCTGCCCTGGACACCCAGCTGCCCCAGGACTGCACCCCAGCCCCTCAGGCTGGCATCTGTATTGACCAGAGCCCACTCCGGTAACACAAATGATGTCCTTCTCTCCAGGTTCAGCTGGCGGAGCCACCACTGAAGGTCCTCTCTGGTCTCCGGAGACAGTCATCTGATGAAGCAGATGCTCTGAAGTTCTCTTGTGTGGAACTGAGAGTAAGGAACCACCTCCAGAGAGGAACCACCTCCTGAGAGGAGACCAAGTAACCCATAACACATGTCCTTGATTGTGGCCTCTGACCATTCCAGAGCCTGAGACATGTCCTTATACAGAATATGAATCTTGTCCTCCATGTTGAAGAAAAACCATCCCCTGAAGGGTGTCCAACTTCATGCCCAGGAACACCAGAACTTGGGAAGGTATCTGAGACATGTTTTTGAGATGAAGGAGCCTTGTTGAGGAAGTGTCCAAATACGGAGTCAGAGAAATGTCCTGGGTATGTTTGAAGATTCTGGGCCCGAAGTCATGCTAAACGGCAGAGCCGTGAACTGGCAATGATTGGAGCCTAAAGCAAACCGCAAGTAGCTTTGGATGTCCAGGTGGATCGGGACATACAGATCGATGTCCTACATGCAGATACACATCCTACATTTCCAGTAGAGCGGGCAATGCCTTGTGTAACAGTTTTGCTCTGTCTGGGTTCCCTAGAACCTTTGAGGAGAAGAAGCAATATGGAGGAAGGGATTTGAAGTCTATGTGGTACCCTTCTGATATCACCCACAAAACCCACTGATCCATTAAGGAGGATGCTCAAGTGTCTCAAAAAAGGTGGAGATGGCCCCTACAGCCAACAGTGGACTAAGAGTATGTGATTCATACTGTGGCTGGTTTGCCAGATTTAGATTTTTCAGCTGTATCTCTTGGGCTGCCAAGTCTGTCTGGGCTTTGCAGTGGGGAGCCTGACTGACCCGAAGTATTTGAGCCCTCATTTGATGGGGGGGGCAAAATTACGCACCTTACTCCCCAGAAAGGAACTCGTGTTGGAAAGCTGAAGCAACAAGGTACTTTTACCATCCGTAACTTCACTGATGATTTGTTTCAGGTCAGGCCCAAAAAAGAGCATTGCCCTGACAAGGCAAGGATAGCAGTGACTTCTTAGAGGATTGGTCTGCAGTCCAAATCTTAAGCCACGAGGTGCAGTATGTAGCAAATGAAAATGGACTTAGCGGAGAACTAGGCTGCCTCAAACAAAACCCCCATGACCTAGGTATTGGCTTCCATGATATTGGAGATCAAAACCAATAAGTCACAATAACAGTAAACAGAGCATCTGACAGTTGTTCAACCCAAACAGCTACAGCCCTATTGACTCAAGCAGAGGCAGAAATGGGCCTCAATGCTGCCCCAGTGGAGGAAAAATTGGCCTTGAGTAGGGGTCAAACCGCTTATCTGCCTGATTCTTGAGCCCTGCAGCATCCACCAGGAGAAGGGTAGTATTCTTTGCCATGCTAGAGATAGGGGTTGAAGGGTAGGGGGAGAAGCCCACTACGCCAGAGCCTCAGCCCTAAAAGGGGTATAGCTTAGAAAAGCCTTTGTTAAGAAGTCTCTTCTCAGGAGTGTTCTACTCATCCATAAGGAACTGGTCAAGTGTTATTGGGGGAATACAGGTGAAGTCTTTTAGGCCTCTGCAAAAATACTCGGAGAGAGGGGATCCCTCAATAGTAGCGTCAGAGAGGCTTTTCTAAGGTCTCCAGCACTGTCTAGATGAGGCCCTCAGCCGAGGGGACTGGATAAGCCTCATAAGAAGAATCCATATCCTCTTATTCCTCATCATCCTCTGAAGTCAATTCTTCCTCAGAGGAGACACCAATAACCTAAGTATGTCACTTGAATACAGACTCAACCTGTTTAAAAGGTGGGCATAGGTTTCCAGGAATGTAAAACCCCCTGAAATGATGAACATATTTGTACCACTGAAGAGAGTAATGTCTTAACCCATACAGGCTCTTGTTCTGTGCTAGAGGGGCCCAATGGTTTATTAGGGGCCATAGCACAAGAGGCATAGAGACACTGAATATTCCCTTGGTAGCCCTGTTTGTCAAGAGGAACAGTGAGCAAGGAGGGGTATGGGAAGCCCCTGAATCTTTTGCCTTGAATTTCCCCATATGCCCCTTATTGTCTGACATGTCACAGAGAAAAAGACCAGAACCTAATAAAAAAGTAGATAAATGTCCCCAGAAATGTCCCTAAATACACAGAATGCACTTATCTGGTATGCAAAGGATTAATCTGGAGAAGGAGACCAAGTAAAGTAATCATCTGTGTAGAATAAGTATGAGAGAAGTAAAAAGGCCACCAGAAAGTGACATCCTATCGGAAGACAGCCTGCAAAACAGGTATTCTGGGTACTGCAGTCGTCTCGGTTGCCTAGCAAGGCCTACAACTCTAGCTGTGGGCCACAGCGTGATGTCTAGATTGCATTATTAGGCATGAGGAGATAAGAAGATAGAGCTCTCTCTGACCGTTGTAACCCAAATATTTGCAGAGCTATGTCCCAGAGAAATTCTCCCCATAGAAGTCAATGGAGCAAAAATGGCTGTGGACAGGCTCTGGGCCACCACTATAAAAAAATCGATCTACACACTTAAGTTTTGCAAACAACTCAAAACCCCCAGGGTATACCTGGGGGAGATTAAAAACTAAGGTCCAAGTAGTGGGGAAAGGAAAATAAACCCCCCTAAGCACACAATACACCCAAAATCCCTAATACAGTAAAATCTCTGTATAAGACGAGCAATTGTACCCCACTTCACCTTATGTGAAGTGGAGGGTGCATATTATACCTGAGAGTTTTTTTTATTAAAAAAAAAAAATAGGATTTTAGTCTTACCTGTTAAATCCTTTTCACTTAGTCCATACAGGTCACTGGTACCATGGGATGTGTAGTCCCCTTTAATAGGCAGGAACAATTATGCAAATAATTTGCAAGGGGCGGAGCCTCCCCTCTTACTTAAGCCACCTTCTGGCCAGAGCCACCCATATTGATTTGAGACCCTAAACTGACCCCAGGTAAGCAAAAAGAAAGACTCCTGTGAGCATGCCCGAACGGTCTCCCACTGAATGCCACAGGAGAGCCAAGACTGGTCCCTTGACAGGGTGGGAGACCAGTGACCTGTATGGACTAAGTGAAAAGGATTTAACAGGTAAGACTAAAATCCTATTTTCACTGTCGTCCAATACAGGTCACTGGTACCATGGGATGTACAAACATTGAGCTGATCCAGAGGCGGGAAGTAAGGCAAGGACCAGGCGCAAGGCCCAAGTCACTAGAACTGGTAACCAGTTGATAACATAGCCCAAACTGTAAGTGTCAACGGACACCAATCAAGGGAACAATCCCTGAACTTAACACAGCACACGGAACACGAGCCAACCGGGCTCAACAGTAAGGAAGCACTAAGGATCACAGAGCGGAAGACCTACACAGGCAAGACTGCCTCCAGGACCTTCCTTCCAAAGCTGGCATCGGCCGATGCCAGTACATCAACTCGGTAGTGCTTAGAAAAAGTGTGCACAGAGGACCAAGTGGCCGCTCTGCACAGTTGATCAGCAGAAGCTTGATTCTTGTAGGCCCAGGAGGCCCCAATAGATCTGGTGGAATGGGCAGTCACCCTGAAGGGAACATGCTTATTCCTCAACTTATAGGCTTCACGGATGGTAGCCTTAATCCATGAGGCAATGGTAACTTTGGAAGCCGGTCTTCCTGCCCTAGGCCCCTCAGGAATGACGAATAGAGCGTCAGACTTCCTGATAGATTCGGTGCGGTGAACATAAAACTTGAGGCAACGCACCACATCCAACAAATGGAGATCTCTTTCCTCGTCAGATGAAGGATTAGGGCAGAAAGAGGGAACCACAATCTCCTGATTGATGTGAAACTCAGACACAACCTTGGGTAAGAATTCCTTGGTAGTGCGAAGCACAGCCTTATCCTTGTGGAACACCAGGTAAGGAGGTTTACAAGACAATGCCTGTAACTCTGCCACCCGGCACACTGACACAATAGCCAAAAGGAAGGCCATCTTCCAAGTCACAAGACTTAATGGAATGGAAGCCAAGGATTCAAACGGTGGTCGCTGAAGAACTCCCAGCACCAAATTGAGATCCCACTGGGGAGTAGGACTCTTGAAGGCAGGTCGAACATGAGTCACACCTTGGAAGAAGACTTTCACATCAGGAAGGATGGCAATCCGTTCCTGGAAAAACACAGACAAGGCAGAGGTCTGAACTTTGAGGGAACTCAGACTGAGCCCCTTGTCCACACCGTCCTGCAAGAAGGCCAGGACAGTGGGAAGATGGAAGTCAAGAGACAACTGCTTGACAGAGCACCATGTCACGAAAGTTGACCAAATGCGATGATAGATCTTGGAAGACACAGGCTTACGAGCACTGAGCATCGTCGACACCACAGAAGGAGAAAAGCCTTTCTTAGCTAGAATCGAGGATTCAACCGCCATGCCATCAAACGGAGAGAGTGAACATCCTCTTTCCACAGATACCCCTGAAGAAGCAGGTCCGGACGGGCTGGAAGTGGGATTGGATCCTTCACTGACATGGCCATCAATTCCGGAAACCAGGACTGGCGAGGCCAGTTTGGAGCAATCAGGATGACAGGACAACGTCCTCTCTTCAACTTCTGAATAACTCTGATCAATAGAGGAAGAGGGGGGAAGATGTAAGCCAGGGAGAAGTCCCAAGGGATCGACAAGGCATCCACCGCTAGAGCAAGGGAGTCCCTCAGACGGGAGCAAAACACCGGAACCTTCCTGTTGTGTCTGGTAGCCATCAGATCCACCACTGGCATCCCCCACCGTTGAGTGAGCATGTGAAACACCTCTGGGTGAAGAGCCCATTCTCCGCTGTCGACGGTGTGACGACTGAGGAAGTCCGCCATGACGTTGTCCACGCCTGGAATATGAACTGCAGAGATGACAGGCACGTGATCTTCTGCCCAAGACAAAATATCCTTGACTTCCCACCAGGCGGAACCGCTTCTTGTGCCGCCTTGTCTGTTGATGTAAGCCACCGCCGTGGCGTTGTCGGACTCTACTCTGACTGGAAGACCGGTCAATTGAGACTCCCAGTGCCTCAGGGCCAGCCGGACAGCTCGAAGTTCCAGAACATTGATGGAGATCATGGATTCCTCCAGACCCCATTTCCCCTGAGCACTGAAGCGACCCCAGACTGCACCCCAGCCCCGAAGGCTGGCATCCGTTGTGACTGTGGTCCAATGAGGAACTAGAAAGGATTTCCCTTTCAAGAGATGAGAGAGATCTAACCACCAGTGCAGACTCGACTCGACATGAGGAGGAAGAGAAACAGACAGATGTTGATGATCCGGATGATTCCTGCACGTCTGGATCACAAATCTCTGAAGATCCCTGGAGTGGGCCATGGCAAATGGTACTGCTTCGATCGTGGAAATGAACTTCCCCACTAAGGACGACAACTTCGGAACTGGAATTTCGTCCATGTCCAGAATCCCAGCCACTCTGACGGCTATCTGGTGAGCCACGTCCTCTGGAAGAAACACCATGCATTGGCGAGTGTCGAACAGGAGACCCAGGAACAGAAGCCTCTGAGAAGGAATCAAGTCCGACTTGTCCAGATTCAGGATCCATCCGTGACGGTTCAGGGTGTGCATGCACCTCTGCAACTGCTGGTGGAGAAGCTCCGCTGAGGAGGCCTTCAGTAGGAGATCGTCCATGTAGGGTGTCACTCTGATCCCATCCTGATGGAGCACCGCTATCAAGGAGCCCAGCACCCGCTGGAAGACTTGAGGAGCTGTAGTCAGTCCAAAGGGGAGCGCTGTAAATTGAAAGTGTCCCCTGTGGCAGGCAATCCTGAGATACTTCCTGCTCTCTGGATGAATAGGGATGTGAAGATAAGCATCCTGAAGGTCCAGGGAGGCAAGAAACTCCCCTGGAGACATTGCTGCAATCACAGAGCGCAGGGACTCCTGGCGGAAGTGGGAAGTCACCACATAGGCATTGAGATCTTTGAGATCCAAGATGGGACGGGCTCCTCCGTCCTTTTTGGCTACCACAAACAGGTTGGAATAAAATCCTGAACCTGTGTCCCCCTGCGGAACCGCCTCCAGGACCTCTTTGTCCAAGAGATCCTGAATAGCGTCGTCGAACAGACGCCTTTTTGAGGGTTCCTGAGAAGGACGAGTAAAATGGAACCGAAAAGGAGGAAGGGAAGAGAAAGGGATCCTGTATCCCTCTGACACCACCTGAAGAACCCATGGGTCCGCCACTGACTCCTCCCAAGTCCGGCGAAAGATGCGGAGACGACCGCCTACAGCCGGATGCGGACCCGGGTTCGGCGAGTCATGCCGAAGCAGTCTTGGAGGTCTTGGCCTTGGAGGCGACTTTGGGCCTCCAGGACTGTTTGGGCTTGGAGGAGGAGCGCGTAGTGGGAGGACCCGTTTGGGCCGAGGAGCGTGTCTCAGTCTGAAAGGAACGAAAGGACCGATTGCGTTTGGCTGGAAACTTTTTCTTAAAGACTGAGGGTAGAAGAGTACTTTTACCGCCAGTAGCCTCACTGATCATTTCTTTGAGTTCAGACCCAAAAAGCAAATTCCCCTGAAAGGGCAAGGAAAGCAAAGCCTTCTTAGAGGCAGTATCAGCAGACCAAATTTTCAGCCAAAGAGCGCGTCTAGCCACCACAGAAGAAGTGGAGGCCCTCGCCATCATGCGCACAGCATCAAAAGCAGCATCAGCAACATAGTTCTGAGCTTCAGTGATATTAGCAAGAAGCTGCAACTGTTCAGATACAGGCGCATCCTGGCGAACCGCTTCAGTCAGTCGTTCAGTCCAGGCTGCAATAGCCCTATTAACCCATGCCACAGCAAAGGTGGGGCGCATGGCAGTGCCAATAGAGGCAAAAATAGATTTAAGAGAGAGCTCTAATTTCTTATCCGTCCAGTCCTGCAAGGCAGAGGCATCTGAGACAGCCAAAGCAGTAGATTTGGATAGTCTAGACACAGGAGCATCCACCTTGGGAGGATGAACCCATTTTGCCAGCTCCGCTTCGGGAAAAGGGTAAAGTTTGGCAAACTTTTTGGAGACAGAGGAAGATCTATCAGGATTCTTCCATGCCTCAGAAACCAGACGGGCAAGAGTAGGGTTAGTTGGAAAACAAACAACAGGTTTAGATGGCTTTTTCTGAAAAACATCAGTAGGATCATAAGTGGATTCCTGAGTCAGAGGAAGGTTGAGCGTATTCAGAACCGCTCTGATCAGACCCTCAGCCGAAACTTCAGGGTCACACTCATAGGGGTCCCCAATGGACCTGTTAGATTCAATAACAGTACGTTCCTCAGCATCAGAATCCTGTAAAAGTTCTTCTTCAGAAGAATCAGTGATATCAGGAGCTCCCTGTGGCTTAGGCAGGGAGGTCCTGATAGTAGAGGGGGTCTGCCAGACCTGGAGAGCCCCCTGTACCTGAGAGGGAAAGAGTTGAAGCGTGGATCTGAGATCCCTAGTGGCAGCTTTAAACTCCCTCACCCAAGATGGCTCAATAGCGTGGCTGGGAAGCCCAGGGTTGCTATCTTTATCAGTACAATTAGGGCATAGATCCCCCACATTATCGCAATCCAGCCCAATGTGGCAAGAGGAGCAAAACGCCATGGGGGTAGAAGACCCCCCAGCCTCCTTAGTCTTGGGTCTAGCCCCTAGCTCCAGTGAAGTAGACATGCTCACAGCGTCAATATACCCCACAAAAAACACTATCACCCAGAAAAGTGTTAAAGATTAAAGTTTCACCCCAGAAAAGGTCTAAAAACGGACTTATCTGGCCAGCGAAGGGTTAATCTGGTGAGGAGAGAGAAGGCTCGGTCCCTGCGTAGTGTACTCGCCTTGGAAAAGTACCACAAAATGGCGGCCGTCATGACAGCCAATCAGAAACGAGCGCGAGCTAAGCGCTCATGGGAAATGTAGTTTTCCCTATGCAAGTACCCCAAACAGTGCCCGAAGCCCCCCTGAACCCCCTACATTAATAAAACACCAACCGGATGATAGAGCAGGAGCCTAGCATTAAAATGAGCCCACTCTGAAGTTGCTGTGACAAGCGGTTTCAGAGATATGTCCCAAACTGTGAATTCCCATAGAGAGTAAAGGAGCTCTGCTGCTGAGCGGGAAAAAGCCGCGCTTAAAGGCGCGGAACACCATTTTTAATAAAGTTTAGTAAAACATTAAAAAGTGCCCAAACAAGCATGAAATACATGAGAAACATAAATAAATGAATACCCAATGCTCCAAAACTCAGAGAATAACACAGAAATTGCATAAATAGTGATAATGCAATAAAAACACCCTATGAGTGCTGGAGTGTATTAAAACTCCCAAATACAAGCCCATCAAAGGGACACTGTGGGGACAAGTGGACCTTCAGCACTCAATGGGTGACTCACCTTTCTCGCAGACTTCTGTCTTCAGGTGACCATGATAGGGAGGGAAAGAACCAGAGGTAATTTCCCCAACAGGGGAGCTGCTTAACACAAGCTGTCCCCTCTTCAGGTATAGGTCCACAGAAATCCCTGGAAGCTGCACCAGCCACTTTGAAGAGGGCAATTCACAGCCATGGTCACCCTCCTAATGGTGGTATTCCATATTTGAATAAAAAATAATAAAACTCTAAGAAGCATAGCTGTTCTCTGCCTGGTGTGCAAGCACACCAGGAACAAATCAATATGGGTGGCTCTGGCCAGAAGGTGGCTTAAGTAAGAGGGGAGGCTCCGCCCCTTGCAAATTATTTGCATAATTGTTCCTGCCTATTAAAGGGGACTACACATCCCATGGTACCAGTGACCTGTATTGGACGACAGTGAAAAAAAAATTAAGCCTGCTATAACCCTTCCCTCCCTCCCCTAGAGCTATCAGATGCTAAAATTTTCAAGATTATCAGGCAACATATAAACAATGTCAATCTTCCCCTGCAGGCGGCATGCTTCCATTCGCTGCCTGCTTCCTTCATTTGGCTTTCAGGACTTACCAGCTCCAGCCAATGGTAATGCCCTGTGAGGATCTGAAGGTACTCAACAGGGCTGTGCCATAGCCGGAAGGAAGCGGGCACCGAATGGAAGCATGCCGCCCGCTGGGGAAGATTGACATTGTTTATATGTTGCCTGATAATCTTGAAAATGCGGGGACTTGACTTTTGAAGAAAGTAAGTGATATTTTAGCATCGGATACCGCTGGTTGAGGGAGGGATGGGTTCTGGCAGTCTTAATTTTTTTTCATAAGAGGGGAAAACAAGGGTGTGTATTATACATAGGTACTCTTGTTTTCCCCTAAAATCTTTGGTATAATATACACCTACCTATTATACACAGGTGCGTATTATACCTGATATTTTACGGTAAGCTTAAGAAGGGTTACTTAAATAAAATAAAAGTGAAATAGCAGCCATCCTCGTGCCGAAGTCCCTCGGGGAATAATAACGAAACCCATAAAGAGTGCCAGAGCACAACAATGCCCACATTAGCCTCTGCAGGAAGAGACAACACAAACTGGGGCAGAAAGTGGGCCAAGACACTCAAAGGGTTACTTATCAGTCTTCTGTCTTCAGGTTACCACCACAGAAGAGGGCAGAATTTCAAGAGACTCTGAGGGAAGCTCTTGCATAAAGCCACCCTCCACAGGGTAAAGGGTGCACCTGTGAACTGGACAATCCAACTCCAGGGAAGCCCAGTCACAGTAACCCAGCTAATGGGGGACAATAAAGCCCCATATCTAATGGAAAAATAAGAAAAACTTAGAGGATGGCCTAGCCTGGTGCTTTGCAGGACATGAACTCTGGGAGACTGTAAGCGGTGGGTTGATTTGGAGGTGGGAGTCTCCACCCCAAACACCCTGACTTTTGTGATGTGCTCTGCTCTCCAAAAGGAGGGACTCAGCCCCATGGTACTTTTGTTCCATATTGACTAAGAGAAATCTACATATTAAACAAACTTCAGAAGGGAACGCTTTTTCAGAATAAGAAATACTAGAATAATACAACATGATCTAAAATTGAAGGGCTGAAAAATAAATGTCAGAAAAAAAAATACTTTATGGAAAGGCTGAGACATACAAAGAATAGCTTATGAGGTAAGGTCCAAAACAATAAATTTAAAGAGGTAAAACGGTATCAATACAATACCCTTTTAACCCGCTGCCAATGCTCTTAGGACATGGGAACAGAGTTCCCACAGTTCAAAACTCATGACTGTTTGGTGTGTAGATCACCTATATCATACTCGGCGCTCTTGGAATCTTATTCCTCTCTCCACAGAAAGGAACTGACAGAAGATTTGCAGACAATGGGCTTCTAAGAGGAAATGAAAAAGTTCACGAGTGCCAAATAAGACATTGAGGTCACGAGCTGGGCAGACAAGACTGGCTTATTGGTTCCTATCTGGTGCAAAATTCTATGCATGGCTACAGTAGATGTTTGGGAGATTCATTGAAACAAACTACAACATTGTTGTCCAATACAAAATGGGAAGTAGAATGGGATAAATTAAAAGTACAAAATGACCAGAGTAAAACAAAAACCCAGAACAAGTACAAAGTTATGAATTGCTCTGCATACCTGGCCAGTTCAAGTCTTTTTACATGCTGTTTCATGCCCGATGAGTTTCCTTCAAAGGAAACTGTAACATATCCATTATACACATGCATTTATTCTTGCTTTTCACTGCAGCATTATTGTAATACAAGAGTAATTACATTTACATTTTGTTAATCTTACCAGCATTTGCTTTAGAGTCATTTGTGAAATCTGGACTAGGAAGCAGGACAGGGGACAAGACATCATCGTCAAAACTGATCAGGTCCAGTTCACCAACTGGCTTACTCTGCATGGCTGGGGCAGGCTCTCTGGCCGCAGGCATTTCTGTTGAGGAGAATGCTTTGGCTTGTGAAGATACAGAAAGTTTTGGAGCACCAACAACTGGCCTGGGTACTGCTGTCAGCAAGGTAGGTTTGTCATTATGCAGAGGCTTCTTGGGTAACATAGGCCTTGGAGCAGGGATGGGGACTTTCCTTTCAGCATCTTTACTATTGTTTCCAGACATCGAGGTGGCAACAGCATCAGGAAAGTCAGTACTGCTGCTTTTCAACAGAATAGGTTTTGGTTTCTTTGGCAGTTCTGGTTTGGTTGCACCACCTGTATCTTGTAGCCTTGGTGGGACAAGCCCTTCTCTTGGCGTAACTTTTGGTATGTTGTCTTTTGCTGGGTCCAGCTCTCCAAAGCCTCGGCTGGAGAGAGGCTTAGGAGCTGGTATAGGCCTAACAGAAACAGAGCTCCTAGCATTGAAGGAACGTGGTGCAATTTCTGGTTTTCTAGGCGGTTCTGAACCTTCAGCTTCAGATTCAAAGGCTTTAATCCGTGACACAATACTGTTTTGGCTTCTTTCATGGCTCATGTTTTTTGTTTCCAATATTTCCACCAAAAAATTGTCTTCAAACCCTGAGCAAGGCTGAGTAGAAGGCAGATCTCCCTCTGGTGTGGACTGGACTAAATCCTTGTAGTTTTCTTGAAAAATACTAATATTATTGTTTACTAGAGGTCTGAGGTTGGATTTTGTCCTTGGTCTTGGCACTGGTTGTCTAATGACATTCAAATTGCCCGATTGCCTGATATTTGAGTCAGTGGAGTTACATACAGCTATCTGCGAAGCACTGTCCCTAAGATTATTTGTCAAAAATGACAATGATTGACGAGAATTTTCAGGCAGTCGTTGTGCTGAAAGAAAAAAAAAAAGAAAACAAAATAAACCAAGAGGTTATTGAGCTTCATATTTTTTGGACTTCCTAACAGAAGACAAACTTCAAGGATTTATTCAGAATTGTATTCCTTTTTTATAGAATATGAATAGTGAAGCTTGTGACATGCTGAATAAACTTTACATTTAGGCTTTACAGACCTCACAGAAAGTAGTTCTATCAGCATGCAATAAATATAGCTTCCAGTGTAACACGAGTATCCTACAACAGGGCTGTCCAAGTTCAGTCTTCAAGGGCCACCATCCCTACAGGATTTAAACAGTTTCCCCGATTAAGCACTGGTGGGTCAGTAAGAATAAATGAGCCACTGATTAACTCCCCTGTGCTTAATCAGGGGAATCCTTAAATCCTGGCCTGTTGGTGGCACTTGAGGACTGAACTTTGGCAGCCATGTCCTACAACATAGAAACAGGAATATGACACTGATGGATTACTGAAAAAAAATATAAAACTTAGTTTTTGATTGGATTTGGAGACCTCTTAAGTACATGTCAAGTCTTATTCACCAATGACCTAGATGTATCTATGATGGTTTTCATAAAATTTGTTTAAATGAAACATAGTATAAAAAGTATGTTTAAAGAATGTTACCTGCAAGTGGCTCTTGGTCACAAAAAACAGGCTGATCAATTACATTATTGCCTGGCACATTTTGATCTTCCACCTGGAAGTCAGTCTGTGTTGCACATGTGGTTGTACGCCTGGGTTCCACATTACCATTTGTTGTAGTAACCTGCACTTGACTGATTTCTTTAATGACCTGATCGTAGGATGGTGGCGGCTGCTGCAAAGATTAATTTAGAGAGGACTATGTTAGTGTTTACAATTGTTTAAATTCTAAAAGTACTGAGGCTGGTGAGATAACCAAAACTGGGGAAATTCTGGTGTAAACCGCCTACTCTATAGAGAACACACAAAAATACCCATTGATTTAAAAGGGTCTTTTAAACCCTTGAATGCTATGGATGTCTCCAATGTGTCGGACACCCCTCTAACACTCAAGGGGTTAAAAGACCCATTTAAATCTTTGGACATTTTGACAATGTTTATTTTGCTCAGTGGTTCAGCTGGTTTGTACTGAGCTGATTGATAAACCAGTGCACGTTCCCTGCAAACTGATGACGCTGTTTAACTTTTAATGCTTTTTAAGCTTTAAACTAATGTGACAGTGTTTCTTGTCTGAATACATTCCAATGCCTGGCAGAATGTAAAACTTACAAATATGGAACATTTCTCATACAAAAATGAATGCTAGATGGCTAAATCAATAGAAATTAAAAATATACTATATTAGTATTAATGAGAAAAAAATAACATTTATTAACTTAATTACATTTTATAACATTAATTTAGTCTCTATTCGTAGGCCAAGACATGCTATGAACCTGTATACTCATGACATCATCACCAGGCTCTCTTAACTAATCACAATCTTAAAAGTAAAAAAAAAGCTCAGAACTCCCACTTCTGGGTTGCCCCAGAATTGCACAACTTTTTGCTAATATATGAGCCACACTGTCACAGAGACAAAACACACAAGGTCTGATACACCAGCCTTGTTCCACTGTAAGTGACAAACCTACACATAAAATATCTAATACTACAGCATTGTTGAACTGTCCTATGGTAGTCACAAAACTACACATGCACTGTCCGACATCTCAGCCCTGTCCCACCGTCCAACATAATAACATATACAGTGATTGCTTCCTCAGTCTTGTTTGACTGTCCATTGGTAGTCATAGAACCACACATACATTGTTTAGTTCTTCAACCTTGTTCCACTGTCCACTGGTAAGAACAGAACCATACTGTTTGATAACCCAGCTTTGCTCCACTGTCAGCTGGTAGACACAAAATCACAAGTAACTGGACATCCCAGTCATGTTCAACTGTTCAATGGCAGCCAAAAATCACACACAGACTGCGATATACAGCCTTGTCCCGTTGGTAGACACAGAACCACACATACTCTATGACATCCAGCCTTGTCCTATTGGTAGTCACAGAAAAACACATACACTGTGGGATCCCCAGCCTTGTTCCACTATCCCACTGGTTGCCCCATAGCCACATGTACACTGTCTAACACATCAGCACACACAGACCCAGACATACACCACTTGACTCCCAGCCTTCTCCCTCGGTTAGTCACAGAACTTACACAGAACTTACTTACACTGTTTGACACCCAGCCTTCTCCCACAGGTGCCCAGTTAAACTTTGGTGAACAAAGAAAAACAGCATGGCACTCAAGTGAAAAAGTATGGATTTGACAGATACAAATACTGTCACGTTTTAGGATATTTTTTCAACAACAACATTATTATTAATAATCATGTATGTTTTGTAATGACATTTGAATGGCATACCTCCCAACAGACAGTACCCTAATTTTACTCAGAAGGAAAAGCCTTAATTTATAAATATATTTTTATAGAATAGCATAGCATCTGCATCTGGTTGGTTAATAGTGTCAGTGTTGTTGGAAGCAAGTGTCACCTCAGAAATGACTACATTTTCACTGTTGATCACAGAGGTGCAATGCCAAATCAGTGATAGATATTCTAGAGATCAGACTTTTGTTTGCAGACAGCACTTCAACCATTGTGATGGATCTCTGATGCCAACAGAGTTCCTTTTTGACCTTTCCAGTATCCGTTGTCCCTTAACCATATGGATGCTAAAAAGGTCTCAATCACATTTTAAAGCAATGCGATGGAGACCTCTTTACTGTCCATAGGATAAATATATTATGAACCTTACAGAGGAGATGTGATAAGTGGTAAGTGGTCAGATGCTTTTATGCAGCATAACTCCATTTGGCACAGTCTTTTGGTAGCTCACCTCCGGTGGATGTGTTTCACTTGGTCTCCACTGTGGGGGAGGTGGAGGTGGAAACCCTAGTCCTCCAGGGGGGCCGCCATGAAACCAAGTCGCTGGACCAATGGGCTCAGCAGATACAATGGTGATCTCAGGACGTCTGGAGGGAGAAGCAATATGTGGATGTTACATAGAGGTGGGATCAAATACTTACTCACACATGCAGTTCAATCAGTCAAAACATTCAGATGAACCATTGAACTCCTCTCAATGTGTAATAAGATCATATTGACCTTTTACTACCATTTATTGAATTCAGCTGATCTGGTGCTTTGAAACCAGTTCAGAGGAAGCCCTAGTTCTACTAGTCTTTGGGCGATAATCAATAGACCAATAAAGTTCAGCTCTGGAGCAAACTGCAGTGTAAGTGATCAAAAGGATTCTCAAAATTTCCATGGATCTAATAAGTCTTTTAAACCTTAGCAATGCACCGGAGACAACCCTAGCATTCTAATGATTAAAAGACCAATTTACCTTTCACCAGTGTCACTTGCTTCTTCAACTTTATGACTATTTCTTTCTACACATTTGTTTTTCATCCCTTCATCCTACTTATCTTCACTCAAATTCTTATATATCTGTTTACGGAATAATTTGGATTAATACATGTTTGTACACATAATTATACCTTGGCTGTTTAATTATGTGGGATAATATGTCTGTACGGTATGTAGGTGAAATCATGTTTATTGCACTGCACTGAATCTGTCTCAATAAAGCTTTTATAAATAAAAAAATAAATATATAAAAAAAAAAACATTTAACTCATTGGGAATGTTCATACATACAGTGCAGTATGTTTGCTCCAGAACTGCACATTTTTTTAATTATTAATTATAGCCTCAAATGTGCAACCAGTTTGTAAAGGCCTAATAAATGAAAAAGTGAAATTAAAATGTTGAAGTTAAACTGGGGACTTGCTTTTAAAGAGCAACCTTCACATTTTATTAACCTTTTGAGTGCCAAAGGGGTACGCAATGAAGTGCAAAGCAATGCGTTGCGTATAGCTTTGGCACTCAAAGGGTCCATAACCTTTTGAATACCAGAGGTTATATGTTGTATACCTCTATGGCACTTAAATGATTAAAATCTTCTCCTACGGAAACTTACTTGGTAAAAAAAAAAAAAAAACAAATCTCTGAGCTAAACTGTGCAGCTCTGAGACATTTCTCGTCACACATGTGAGGTGTTAGAAAACTGCCTACCTCTGATGTCACGGGGGGCTGGGGTAAACAAGGAAGTCTGGGGATACAGCCATAGGCTTTATTAGCTTTATTAACTAGCATCTAAAACCTGAATACATGCGCAGTGACTCAAAGGTTAAATCTCTCTCCAACTGTAATTTTATTGATATTTGTTTTAGTTTGCTTTTTTTTGGACAGATAATAAAATAAAAGGTGGAGGAAATCCACACAGATTACATGTAGTTACTTACTTTCAGGCTGATAAGACAGTGCATACTCCTTTCTTATACAAATAACAGGGAAGGGGGTTTAAGTTCAGCCAAAAACATCAAAGTTATTCCAAACCTCAAACACAAGTTTGAAATGTAACCTAGTGTTCGTAAATGTATGTTCAAATGTTGTCCATGGAAACCTTAAAGTTAAAGCTACCTCAAATGTTTGCATTTTTGAAGAGGAGGAAAGATTGGGGGAAGGGTTATGGGAGGGGGGAAGAGGAACAAATGGCACACACAGACTGCACAATGCTCATTTTTTCCAACTCTTTCCTTAACCCTTGAATGCCAGAGGGGTAAGCAACGCATTATTATTCTTTATTTATTTAGCGCCAACTAATTCCGCAAAGCTATACAATTGGGACTAGACATACAGATGTATTAAATTGTACAAATCAAATGTGGTGAACAGAAGGATCAGAGGCCCCTGCTCGTGAGAGCTTACAGTCTAGAGGCATTGCAAAGCAATGCCTTGTGTACACCTCTGGCACTCAAAGAGTTAACCCTTTGTGGGAAGCACCATAAGACATATTATTCTCCAAATGTGATTGCTTCAGATTGGTCTATTAACCCTTTGAGTACCAAAGTGGTATCCAACACATTGCAGAGCAATGCATTAGATAGTCCTCCGACAATCAAAGGAAGATAGGCACTAACGTGTGATAAAAAGGTGACAAAGCGCAGATGGCTTCTCCACTGATATTTCTAAGCCCTATGTTATTCTGAGATTTCTCCAACTTAGTGCACAGGTTCCATACATAGGAACTGCTCTTAGTGCACAGGTTCCATACATAGGAACTGCTCTTAGTGCACAGGTTCCATACATAGGAACTGCTCTTAGTGCACAGGTTCCATACATAGGAACTGCTCTTAGTGCACAGGTTCCATACATAGGAACTGCTCTTAGTGCACAGGTTCCATACATAGGAACTGCTCTTAGTGCACAGGTTCCATACATAGGAACTGCTCTTAGTGCACAGGTTCCATACATAGGAACTGCTCTTAGTGCACAGGTTCCATACATAGGAACTGCTCTTAGTGCACAGGTTCCATACATAGGAACTGCTCTTAGTGCGCAACAAGTCCAAAATGGGACGACAACCACCGTCCTTCTTGGAGACCACAAAGGGGTTTGAGTAAAAACCCATACCTCAGCCCTGAACTGGAACCGGCTCTAGAACATCCTTGTCCAGAAGGGCCTGAATAGCGCCGAACAGATGGCATTTCTCTGCGCCCTGAGGCGTATGAGAAGGAAATAAGCGAAAGGGAGCCTGTACCCTTCCATCACCACCTGTAAAACCCAAGGCTTGGAAGCCTTGGGCTTCCATTGCTGTTTGGGCTTGGAGGAAGTACGTGGCGCTGAAGGAACCGTCTGGTTCGCCGGACGTGTCTCATTCTGAAAGGAAAGAAAATACCGGTTACGCTTAAGTGGAGTTTTCTTCCTATGGACCAAGGGTAGAAGGGTATTCTTACCCCCTGTGGCCTCACTGATCATAGCCATAAGATCTGGCCCAAACAAAGAAGTGCCTTGAAAAGTTAAGGAGAGCAATGCTTTCTTGGAAGCAGTGTCAGCAGTCAAGATCTTGAGCCAAAGAGCCCGTCTGGCAACCACTGACATGGTGGAAACCCTAGCCACCAAACGGATGGAATCAAATAAGGCAGCAGAAACAGAGCGTTGAGCCTCAGAAATGTTGGCAAGGAGGCGAAACATATCCGAAGTAGGAGTACCCTGACGAACAGCAAGGATGGGCTGTTCAGTCCAGACCGCAATGGCCTGGTTCATCCATGCTGCGGTGAATGCTGGAAGCATGGCAGTACCAGCAGTGGCAAAAATGGACTTGAGGGAGACCTCAAGTTTCTTGTCAGTTCAGTCCTTTAGAGCAGATGCATAAGACACTGGCAAGGCAGTAGATAGCCTGGAGATAGAAGTATCCACTTTGGGGGGATGAACCCACTGAGCAAGCGCAGCCTCAGAGAAGGGATAAAGCTTGGCAAATTTCTTGGAGACAGACTGTTTTCTGTCCTGAGACTTCCACTCTTCGGTCACAAGGTGGTCAAGAGTGGGGTTAGGTGGAAAGCAATTAAGGCTCCTGAAATACAACAGAAGGGTCAGAAGGACCCTCCTGCACTAAGGGAATGTTTAGGGTCTTTAAAACAGCCTGATCAGGCCCTCAGCCGAGGGCTCAGGATTAGCCTCAAAAGGATCCCCAAAAAACTGAGAGGAGCCCACAGCAGAACATTCCTCAACATCTGAATCCACCAGCAGTTCCTCCTCAGAGGAATCTGACACATCAGGTACACCCTGAGGTTTTGGCAGGGAAGACTTGACGGAGGAGGGGGTCTGCCAAGAATGGAAGACCCCCTGTAACTGGGATGGAAAGAGTTGCAAAGTGGACCTAAGGTCCCTAGTAGCAGCCTTGAACTCTTGCACCCAAACTGGCTCCAATGCATGGCTGGAGGTCCCTGGAAGAATCTCAGGGACATCAGAACATGCTGGGCATAAATAACCTGAGAATTCTCTAGGTAACCCTGAATGACAGGAAAAGCAATGCGTAATAGGGGATACAGAGACCTCAGCATCCTTAGTCTTAGGTCTGGCCCCAAGCTCCAACGGCACAGACACTCTCACAGTGTCAATAACCTTGCAGTGTAATAAATCAGCCAATTACAGTATGTAGGATTAAAGTTTCACCCCAGAAATCGCTAATTTAGACTTATCTGGCAGGTGAAGGGTTAATCAGCAGAGGAGAGAAGGAGAGTCCAAGCCCTTCGTAGGGAACTCGTTCTGGAAATAGCACAAAATGGCTGCCGCAGCAGAAGCCAATCGGAAACGAGTGTGTGAAGCAAGCGATCATGGGAAATGTACTTTTCCCAGAAAGCTCCCTGAGCCTCCCAACACACTCTAAACATGAACTGGATGATAGAGCAAGGGAAGACAAAAGAATGAGCCATCTCTGAAGTCGCTAGGTTAAATGGTTCCAGAGATATGTCCCAAACTGCACAGTTCCATAGGATTGAATGGCGCAATGGCGCCTAGCGGTAAAGCGCGCCTTGGAACTCAAATTTTACAAAATTGAAGGTGTAATATTAAAAAACATCACTAGAACATGTTAGGATACTGAATCAGTATGAAAAGTGTCAGAAACACCCCCCCCCCCAAATGAATGCCAAACCAGCAGCTAAAGGGTTAAGTACCACATAAACCTGCTCCAAAACACCCACCAGACATACCCAATGAGTGGAGGAGTGTGCAATAGCAACTCCAAGGAAAAACCCCTGTGCGGAGGGGCACTGTGGGACATGTGGACCTGCAGCATTCAAAGGGTTGCTCACCTTTCCTGCATATCTTCTGTCTTCAGACTACCATGTTTTAAGAAGAAGCCTCGGTGGGCAACTCCTGATGAAAGAACTTGTAGCCAAGATTTTCCCCCCAGGGCTTAAGGTCCACAAAAAAGCACCTGGTCACTGAGCTAGCCACATCTAAGGACATTGTCAGTTATGGTAATCCTCCTAATGGTGGTATTCAATTTCTAACAGAAAAATAAAAAAAACTTCCAAAGCTATAGCAGAACTGTTCTCTTGCTTGTGTCATCTTAACCAAGGAACAAATCTTTCTGGAGCTGGTTGACTAACTGCAGCTAAGGAGGGAAGGTAGGCTCCACCCCCTGCATACAATTCTACAATTGTTCCTGCCTACAATTAAAGGGGCAGATCGCCTACCCAAAGTTACCAGTAACCTTTATTGGATGACAGAGAAAAATGTATATAGACACAACACACTTCAAAGTCCCTGAGTACAATATAATACAATGATGTTAGTATAAGAATTTATAATCAATATCTATCAGTGATAGAGAACTGTACATAAATAAAGAGGTAAAAATAAATACTGAGCATATTAGACAAAGGCAGGGAATAAGAAGACGAGATTAAACATGTATCAATATAATGTTGGAGATACACTAAGACATGATAAAGAGGTGATAAACTGTAGATGACTTCTCCAGTTACATTAATTTACCAACCCTATGTTATTCTATGGGGCCTATGCACTAAGATTTATCCAGCTTTGGAGATCTTATTGCATAGCCTCCATAGTATAACATAGAAACTGGATAAGTTATATAATTGGAGAAGTCATCTGCACTTTATCACCTCTTTACCATGCCTTAGTGCATAACCCCCAATTAGTCACCATAAAATCGATAGAAAGGGGTAATACTGGTTACCAGCCAAAAACAACCTTGAGGGCTCTTCCAGTTGACCAATTTGAGTAACCCTTTGGTGGAACTGATGTTTGAGGTCCATGAACAATGTCCCAGAGACTTTGGAAAGATCAAGGAACTTTTACACATGAATCTCATCAGCTGCTCTTAAAGTTCTCAAGTGTGCAGTACGCACTCTGTTGCACTTGTCAGGTTACTAAGTGCAGCTAACAGAGTAGTGGTGTGAGCTTTCTGCTATTTAGGGGAGTAGTTTAATGTAATCCCAGCTTGTCTGCAATGTGGTCCGTCCCCTCAACAAGCACAGAGCTTTATTAGCATCAAATGTCAAGATAACATTATATTCTATAAAGAAAACCGTTAATATCTCCTAAACTATGTATCATCTGGCCTTGTTGTATATAATATAATGTTATTTTAAATAAACAATGCCAATATCATTCAATGTTACAGTCTGGTGTCAACACCGATTTCCCAATGGTATGCAATGTATTATACAACCAATACTTAGAAATTATATGGGATTATATACATTTAAATACCCATACTTCATGCTAGCGTTATATTAAGACGATAGAACACATTCATAGTTATTATAGGATACAAGGCATTTGGTTACTAAAAAAAAAAAAAAAAAATAACTATTGTTGCAATGCCAGACAACTCTTTCTAGAGATATGACACAGATTTGAATACAGGTTTGTTGTCAGACAATTTCTTGATTATAAAGACACCAGTGATGTTACAATATATCAACCATCTTCAGCTATACATTTGTACACATTAACAGGGCACTCTGCAATATGTAAAAGCATTGAAACTAAACAGATAATTAATAATAAGTGGGATGTTTTCATTGATATGATACATAAGCCTCAAAATTGTCCAGTACAAAAGTATTTTCAGTACACATCTTAAAAAGTTATTTGCCTGAACTTGTGAGGAGTCCTGGTGACGCTGGGGGAGATAAATGATGCGATTCGTGTCAAAAAGGAGAGGAGTTTAATATACGTGAACAAAGCAGGAGGAATAGGCTGGAGAAGTGTCACATGGACCTTTGTGTGTCAGGTTCACCTGACCAGTTCTCAGCCGTGACCAGTCTGGATCACCTGACCAGTCTCAGCCTTTAAATACCGGGCTCTCTGAGCACCTGCTGCTTGTTCTTCATGCTTCCAGTGTATTATAGTGGTCATCTGTTTACCTGCAATCCTGACCTGGCTTGCTTCTGACCACTCTCCAGTCTTCTGATTGTGTACTTATTTTGGATGTTGAATACCTGGATTTGACTCCTGCTCTGGCTTCCGATCCTCCTACTGCCTGCTGATTTTGTTCTGTGCCCTTCTCTGATTGATTCCTGGCTGTGACCTCGGCTTCCTCTCCAGACTATGCTTTCTGTATTGGAACCTCTGCTTCTTCTGGACTGATTACTGGCTTTAGACCCCAGTATCAGAAGATCAGTCTCCTCTTACCTGCTGCATCTCTGGGCTCATTCTGCTCTGTTTGATTTGTGTCTGCATCTTGGGTCTTTCTCCCACGTACTAGGACACAGCTCCTTGTTTTACCCATCCTGGTCCTGCCCCAGCTCAACTGTGGTCAAACATCTGGCTTTGAGGTCAGCACCTTTACCATGGTTTTGACCACTGCAAGGGTATAAGTGGCTCACCGTTCCCGAGCCACACACACACCAGCATCAATCTCAAGCATCTACTAGTAGGTGGGTGGTCCCGGTGTGACAGGAAGAAGTGGGCAGGGAGTGGGAGGAACAGACTGGGAAGACGAAGAAATGGGCAGTTTGATTTAAAAATCCCCACATCCGGAGAATCGGCCTCGCCCCGGAAATCAACAGCAAAAGCTGAAGTCTCCAAGGCAAATCTGTAGAGGTCCCAGCTATGATTATAACCCCTCAGTGTCTAGAAAGGTCTCCAACGCAATCAATATTTAGAGGCTGTTATTAGTAACACATTACAATGAAGCTTTTCTGAGGTTATTAAAGTTTTATTCTCTCTCTCCTCCCTCCCATTTCACTGAATGAAGTGAAAGTCTACTGACTGACGAGGGAGAATATAACATTGAAATTCCATTTCTAGGAGTCATTTTACGGTGACTTGAACACCAAGTACAAAACAGCTATTGGTCAGGACAGTTTGAAATTATTTACACCAAGAATTTTTGGTCTGTAGGGTTTCCAAAGGCACACTGTGAGCTCTTTAGCTGACTTCACTGAAGGGGGAGGGAGAATAAAACATTCTAACTTCAGAAGGCTTTTGTCTTAACCACACTGCATTGCACAAAACTCTGGTCATTAAAGGGTTAAAGCAAAAGCCCGAGCTCAACAACACTGAAATGTTGGAACAGTAAATAAAAATAATTTTAGCGTTACAATTTAATACTCATTTTAGTGTACAATGTATAAATGACCATAGCAAATCTCTATCACACAAACAAGGACAGTATGCAGAATACAAAAGATAAGCAGTTCTGGAGCAAACCAGCTGCACAATAGAGGGGGGCAGAATCTAAGCATTTCAATAGATTTAAATGGATCTTTTAACCACACTGGTTGCTAGAGGGGTCTCCAAAGCATTGCTTTGCAAGGCATTGGAGTCCTCTAGCATTCAAGCAATTAAAAGTCCTGTTTAAATCAATTGGAATTTGGGACACCCTCCCAACAGTTTATCTGCTCCAGAATTGCCCAACTACTTCTTTCTGCATGGCCTTATGTGATTATATGAAAAAACGCAAAAGATGAGCAGTTCTGGTGAAACCAGCTGCAGCATTGGGGGGTGAGAGAGATACTTTCTCCACTGATTTAAATGGGGCTTGTAACCCTTTCAATGCTAGAGAGTTCTTCAACATATTGCTTCTGAAGGTGCAGCAGACCCTTCTAGCATTCAGGTGATTAAAAGCCCCATTTAAAATCAATGTGACTTTTAGGATTTTTTTTTTTTTTACTCATCCCCTAGGGTGCAGTTGGTTTGTTCCACAATTGTTCATCCTTTGGTTTCTGCATAATGTCCTTAGTGTATAAAGGAGAACAGCCGCCCCACAGGTACCTTCTTTCTCTCTGCTGCTCACTCTGAGTTGTAGTCCTTGAAGCTAAAATGAAAAAAATAATAGAAACATCAAATTTGTTTTATTTGACATTCATTGTAAATTAAACAGATTTTCCATGTTAGAAGCAGAAGAAACAATCACAAAACTATAAGGAAATGAGGAAAGTCTTGGTAAATATAACATCAATAATGAGAGCCAGATGTTAATCAGATCACTTATCAAACTATACCAAGGCATGAATACTGCACACGGCCTGACCCAAAGGGAAACAAAAAATTCTAAGAAGAACTGAACTAGACTATTATTAACCCTTTGAGTGCCAGAGAGGTAACCAACGCATTGCAACGCCATGCGTTGGATACCCCTCTGGCACTCAATGGGTTAAACATATTGTTGCCAAGTACAGTTTGAAACACAGACTATAGGTCACCATAATCTTACTGAAGAACTATTAACCATTTAAAGTGCAGAGGGGTTTGCAATACATTGCTTTGCAGCAATGTAAATGCAAAGCCACTAGTTGCACACCCCCTTAAATGTTAAGAACACATTTATGGAAGTCAGGACACCCATTATTATCAGTTTTTAAATAGTAGACAGAACACCCTATGCATTTCACAGCATCCAGGGGTTAATCCTTTGAAGTGCCGGGGGGGGGGGGGGTCTCCAATGCTTTATGTTAGATACCACTCTGGATCTCAGTGGGTTAAAGAAGAACTGTGAGAAGAGAAAAGAAATTCACAGCGCCAACTCACCTTAACATAATCTATATAACAAATACAACTGTAAGATAAATATAAAGATCGATATATAGAAAGCAGCATGGAATGAGTGAAAACACAGACAAAAACACAATCCAGCGCTACTCTATATAAAAAACTAACGTGTGCTCTGTAATGGGCATATATAATAATTCTTCGTAAATAAGTGAAATTTTTGTGTCACAGATTGGCCAAGCTGTGGGCAAGTTTCCCACCATGCCAAGGTATTACACTTTCAGGCAAGTCCTACTCTAATACACCTGAAAACCCTATCTAAAACAATAAAAATTAAAATCAAAAAGCCCTGAGGAAGTATCATAATGTATGTGTAAGCTTATTTCACTTATTTACTAAGAATTATTATATATGCCCATTACAGGGCACACAGTTTTTTTTATATAGAGTAGCGTTTCCACTTTGGGTTTCTGGCCTAATGTTTGGGGGACTAGAGAACCCCCTCAATTCCATGCTGTTTTCTATATATCTATCTTTATATTTATCTTAAAGTTGTATTTATTATATGGATTTGTTAAGGTGAGTTGGCTCTGTGAGTTTCTTTTCTCTTCTTCTCGTTTTGTACTTCTCTTCTCACTATACCAGCCTTTCACCAATCCCACTTAATTATTTAACCACTCATAATTTCACAAACTTTATTTACTCTTATTTCATTTCTTTCTTTATACTGGCCCTTTATGCCTAGGCCTCAAGCCTGTCATGGTGAGCATGCTCCCTGCCTGTTTGATATTAACTACTCCTCACATGACTCGTGGGGAGTTGCTTAAAAGGTTATTTAAGGAGAGCACTGTTGGATTCACAGTTCTCTTACTTCCACACAATGCAGGCCCCTTTGGGGGGTTTGGTGTACCAGGTAAGTCCCTCATATAAACCTTTTTATTATTGGATGTCTGTTGTTTTTAATTGCACTACACTGGGACCCACAAAAATAAGTATATTTAAAGGGTCCCTCGCTCGCCTACGCATACATTATGATACTTCCTCAGAGCTTTTTGATTGTAATATTTTATTGCTTTAGATAGGGTTTTCAGGTGTATTACAGTAGGACTTGCTTGAAAGTGTAATACCTTGGCATGGTGGCAAGCTTACCCACAACTTGGCCAATCTGGGACACTAAAATTTCACTTATTTACTAAGAATTATTATATATGCCCATTACAGGGCACACATTCGTTCTTTTTATAGACAGTAACACAGGATTGTCTTTTGTCTGTGTAAAGGAGAACTGTGCCCTGGCAATCATCGCTTCTTAATTTGTTTAAATGGCAACTATCAAATGATAGTGCTATATCGGCACATTTGCTACCCTGGGAATATACAGGACTTGCAGATTAAAACAGTGTTGCATTGTGAGTCACTGCAGATCATCATGGTGGCTGAACTGAGCTCTGAAAAGAGACCCCTCATTGGTCATGTGTGTGAGAGAGAGAGAGAGAGAGAGAGAGAGAGAGAGAGAGAGAGAGAGAGAGAGAGAGAGAGAGAGAGAGAGAGAGAGAGAGAGAGAGAGAGAGAGAGAGAGAGAGAGAGAGAGAGAGAGAGAGAGAGAGAGAGAGAGAGAGAGAGAGAGAGAGAGAGAGAGAGAAAATCTGATCTGTGAGACTAGAAACTCTGGTTAAAGGGATAGTAAAAAATAAAATATGTTGTAAAAAATATATGTTGTAGGGTTTATCCCCCTGAGTAAAACAAGGGTACTCCCACTACGGAGAGATCTTTTATTAAAGAATTATAACAACGCAAACTTTAATTTTTTAGGTGCAATATCATAGTGGCCTGAAAAATTACAGTGGCGCTGTTGCTGCACCGTCCTATGGACTGCTCTGGTCTGTAGACCATAAATCTCCATAGGATGGTGTAGCAACAGCGCCACTGTACATTTTCAGGCCACTGAGATATTGCACCTAAAAATTCAGGTTTGAGCTGTTATAATTTTTTAATAAAATATCTCTCAGTAGTGGGAACACCCTTGTTTTATTCGGGTACTTATATCCTACAACATATTTTTTTTAAGTATTACTATCCCTTTAAGTCTTGCTGGGCTGCACTCATCCTTCACAGACAGTAGTGAAAGGTTTTCAAGCACAAAATTACTAGTCATCAGAAGATCTGCAATCTGACAGTGAAGTCTGTGGTTGTGAGCCATAGATTTCCAGGTTGTGCTCCAGCCTGCTGCTAGCTGAGGGAGTTAGGTGACATTTTTGGGGTAGCACAGCTCACCCAAAGGCATTTTACTAAGTTTGTAATCTAAGAGTTTCTGATTCGCTGCCAGCCACGTCCTGGGGTGGCAGGAGGGCAGAAGGAGACCATACTACATTGAACTGCCAAGGTTAGTGACAGGAGGGTGAAGAAAAAATGATAACTAAAAGAAGTGATAAATATGTACAAATATAGATAAAAGAATGATTACTTACTTCTCTTAATCGCTGCTCTTATTGAGGATAAGGGTCCCTGTCTGAAAGAGAGAAGAAATCCAAATTATGTATTTTGAGCGGAGGAAAATATATTGCACACAGCAAAGCACTTACAAGTCTTATCACAAAGAAAGTTAGGGCTGTTCCAATACTTAAAGCCAAATTCTTTTGTGTGTGCTAGTGCTGTAAAATCACTTGCACCCACCCTTTCCAGCTTTCTTTATAATAGAAACCAGAACTTCAAAAGGTATGCTGTTCCATACGCCTCTGTTATGTTCCAAATGTAAAGATCTGCACCTCTGAATATCATGTATTATTTGGTGATAGACATTCTGGATTTAGTGGTAATAAAAAGCATATACATTACATACATATATATGTGTAAGACACCTAGCACTCTACACTTTCCCCATACATGAGTCTCTCAGTCAGCTCTGCATGAGATCCAAGTGCAATAACCCCGAGAAGCAGGGAGGCAGATGGACTTGTTTATCTGTAAGAGATCCAACTCTTTCATCCAAGTCTCCAGATGACTGTTCCCATGACAGTGTACTACAGGATTAGCAACACATACACAGTTTCATGAAAACACAGACCACAAGTGTTTTTATAACTCATACTTTTAGTCAGATACACATTACATGTACATTTTCATAAAAGAAAAAAAAAAAAGGATTCAATTTTTAGGACAAAACACATGAACTTCCAAAAGTGTGGTTAACGTTGGGAATGATAATCATACTGTATATATTTACTTTGGACAAAACCAATTTCTCTTCCGCTGTCTGACAAACACATTGTGAACAAAGCAACAAAATCTTCAGATCACCACTAGGATGTGTAGTCCTTTATTGTGGATGTAAACATGATGCATCTATAAGAGGATTTTAGTCTTACATGTTAAATCCTTTTCTCCTAGTCCATACAGGTTACTGGTAACTTTGGGTAGGCTATCTGCCCCTTTAATTGTAGGCAGGAACAATTCTAGAATTCTATGCAGAGGGTGGAGCCTACCTTCCCTCCTTGGCTGCAGCTAGCCAACCAGCTCCAGAAAGATTTGAGACACTAACTATTGACTAGATAATGGAAGGGAAAGAAGACTCCTGTGAGTATGACCCCGAAGGACCCCCACAGTCTGCCACAGGAGAGCCAAGCATGGTCCCTTGACAGGGTGGGAGACCAGTAACCTGTATGGACTAAGAGAAAAGGATTTAACAGGTAAGACTAAAATCCTCTTTTCTCTGTTGTCCAATACAGGTTACTGGTAACTGGTAACAGCGCACTGGACTAGAGCCAACAGGGCTCAAAAGTGAAGGAAGCACCAAGAACTGAAGAAGATCCTAGACAGGCAAGACTGCCTTCCAGGATTTTCCTCCCAAAGCTGGCATAAGCCAGCACATCAACACGGTAGTGTTTCGAAAAGGTGTGCAGAGACGACCAAGTGGCAGCCTAGAACAACTGATCAGCGGAGGCCTGATTCTTGTAAGCCCAAGAAGCCCCGATAGACCGCGTAGAATGAGCCGTGACCCGAAAGGGAACAGGCTTCTTCCTCAGCTCGTAAGCCTCACGAATAGTGGACTTGATCCACGAAGTAATAGTCACTTTGGATGCAGGTCTTCCTGCCCTGGGACCCTCAGGAATAACGAACAGCACGTCAGAATGCCTGATAGTATCAGTGCGATGTACATAAAACTTGAGACAAAGTACCACATCTAACAAGTCGAGATCCCTCTACTTATGAGAGGTGGGGTCAGGGCAGAAAGAAGGCACCACAATCTCCTGATTGATGTGGAACTCCAAAACCACCTTCGGGAGAAACTCCTGAGAATTGGAAGCACAGCCTTCCCCTAGTGAAACACCAAATAGGGTGGCTTACAGCACAGAGCATGTAACTCCGCCAGGAAAAAGGCCATTTTCCATGACAACAGGTATAGAGGAATAGTAGCCAAAGACTCAAATAGAGGGCGCTGAAGAACGCCCAAAACCAAATTTAGATCCCACGGAGGAGTGGGATTCTTGAAGGCTGGACGAGTATGAGCAACGCTCTGGAAGAAAACCTTGACATCAGAAAGGATGGCAATGCGCCTCTGAAAGAAAACAGAGAGAGAAGTCTGAACCTTAAGGGAACTTAAACCGAAGCCCTTATCCACACCGTCTTGCAAAAAGGACAGGACCGTAGGCAGATCAAATTCCTGAGACAGGTCCTTGTCAGCACACCAAGATAGAAAGGTCGACCAGAGACTATGGTAGATCTTGGAAGAAACAGGTTTCCGGGCACTGAGCATAGTAGCCACCACCCCAGAAGAAAAAACTTTTTTCTTCAATATTGAGGATTCAACTTCCAAGCCATCAAAGTTAGCCAATGAATATCCTCCTTCCACAGGTAACCCTGTACAAGAAGATCCAGACAGCAAGGGAGCCAGAATGGCTCCGCCACTGACAGATCGAAGCTCCGGAAACCAAGCTTGGCGAGGCCAGTATGGAGCAATCAGAATGACTGGACAGCCTCCCAGTCGCAATTTCCGTAACACCCTGTGCAACACTGGGAGGGGAGGAAAGATGTAGGCCAGAGGAAATAACCAAGGAATGGACATTGCATCCACCTCCAGGGCAAGAGGGTCTCTCCAGCGAGAGCAGAACCTCGGAACCTTCATGTTGTGTATTGTCGCCATCAGGTTGATGTAAGGAAGATCCCACTTCTGAACAATGAGGATGAACATTTCTGGGTGCAGCTCCCACTCTCTGCTGTCCACTGTGTGTCGACTGAGGAAGTCCGCCATGACGTTGTCTACGCCAGGAATGTGCACTGCGGATATGGCAGGAACGTGTTCTTCTGCCCAGGACAAAATAGCCTTAACCTCTAACCAAGCGGAGAGACTTCTTGTTCCACCCTGCTTGTTGATGTAAGCCACGGCTGTGGCGTTGTCGGACTGTACATGGACTGGACAGTCTTCCAGCTGAGATGTCCAATGACGAAGGAGAGATTCCTCCGGAGACCACCGACCCTGAGCACTCAGGTGACCCAGGACCGCTCCCCAGCCTGAGAGGCTGGCATCCGTCGTCACCGTGGTCCAGGAGGATACCAGGAAGGACTTGCCTTTCAGGAGAATTAAGAGGTCGAGCCACCATGACAAACTCAGTTCCCCATGAAGAGGGAGGGACACTGACATCTTCAGAAGGTCTGGCTGACCCCTGCCCACCTGGATCACAAACCTCTTGAGTTCCCTGGTGTGCGCCATGGCAAATGGAACAGCTTCTATGGTGGAGATGAATTTCCCCACTAGAGAGGAGAGCTTCTTGGCTGGAACTGGATCTTGAGCCACAACCGCAGAAACGCTGTGGGCGATCTGTTGAGCTACCTTGTCCATGAGAAACACCATGCTCTTCTGAGTGCCGAAGAGAAGGCCCAAGAAGTCCAGACGCTGGGATGGGACAAGATCTGACTTGTCTATGTTGATATTCCACCTCTGATGGGTGAGAGCGTGAATGCGTTGCTGAACCTGCTGATGAAGAAGTTCTGCAGAGGGGGTTTTCAGAAGCAGGTCATCCATGTTGTCACAGTTCCCAGAGAAGTTCAGAAGTCAGTATGGTATAGTTAAATGCAATTTATTAATAGTAGTGGTAGGCAAATATATACAATAGGAAGTAGGCAAATATATACAAAGAAACAAGCAGAGGGTTACAAGTCAGCGAGCACAGTTATCAGAAATAATAGGCTGCCAAGCTTGACCACAATGCTAGAGACTAGGCCTCAGCCACTGGTAGTCTCTGCCGGAATCAGGAACAGAACGGAAGCAGGACTGGGTCAGGAACAGGAACACAGGATCTTGATCTGAAGTAGGAGATGTACCGACGCACGCCTGCCGTCAGTAAGGAGAGAACTCTGACTCAGCCTGCAGTCAGAGAGAGAGAGTAGATAACGGACTCAAGCCTGCAGTCAGTATCAGAGCTGGTCTACCAGAGCCCCAGGTCCGCACTAGGTTGGGTGTCTGCTAGGTAAAGGGAGCAAAGTCAGAAAGAGCCACAAATCAACACCAGATGCGGTAGTCAGACAAGCCAGGTCATGCACAGTTCAGGTAGTCATCCAGAGCCACAGGTCTGCACCAGGTTGGATGTCCACTAATAGGGATACGCAAAAGAATAGTCAGACAGAGCCACAGGTCAGCACCAGGTTGGATGGAAGACTAGCCAGGTCATACACAGAGCCCAAGGTAAGAGAACTGCAAAACACAACAATGCAAGGGCAACTGAGTCAAGACTCAGTCTGCCTTTTAAACCCCTCCATAGGAAGTAGGTTGGAGGAGCAGCTCAGAGGGAGGTAGTAGGAAGTAGGTAGGAGGAGACTACAGGAAGAAAACACATAAAACAGAGGCCTGCTGCATGCTTGAAGCCTTGTGCCTGTAGATGACGCCGAAACTAAGGTAAGCTTTAACACATATATGGCGTAACTCTGTTGCCGTCCTGGTGGAGGACAGACACTAAGGCTCCCAGGACACGGTGGAAAACTTGAGGAGCTGTAGTCAGACCAAAGGGAAGAGCTGAAAACTGAAAATGCCCTCGGTCACAGGCAAATCTGAGATACTGCCAGCTCTCTGGATGAATGGAGATGTGTAAATACGAGTCCTGAAGATCCAGAGATGCAAGGAATTCCCCATGGGACATAGCAGCAATCACTGTCCGTAGAGACTCCTGGTGATAATGAGCCCAGATCACAAAGGAATTGAGATCCTTCAAATCCAAAACGGGGCGACAACCGCCGTCCCTTTTGGAGACCACAAAGAGGTTTGAGTTATACTCCCATACCTCTGTCCTGAACTGGAACTGGCTCTAGAACATCCTTGTCCAGAACAGCCTGTATAGCGCCATTGAACAGCCGGCGTTTACCCGCACCCTGAGGTGTATGAGAAGGAAAGAAGCGAAAAGGACGAAGAGAGACAAAAGGGATCATGTACCCTTTTGTCACCACCTGTAAAACCCACGGGTCCGCCACTGAATCCTCCTAGATGCTGTGGTAGAGTGTAGCAGAGTGGGGACCTTGGTTTGGCAAGTCATGCCGAAGAAGGCTTGGAAGCCTTGGGCTTGGAGGAGACCTTGGGCTTCCATTGCTGTTTGGGCTTGGAGGAGGTACGTGGAGCTGAGGGACCCGTCTGGTTCGCCGGATGTGTCTCAGTCTGAAAGGAATGAAAATACCGATTACGTTTAAGCGGAGTTTTCATCCTGGGGACCAAGGGTATAAGTGTACTCTTACCCCATGTGGCCTCACTGATCAGATCGTTAAGATCTAGCCCAAACAAAGAAGTACCTTGAAAAGATAAGGAGAGCAATGGTTTCTTGGAAGTAGTGTCAGCAGACCAGATCTTGAGCCAAAGAGCCCATCTGGCAACCAAAGACATGGTGGAAACCCTAGCCACTGAATGGATGGCATCAAATAAGGCAGCAGAAACATAGTGCTGTGCCTCAGAAATGTTGGCAAGAAGGCGCAACATATCCGAAGTTGGAGCACCCTGACGGACAGCCAGGGTGAGCTGTTCAGTCCAGACCGCAATGGCCCGGTTCATCCATGCTGCAGCAAATGCTGGATGATGGCAATACCAGCAGTGACAAAAATGGACTTGAGGAAGACCTCAAGTTTCTTGTCAGTCCAGTACTTCAGAGCGGACACATCAGAAACAGGCAAGGCAGTAGACTTAGATTGCCTGGAGATAGGAGCATACACTTTGGGAGGATGAACCCACTGAGCAAGCGCTGCCTCAGAGAAGGGATAAAGCTTGACAAGTTTCTTGGACATGGAAGGTTTCTTGTCTGGAGATTTCCACTCTTCAGACACAAGGCGGTCAAGAGTGGTTAGGTGGAAAGCAAGTAAGGGGCTTTTATAGGCTCCTGAAACACATCAGAGGGATCAGAAGGAACCTCCTGAACTAAGGGAATGTTAAGGGTATGCAAAACAGCCCTGATCAGGCCCACAGCCGAGGGCTCAGGATCAGCCTCAAAAGGATCCCCAAAAAAGAGAGAGGAGCCCACCGCAGAACATTCCTTAACACTGAATCCACCAGCAGTTCCTCCTCAGAGGAATCTGATACATCAGGTACTCACTGTGGTTTTGGCAGGGAAGACTTGACAGGAGGGGGTCTGCCAAGAATGGAAGACCTCCTGTAACTGGGATGGAAAGAGTTGCAATGTAGACCTAAGGTACCTGGTAGCAGCCTTGAACTCTTGCACCCAAACTGGCTCTAATGCATGGCTGGAGGTCCCTGGGAGACACTCAGGGACATCAGAACATGTTGGGCATAAATGACCTGAGAATTCTCTAGGTAACCCTGAATGACAGGAAAAGCAATAAACAATAGGGGATACAGAGACCCCAGTATCCTTAATCTGGTCTGGGCCCAAGTTCCAACGGTATATACATTCTCACAGAGTCAAATAACTTTACAGTATAAGAAATCAACCAAGTACAGTGTGTAGGATTAAGGTTTCACCCCAGAAATCGCTAAAATAGACTTATCTGGCAGGCGAAGGGTTAATCAGCAGAGGCTAGAAGGAGAGTCCAAGCCCTGCGTAGGATACTCGTTCTGGAAATGGCACAAAATGGCTGCCACGGCGGGAGCCAATCAGAAACGAGCATGCGAAGCAAGAGCTCATGGGAAATGTAGTTTTCCCAGAAAAAGTACATAAACAGTGCCCGAAGCCCCCTGAGCCCCCCAACACACTGGAAACATGAACAGGATGATAGAGCAAGGGCAGACAAGAAAAATGAGCCATCTCTGAAGTCGCTAGGTTAAGCGGTTGCAGAGATAGGTCCCAAACTGTACAGTCTCATAGGAGTGAATGGCGCCTATGCGGTAAAGCACGCCTTTACTCAAATTTTACAAAATTGAAACAGTAAAATAAAAATGCATGAAACATCACTAGAACATGTTAGGATACATCACTAGAACAGGTTAGGATACCCAAAAAACACTGAACCCCCCCCAAAAAGATGCAAAACCAGCAGCTAAAGGGTTAAAGTACCACATAAACCTGCTCCAAAACACCCAACAGACATACAGATAGACCCTTAAGTGCAGGAGTGTGCAATAGGAACACCAAAGGTAAACCCCTGTGCGGAGGGGCACTGTGGGACATGTGGACCTGCAACACTCAAAGGGTTGCTCACCTTTCCTGCAGATCTTCTGTCTTCAGACTACCATGTAAGAAGAAGCCTCGGTGGGCAACTGCTGAGGAAACAATTTGTAGCCAAGATCCCCCCTCCAGGGCTTAAGGTCCACACAAAAAGCACCTGGTTACTGAGCTAGCCACATCTAATATTCCATTTCTAACAGAAGAATAAAAAAAATTCTAAAACTATAGCAGAACTGTTCTCTTGCCTGTGTCTTCACCAAGTAACAAATCTTTCTGGAGCTGGTTGGCTAGCTGCAGCCAAGGAGGGAAGGTAGGCGACATCCCCTGCGTACAATTCTAGAATTGTTCCTGTGTACAATTAAAGGGGCAGATTGCCTACCCAAAGTTACCAGTAACCTGTATTGGACGACAGAGAAAGATAAATTATTTAATCACTTCGCTGTTTTGTACCAATTACTTTATGCTTTTAGAACAAGGCCGTAGTATAGCTCATAACCAAACCAAATGTTTTTGATACAGGGAAACCTGGCTTGATTCCCACAACAGTTTTATTTGACAAATGAACTGTTCAACTGCCTAAGGTGAATAGAGACACCTGCTGAACTATCAATCTCTACAATGGAATGGAAAGCCATAAACCCAGCTGTGTGTCTATAGCCCAAATCTAGGCAAAACAAATCCCCAATTTTTTTTTATTTTTTTTATTTTTTTTTGGGGTGGTGGGGGGGTTTAAATCACCTAGGGGTGCACTGAAATGTTTCAGCCAAAAATGGCATTTTCAGCAAAAAGCCGAAATAAAAAAAATTGCTGAAAATCTGTGGCACTGAGGCTCAAGGAATATACTGCTGTGATATCATGCTGCCTGGCCTGCCATCATGCTTAACCTACGGCAGTCACGCAGCATAGTAAAGTATAACTGCGGACCTGCGGTACTGCACTGCAAGCCACAACACTGCCAAGTCAAATCAGAAGATCTTCTTATCCACCGCTTGCTGCCAGAGTCCAGGCTCAGTCACTGCTGGAGGAGTTAATCTGGCAGCAAGTGATTTGGATTCTCTCTATGTGCCTCTTCCTTCCTCTTTTTTGCACGTGCTACGGGGCCATTTGGTCTGCGCAGCATGCGCATTGATGTCATCATGGCCCGCTGGGGCGTGTGATGATGCGTGGGGATGGACTGTGGGACCTGTCAGCAGCAGAGCCTGCCACAGGACAGGACATCACGTGAGCTCACCTGCATCAAGCAGGACACGCAGCAGTGCAGGATCAGGACAGGTCACAGGAGGACTACTGGGGACCCAGACTCACCAGAAGGACCAGCGAAGCAGTAACACTGACCATACAGCAGCAGCACACAGAAGACCCACCACCATGCAGCACAGGTAAGCCAGTAGTACTGGATGGCCTGGTACTGGATGGCCTGGTGCTGGGAGGTGGGGGGGGGTACTGGATGTCATGGGGGGTATTTGATGGCCTGATGGTGGGAGGGGTACTAGATGTCATTGGGGGGTACTGGATGGCCTGGTGCTGGGGGAAGGTACTGGATGTCATGGGGGGTACTGGGGGAAAAAAAAAAAAAAAAAAAAAAAAAAAAGTAGTTTTTGGCATCCTGAAGTTTCATTTTCTGCTCAGAACTTTCATTTTGGTTCACCACCTAAAATCACCAGAAGTAAGAAAAAGGGAGGGGTGACTTCCATGCAAAGCATGCTAATTAGTTCTGTTCAAAATCAACCTGTTTGATCTCTGTGCTATTATAAATGCCCCCATCATATGGAATCTACCTAGAATCAATCATAGTACAGTGTGTGTGGTAATATTGCCAAATAAAATAAAATAAAATAGGTATTTGTATGTTGTTAATTCACTTTTAAATTACTTACTCTTATATTAGGGTTATGGTTTGACTTTTAGACTAAATTAATAGGCTACAAAAGCAACAGGTATCAATTACATCTGACTTATTTTGTAGAGGTAGTAAGCTTACAGTGTTATTTCCACAGAAACTGAAAGGAAAACACAATTGGGCCTTATTAAATTTTTTACTTTTCCACATATCCACAGAATCACACATGATATGTCTGTTTAACCGAGACTATTTCCTACTTAAAATTGCTTTTTGGAACCCTTTTTCAGCAACCACTGTTTTCTAGGGAACTCTATTGGAGAATCGCTGTTCTAAGATATAACCAAGTAGCTTATTTTAAAGGCGTTGCATACCCCCCTCTGCTCTTTGAATGAAAAGAAGCAAGTGTATTACAAAAGATGATTATGATGAATGGACCAGGTATCGTTGAAAACAGCCACACTTCTCTCCACAGCATTGCTCAGCATCAGGCTATACCAGTGGTTCTCAAGCTTTTTTTTGCTCAAGGCACACCTAACACTAAGTCTGGCATTTTCGGGGCACCCCTATCATTTTATGTCACTTGTCTAGGGTGTAATGAAGGTTACAAATACAAAAATATAGAGTTATTGTTAGACCTCACAACTAAAATAAACATACTCTGCATAGTAATATCCATAAATATACAGCTGGAACTCTACAGTCACATTTATTCAAAGCCTTATAGATACAATGGGGCACCTTAAGTGGATGTCTGTGGCACACCAAAGTGCCAAGGCACCCTGGCTGAGAAACACTGGGCTATACACATTGAAGAGCTCAGATGAGATCAGATACTTTGCTGCAGTTACCAAGATACTGAGCCATAGCAGTGATGCACAATAGTTAAATAAACATTAATAAAAATAAATCTAACCCACTTGAAAAAAGGACTCAATACGCTGAACACCTTTCTAGAATCCAAGAGATTACTATATTTATAACTTTTTGCACCAGAAATGTAGATGAACATTTGTACATACAACTGTTAAATATCAGATCTAAATTATATTTTGAAGGTGCCTACATAATTATTAAAGCAGTTGCATCAACCTAATAAGTATGCCCATCCTCTTAAAGCAAAGGATTATTACCACCACCAAGGTATTCATAATCCATTCCTGCTCTAAACTGCTTTTTAACTGTCCATAATATAATGACTTATTCCAGCGATTTTATGTTTGTTTTCTGTAGTGATACCCTATTTTAAAATGAAATCCACTTGGATCCTAATTAATCAGACTTGTTAACCCTTTTAATACGATTGAGGTCTCCACTGTATTGCTTCACAATGTATAGGGAGTCCCCTCTAGTAATCAAGATGTAGACAAGCTCTGGCACTCAAAACATATGTTGGGAATGTGTAAGTTTAGACTTCCGGACATTGACAAAGATTTCACTTTCTGAATGAGACCATTTGAAAGATCTGAGGATGATGGGATTTGTAGCCCATGGCAACGCTCCAACGCTACAGGAGGGATAGAGGCGCCCGGGAAACATTGTGAGCAGCTCTCCGGGCTCCCGCTCTGCAGCACCAACCCTGACACAGGGTATCGGCACCGGCACCGATACCAGTATCGATGCAACCCTACTAATGCCCCACTGACAGATCTGCTCTTTTGGGAGAAAACCAGGCAACGAAGCTGGGGTTGTATTGTGAGCCCTGGTTGATCAATGGGAAGCAAGACGGGGGTTCTGAACAAAGACCCCCACATGCATTGGTTTCCTGTCCTGCAAAATGAAGGTCCCACAATCCACTGTGTCAGGCTTGAAAACCAACACAGGGATCTACGAGAACTGTACACGCAACCCAGGATTTTGATGTTGAGAGCCACAAACTTCAGGTTCAATTCCAGCCAAAAATTGATAGGAACAAACTCAGGTAATAGTGGTTATTCCATTCTAAAGGAACCCTTATGCTGAAACACCAGAGGCTTCATACAGGAAGCTGAAGACCTGCAATTCTGAAACAATCACATTTTTTCATAGGGACAAACTATTCTTCCCAAAATTCCCATTAACATAAAAGGGGCACTTCATTCCTTTAACTGCTAGAGAGGTTTCCAACGCAGTGCTTGACAATATTTACTCCTCCTATTTTGAGGAGGGGAAGCCTTGAATAAATTTATTTTGAAATTACCAAACAAAGCCTGAAAATTAATTCTTCAAGTCCCAAATGTGCAAGTAACACATTACAATGTAATGCTCTCCCTTCTTGCACTTAAAGTGATTATCATTAAGGAGCTTAAACCAAGTCTTCACCCCTCCTGGAGCAGAATTTTCACTTCCCTTGAAAGGTGAATAGAAAAAAAAAAACAATCATAGACACCTGTAGCTGTAGAACAGTTTTATACAGGTAGATGGAAGCTGAGGAACCTCTCATCCCAGTAACACTGGTGCAGGTATTCACAAACAGAAACTGTATGACTGGCATACAATGCAAAGATGCCATGGGCTGTGCAGTTTACTTATCCTCTTGAGTGCCAGAGGGGTGTCAAACACACGTTATTGTATTGAGCCAATGTACGAAGATTAATCAGACTAGGGATCTTAGTGCATAGGATCTATAGAATAACATAGGAACTGGAGACGTGATATCACTGGAGAAGTGATTTCTGAGTTACCCCTTGTTTATCACGCCTTAGTGCATAACCCCCATTTTTCTCTATAGTAACATGTTTGATGAAGTTTAAAGCCATTGAGAGCAGAGAGGTATCCAACACTTTGCAATGCAATGTGATGGATACCTCTCTGGCTTTCAAAGGATTAATAAAACAAACAAACAAACAAACAAAAAAACAACCCTACATCCATCAAGTTCAACCTTTGCTTCTAATTATGCCACAAGTGGGAAATAAAACACCTATGTGTTACAGGAGATCTGATTGCTAACTGGATCAACATCCTATGTGCATGGTAACCAACTGTGCTAGCTGCCCACTCTAGATTGTCCTGCAGCAGATCTAGTAAAAGAACCAAAATAAACAAACAAAAACAACACCGGCTACTTTGTGCAACCGCAAACAAGTACCCAACGGCACTTTTGGTGGTTAAAAAGCTGGACCCAGAAGCAGTGCAAGGAAGCTTTGCAATGCGTTAAGTACCCCTCTGGCACTCAAAGGGTTAAGAGGCCAGTCCTGCTGCCAACGCAGTCAAGCACTGTAGAGACTGCCCAAAAAGAGAATTTTAGTCTTACCTGTTAAATCCTTTTCTCTTAGTCCATACAGGTTACTGGTAACTTTGGGTAGGCGATCCATCCCTTTAATTGTAGGCAGGAACAATTCTAGAATTGTATGCGGGGGTGGAGCCTACGTTCCCTCCTTGGCTGCAGCTAGCCAACCAGCTCCAGAAAGATTTGAGACACTAACTATTGACTAGATAGTGGAAGGGAAAGAAGACTCCTGTAAGCATGACCCCGAAGGATCCCCACAGTCTTCCACAGGAGAGCCAAGCATGGTCCCTTGACAGGGTGGGAGACCAGTAACCTATACGGACTAAGAGAAAAGGATTTAAAAGGTAAGACTAAAATCCTCTTTTCTCTGTCATACAATACAGGTTACTGGTAACTGTGGGATGTCCAACCATTACATTTCCCACTGGAAAGAAATAAGGCAAGGACCAGGCGCAAGGCCCCCAAAGTTACCAGAGTAGATATGAACCATCAGATCAGCGATAGCCCAACAAACAAAGAAGTGTCAACGGACACTGAACAGTGGTAACGACGCCCCAACTGTTACACAGCACACTGAACTAGAGCCAACGGGGCTCAAAAGTGAAGGAAGGACCAAGAACCAAAGAAAATCCTAGACAGGCAAAACTGCCTCCGGGATTTTCCTTCCAAAGCTGGCATCAGCCGATGCTAACGCATCAACACGGTAGTGATTCGAAAAGGTGTGCAAAGACTACAAGGTGGCAGCCTTGCACAACGGATCAGCAGAGGCCAGATTCTTGTAAGTCCAAGAGGCCCCAACAGATTGTGTAGAATGAGCCGTGACCCTGAAAGGGACAGGCTTCTTCCCTCAGCTCATAAGCCTTACGAATAGTGGACTCAATCCAAGAAGTAATAGTCACTTTGGATGCAGGTCTTCCTGCCCTAGAACCCTCAGGAATGATGAATAACGTGTCAGAATGCCTGATAGACTCAGTGCAATGTACATAAAACTTGAGACAACGCACCGCGTCTAATAAGTGGAGATCCCTCTCCTTGTCAGAGATGGGGTCAGGGCAGAAAGAGGGCACCACAATCTCCTGATTGATGTGGAACTTCGAAACCACCTTGGGGAGGAACTCCTGACAGGTGCAAAGCACTGCTTTGTCCTTGTGAAACACCAAATAAGGTGGTTTACAGGACAGAGCATGTAACTCAGTGACACGGAGGACAGACACAATCGCCAGGAGAAAGGCCATTTTCCACATCAACAGGCATAGAGGAATAGTAGCCAAGGATTCAAAGGGAGGGTGCTGAATGCTCAAAACCAAATTAAGATCCCACGGAGAGGCAGGACGAGAATGAGCAACGCCCTGGAAGAAAACCTTGACATCAGGAAGGATGGCAACGCTCCTCTGAAAGAAAACAGAGAGAGCAGAAGACAGAACATTAAGGGAACTGAAACTGAGGCCCTTATCCACAACGTCCTGAAAAAAGGCCAGGACTTTAGGCAGATCAAACTCCTGAGACAGGTCCTTATCAGCACACCAAGATAGAAAGGTCGACCAGACACGATGGTAGATCTTGGAAGAAACAGGCTTGCGGGCACTAAGCATAATAGCCACCACGCCAGAAGAAAACACTTTCTTCTTCAATATTGAGGATTCAATTTCCAAGCCGTCAAAGTTAGCCAATGAACATCCTCCTTCCACAGGTAACCCTGCAGAAGACGATCCGGACGGCAAGGGAGCCGGAATGGCTCCAGCACTGACAGATCCAGAAGCTCTGGAAACCAAGCTTGGCGAGGCCAGTACGGAGCAATCAGAATGAATGGACAGTGCTTCAGTCGTAATTTCCGTAACACCCTGTGCAACATTGGGAGGGGAGGAAAGATGTAGGCCAGAGGAAATAATCAAGGAATGGACATGGCATCCACTGCCAGAACTAGAGGTTCCCTCCATCGAGAGCAGAACTTCGGAACCTTCCTGTTGTGTCTTGTCTCCATCAGGTCAATGTAAGGAAGACCACACTTCTGAACAATGAGGGTAAACATCTCTGGGTGCACTTCCCACTTTCTGCTGTCCACTGTGTGCAGACTGAGGAAGTCCATCATAACGTTGTCTACGCCAGGAATGTGCACTGTGGATATGGCAGGAACGTGTTCTTCTGCCCAGGACAAAATAGCCTTGACCTCCAATCTAGCAACGAGACTTCTTGTTCCGCCCAGCTTGTTCATGTAAGCCACGGCCATGGCATTGTCGGACTGTACCCGGACTGGACACTCTTTCAGGTGAGATGTCCAATGACGAAAGGCATGGAATATCGCCCGAAGCTCCAATATGTTGATGGGAAAGAGATTCCTCCAGAGACCATCGACCCTGAGCGCTCAGGCGACCCAGAACCGCCTCCCAGCCTGAGAGGCTGGCATCCATCGTTACTGTGGTCCAGAAGGATACCAGGAAGGATTTGCCCTTCAGCAAATTGGAGAGGTCTAGCCACCACGACAAACTCAGTTCCACATGAAGAGGGAGGGACACTGACATCTTCAGAAGGTCCGGCTGACCCCTGCACACCTGGATCACAAACCGCTGGAGTGCCCTGGTATGCGCCATGGCAAACGGTACCACTTCTGTGGTGGAAATGAATTTCCCCACTAGAGAGGACAGCTTCTTTGCTGGAACTGGATCCTGAGCCAGGACCGCAGAAACCCAGTGAGTGATCTGGTGAGCCACCTTGTCCGTGAGAAACACCATGCTCTTCTGGGTGTCGAAGAGGAGGCCCAGAAAGAACAGACACTGGGATGGAACAAGATCTGATTTGTCTAAGCTGATGATCCACTCGTGATGGGTGAGAGCATGAATGCATTGCTGAACCTGCTGCTGATGAAGAAGTTCCACAGAGGGTACCTTCAGAAGCAGGTCGTCCATGTATGGAGTAAGTCTGATGCCGTCGTGGTGGAGGACTGATAGTAAGGCTCCCAGGACACAGCTGAAGACTTGAGGAGCTGTCGTAAGACCAAATGGAAGCGCTGAAAACTGAAAATGCCCCTGTCGCAGGCAAATCGGAGATACTGACGGCTCTCTGGATGAATGGCGATGTGTAAATATGCATCCGGAAGATCCAGAGAAGCAAGGAATCCCCCCCAGGGACATGGCAGCAATCATCTTACGTAGAGACTCCTGGTGATATTGAGCCCGGATCACAAAGGAATTGAGATCCTTCAAGTCCAAAATGGGATGACAACTGCCGTCCTTCTTGGAGACCACAAAGAGGTTTGAGTAAAAACCCATACCTCTCTATCCTGAACTGGAACCGGCTCTACAACATCCTTGTCCAGAAGAGCCTGAATAGCGCCAAACAGACGGCGTTACTCTGCGCCCTGAGGCATATGAGAAGGAAAGAAGCGAATGGGAGGAAGAGAATTGAAAGGGATCCTGTACCCTTCCGTCACCACCTGTAAAACCCATGGATCTGCCATCCTCCAAAATACTGTGGTAATGGTGCAGACAACAACTCACAGCAGAGTGGGGACCCGAGTTCGGTGAGCCCTGCTGAAGAAGGCTTGGAAGAGACCTTGGGCTTCCAATGCTGTTTGGGCTTGGAGGAGGTACGCGGAGCTGAAGGAACCGTTTGGTTCGCCGGACGGGTCTCATTCTGAAAGGAAAGAAAATTCCGGTTATTCTTAAGTGGTGTTTTCTTATAGGGACCAAGGGCAGAAGGTACTCTTACCCCTTGTGGCCTCTCTGATCAGATACTTAAGATCTGGCCCAAACAAAGAAGGTAAGGAGAGCAATGCTTTCTTGGAAGCAGTGTCAGCAGAACAGATCTTGAGCCAAAGAGCCCATCTGGCAACCAAAGACATGGTGGAAACCCTAGCCACCAAACGGATGGCATCAAATAAGGCAGCAGAAACATAGTGCTGAGCCTCAGAAATGTTGGCAGGGAGATGCAACATATCCGAAGTAGGAGCACCCTGACGAACAGCAAGGGTGAGCTGTTCAGTCCAGACCGCAATGGCCCGGTTCACCCATGCTGCAGCGAATGCTGGACGCATGGCAGTACCAGCAGTGGCAAAGATGGACTTGAGGGAGACCTCAAGTTTCTTGTCAGTCCAGTCCTTTAGAGCAGACGCATCAGACACTGCAAGGCAGTAGACTTAGATAGCCTGGAGATAGGAGCATCCAGTTTGGGAGGATGAACCCACTAAGCAAGCGCAGCCTCAGAGAAGGGATAAAGCTTGCCAAATTTCTTGGAGACAGACTGTCTTCTGTCCTGAGACTTCCACTCTTCAGACACAAGGCGGTCAAGAGTGGGGTTAGGTGGAAAGCAAGTAAGCAGCTTTTTAGGCTCCTGATTAGGCCCTCAGTCGAGGGCTCAGGATCAGCCTCAAAAGGATCCCCAAAAAACAGAGGAGCCCACCGCAGAACATCCCTCAACATCTGAATCCACCAGCAGTTTCTCCTCAGAGGAATCTGACATGTCAGGTACACCCTGAGGTTTTGTCAGGGAAGACTTGATGGAATTGGGGGTCTGCCAAGAATGGAAGACCCCCTGTAACTGGGATGGAAAGAGTTGCAATGTGGACCTAAGGTCACTAGTAGCAGCCTTGAACTCTTGCACCCAAACTGGCTCTAATGCATGGCTGGAGGTTCCTGGGAGACTCTCAGGAACATCAGAACATGCTGGGCATAAATGACCTGAGAATTCTCTAGGTAACCCTGAATGACAGGAAGAGCAACGCTCAATAGGGGATACAGAGACACCAGCATTCTTAATCTTAGGCCTGGCCCCAAGCTCCAGCGGACATTCTCAGTGTGTCAATAACCTTACAGTAGAATAAGTCACCCAATTACAGTGTGTAGGATTAAAGTTTTACCCCAGAAATCGCCAATTTAAACTTATCTGGCAGGCGAAGGGTTAATCAGCAGAGGAGAGAAGGAGACTCCAAGCCCTGCGTAGGACACTCGTTCTGGAAATAGCACAAAATGGCTGCCACGGCAGGAGCCAATCAGAAATGGGTACGCAAAGCAAGAGCTCATGGGAAATGTAGTTTTCCCAGAAGTACCCCAACAGTGCCCGAATCCCCAACACACTGGAAACATGAACCGGATGATACAGCAAGGGCAGACAAGTAAGATGAGCCATCTCTGAAGTTGCTAGGTTAAATGGTTGCAGAGATATGTTCCAAACTTTACAGTTCCATAGGAGTGAATGGAGAAATGGCGCCTATGCGGTAAAGCTAATTCAAATTTTACAAAAATGAAGGTATAATATTAAAAGTCATGAAACATCACTAGAACATGTTAGGATACCCAAAAAACACTGAACCAGTAGGGAGAGGGTCAGAACCCCCCCAAAATGGCTTCTCGGTCTTTTGGCTAAGATCAAGTGTAGTATCTGTCCCTTTGCATCCTGGGGGACAGAGAGGCGCTTGGTCTGACGCCATCGCCGGGGAGTGGAAAGCCAGAGATGCTTTTTTCCCCTGTGACACCGAGCACGTGATTCCCGCACAGAAGTTTTGGTGGAGCATCGGCACTTCAGTCGCCCTGGCCTCCTAGGTAGGGCGCAAAGAATTTTTATAATGCCAGCCGGGAGGCTGGGGCCTTAACAGGCACTTATTTATTCACAGTGCACGTGATTTATTGATTTTTGAGCACTATTTATTGACACTAGCACTTAGCCCACAAGAGCACTTCAACACTGGAAATTGCCTCAGTGGGGCCGGGTTGGAAGACTCGAGCTTTGGTGGTGGTGGTGGTGGTGGTGGGGGGGGGGGGTTGATGTGCCCTCGGGCCTCCACCCTCCCTGAAAGACTCGGACGCTTCTCTCCCCGGAGGGAGCCGAAGAAAAAGGTCCCGGGGTGGGATGCTCTAATGAGGAAAACCCTGGGATGAAGACCCTTCTTCTCCCTCTGGGGGGAGGAGGAGAAGCTAAAGGGCCCCCCCAACCCTTCAATGGTGCGGGGGGCTGAAGGCTGACAGCCCCTAGAGAGGACACAGCGCACGAAGGGAACGGGAAGCACGAGACTGCACAGTAAGAAGACTGCACAGAACCTCGGGCTCATCAATAACATCTGGGGTTGGCTGCTTCTCTTGTTCAGAGAGTAATTTCCTAGCAATTCGTGGCTGGACTGCCTTTTGGTAGGATCAGCATGTTGTGCTTTAGGATATTACCTCTCTGTGAAAGGTACTAGTGAGCTAAAAGAGACTGCAACCTTGGTAGGATACTTATCCTATAGAGCCTCATCAATTGGAGGGTAGCTTGTTCATGTTGTTCATCTCTGACTAGCTCTTTGCAGATGTATGCTGGGCTACCACCCTCTGCTTGGTATCGTGCACTATTAACATTACAGAACCTTGGGGCCTTGAGGCTGTGGAGTGAATAGGTTGCAGGTCTAGAGAGGATACTAGCCTATTGCTTGGGGCAAATGAGGGAGCAAAGTGCCCTGCCTGTGCTGAGCACGATGCTCCGGCACCAACAACAGGAGCCCATGGTGCATAGAAGCACGAGACTTACTATGGATCCATGTTGGGGAGGGCTCTTCAGAGCATGGCCCTGATACAGGAAGCACTGGGTGGAGGGTAAGCGCTGCCAATCACCCTGAATGTCATCAAGATAACATCAGGTAGCTATTTATCATGAGGGGAATTTTATTATTACTTGGGGCATTTAAAGCTTGTTGGGGGGGGTACAAACACATTGAGGGTGGAGTGTTGGAATGCTACAGTTCCACTTTAAGCGCAAATTTCTATAGTCTGTCTTCTTTATTCTCAATGCAGGTTACAGCTTAGATGCCCACAGCATAGTATTCACTTCTTTTTATCTTACAGCTGCTTGCGATTGACACCCCATTGGCACTCAAAGGGTTAATCAATCCGAATTTATATTTTTCTCAGCAACTAGTATTTAAATGTCAATATTAATTTCCTGATACCAATAGGGAATCTGTGAATGGTGGCTGGTATTATGGGTTACTCCAATTATTACCACATTGGCTTCATTGTCAGTATTTTGTCGATAAATTAGGCAATCATAATTTGTCAAAATTGTGCTTCCAATTATCACCTTCTTCACAAAAAATGAATGACAATATAAAACACAATTGAGAACTGTCAAATCTTGGGGTCTCAGGGTGAAGGGCCAAATTCCCAGGGTGAGAGAGTTCTGCGTTACCGACTCTATAATTTGGTCCAATTAAATGGTTCCTTAGTATCTGAATTGGTGCCATTTGTACCAGAAAGACAGGGGGAGATGTCCTGCTTGTCTTGTTGTATTTAGGCAGTGATATCGCTAAGTTGTATCATGTTAAAAGATCCTTGCAGACGGACTGGAGTACCTCTGGGTTAGAGAAGCAGGTACATATTTCTTAAAATCAACATTATGGGAAGCTTTAAAAGGACACTAATGTCCAATAATAACATTCTGTTTTGTACATTTAAAAAAAAATTATGTGGCAAAAAATCCCATCTCTCAAACCTTTACGGTTTGAGAGATATTCACATCTAAAGTACCCCCCACTTCTCCTGACATCAGTGGGAGTTGGCGGCTCTGCAGCAGAGCCGAAATAGCGATATTGGAAAATAATCACTTAATTGGAACAGTCTACAAAGTGGGCCTGGTTTGCAAGAACACTTTGTAGACGGTTCCAATGAAGTAATTATTTTCCAATATTGCTAATTCGTCTCTGCTGAAAAGCCATCTCGTGTTGGCTGACACGGATCTCCTTCTGTCAGCTTTACAGCTGACATCAGGGGAGGGGGAACTTTAAATGCGAATATCTCTCAAACCGTAAAGGTTTGATATGGGATTTGTGCCACATAATTTTTTTTTTTAATGTACAAAACAATACATTTTAATTGGACATTACTGTTCCTTTAAGGGTTATATTCCAAAGATATCAGGATCAGCTCATTTTGAAAGTTCCCAGGTATGAATATAAATTAATTTTGACCATTTTGACTCTCACACGTATGTACAGAAACTTATCTACATGCATAGCTGTGTTCTCTAAGCAGATAAGAGGACTGCTGGGTAATTACACATAAACTGACCTAATACGCTTGTAAATCCGATCAGCTTAAGAGGTTTTCAAGTGTGTGCAGTGAATATGAAAGAAAATACACAAACCAAACTGAGTTTGTTCTGAAACACTTCTCTACATGGGCTAAATTCTATTACAGGTGCTAAATGTTAACACCTGTTTTAGCAAACATTTTTCTATTGAAGTCTATGGAAAAAACTGGAGATAAAAGCAGAGATAAAATTAGCACCTGTAATAGAATCTAGCCCCATGTATGATAAAGTGATTCTACTTCTCAAAGCAGGGACATTGTTAGGTATTGTCTGCCTAAAGCCCCTAATGCTTAAAGACTTGTCTTGTTGTCATGTAAAACTGCTAGGGCTAATTCTTTTACCAGCGCTAAAACCGCCGCTTGATTAAAAAAAAGCAACGTGTATTTTGCAAAATATGTTATACACCGGTATTGTACTGCAGAACCATGGCAAAACAAAACCTGCATAGACAGCACATTTCTACGAACAAAAATGGCGCTGTCTGCTTTTATTCAACTACTGCCTAAAAAAAAAAAAACAAGCAAAATGTCAAAGTCCAAGGAAATAGGCACGCTTTTGACAACAAAAAGATCAAGTTTAGTGTTAGATGTGTTCCCCACATTATCAAAATCCGACAGAGTGCCCCCTTTGACATATTAACCACCCCGTGAAATTCAAATTACAGTGCTTTCTTTCACCCCCCTATCATTGATCACCTATCTAGTAGGATAGGTGATCAATACAGGCGACAGTTGCCGGTATTTTTAACAAAGCCCATATAACATTGGTGTCACATATTACATGGGCTTTCTTTTTATAATTCTTGTTATATTTAGTTAAAAATATAAATTTCATATCTCAAGGGGGGCGCCAGGACCGCTCCTGACATCCCCCCTAACATGGATCATTGGTCTGACCAGGGAGATTGATTCACTGATGAAAGTACAGAGCTGCGCTTTCTAAGAATGAACCCGGTGACAGGGTTCATTCACTTCAAGCACTTGTACTGAAGCAACTTATACAGCCACTCCACTACTAAGGAAGGCAGAAAATGCCTTCTTTGTCATCCCATGGATCACCTTCCGGATAGGTGATCCATGTTAGAGGTGTGTCAGGAGGGGTTCTGATTACCCCCTTGAGGTCTGAAATTATTGGATTGTAGAAAAAGCAAATATAACCTATGTTAAACTTAGGTTATATGCGCTTTATGTAAAAAAAAAAAAGGCAATTGTTGCCTGCATGGATAACCTATCATAATGGATAGGTTATCCATGCTAGGGGGTGTCAGGACGGGTCCTGATGCCCCCCTCGAGGTCTGAAGTTTATATTTTTTAACTAAATATAAAAAGAATTATAAGAAGAAAGCCCATATAACATATGGCCTTTATTAAAAATGCCGGCAATTGTTGCCAGTATTGATCACCTATCCTACTGGATAGGTGATCAATGCTAGTAGGATAGGTGATCAATGCTAGGGGGTGTCAGGAGGGGTCCTGATGCTCCACCTTGAGGTCTGAAGGTTTTTGTTTTTTTAAATATAATACAAATACAATAAGAAAATAAACTTTTTACACATATACAGGCAAGGTATTATTATTCTTTATTTATATAGCCCCACAGCGGCAGCATACCTTACCTATTAACCCTTTGAGTACAAGAGGGGTAAAAAACACATTGCAAGGCGGTGCTACCTCTCTGGTAACTCATAGGGTTAATCATGCCGAAAAAAGTTTTTTCAAATACAATATAAATAAAATAAAAAAATTAATTTTTTACACATATACAGACAAGGTATGCCATGGGCACCTGCTTAGGCTGCCCCACTTTTTCTATGAAGACTTTTACAAAAATGTTAAAAGTTTAATTTATAATGAATATTTATGGAAATGATTATACAAAATGTCACTGATGTCATTCTAACTGTGAGACCCAAGAATAACTATATATATATATATATATATATATATATATATATATATATATGTATTGCATCCTTCATTAAAGGGATAGGAATACTTTATGCAATCTTTAATATTGTACCTATTAAATAAATCAAGCAAAGTATCTAAGTTTGGTTGCTATAAGTTTTATAATTGTATTGTAATATTGTTAAGTTTCCCCCCTCCCGCCCCTTTTAGCCACGTTAGCGCTCCAGCTGACAGACTTAGATTCTGGTCACGGGACCAGATGACTGGAGTTATAAAGAGAACGCCTGTAAAAGTGTCTTAAAGAGACATAAGGATATGTATAAACATTTCTCTAAGTGCTAACTCCCGTTGGTTGCCTTTTTTGAAAAAAGTGGAGTAGAAATGGTCTTTGCCAAATAAGATCTGTGTCCCAATGTATTTTTAAAGAAATTTGCTAATTGCACCAAAAAATAAAGGCAGTTTCAATGATTAAATCTTAATGCCAGGTATAACTTAACATAAGTTTATAGCGAATGCTAAGTGTGCGAAAATATATTCACAGGTGCAAATTTTCTCAGAATATTCTCAGACAGACATATTTATAAACATGATTTTACTTCTTTATAAATATGACCAGGCGTTGTGAATTTTAGCATACACTATGAAGTCTTTTTATACATCCTCCAGTGTGTGTGTTTGCATGTGTGACTATACAGGCATAAACTAGACTGACGAGATGTCACCTTTAAAGGGATAGTAATACTTCGTTTTAACTTTATTTTATTTTGTAGGCATTAAAAAAACATGAAGAATGTTATAAGTCTTATATCTCAAACCTTTATAGTTTAAGAGATATTCACAAGCAAAGTTTCCCCCTCCCGCCCCTTTTGCCTAGTGTAAGCTATCTCTTCTCAGATGTGGAATGCAGTCTATAGACCAGACAGATAACAGAAGGGGACACTCTTATTCCTATGAAAACAATGAAATCCCTGCCCCCCTTGACAAGCTTTTCAGATTTTTCCCTTATCTTAATTGAAGATTGTCCCTCTCTCCAATCTACCTGGGCACCTCCCTTCTGCTTTGGGTGAGCAGTGTGACATCAGTAAAAGGGGCGGGAGGGGGAAACTTTGCTTGTTAATATCTCTTAAACCATAAAGGTTTGTGAGATAAGACTTATATCGTTCTTCATGTTTTTTTAATGCCTACAAAATAAAATAAAGATAAAATGAAGTATTACTATCCCTTTAACTGGGGAAACACGCATGAAAAATGCATACTGTAGGGCTTGTTTTTATTTCAGTTCAGCCTTAAAATATGCATATTTTTTTATATGTCCTAGTTAAAGGCTAGTTCTGGTCAGCGTAACATATACAAACACATTTGTAATTCACTTTTCTTTGTTCGAAGATTCAGTACAACTACAGCCCTCTGAAAACATTTTGAACACAGATGTGGAGCTCAGGCCAAAATAAATGCCTGCATCTACTTGAATGCCGCTTTGTTTAGCTCTAAATATTTTGAGTCATTCTGGCTTATCACAAAAGCAAAAAAAACTTGGTCATTAATCTCCCCCAGTCAGATCAATGCATAGCACAGAATGGAGCCTAATTGCAGCCTGAAAAAATCTTGGAAATATGGAGTGTGGACATTTTGGTCTGGGCCCATCGTCTGGGAAAGTTACTGAACCTAGTGATGAAGAGTCCAGCCTGATCCCACAATAAAGAGTGACAAAACTGCAAAATTCTGTTGTGTGTCTGCACTACAAACTTCAGATATTACGGTTATCAGTGTCATGACTGTATGCCTAGGTGTGTAGCCACTCCAACCAACCAGCCTGCTCACTTGTGCTGGGACCCGAAGTAGTAGTTTTGGTAAACAACTCTAAAGGGGGGGTTGTTTGTGTCTTTAAATCTACTGCACTGCGGGCTAATTCAAAACTGCATACATCTTATTACTTTTTGATTGGATTCTCCTTATCTGCTTACTTAAAGGTCCTCAGTTTAGACTGGATTCTCAGCCGGCCATAATAGTTTTGCAACAGTTGAAAGTCTATAGGCTACCAACCCTTGAATTGTTGTCAATGGGCCTTTATGGAGAAGTACCTTAAAGGAAATCATGTTTCCTTTCTGAACACGCAGATGAAGTGAATATATTCTGGGACCTGCAGTCCTCTTTACCAAGCACCACTTTATTTTCTGCAACTGCTTTAAGAACTGAAAACTACAAAGCCCAAGTACATATGAGTTTTGAAATTTGGCTCTGCCCAGAATAAATCAAACAATTGTTTCAACTTCACAGATGTCCCAGACTGACAGTAGAACAACTGCAGAAACACTGTACACATATTTAAGAAGGGGTATTATCCCTGTGGTTCCCAAATATTGTTGTATTCTACCTACATTCATCCAGTCGCTGGCTGGCCATATATGTGCCAGACAATCCTTTATGGCTGACAAGTGTAAAAGCCCGTGTACATGGGCCAAGGTCTGGGTAATGTTAACCCTTTGAGTGCCAAAGGGGTACGCAACGCATTGTGTACCCCTCTGGCACTCAAAGGGTTAGCCGGCCACTACCTCAATGCTCTACATGATGCAGTCTCGCGCAGTCTCTACTGAGCATGACAGCTTCTGACAAACATCCTAGCGAATTATTATATAATCCTCCAGGTCATGCCTCCCTCCCACAATCTGCTTGCAGGGGGAGACCAGAGTGCTGGTAGAAAATGGACAAGAGACCACATTCTAATCACCCAGATGAAAGTAGCCTAAGGGCTGTCTCAAACAGGTGACAGAACTGTAGAAGTCCCTTGCTATAGCTTTGTTGCCAGTGTTCATTCACTTACCTTCTCCTGCATTGTATCTCAACCGGGACGTACAACAGGAGTGCCTGACAACAGCCCATATGAGCAAAAGCAAATATTACAGGATGGTGCCCAAGTGAGTCAGGTGTTCATTGGAGGTCATGATAAGACCTTCCTTATCTCACTTTTACTGCATTCCAGTGTGAACGCTGTAAAGATGCAGCATGCTGAACTTTGGTGTGTAGAGGTGAGGCATAGTCGATGATGTAAAAGGCACCATAGTTCAGCATAGGATCTTTCACAACAACAGACATTACCACTGCAGCACTGCTGGGTTGTTGCTGAGTGTGTGAATGGTGCCTTAATCATTCTGAATGGTGATTTTTTGTCACGTGCATACCATGTTTCCTTTGGTTCAGAATTGTTAAATCCATAACAATGTAGATTATCATTCTCCTCTAAACCTTTAACTCTCCTGGCCCATGTATCCCAGACCCTGGCTAAATTCATCAACCCGTATAGTCTGCACCTGTTTTCAAGCTGCAGAAAGTCTCTGGTGAAAGCTTCATTCTTTTGTCGACTTCTACCATTATAAATTCATCCTATCTTGTTTTAACACAACTCTCACAAGCTAAACACAACAACTTTTCTAAATAAAGTACCACTCACAAGTCTAACCACGTTGCCATAAACTGCTCCTCCTTCTCCAATACTTCACAGGACAGGTGCAGTTCATTCACCAAACCATACACCCCACATCCTCTCCTCCAGCCCCTGACTCCTAGCTCAACCTTAAGCCACCAACTGCTCATTCACCCCTGTTACTTAGGATGAAGTATATAGTTATTATCCATCTCTCTGCCCACTGCATGACACCTGGGTCCCATGCCTTCTCATCTCATCAAGTTGCTTGCAGCTACTCTTGCTCCCAGCCTTACCAATATCTTTGATTTCTTACTTTCTAATGGAACTTTTCCTTCCTCATTCAAACAAGCACCAGTCACACTTATACTGAAGAAACCCTCCTTCAGTCCACCTGTCTTTCAAATTACTGTGCAGTTTCTCTACTGCCCTTTGCATTCAAGATCCTGGAACTCTTTGTATTTCCTCATTTAATCTCTTTCCTCAATTCCTGAGCCATTACAGTCAGGTTTCTGTTCCAACAACTACACAGAATCAGCCTGGACTAAAATTAATAATGACCTACACACACCGCAAAGGATAAAGGCCAATACAGTACACTAATCCTAACAGACCTCTCTGCCACCCTTTACCCCGTTGCTCACACACTCCACACCCTTGGCATCTGTGATACTGCTCTAGAATGGATTGCCTCCGATCTCTCAAAGCATATGTTCAGTGTTCTTTTGCCAATATCTTCTCTTCTTCCCATGACCTCTCTGTGGGTGTACCCTAGGGATCATTCCTGGGACCACTTTTTTCTCTCTATAACCTCTCACTTGGTGACCTCATTTCATCCTTTGTCTTTAATTACCATTTCTAAGCTGATGACACACAAGTCTACCTCTCTTCCCCTAACCGCACTTTGGCCATACAGCCTCAAGTCACTCAGTATCTCACAGCAATGACATCATAGATGGCCCACTGCCATCTTAAACTCAGCATGACTTCTCTCATTCCCTCTACCTCTTTTCACTTCTGTTTCCTCTGTCTATGGCCGCTGATTGAGACATCAACGCCTCCTCTAAGATGCTATGAACCTACGCTGTTGACACAGCTTTAAATCTGATTGTAGGACATTTTGCTTCCCCCAGACTTTCATGCCATTGTTTGACCCGCAGCTCGCTAAGTAAGAGATGTTTGCATGACTTTTATTCTCAATAAACATCTTTGAAAACTAAAAAAAAAAAAAAAATAAACTCAACATGGCTAAGACAGAACTTGTTGCATTTCATCCTAAACCACCATCCCCAACCCCTTTCTCTATCGTAGTTGACAATTATACCATTCACTGCATAACCAAAGCACGAAGTATTGATGTTATGCTCTTGACATTCCCTCCCCCCATGTCCAAAGCGGTCACCAAAACCTACTTCTTATTCCCAAAATATGGCCCTTCCTTTATATGTCAACTGCCAGAACTCTCACTCAGACCATCATTCTCTAGACTAGATTATAGTAACATTGTACTCTGTGATCTTCCAGGCCTCATCTTTTTATACTTCATTCTATTCTTAATGCAGCAGCTCCCAGGTGCCTTCCCTCTTTCTGCTCCTGAAATCCCACTCTTAGCTACCCATAAGGTCTTGTAATTAATCGAATATTCTTCTCCTCTCCTTTAAGTCTTTCTTCTTCAGCACCATCTTAGATTTCTGCTCTCATCTCTCTCTCGCCACTGCGTTGTTCTCAAGGAACACTTCTCTCCACTCCTTGTACAACTTGAGCAATCATTCCGCTTCAATAATTTTCACTAGCTGCTCTTCAACTTTCAAATGCACACCCTACCACCATTCACCAATCGTCCACAGTCATTGCTTTCAAGCAGCTCCTAAAAACCCACCTGCATCTCAGTAACAATATTCTCCTTGTGCACACTGACATTCACATCAAAATCATTCTGCACTTGCCAAAATGAAGCTTTGCACCTGTCCTTATCCTCCTAGTCTCTCTGTATGTTGTCACGACTGGATTGTAGGCAGTTCTCTGTATGTTGTCACAACTAGATTGTAGGCTGTTTGGGGCAGGGTCCCCTTCTCAATGTATGATATAGTTTGCTGCATTTTCCCTTGCTAATAATGCAACGATCACAGCTTAGCCTGATGCTTTTATTTGTGTCCTGTATTTTTTTGTATTGCACTATTATTCCTATAAAGCTCTGTGTACATGTATGGTGCTGTAAATAAAGAGAAGTACAAGCATGCATACATGTATAACCTACAAACTTATAGCGTGACAAAGCATTTTTTTTTTATTTATTTGAGGGACATAAAGCAAAATTGATTCTGTCTGCTTTCCTGGCTTTAGATTTCAATGACATAACATGTTTGGAAAAGTTCTTACCCAGGAAACCGGTGCTCTGGCTTATTTCTTTCAGGGCGTTCTGGAATGAGAGAGGAAAAATACAATCAAAACAAAACATTTTCTGTTCTCATCTTTTTCTCCCAATCCCCAAAGCTGCCAGTATTTAATTTTCATAATGAAGGATTTTCCGCTTCCATGTCTGTTCTTGATTTATTTGGTGAAAAAAATAAAATGAACAAAAGAAGGCAGAGGCTGCATTTAACCTTTAGAATGCTAGTTAGATGCTTAAAGGGTCAGTAAAGTCCCATAAAAAATGCTTATAGTTTTGTAGAGGTTCAATAAACTATATGCCACAAATCCTATCTCTCAGACTGCTATGGTTTGAGAAATATTCGCAATCAAAGTTCCCCCCTCCCTCCCCTTCTCCTGATGTCAGCGCTGTGCATACAACAAGAGATCTCGGTCTGGGGACCAGCCGGTGGCTCTGCAGCAGAGCCGAAATCACGTTATAGGAAAATAATTACTTCATTGGAAAAGTCTACAAAGTGTGTCTGGATTGCAAGTATACTTTGTAGATGTTCCCATGAAGTAGTTATTTTCTAATAACGTGATTCCGGCTCTGCTGCAGAGCCTCTTCGAGTCGTACGGCTCAAATCACCTGCTGGCAAGCTTTACAGCTGACATCAGGAGAAGGGAGGGGGACTTTGAATGTGAATATCTCTCAAGCATTTTTATGGGACATTCCTGTTCCTTTAAAGCATTGTAGGGCAATACGTTGATCAACTCTCTAGAAATTAAAAGGTTAACACGATCCTACAGCCATACAGCTGCATGTATAAAGACAAAGTGGAGTCATTCTAGGGGAAACCAATTGCCCCCCGAGGGAGAAATAAAAAGGCTCATTGGTTTAAATCAGGCTTTTAAGACCTTGAATGCTGGCGACCTCTCTATAATTCAAGGTGTTAAAACATTTACTGGAAGGCCACAGTTTGCATTTATACATAAGGCCCAGTGTGTTGAAAGTGGAAGAGACCAGGAGTTGGTGAGGACACAACATCAAGTGTAGGATATTCATTCAAAATCAATAGAAACTTTGAATAAAATACTTTTAAACATTTCATTTGATCAAAACTAGGCTGGTTATTGAGAGAAATAGATTTACCTTTAGTGTTCTACTAGAAGATAGTGATAAGCGTTTAGTTTAAGTCGTTCTCAAACCAAGGGGAAACGCACTAAGGTGTGATAAAGAGGAAACAAAGAGGAGATAACTTCTCCAGTGATATCACTTCTCCAATTCCTATGATATTCTATGGAACCTATACACTAAGAGATCTAAGACTTTAGGGATCTTAGTGAATGGGTGCCATAGAATAACACAGGAACCAGAGTTTCACACTGGAGAAGTTATCTCCACTTTATCTCCCTCCCTCTAGGTGTCTGATAAACAGTATATTACTGCCAGAACACTTATTTCTTTACTCAAGATGAAGACATCATACACTTATTTTATATGTATACATAACCAGAATCATGTATAACAATTTAAATATTTCATTTAGGCGAGTGACAAATGCTTAGTTTATGAAGCTGAAATGTTGACCAATAAATGTTTCTATATGGATTATCTCATTTCAAATCAGAAAAAGCAAATTGTTATCCCAAACTAACTGATATTTTCAACAACCTGCTCAATCCAACAAAGATGATTTTGGGGTATGTGTGTGGTCTTAAACGGACCAAACCACAGCAATCTGTGTATTAGAGCTCTTGGGTCAGGTTGTTCCAGTCCCATTGGCATAACAATACACACAGAGATAAATATGGTAAATGATGATATGTGTCTGGCCACTATCTATAAAAGTCTGAACGGCTAAACATGCATGATATTAAACAAGTATTTCCATATGTTTAGCTATTCACATATTTATCAAGGAGTATGTACATAGAGAAGCCAATGATATATGTAATGTACCTGTACAAAGATTTGATTGGCATATCCATATGCACATGCATAAAAACAGTAAAAGCCCAGCATATGCCAATTTCTGTCATTAGGAAAGACAGGGTAATAACCTCCAAGATTCTGTATTTGTAAGTGTCTTTTAGTTTCTACTACTTTTGATTTTTGTCTACACCTCGTTGTAAGTATGTATATTTTTATTTATATAGCGCCAACAGGTGGACTTAGCACTTTACAGTTTACATTTAGTATGGAGGTGATACAATAAGTCCAGCAGTTAAGTGGTTAAACAGACAACTATTATGAGGTGAATGCTAGCTGAGCATACATTAGATCCCTGTCCCATAGGACTTGCAATATAAGTATAGGATGAGTGACATACTGATACAAGCAGGTAGAGGAAGTGCGGTTTTTGACAGTTCTGTGCATATGAGAGCATGTTTACATATTAAGGTAGTGCTACATTTAAAAGGAGCTCTTTTACCTTGGATTTTAAGTTTTGAGGCTTTGCGAATGCTGAGTGGTAGGGAATTCCAGAGGTAGGAAGCAGCAAGTGAAAAAGCCTTCAGACTTGACATAGCTATAGAGGTTAAAGTGGCAGAGAGCTGTCCAACATGCATGGCTTGTAGAGGACATGCAGATATATGGCGGGATAACAATGCTGAAATATAGTATGGGGACGAGTGTTGGAGAACATTGAAGGTAATGAGAAGGATATCTAATCTTATACGTTGCATTATGGGAAGCCGTAACAATGAGTTTAATAGTATAGGGTTAACCCCTTAAAGCTTAAGGACTTACATGTACGTCCTCTGGCAGATGTCCCTTAAGGACAGAGGACGTACATGTACGTCCTCCATTTCCGGGTCCCCGCGCGGCTGCATGCCGTTCGGGAACTCCGGAATAGTTTAAAAAAAAACAAACAAACAAACACTGCAGGCGTTAAGTGCCTGCCACATGTGCATGCGGCCGGTCACTAAGGTGTTAAGAGTTTTTTGGTGGCTGAGTTAAAGGGATAGTAATACTTTAATTTTACTAATACCCATCTTGTAGAACTTAAAAAAAATATTTTTAATGCCCCCAATCACAGCTCTCAAACCTTTATGGTTTGAGAGAAAATTGATTTCAAAGTCTCCCCCCCCCTTCCTCTTTCTCTGAGATCAGCGTTCCAGCTGACTCCAGGAGTATTCTGTCGTACGACCATCCGGGGCTCTGTAGCAGAGCCGAGATCGCGTTAATGAAAAAAAATCCTTCACTGAAACAGTCTTCTATGTGTGCTTGGTTTCCAAGCACACGTAGAAGGCCATTTTAGTGAAGGATTTTTTCTTCATTAACGTGAACTCGGCTCTGCTGCAGAGCCGCCGGATGGTCCCAGGATCGGATTCCCCTGCATACAGCTAGACGTTGATGTAAGGGAAAGGGGAGAGAGGGCTTTGAAATCTATTTTCTCTCAAACCATAAAGGTTTTAGAGATGTGACTTGGGGCATTAAATCTTTTTTTAAGTTCTACAAGATGGGGATTAGTAAAATTAAAGTATTACTATCCCTTTAAGAATCAATTGGAGAGGAGAGATATGGGTAGCAAGCAGACCAATAAGTAAAGAGTGAGAGTTTCTGTTGCAGAGCAAGAAATAAATGGGCATATTTCTGTTATTTGAGCAAAGAACCAACAGGTTTTTGTGACTTCATTAATGTGGGTGGTGAAGGAAAGAGAAGAGTCCAAAGTTACCCCTAAGCAGTGTGTCTTGTCACAGGGTAAATTGTAGAGCCCTTGACAGTTCTATAAAATGGAGGTATTTGGCAGGACTTAGCAGAAAAGATAAGTAGCTCAGTCTTAGGCAGTCTCTTAGAAAGATACAGCAGTAAGGTATTCGGAGACCCAGTATTGTATTTCAGGTGATAGTGAGGGTATGAAGAGATACATTTGTGTGTCATCTACATAAAGTTGGTAATTAAAGCCAAATGACTCTCAGTTGCCCCAGAGAGGGAGAAGAGAAGGGGGCCCAGAACAGAGCCTTGCGGTACGCCTACTAAAAGGGGTATAGGTGATGAGAAGGTGGTTGGCGTATGACATAAAGAACGAGTGTTGAGTGAGATAGCATAGGAACCAGGAGTGTGCCAGGCCAAATATGCTAAGAGATTGGATAACCTGGGAGAAGAGAGTGTGGCTGACTGTGTTAAATGCGGCTGATAGGTCAATGAAGATAAGAAGAGAGAAATGCCCACTGGTTTGTGCAATAGCATACTAAAATTATATAAATAAAAAATATATTTAATGTCATTTATTTCCCCATAATAACTTATTTACAATAAAGGAACACCAACACCTAAATGTAAAAATGTTTTAGAAAGCTTAAAATATCACGTACTTACAGGTAGTATCTGTAAAAATGGATTAACGATAGATCCAAAAAAAATGTACTTTTATTAATCAAGCATTCTGGGTAGGAATAACAACAGTGATTTATAATCATGATCTTATAATGCTGACACATTCATACACCATCCCCACTCATCATTTTCCTTATAATGTAACTGCTGAGCTTCACAAATAGATTTCGGAAAATTGTAGAATTACTGTAACTAATTTTTGCTCTGCTTTCTGATTTCAGGGACCAATAAATAACTATTCACATATGTCCCTCTTTATTACAACTCTGTTAAGAGAGCTATAAGATGTTATAGGAGACTAGAAAAATATAATTATACTAGTTGAAGAGCCCGTGTACACAGGCCACAGTGCCACCCAGCAATGGAGGCGGTGCAGTCATGCACAGTTGAGACTGCCCGCGCCGCTGAGGATACGAAGCGGGGCTCTCCGAATTCAGACCATAGTCGAAAACTACAGTTTGAATTTGGAGCCCTGCTCCGTTATCAGCCGCAGCGCTGGCAGTCTGTAGTGCTAATGACTGCAGCACGCGCAGCCATCTTTAATGAGCATGACGGCTTCTGACAAACAATATAGCGAATTATTATATAGGATTTGTAGGTGTGACATGTCCACAGAAAGGCACGGTTGGACTGTCAAATCGCTCCTTACAGTGTGCTCAGATCCAATGTCACCCTCTTGCAGTGGCAACTCAACCCTATGAACAACACCCAAAATGAGTTTCAGTTGTTTTATTATCATTACTAGTTGAACAGCCCGTTACACGGGCCACAGTGCCACTGCCACCCGGTCGCGGGGCAGTCAGGCTCAGCAGTGTGTACTGCGCATGTCGGGCGTTACACACGATTTAGCGAATTATTATATAGGATATTAAATTGAACAGATTGTATTGGAAAGCACTGTGTTTTAGTCTTTTTTTTTTTAGCCTCTAAGGGGATAAAAGAAAATACTTTCAGAAAGATTCATTTGATTCCTGAAGATATTGATTCAATGAGCCTGACCAGCTAAATATAAATGGAACAATTCTGGGGCAAACCAAATAAAAATACTCCTTAAATGAAATGGAGATTTTAACCCCTTGAATGCCAGAGGGGTCTCCAATGCTTTGTGAAGACCTCTCTGTATTCAAGGAGTTCAAAGCTGAACAGTTTTATCTCTTATTCACAACAGAAACACCACTAGCACTGATGCCATTGATGATTGGTCCTGGTTATTTTAATGCACTGTGATTCCAGCCTTTTACAAAGTGCTTCCTGTTTCTTAATGTACCAATATAAGACCTAAAATTAGGTGCAAAAACTGCTGAGAAAGGAATTCTGTGCAGCTGTATCCTCAGCTACAGGTCAGCCTGAGACAAACTATACAGCTTTAAAAAGGAGAGGTAAAAAAGCCACAAAAAGGGAAAAGGCAGCTTATTCCATGAATCATGGTTGGCTAGATTCCCCGACAGGAATGGGAGGGGGGGGGGGGGTGCAGGTCTCTGCAACATCTGGAAATTCACTGTAAAGCTGAACAAATACCTCATAATTTATAGGAAGGTTTTGAAATATTAACCCTTCTGCTACAAAAGTTACAGCAGTACTTTACTAGGAAGGATCCTGATATTGTGGAAATTCATTTTGTAGGACAAACTTAAATTATGTTAACACTTTAAAGATCAAAGGGGTGTCCAACAAATTGCAAAGGACCCATGATGTACCAGGACCATCATGGGTAAACTTTCCTTAGGACCAGTGACGGTCCTGGCACGTCATGGAATTTAGAGGTCCCTGCGCGGCTGTATGCTGCTCGTGGACCCCTGAATCACCCAAAGCGTTAAAAAAAACTCCTTCCCCTATTTAGGTTATGTTTACCAGCACCATACATCTTTGTTTCTAAGCAGTGTGATTTCTGATCCTTAACTGTTTTTGAGTGGCAAATGCATTGCATACTCCTCTGGCACCCAAAAGGTTAATCCCATATTGGGCCTTATGTAAAATAAGGGGTTAGAGACCTCTATAGAAATGAAGGCGTTAGGAAGCTCAGTTTAAATTAATGGATATTTTTATTCTTACCCCGTAGTGCAGCTCATTTGGCTAAGAATTGCTCTGTGTTTATATACAGGCCAACTGGGCTGTATGTATAAAGACATAGAGGAGCAATTCTGTGGCTAATCAAATGCACTATATATATCCCCAAATTTCCACTGCTTTAAATAGTTATTTTTGTTTGGATAGTGTTTTTAGATCTCTTTAGGATTCAATGAGTTAAAAGGAACCATTTGAATCAATGCAAATAATGAGAATTACTATTTGGCCCCTACAGCACAGATGGTTTGTGCTAGAATTGCGCTGCTGTGCTTTTATACATATTGACTGTTATTGTTCTGTCATATGAACTCTAGGGACCATATGTCATGGAGCTTGTGGTGGTGAAATGCTCAGAAATGACCATGGGAGAGCCAGCTGTTTGTTTAGTGCATTGGTGGGCAACTCTAGCCCATCCAGCCATTCATGAATACGTTTCCCATCATCCCCAGCCAGCCAATGGCCAGAATGCCCTGATGTTTTTTGTGCCACTCAGCACTTTGTATACAATGGAAACTGCTATTGTGAAACGCCTAAAGATTAATCTGTGACTGAAAATTTGCTACTATACCTGATTAACCCCTGAAATGTTAAATCAATCCTGGGGTTCACTCAGTAAGTGCTAAATTATCATTAACCCCCCAGGGAAGTATAGACTGAAAACTATTACTTTTAAAGGGATGGCGACTACTTTGAAGGCTATTCACTTTCAAAATAGAGTTTCTAATTCAAAAATGTGTCTTTGTTTGCCACATTTTATTTAATTAAAGCATATCCAAGCTGTATACTATAACATAAATGAATGCCAGGGGATATCAAATACAATCAGTGAGTTTTACTAAAGTGTGAATTTGCAGGGGGTGGGTGTTATATGTAACTTTTTAAACTAACTATCCCATTTGCCCCTTGGTTGGGCGAAAAGTAAATTCAATGATAGACTATGGGAAATGTGCGCACTCAATATTTTTCTCTTTTTTTGAGCCTAACAAAAACATGAACAGATTTCTGGAAAGGTACACTTTCCGTTAAAAGCAAAAAAATATTTTAACCCTTTGATTGCCAGAGCTCTGACACTCACAGGGTTAAATCAAGTGTATTTTTTTACTGGAAATGGCCTGAAAAAGGTAAAACAGTTATTTGCATCATTTACTAATCCTCATTCATGGTGTTGCACACCCCTCTAGGATTCAAATAGATTAACATGATGTGCAAAAAAAGACCATCAGAAACGTTTCCGTATGTTACACTGCTCAAGCCTCAGTGGGTAACAGTTGTAGTCCAACAATAGCTGTAGGGCAACACTAATCATTCTCAGCTAGCCAATGGCCAGCTGAGGAGGACTGCAATTGTACCCCAAATACAACTGAGGGAGACGGTTGTCCAGCCATGACGTAAACAGATGCTTATACTTTTTGATCATTATTTGAATTAACAATATGCAACAAATAGCCCTTTTCCTCATAAATGCACCAGACTAAGGGCCACCTCAATAACTCTACCACAATAAGAACAATAACATAGCATTCTCCTCTACAAGAAATGGAAATTCAGGTCAGACAACTCCACTCTAAACACACAAAACTTGTTACTAAGTGACTCCAGATTCCAAAAGATTCTTGTCTGAGAATTCTGAAGGAACACAAACATATCTTCAAGGCTATGCTAGATTAATGAATCATCCAGGGATACTGTTGCCATAACTGGCAGTTTGAGATGATTGCTATACAAAATGAAGCTGGTTTGCTTTTATTTGCAGTAAACAATCCCACCCAACATCTGGTTTCCCCATCACAAATAGGTAACTACAAAGCAAAACAAAAAAAAGCCCAAAACATTACAAACATGATGTAGATGCTTACAAAGTTGGTCTTATAAAGAAAGTGACTTTTCTCCTTTAGTAGCCAAAACTACAGTAAAACACTCCTTTCTCTTGCAATTGTATATATAGAGGCAGAATTCTTACCTAGATCTAGAAAAAGTCCTGGTCCGTTACCATCAGGATTGCATCTTAGCATTCAGCTGCTCCATAATGCTTACATTCCCAAGTGGATGTCACGCACTCTGAGAAACACAGCATACACAGGCATGCATGTGAAACAGGGAGGAAGAGATCACATCAGAGGTGGAAACAGCAGCATCCAAAAAGAGACGAGGGAGGCGGGGGAGAAGAGGGATGGGTTTTGCATTTGTGCACTTCTGATTGGAAAAAGCTAGCACTGGTCAAAGAGCACCATAGGAATGTAGTCATTCAGGAAGTGCATATGGACCTCCTCACTTTCAGCACTTAGCAAAAGGAAATAAGGATGGGTACAGAGCTCTTCCTACTCAGACACTTTATAAATTAAATCAACAACGATCCTCTCACAATGAACTGATTATTTCATGTTAACTACAGTGAACTGTGTACACACATAGACTCTAAAGATGTGTAGAACAGCGTCTAGGGAAGGGGTGGAAAAATCCCAAGAGCCAGGCCTCCTAAAACTACCAGCTGGCTCCTAAAGATTTGTATATTTTTCCACCACTGGTCTAGGGTAGGGCTGAGCAACTTCTTTCATTCTAATAGCTGTTGGACTACAACTCCCATCATTAAACAACTAGTGGAGTTAAACAGGCGGTGTACTTCTGGTCAGAGATATTTATTATCATTTAGTTATAAACAGCCAACAGATTCTGCAGCACTGCACAGTAGCTGAACAAGGAAAAAGAGCAATATACAGTGAGGTAAAATATAAGGATAATTTCAAATATTAACCCTTTGAGTGCCAGTGGTACGGAATGCACTGCAAAGCAATGCATTCTGTACCACTCTGACACTCAAAGGGTTAAAAGGCTTTGGAAACAGAAGGATAAGCGGGCCCTGATCATATCAAAGACATTACATTACCAACTAATGTATAAATTCTTCAGGGAAGTGACTACTTTCTCAATTCTTGCTTTAAAGGAGCAGTACATTTTACCGTTATAGAGCTTTTTTCTGTAGAGTAAAACAAGAGTACTTCAACTGTTGAGAGTCTTCGCTGAAAAGTTCATGCAGCACAAACCTGAATTTTTTTTTAAGCAAACTTAGCAAGAGCACCATCTGGTGTTCACAGGGATTATTTTTTTTAATAATTCACTCCATGAGAAAGAAGGGAGGCTTTGCACTAAGGTATGATAAAAGTACGATAAATAGGAAGACTCTCCAATTTATGTATTATGTTATGGAGCCTGTGCAGCCTGCATGGACTTAAAAAAAACAAAACAAAAACAAACAAACAAACAAAAAAAAAACATAAGAAATGGACAGTTTCACATTGGATGTAAAGAGGAGACAAAAAGGCACCTCCTAGTGTAACATCCTTATGACAAACAGATTGTGAAATGAGGTGGTTACCACAATACACACAGTAATTGGGAAGATATGTGGGGGAATATAACTCCTGACCTCACACAGGAACAAACTCTACAATGAAGGTCCAGTGGGCACCATGCTCCTTTCAAAAGCATCTTGGTGAAACACAGCAGAAAATTCTAATTGTACTCTTAAGGAAGTGGTGGTTCTTACACCAGAAAACATGTTGAGTTTATTAATAATATGTTTTATATTATTTATAATTTTAATACAGTTTAAATAATTTGTTTATCTGCACAGAGTTAGCACTTGCAGCTCCATGTAACTAGAGCTTGCTGACGCAAGGACTTATGTTCCCTGGTGTTCAGGTGACTGTTGTTATGTGTTAGTTGTGCGTTCTCAGACTTATCACACCTTAACGCATCTCCCTCTGGTGTCTTAGAATCTGAATCAATGAACATTTCTGGAAAAGAGCAGAGTGTTACACCTCAAAAGAGCTTATACCTTCAATACAACATAGACTAAAGTGTCCATTTATTGCTGTATATATCGAGAATGATGCACACACTCATGCTTAATCAAAGACATCTGGAACACATCTTGGTTCAGTCTTAAAATAGCCATTATGTCCAATGAGTGCAGCAAAAAGGCTGAAGCGATCAAAATTGTGCCATCATCTTATGATTGTTACATATTGGCTATTTGTTTACATATTGTGATGTTAGACTACTCATTCTATGTTCCTTCCTTGTGGCACACTGATAAATCAGGGTTTAAGGATATCCCTAATTAAGCACAGGCATCTCAATCACAATACCATTGAGCTACTGATTAACAAACTGTAATTAAACAATTTTCACAATTTGCCCAGTCTGATCCATTGGGAGCAGATTTAGTATTTTAAAAAAGGCTAGGGCTGTGTATCCTCAATATGGCTCCTAGCAGCCATTCGGGGAGTCAGAAACCGGACCCTCTTGGTTGGAATTCAAAACAGAAGTCTGCGGCTATCAACAACAAACTCCGGGTTTGGTTACACAATCTCAGATGGCAAATAGCAGCAGTTTAAATATAAACATCAGATGTGCACAGTAATCAGTTTTGTTGCTATAGGATTAATTGTATTTTTGCATTCATTGGGTTAAACCTCACAATTTTTGGTTTAGGTTTCAGATTGTAAACCACATGAGGTTTGAATGCTCAGAGTGTAGCAGATCATTAAACATAAGCCGCCATAACATAGGGCGAACTGCCACAGGGCAGGGTTTGGTAATATTTGGCTCGCCAACAGCTGGAGAGCCAGAAGTCTGTCTACCCCTATTCTCAGGTATGTAAGGCCAGACTTGTGAAAACACGATTGTTATTACCGTAATACTCTAACAGTTTTTAACCAATTTTACATCAGCATACTTAACCCATAAAAAAGGAGTAGAGGGTATGAGTCGCAATGCGGTGCACACACCTCTAGTTTTTAAAGGGATACTACAGGTTCAAAAACGGATAATTTTAGGGGAAAGGATAACTCATGCTGTCAATAGTAATGACATTCATTACTGTGTCTTATTATTATAGCAACTTTACTTTTGCAAAAAGTTTCTGTCTTGCTCGTGGAAAATTCCCATAGATTTCGCTGTAATTCTTTTTCACAAGCTGTAATAGCAACAGCGCCACCTGGCTGCAAAACATCTTGAACTCAAGCTATCAGAAAAATGCCAACATATTTTTTTTTAAATAACTTTTTAAAGAAACATTTCCACACATTGGGAATGCCCTTGATTTGCTCTATATAAAAAGCTCTACAACATATTTTCCATAATTAGGGTATACTGTCCCTTTAAAGGGTGAACATATCTTAAATATTCCATTCATGGACAGATTTACTGCATATGTATACCATTCAACTGTACCTTTTTACAGGTACATGTACTTTATTTGAGCTTTGATACCTTACTAAACACTATGAACATGTTGTACCCTTTTTCACTAAGGGAGGCTCTACTGGGTGGATCCTGAAAGTAAAAGAGAAACTCAGACACAAGAGTGATCACACACACACAAGCTCAAGTCACAAAAGAAAATGTTTTTTATTACGTTTAGGACCACTACTGTGGGGAGAGGGAGAGGGAGAAAGAGAGTTAAAGAGAGAGAGAGAGAGAGAGAAAGAAAGAGAGAAAGAGAAAGAAAGAGAGAATGAGAGAGAGTGTGAGTGTGTGCGTGTGTCCATAAACACAATCACTACACTGCTGAATGGGAAACTGCTGGATTCTGAGGCCTTTCACATGGGTGGCTTTCACATTGTCTTAACCCTTTGAATGCCAGAGGGGTAACACAACACATTGCTTTGCAATGCATTGAGTACCCCCTCCAGCAAGCTGCATCTTTACTGCACTCTCCGAGAAAAACAGTAAAGGTGCAGAAGGGCAAATCAGCATGGCTGTCTATGTTTCAGCTTGTAGGCCTTTCACAGGAGATACGACAGTCTATAAGGCTCATTGCAAGCTTCAATAAATGGCCAACATGACAGTCAGCCAATAATATTTGTCTGATGCTCACATGGGGGCTGGCTTTCAGCTACATCTCCATGCAATGGGTTTGGTGAGGAAATGCATGAAAAAAAGGTAAGTTCATACTACTAGCTCCAGAAACATAGAAAGGGACTGCTTAATTTCTGTCCCCTCTGTGAAATAACCACAATCCTGACTGTACCATAGTACCCAGACATACACATTCAGATATATTAGGGAGAGACAATTCCATTACTAGCTGAGATAATGAGGTCTCCATTTATAAACATCCGAATGATTAAATGTAGGATTTCCCTGTATTTAGCCATTCACTTATTTAGCAATGGGCGGCGAGTACATGGATAAGCCAAGGATATATGTAAGGTACTTGTACCAGGATCTGACTAGCATATCCAAAGTTAGTCAATAGAGACAAAAGTGTACACTTATGCATATGGTAAAGACCATTTTAAGGCTACATAGAAGAATCATTTCCTGCTTGCTTTGATCCCTGTTCCATTAGAACACAATAACAGAGCTAGAATTCAGTAGCATCTTTTTCCACAGGTAGTATAATCCAGCCCATTGTGTTACAGGTTACACAGAACTATATAGCAAAGTGCTGATCAGAGACCCTCAACAAGAAGTCAGCCTGCTATAGAATTTAACAAGCTCTAGAGAAAAGTAGCTTACCCAAAGTGCAATCTATTTTAGCTCACTAGTGCCCTACACAGAGAGGAAATATCCCAAAGCACATCATACTGATCCTGCTAAAAATGGCAGTCCAGCTACGAAGTCCCAGGCAATTCCTCTCTGAACAAGTGAAACAGGAAACCCGAGATGTATGATTCACCCTTGTTGGGCCACTATTCCTATAGAGCAGTGGTGTGCAAGTTCAACTGCCCACAGGCCAGGATTTAAGAACATCGTTGATAAAGCACAGGTGAGTTAACCAGTGGGTCATTCATTTTGATTGTCCCACCTATGCTCAAACAGGAAAATCCTTAAATTGTAGACTGTTGGCAGCTCTTGAGGACTGAACTTGGACACTCCTGCTATAGAGCCTACAATTCTGTTGCAGGTTTGTTCCTAGTTGACCGCCTCTGAAAAATACTTTTGCACATGCAAGTAATTGTTGAGGTTGGTCAACTAAGGGTAATAAGGGAATACAGTCATGGACCCCTTGTTCAGTGCCTAGAGAGATCAGCTTCAACTCACTGATGAGGTCCAAAAATGAACTCCTGGGATTTCCATGTGCCTTTTCAGTAAAGTTCTTCTTAGAATAAAAAAAGCATGTTGCTGCATTGGAGACCTCTCTAGCATTCAAGGGGATAAAATCCCCAATTTAACTCAAAATTAATTTTTAGCTCTCCCCTGCAGTACAAATGCTTTGCCCCTGCACTCTTCTTTTGAACATATGGCCCTAATTGTCAGGGACAAAGCATCAAAATCTAAAATACAATAAAAATTATAGGCAATTTGTTTTTACATATTACTCAGGTGTATATTTTGTAAAATCAAACTAAAGGGTTACTATCCCTTTAAAAGAGTCTCTAAAGGGTACGAGACAAAATGTTACTGAATTATTTAGGGTCACCTGGCAATAAACCTGTGGTGTTTTAATGAAACTGTTTCAACAGATCGATTTACCAAGAAAATCCAAGCTTCTGTGTTCTCTTTGGACCATTAAATCCCAAACTAACAGCACATTTATAGATCAAGAGATTTCTGTCATTTTCACTAACTCCCTGTGACGCCATACCTCTGCACAGAGGATAGACACTACAGGTGACATCCAATTCATCTTTTCCACTGATTTTAACAGTGGTTACCACCTTGCTGAGCAATGTGTTTAAGACCTCTGCAGCATTCAAATGGTTAAGAAGCCCAATTAAATCAATTTACATTTGTATTTGTCCCCTATGGTGCAGCTGGTCTGCATCTCTTTAGTGAGGTCTTGTATAATGAAATGGTAATAGCACACCAATTATGAGAAAACTGTATAATGATACACTGATTATGAATAAACTGATGCAGATTATTCATCTAGACCAGGGCTGTCCAAATTCAGTCCTCAAGGGCCACCAACAGGCCAGGATGTAAGAATTTCCCTGATTATACACAGGTGATTTAATCAGTGGCTTATTAATTTTGATTGGTCCACCTTAAGTTAAGCAAAGAAATCCTTACATCCTGGACTGCTGCTGGCCCTTGAGGACTGAACCTGGACAGCTCTGGTCTAGGACATTGATGTTTTGCTATATAGAGTATCTGTGTTCAGTACACTGGTACTAGGGATCTAGCAGCTTTTCTACTGACATGAATGTTAGGGTGAGAAAGAGATGGGTGGAGGGGCCCAGAAAATTAAAGTTAAACTGAGCAAATACTGATGTGTCACCAAAAGAATCAGATTCTAACAAGCATGTAGGTTTTACATACCTATTGTTTAACCCTTTGAGTGCCAGATACGTATCCAACTCATTGGATACCTCAGTGCCACTCAAAGGGTTAAACATAGCTATTCTTAAAGCCTGGACTTTTGTTGGAAAAGGAGTACCCATACCTACAAATTAAAGGGCTAGTAATGCATGAATATAAATGCATCTCTGATGACTCCTAATATGGTTTTTGCACATATACAGCTATATTTCAGTATCCTCCGTTGTTTAGTTCAACAGAAATGCAGTTATAAAGAATCCCCCAGGCCCCATAAACTATAAATGAGGGGTTGACCATAGCAGTCAACTGGGGTCTGTGCAAGAGGTGAAGCCTGCTCATACAACTTGCCGAATGAGGAAGTCCGTTTTTGGATCCCCCAAATAGAGAGGAGCCATTTTCAGGATGTGCATTATAGTCCTAGGTTTGTTTGTTTTTTTACTAAATCTGCTTTCATGGGAGCAGGCTTAGGCCCATTTCACACATTAGATCTGTTGCCCATGGTCAAAGGCAACATGCTGGACTATGGGGACTTTCACACAGGTAGCTTTCACCAGCATAAACATATCAGTCCTGCATACAGCAACTTTACTGCTTTTGCTCATTAAAGGGATAGTAATGTTTCATAATAAAAGCAGCTCTAATTAATCATCATAGTATTTGGACTTTGGAGAGTGTTATTTCAATTCTGTCAGAGTTGTAGTTCCAGAGTAATTCAATGACAAAGTGTCCCCCTCCCACCCCTTTTACTGATGTAACACTGCTCAGCCAGATCAGAAGGAGGTGCCCAGGTAGACTGCAGTGAGGGACAATCTTCAATTAAGATAAGGGAAAAACCTGATGAACTTGTCAAGGGGGGCAGGGCTTTCATTGTTCTCATAGGATGAAGATTGTCCCCTTATGTTATCTGTCTGGTCTACGGACTGGATTCCGCATCTGAGAAGAGATGGCTTATACTAGGTAAAAGGGGCGGGAGGGGAAACTTTGCTTGTAAATATCTCTTAAACCATAAAGGTTTGAGAAATGAGACTTATATCGTTCTTCATGTTTTTTTAATGCCTACAAAATAAAATAAAGTTAAAACGAAGTATTACTATCCCTTTAATTCAGTAAAGTTGCAGTAAGGAAGGTCTGTATATAAGCTTTTTGGTGCCACAGGCAAGCCCTTCCCATAAGCAGTGTTGGAGGCTGACATCCTCATCACAACCTCCAATGAAAGACTGATCCACCTGAGTGCCAACCAATATTGGTCATCAGACATGCCTCCTCAGTGTTCCAGTTGTTGGTGGAAAGCAGGAGAGAGGAGTGTAGATAAACAGATAGAACTGCCGTGGGTGGCTGAAACAGTTCTGTCACCTGTGTGAAGGAGGCCATAGTAAATCATGACAATTGCCCTTTAATTGTTTTTCTGGAGATTGAATGTACATAAATCACTAAAAGGAGATTACAGATTAGAAGCCGGATTGGTAGTTTAATGAAGCAGTTAATTAACAGTGTCCAGACAAATGAAAAACAAGGAGAAGTCTGCCATCAATCACAATTACACATATAAATGTATTGTTTTCGGGACATTCTGCACACACTAGAGACTACAACATGGAATAGAGAATGTATAAAAGAGGAACGTGATCTAATAATGAAATAAGATCAATAATAAGAGAACAATTTTATTTACAACAGGAATTTTTTTCTATCCAATTTTTTTAAACCTTTGAGTGCCAGAGGGGTACACAACGCTCTTATATGCAATGAGTTACAAACCCCTCTGGCACTCACAGGGTTAAGCCACTGAGGAACACTGGGGTGTGCATCACAAAGGGTTAATATACATGTTGCCACAAAACGCTCTGCTTACTTCCACTATGGGTCTATGTGCACAAAAAAGAGGAACAATTCTGGAGCAAGTCAGTTTTTCCATAGGGAAGAAATAAAAACAAAATACATTTTCACAGATTTAAATGGGGCTTTTAACCCCTAGAGTACTACAGAGGTCTCCAAAATGCCACTCTGGTATTCAAGGGCTTAAAAGCCCCATTTAAAATCAAAAGGAAGTTGTTTTTCCTCCCCAAAGGCCAGCTGGCTTGCTGCACAATTTCTTCTCTTTTCTTTAGCGCACAGGCCTTATTCACACTGCCATTTTCTATGCTGCCTTGAATGCACTGAAATTCTTCCCATTGCTGTGCATGGGACTGTTCACAAGGACCACTTTGCATTGTGTCAATCACCCTGAACACAGCTTGCTGAACTATTCCTGCGTATCACAATGCAATAAAGTTTTGCACTTGTTTACCTCATGTGAACACAGTGCAGAGTCCACATGGATGATCTGGTCAAAGTGTTGTGCACTGCATCAATCTTATTTCAGTAATTCTCAACCAGGGTGCCATGACAATCTGGTATGCCACAGATATCCACTTAGGGTGTCCCTTTCTTTCTATTAAGGCTTTAAAGGCATAGTAATGTTTCATAATAAAAGCAGCTCTAATTAATCATCATAGTATTCGGGCCTTGGAGAGTGTTATTTCAATTCTGTCAGAGTTGTAGTTCAAGATTAATTGAATGATAAAGTATCCCCCTCCCGCACCTTTTACGGATATCACACTGCTCAGCTCAGAGCAGCATGGTGTGTCCAGGTAGATTGCAGAGAGGGACAATCTTCAATTAAGATAAGGGAAAAAGCTGAAAAACCTGTCAAGGGGGCAGGGTTTTCATTGTTCTCACAGTAAGAATATTACCCCTAGACGTGAGCTGTCTGGTCTATGGACTAGATTCCACATCTGAGGAGTGGGGGCTTACAATAGGTAAAAGGGGCAGGAGAGGGAAACTTTATAATTCAATTACTCTTTAACTACAAATCTGACAGTATTGAAATAACACTCTCTATGGCTCAAATACTATGAAGATTAATTGGAGCTGCTGTTTTTGTGAAACATTACTATCCCTTTAACAAAAATGTGTATGTTGAGTTTCCTATGCAAATTTTTGGAAATTGTTATGCTCAATATGTTTGTTTGTGTCATTCCGATTTTTAAGACCTACAAAAGGTGAAATTTACTCACCGATATTTGTTTTTCCTCCGTGTCCTTCCACAGCATACTGTGGGTAATTGGCTCCGCCTTTCAGCTGGTAGGACCAAATCAAATAAATTCCTTGAGCTACCTCCCCTCTGCAGTTATACAGTTGTCCAAGCTGCAAGATACAAGAGGTTAGAGATAGCAATACCAGTATGCATATAAAGTCCGCATACCAACAGATCAGTGGGCAGTCAATGGAACTGATACAGATACCTGTGTAACCAACAGGGAGTGTTGCCATGGAAGAACACAGAGGAAAAACAAATAATTGGTGAGTAAATTTCACCTTTTCCTCTGTGAACAATCCACGGCATACTGTGGGACTTACCAAAGCAGAACCCCAGAATGGGTGGGAATAATGTTGAGGAAGCTCAGACAGTAAAGGCTGCTTCAAGCACCTTCCTTCCGAACTTAGCATAGTCTGATGCTTGAATAGTGAGTCAGCACATCTGTAAGAAGGTATAGATTGATGACGTAGTGGCAGCTTTGCAAAGTCCTTTTGGTGATGCAGCCACCTAATGTGCCCCCGATGTCTACCTGGCACAAGTAGAATAGGCTGTAGGGCACTGAGGTGGTTCCTGGTTGGCTGAGACCTAAGCCAGCTGATACAGTCCCTGGTCCAACTAAAAAGTTCAGGGCTTGGACACAGCAAAAAAAAACCAAAAAAAAAAAACCTTTGAATTGTCCACAGAAGTGGACAAACAATAAGTCAGACTTATGCCGTAGCTGGTTCTGTTGAAGGCAGTGAATAATATCCAATTAATGCAGTCTCTTCTTGAGCTGAGGTGTTGGTTTGGAACAAAAGAAGCAACAATGTCTGGTTGAGGTGAACTTGCAATATAAAGAAGACCTAGGTCGAAAGACCACTTTGTCCACCTGAAACACCTGAAAGGGAGGAACAGAACTTAAAGCCTACAGTTTACTCAGTCATCTGGCTGATGTAACAGCCGGGAGAAGGACCGTTGTAAGAGAAAAGCTTTTCAGAGAGACGTCCGCTAATGGCACCAGGTATGGGAGTAAGCATAACTGCCTTAGGACCAGATTAATGTCCAAGTCAGACTGGTGTCACGTATGATTGGCTTGATCCTGAATGTTGATGCAATATATCTGCTGACCAAACAGATATCTGCAATGTAAAAGTGGGTATCTAAGATTGCTGAATTTGTAGATAATTGGACCTACAAGGAAGAAGGTTAAATCCCTCAGACTGTAATGACTGACGAGCCAGCTCCACAGAAAGACACCACCTATGTAAGATAGACCCTGTTTTGTAGATGATGGTCTCATGCAGTGTATCTCTGGATCAGAGATGTCTGAAGACTGAAGGATTGCTACTTAGCCTCCAGGCCTCAGGCCAGAAGGCGGCAGGATCAGGATGAAACAGATGTCCCTAGATTAGAAACCTTGGAATTATGTTATAGAAAAATTGGAAGTCTGACTTATACCTGCAGTATGTTGGCATACCAAGGCCCGTCCGGTGTTATGAGAAGGACTCCTTACCTGTCTCGTTTTATTTCTGTATTACCTGTAACAGCAGGGGCAGAGGTGGAAACAGGTATACCAGATGGAGATTCCATGGTATCCGAGGGGTGTCCAGGGCTAGGACCTGGGGTTTGTACCCTCTGAGAAACAGGGTAGGCATCTTCTGTTTTATAGTGTGACCATCAGATCCACTGGTTGGTCTCCAAATGTGGCTGTCACTGTGTTGAATACTTTTGAGCATGTCGCTTTCTCCTGTAACTACTCACCTGAGGCTTAGGAATTTGCCTGAGCCTCCAGCTTACTTGAGAGGAATGCTGCTGTGATTCCTCCTTGGTTTAGAAGATACTGAACCGCCGAGATATTTTCTGACCTGATGAGTACTGCTGTGTATTCTTTACTGGGACTGAAGAACCTGAGGGACTTCCCTATCGCCAGTAGTTCTAGAACAATTATATGAGGGCTGAATTCCCAGGTTGTCCATTTTCCCTGGACAGTATTTTGGTACCAAATTCCTGACGGAAGTTGCAGGTATACATACATATAGTCTGCCCATCTATCAGAGAGCAATTGCTTGCCAAGGTGTCTGGGTGAGTCCATCAGGGTAGTATTTCCTTGGATTACCTGATTAGGGGAATCTACTGGAAAGCATCGGAAGGATTCTCCCTGTAGTAGCCACAGTAATTCACCTGAGCTAGGCGAAATCGTATGCTGGCTCATGTCTGGATCGGATATATTGAGGACAGGGGTCCCAAAGTCTTTTGTATAGGGAAGTGGTAACCCCACTGAAGAGACGATGTTGCCATAATGTTTCCTAATTCTGAATGGTAGTGAACTTGATGCCCAGAAAAGAACTAGGTCTTGAGAGGGTGACAGGGAGTTCTTACTCACTTGGCATTCTAGCCCTATCTGGGCAAAGGATCCAAACAAGTGTTTGTGCTGCCAATTGATTTCCTGGAAGATGATCCTATGCTCTGAATGTCATCCATATATGGAATTGCTTTGTTCCGGTGCTGGTCTCAGTCTAGCCATTGCAATAGCCCTGATCTGTGTGAAGACCTTCTGAGCTGATGTCAGGCCCCATGGCTGGAATTGGAACTGATGACGATGGCCGAATATGAGGAACCTGAGGTGTTTCCTGTGCGCCTCTTTGATCAGAACCTGATAAGATGCGTCTCGCAGGTCTATCCATGTGAGATGCACTTAGCGGTCTCAGGTTCAAGAGATTTAGATGCTAGAGTCTCTATCTTGAAGTGGTGCATCCTTATAGAGTTGAGTTTCTTGGCATCGCAGATGAGACGTAGGTCTCCAGAAGGCCTGGTAAAAAAAAGGAGTTGAATAGAGGTTCCTGAACCCCTGATGTGGTAGAGTAGATTTCGAACACTGTGCTCCCCTCTGGTCCTTAAAATGTTAATGGAAGTATATAAGATTTTCCCCCTTTATTTCTTTATTGAATTAGCAAATAAAATGTATAACTGTGGCTTTATTTGCCAATTTTACAGACAATATTTAAACATGCTAAAAAGAATGGTTTTTATACATCCCCACTCCCCATTGACCTTTATGTATAACCCTTTAAATGCTGGGGCGGGGGGGGGGGGGGGGGGAGAGTTTACACAATGCGTTGCATACACCTCTGGCACTCAAAGGGTTAGTAATGTTTCACAAAAACAGCAGCTCCAATTAATCTTCATAGTATTTGGGCCATGGAGAGTGTCATTTCATTACTGTCAGAGTTGTAGTTCCAGAGTAACTGAATGATAAAGTATCCCCCTCCTGCCCCTTTTACCTAGTGTAAGCCTCCTCCCTCCTCAGATGTGGAATCTGGTCACTTGACCAAACAGCTCACAGCAAGGGTCAGTCTTCTTACTGTGAGAACAATGAAAACCCTGTCCTCCTGGCAGGTTTTTCCCTTATGCTAATTGAAGATTGTCCCTCTCTGTGATCCACGTGGACACCACCCTGCTGCTCTGAGCTGAGCAGTGTTACATCAGTAAAAGGGGAGGTAGGGGTATACTTTATCATTCAGTTACTCTTGAACTACAACTCTGACAGTAGAAATAACACTCTACATGGTCCAAATACTATGAAGATTAATTGAGCTGCTTTTATTATGGAACATTACTATCCCTTTAAAAGACAAACTGAAGCAATCCTGGGGAATCCAACCACACCATGGGGACAAGTAAAAAAAACAAACATTCCCATGTTCACAAAGTTAAATGGGGCTTTTAACCCCTTTAATGCCAGGGAGACAACAAATGTATTGTAAAGCAATGCATTGGTGGCGTTTCTAGCATTTCAAGGGGATAAAAGCCCCATTTAAAAGTATGAGAATTTGTATTCATCCCCTACGGTGCAGCTGGTTTATCTTTAAATTGTGCATTGTTTATATACATATGGCCAAATGACTCAAGGGCCAGAAACGAACAAATAAGGGTTATGCCATTAAATACAAGATCGGACACAAAGTGAGAGACCATAAAGTCTAATACAGCGGTTCTCAATCAGGGTTCTGTGGCTCTTTGGTTTGCAATGAGAACTGGCTTAGGCGTCACAGTTTTCCTTTGAAGACTTTGACAAAAGTGGGAATCATGAATTTCAAATGTTTATTATCAGAAATTGTTATGCACATTATGCTAGGTTTTGTCATTCTGATTGCAAGCTCTAAGAATATATATTTTTAATTGTGTCTTATGGTCTTCATAAGTGACCTATAACACTTAGGATTATCATAAGAATTCCAGAGTGTGTGTTAGAGTTGCCTAGAGCCAAAAATGTTGAGAACCACTGCAATCCATAACTGGTCTAACAGGATACCTTACATTTTGTTACATGATCTTGCAAAGATAAGGAAAGGCTTAGGTTGTGTATCACAGTGGACAACATTTAATGATTTGTCATGACAGCATAAGTTTATTTTGGAGGCCCCTGCTTTAACGTCAAACTAACCTGTGGAATCATACAGTGTGCAGACACAAAATAACTAGTTCTAACCGTCAGAAATCTGACTCCAAAACCTGGCAGAGGGACTGCACTTCGTAATGAAAGGCTGTAACTAAAGTCAAGGACTTTATTTGGAGCAATAAGGTCTCCAAAACCAGCAACTGTCAAGACCTGACAGTCTTATGAGGCTACACATGTACTTTAACTTGTAGACTCTCCAGGCTCAGAGTTCATGTCTAAAATGGGATTGGCTGCACAGCTTCTAGGTTTAGTTTTTTGGGGGGTTTCAAATCAGTGGCAACTCATAATACTCATAATGTAGCCTCAGCTAGATCCATACGTCTGGTCCCACTGGAGATCTGTAGAAGAATGACCATTGCATGATAGTTCCCAATTAAAAAGGGGCAGGTTTTAATGGGGTGCAACTCTTAACTGCACTGAACAAAAAAGTGAACATATATGGACAAAGGTTTCCTTTCCTATTATGTGTATGGGTTTCTGCTTTTCTAATGTTATCCTGGGAAAGCAAAATGGTGACTCTCTGACTTATACTGAACAGCTGATAAGAAATGTGAGTAGAAAGCAGATCAGGAAACAGAACATGGAAAATCCTAGATTTAATAACAAACCTTTAGTCCAAAAACAAAATATCAGGCCAAATGAGAGCAACTATGAACCTGTGAGTCCAGTATTACCACATCCAGTCCCACCCTTTCTTCTAATAGACTCCTTAACCACTGGATGCTAGAGCTGCACCCAACACATCTCGAATGCAAGTGGTTAAAAAGAAAAGTAACAAAGATATCCCTCCCTGCCCCAAGAACTAGGGGACGTGTAAGCATTTTTAAGGAATTTGATTATTTACTTTGTGAAGTTATATTCGGAAAGTGTATTTAGCTGCTTAAGGACCAGAGGGGCATGCAACACAACTTTGGTTACTAAGAACCAGCTCTCTTTCACGTACAACACAGTGTAAATCCTGATGGCTGCAGCACACAAGCTCACATTAGATTTATTAGCAGTTCAGTGTTAAAGGGAAATTTAACACAAGAATAAGTAGCTCCTTATTTATCAGAATAAACTTACCTAGATCGTGCATTTGATCCAACAGTCAGTTATGTCTATTGACTATTTTATTTGCATTTGATCTCTGTTACAGTCTACTGCTGTTTCAGTTTACAATCTGATAAAGTTTGATCCACAGCAGTGATTTTTAAACACTTTATACAGGACAACAACAACAGGTACGGTTTTAACGAGATACCTAATTAAAAACAGGAAGGGCAATAAAAAATGTTTGAATCACTGATTACCCACTTATGAACAAGCAGGAATATATTGAAGATGTGACCTGTTGGTGTGTCCTAAGGGTAAACGTTGCGAATCACTCATCTAGAGACAGGCTTTAATAGAGATCATTGTGGATATAATAATAAAAAAAACCCAAAAAACTAAAGAATATGGTTCCCCATGCTAGCTGGCTCTAAATTTCCCACTCCGCCAAGGGGCATCAGTGCCATCAGATAACAATACCGGACATGGATGTCTTGGCTGCACATATCCCTCCATACACCATCTGTCATGCAAACACACTGATAACTGGTAGGGTAATACATTTATAAAACAGATATAGTAGCACATCAAACAGTGAATAAGAAACTCCTCCATGGAAATTAAAGTTTTGGTACATTATTTACATTTAGGCCTTGTTCACATGGGTGACTTTACTTATTAATACTGCAATAAATGCATCCTTGTGAAATCAATTGCCACCAATGGTGCTGTTCACACAGGTGATTTTTACTTTTTATGCCACTCTAACACAACACGTTGCAACTATGTCCTGGGCACATGGCGATTTCAGCACGCCTGATCAGTATAGTGAACTATGGGCCACAGCAGTGACATTGGAGGATGCAAAGCTACTCTGATTGCCATCAGCCAATAATATATGGCTGGCAATCATGTAGCCAAGCTTTGTGACACAAATCTACCACTTCACTTGTGAGAGAATCATCAAGGGAACATTGGAAGTAAGCACAGCGAGTTCACATGCAATGAAGAGGAGTGAATATAGATTTAAAGAATTTTAACCCATTGGATGCTTAACTAGACTCTCTGGATCCATGGAGTTATGTAAGAATTCACCTTTACTTTAAACTGCCAAAGGACAAAAATTAGAGCTTTAAGTAAAATGTTATACAACATGGATAATTTAGACATCTCTCTCTATCTTCTTGGCATCAAACAGGCCTTTTCAATTTGCAAAGTTTGATAAGAAAGATCATTTTCTGAGAAAATTAACCTTTTATTCCCCCCAAATGCAGCTTTTACATGATGGTTTTCATTTTCCACTTTACAAGGATTCTTTTAATGGCAATATATGTGCATTTAGACAGTAATCTCAAAAGCTTCGGGGGTGAAGAAAAACATCCACATGGAAAAAAAATAAGTTATTTAACGGTGTTAATGGCCTGCATTGTCTGAGCAATAGTGAGTGACGTTTGTGCATTTTTTCTTCTTCTTTCTTTCAAAAGGGGACACACAGGGTTATACTGTGTATTAGTAGGCAAAACAGGAAGGTCTGATAAAGACATATTTGGTAGCAGGAAAGCTATATAATCCCCATTTCTCTGGGTTATGAGGCAAAGAATGAACGTGATGGAATTATGTATTTTTTCAACCTAATTTACTATGTGACTATGTTGATAGTACACGTCCCTATGAGGTGAGAACAATTTCCCTAAGGACAAAATAAATGAACACACATCTAAGCAATGGATGGCATCTGAGTTCAGCGGACAGCCTTTGAAGTCTATTGTACTACCCAGTAACTAGGGTAAAAAAACAAAAAGGAGGAGACAATTATACAAACATATGCCTAGATTACATTGCAGGTGATCCAGTTATCACTGGTTTCATCTGCTACATTCCCACAGCAATATGAAATATGCTACAATATAATCTAGGCCCGGGGTAGCCAACCATGGTCCTCAAAAGCTATCAATAATGCATGTTTTCAGGATATCCCAGCAGGAGCACAACTGTACTACTCAGTGACTGTAAGTTTAACTTGTTCGCCTGTGCACTCCTGCTGGGATATCCTGGAAACCTGCACTGTTGGTAGATCTTGAGGACCAGGGTTGGCTACCTCTGATCTAGACCATCATTACAATATATAATGGAATTGGTAAGTACTGAAGCTGGTGTTCAGATGCAGTTGTTCCTCTTTCACAGGGCATACAGAAGGACTCCAAATTAGTGAGTTTATTAAAACATAAAATTATATATATAGCTTTAACACATGCAATTAACTACATCCAGCCAATTTCTCGTTGGACACTATTTTGGGCATTGAAAGCACAATACCAAATAGTTAAAGACAACATTATTCAATAACACGCAAGCATTTTGACTTCATGAGCCTTGATTCCAATGTAGGTGATAATCACTGGTTTTATGTACAAATCTCCCATAGATTCCACTAGGAATCTGGAAGCAATGATCAAATATACACCACCTTTCATAGAATATAGCCCATTTTTGTTATTCTTCAAGGATTAGTGCAATAAAGGACATACTGGTCACAAAAACGTTTTTATCCCTTTAAGTGCCAGAGGGGTTCACAGTGCAGTGCAATCCACTGCATATTCCTCTAGCAATCAAAGCGTTAAAGCAACAATATCACCTAAAAATTAAAGGGGATCTATCACCCGTAAACATGTTGGGCTGCATAGCTCACAACTAGCTGGGGTAAGGTTTTCATTTTTTATTTTAAAACTTTGTTATTTAGCTGAATTTAAAAGGATAGTAATACTTTGTTTTATCTTTATTTTATTTTGTAGGCATTAAAAAAATGAATATAAGTCTTATCTCTCAAGCCTTTATGGTTTGAGAGATATTCACAAGCAAAGTTTCCCCTCCTGCCCCTGTTACCTAGTGTAAGCCATCTCTTCTCAGATGTGGAATGCAGTCCATAGACCAGACAGATAACAGCAGGGGACAATCTTCTTCCTATGAGAACAATGAAAGATCTGCCCCCCTTGACAAGTTTTTCAGGTTTTTCCCTTATCTTAATTGAAGATTGTCCCTCTCTGCAGTCTACCTGGGCAGCTCCCTTCTGCTCTGGCTGAGCAGTGTTACATCAGTAAAAGGGGCGGGAGGGGATACTTTGTCATTGAATTACTCTTGAACTACAAATCTGACAGAATTAAAACAACACTCTCCAAAGTCCAAATACTATGATGATTAATTGGAGCTGCTTTTATTATGAAACATTACTATCCCTTTCACCCCATCGCGACATCTGACTTACCAGGTACGTCCCGCAAAAACTGTCACTTAGTGACAGAGGACGTACCTGGTAAGTCCCAGAAGTCATTCGCTAGAATGACGAAAAAAAAAGAAAAAACGTTGTTAAGTGCCGGCCGCATGCGCACACAGCCAGTCACTAAGGGGTTAATCCATGAAATATCGCCCTGGCCCTACTTTCGGGTAAAGCTCTGTACATGTAGTCTGTCACTCTTCCTCTCTCCCCTCCCTCTATCCACCCTCCTCCAATGACTGAGGCTTTCTGTATGTAAGCTTGAGAGCTCTCATTGGCTAGATATCGATCTCCACCAATGAGATCTCTCCAGCTTATAGGCAGAAAGCCTCAGTCAGTCATTGGAAGAGGATGGATAGAGGGTGGGGAGCAGGGGAAGAGTGACAGACTGCAGGCACAGAGCTGGATACAGATGGATTAAATTTGGCTAAATAGTGAAGTTAAAAAAAAATAAAATAAAAATAAACCTTACCCCCAAGCTAGTCGCTACATGAGCTACACGAGCTATGTAGCCCAACATGTGTAGGGGTGATAGATCCCCTTTAATAGTGTTCATACCCTTTTAAAGTGGAACTATCATGTCACAAAATGTTTAGCTTAACTAAATCCCCTTCTGGAGACTAGCTGCTTAGTAGCGCTAGTCTCCAGAATTATTACCTGATCTACCTGATCATTCTGGCAAGATGTCCACTCTCCGTGCTACTGACAGCTGGGGAATAAAGCATATATCTATTAAATCAGGTAATAATTCTGGTGACTAGCGCTACTAAGCAGCTAGTCGCCAGAAGGGTACTTAGTTAAGCTAAACATTATGTGACATGGTACTTCCGCTTTAAATATCATGTACTCCTAGCCAGCATTTGTAATTATTATTTTAGGTGCATAAACCCCAAACGTTATTATAAATGTGCTTTTCCTTTTCATGTGTAGGCAGCTGTACATGACCATTTACTGCCCTTTGTTTGATAAGCGCAATGTATTGCATTATTTACGTAAATAAACAGTAAGGCTCTAATCTACAAACAATGATCAATGCTGACTTTCTACTTTAATTGGCTTGATAAAAAAAAAAAAAAAAAAAAAAAAAAAAGAAGTGCCCAAAATTTGTATTTTTAAATATTTTAGAACTTTCCAACCCAAAGAAAAAAATGTTGTGTAAGAGATCATAATATTTTAATTCCTTTTATTTTTTTTTTTGGTGAGAATATCCCTTTAACCCTCTGAGTGCCAGAGAGATATCCACCGCAATGCGTTTGATAGCTCTTTGGAACTTAAAGTATTAAGGACCACTGATCAGTAGCAAAATCATTCCTACTTGTGTATGAATATAACCCATATATATGGAACTACCGTATACATTAGAAATCTTACATCACATTGGCATAAAAATATGTACCCGTCGCTGCACGAGTGACAAGGAAACTAGGGCTGCATTATGTTCTGATCCAGGTAGGGATAAGGAAAGTGACTCCTGTGATCAGACTGAAACGCTCAACAGAAATTGCTAACAGGAATCTTTTCTGCTTCTCTGAACGCCAGTGCATCTTGCACCCCTATGGCACTCCAAGGGTTAAACTGGCAGGATGATACAGTTTATAAAAGAAATACAAAGATATTTTAACATACATTTCACATAAAATACAATAAACCACAGGTTTTAAAGTAAGCAGGTTTATACCTTGCTCTTACCAAAAATGAAGAAATCCATGCGAATAAGGAGTGACAGTCACTGTGAGCGGTAACTCCTGTCCACGCCCTTCTCTTAAGGGATACGTTAATATTTAATCCAATGTGTTGCAATATTTACGTAGCAGACAGGTTTATTAATTGCATTAACCTTTTGGTTGCCAGGGGGTATGCAATGCATTGCGTTGGACACCCCTCTGGCACTCAAAGGGTTAGCCTGTTGTATCACATGAGGAAACACTACAAAAAATAATAACTACCACCAATACTTGAATTATTGCACAAATGTAATATACGGAGGACACATGCTGCTTGCTACATTGCCAGGACCTGCACAATGCTGCACTAGCACTTTCTAGACCTGATAAGCAAGTCTATAAGGAAGACTATTTTTGGGACAACCCAGCGAGGCTCAAATACTAAGTAAAACAGGAGCAATTCTTCAGCAAGCCAACCGAATCCATAGGGTACACATAAAAATTCCTCAGACACCCAGTGATTCATATGGGGCATTTAACCCTTTGATTCAACCAATCATTTCCATGCATTTACCTTATCTCCTGTGGTACATAAATAATGAACAACCTGATACAGGGTGCCTGTGCTCTGCTTATCAGTAAGAACAAAATATTACAATTTATTCTGAATGGGATCTTTTAACCCTCTGAGTGTCAGAGGGGCACTCAAATGGTTAACCCACTGAATGACAGAGGTCTCCAAACATTGGAAAGTCATGGGGTTAAAAAAATCACCTTTTAAAATCAATGGGAATTTGCATCTCCCACAGAGCAGTTGGTTTGCTCAGAATTACTGCAGTTCTTAGCACATCAGACTCACTGAGGCTGATGTACTAAGATGGTGGATGCGCTAAGGAGGCTGATACACTAAGAAGGCGGATGCACTAAGAAAGTGGGGAAATTCTGGTGCAAACTACGCCACAGGTAACAAATATAAATTTTAAAAATTCCCATTAGTTTAAATGGTGGTTTCAACACCTTTGCAATACCTAAGGGACGACTTCTAAAATTCAGGGTGTTCAAAGTCCCATTTAAATCAATGTGGATTTCATTTTGTCCCCAGGTGCCACTGATTAGCCCCAGTTCTTCTCAGTACTTAGTACTCACTGTGCTCATTTTCACTGAGGCACCAATCATAGAGCAGGCTAAGCAAACTGCAGTAGTGAGACCTGACAGTTTTATCCTCCAGTCACTAGGAATATCAACATTACACAGCATTTGGTGTGTGTATATCTATATATTTATTTATTTTTTCTTATTTATTTTTAGAAACTCCTGAAATGGCCCAGTTTAATAATAAACACGTTAGGATTATTTAGCTCCTTGGATGATAGAGGTGTCTCCAGTGCATTGTGAAGTAATGCATTGTTGACACCTTGAGTATTCAAGAGATTAATAGACAGAAATATGCTCTACACAAAGAGGATATTAATAAAATTAAATGTTGACCAGACTAGGAGGAGCTGAATAAATATGAGGCTGCAATATACTACACTGCACATCGCCACCTGCTGTCAACTAGATCAGTGCTGCTCACAAATAACAATCTGCTGCATGGATCAGACTCTGCTTAATCTTTTTTGGTGCCAGAGGAATGGAGAATTATTTATTCCCTGGCGACTGGACACATTTTCAGTGTTTGTGCTATCCATCTCTCTTTAGGTGCTTTTCTCTTGGCAAACTTTCTAATTTTATATATTTTGTTTTATTTTTTTTTAAAACAATTTCAGCTTTTTCATGCTGCTTCACATGATCTAAATAAAGCATTGTGCAACAAGCTGTAATGTTATAAAACAGTAAAAAAAAATCCTTATATTTCCCAATATCCTACAAACACATTTATATTGGTTGTGAAGGATTTAAAATGTATTGAACGTCCTGAATACCATGAGTACAAAACTACCAAATGTGTTATCATTTTACCTGCATTTGTGACCTGCACTGATTTCTAACAGGAGCACAAAAGAGCATTTTCAGCCTTATGAACTAAAATGCACTTCCATTGGTTACATGGTAAAAGCACCCTAATACAACACAATGATAATATAAAGGCATATATTTCCTGAAAATTAATACCCCACTACATCATATGAGTAGCATGGTGCGCACACATTGTTTCCAGAAGGTGGAGCCAAAGGAAAAGAGGTGTTTCGTTTAAACGTCCACTCCTTCAGAAGTACTGAAATCTTTGAAAAAATATGGTATTCCTTTCTATATTTATTATTTACGGATCTTAGAAGAAAAATGGCATCCCATTTGAATACGTTTACATACTGTGTGTGGGGGGGGGGAGGCAGAATGATAAAAATACACTAATTTGAATCTAATTTTCTTACAATTTTTCAAACTTGTCTTTCTTGTATTCTTGAGCATCCAAGAAGTGAGACCATACCGCAAGATCCATCTTGATTTCTCGGATAACCCTCACAAAATGGGAAGGCTTAAAATTCTACTGATGGCACTTATCACTCTCCTTATTGGCATTACTTGCCCAGCAAATGCCAAGTGGTCCAAAAACACCTGAAACTACCAGAGAGTAGCTTTCATGCAGAACAGAAATTCATTTAATCAAACCTCTAAGGATCTGAAGCTTATCTGCATGCAATCAATACCCAATGCTGACAGTGTTAATTTCCATACCAAGAAAGGTGAAAACTGACACAGGGCCTAGTGTCTTACGTCCTGCGAGAGGAACCCCAAACCACTGTGCTATCTCCTTAGGAAAGCTTAAAGTACTCCCACAGACCTCAGAGTCAGCAGGACCAGATATAAGAAAATCATCCACAGAATGACAAATTTGTGAAGTGTTTTCCTCCTGCCAAATTACCCATTGCAAAAATGTACTAAAAGCCTTGAAAAACTAAAATGATTTGGTATATCCCACTGGAAGACAGAGGTCCACATAATAAACCCCTTAAAACGTATTCCCCAGCAGACAGTAGTATGAATGATGAATTAGACCTGGTTTGCCCTCTCCCCATAGTTTTTACCATGCCAAAATTGACAAGAGGCCCCCCATTTGCTCTGACCCTTATTAAATGACCAATACAGTCCCTTGTAACTTTCCAGCAAACCTCCTTTCAAGGGCCTTTTTTGGCAGCTAACATGCAAAAGAGGATAGCCATAGGTCCAGGTCCTTAAAACTCAAAGACATGTCTTATTCTATTGCCATCCTCTGCCTGAATACCACATCATATTGCCACTGACAACCTCACTAAGAGGGCCAAATATTTATAGATAGCACAGTATGCCTATGGCATGCATTCACCTATGATGCTAGAATCCACCTGCCAAAAGTCTTTGGGAACTGGCTCTTAGAAGGGCAGAAGAATTAGCTATCTGACCACTTATTTGCTTTGGCAACCCTCCTTAAAAGTTGGTAACAATGTTATAATTTCAACATATCTCCTGCCCAAATCTTCTCTTTAACTACCAATGATAAATGTTACCACAACTGTGCACCTATTATATATATATCTCCTTGTAAGGAGCAGGCTGAAATAAAGCCAGATTTGTATCCCCAGATGTTTAGGGAGAGGTTACCCCAGTTATTAAAATTATCAGCACTGAGCCTACTGCAGGAATTACCCCACACATTCCTGTTCCCACAAGGCTGCCCAAACCTGTGTGGCATCAATCCCAGGGCCATGGAAGTCACAATCCTACATTAAAGACCTCCCTCTATGGAATAAAGAGGACTAAGGTTTGAGGTCCTTTGTGACCTGTGTCCACTCCTGATATCCTTGGAAGCTGAGGGCACAACAGGGTAAGTCACTGACAGATTCTTCCCTTTCATTCTGCCTTGGCTAAAATCCGTAGCTTCTTCCTCTACAATATTTTTAAAATCCTTCAGTTCCTGTACCAAAACACTGTTAAAACTGTTGTTCATGCCCTCATTCTACCCCACTTAGACTATAAAAATATACCACTAACTGGTCGCCTGTGTTCCCATCTTTCCTCTCTGTCCTAAACTCAGCTGAACAAATCCCCACATGCCAAAAACTGAACCTGCTCATATCATTATAAAAGATATCTCACAAAAGCCCTTATTACCTTTAAAGCTCTCCATACTGCCTCCCTATATTTCTTCCGTCATCTCTGGTAATCTCCTTCTCTCAGAACACAATGCACTTCTTGTTATACCCTTCACATCCTCTGCCCTCTCTGGTCTCAAACCTTTTTTCACTTTACTCTCCTTAGCTCTGGATCTCCATAGCTCTCTCCCTATGTCTAGAACTATCCACCCATCATCTTTAAATCTACCCTGAAATCCTATCTTCTGGAACACCATGCACTGCCTTTTGGCATAATTAACACCTTAACTCACAGCACTTGACACCCTCATACTCTGCTGTCAGTCTCCTATCACCCTTTTAGACTGTTAGCTCCTTGGGGCAGGGACTTCTTTCCTATTGTTTCTGGGACTGTGACCAGGGCCGGATTTACAATTAGGCAGAGTAGGCATCTGCCTACAGGCGCACTCCACAGAGGGGCGCCTGTCATTTGGGATTTTTTTTTTTTTTTTTAATTAGCCTGCAGTATGAAGGAGTTGCTGCCGGCTGCGCATTACATTGAGTCCACTTCACCAGGAGGTTCCGGAAGTTACAGTACAGACAGTACAGCACTGCCCTGCCTCCAGTCCTCCAAGCAAACACATAGTGCAGACTGCAGGGAGCCGCAGCCCTGCCCACCATGGCCCCGGACGAACGTGACATCCGACTCATGAGCAGTGCTCCTGTAACTGAGTAACAGGAGCTCTGCAGCCCTCTGCCAACGATACTGCCACAGTCAGTCCACAGAGGAGCTCAGCTGCCTGTAGAAGAAGTTGCGCCTGCACGGACAGTTACTTTAACTCCTACCTCTTGGCCTGAGGTAAACCAGCACCGTATGAAACACCCCGCTCCCAGGCCCTGTTATTACGGTTTCTGGCCTGTGTTCGCTTTTGAAAGGAGACCTTCTACCATATGGTAGAACCTGCTGTACCATTCACAGTTTTACGTATGATATTGAACATTTAATCTGTTATCTCAACAGGATGGGGGAAGAAATGCATCTTGCCCAACTTACTTAAGTAATTTGATATGCTATTATGTATATTTACATGACATACATGTTTAAGGGAGAGAGTTAAAAAATCGTAAGTTAGAACAGGTTCAACTTGCTGGGAATTTCTTGCTATTGTAACTTAAATAGTGTGTGAGAACAGCAAGAATTTACACGCCCCACACTGAATACTACTGTCTTGGGTTTTAGAAACACATTTTAAGATAATTATATTTGTTTCAAGAGTAGGTGTATGGTTTCTGAACCACCCCACCTATCCACCTGAAGTGACTCAGGCTATTTAGCACTTGTAAAAAAAACACACACACCTCTGATCTCTGGACTTATCATATGTGCATAGGTAGGGTTGTCATAGTAGAGACTGTGATTTTATTTTATTATAGAAATGGCAGATAGTATGTATCACACAAAACCTACTTAATTGGGGGGGGGGGAGCTTAATGGAGTGCTAGGGAGTACAATGCATTGCTTCGCGACATGCCAGACACTCCTCTGGCATTTAAAGGGATAAGAAGCATTCAACGGATGAGTTTGGAATACTGCAACAAGAATCAGATCTGCCAATGTGAAAGTCATATCAAATATGTATACATGTAGGGGAAACAGCCCATGAAGAATTGATTATTAGTAACTTTTAGTATGCTCTGCCATGTTGATTATAAAAACTATAAAAGGAGACTAAAAGCTGATAGGCTATATATACACTTTAATAGATTATATACTAATTTCTATTGTTTTAGGATATATTTATATAGCTGGTGAGATAGCTCAGTGGTAAATTCTCAGACTATGGAGCCTATTCAACCTTAGGGTTGCAGGTTTGAATCCTGGCAGGGTCATCTCAGCCCTTCATCCTTCCGAGGTCGATAAATGAGTACCATTGATTGGGTAATAATAACAACACCTATTATTTCAGCTGCCAATTTGGTTAATTCCAAGAGCGTGTGCTGAAAGCACTTTGAGTCCCACTGGGAGAAAGGAGCTATATAAATAGTAATTATTGTTTATTAGATTATACTTAACCTCAATACATTGAACCCCTTAAAGGACCTCATGTAAACGGCTGGCAATAATAACATAACACGATAGGTATAGTTAAATGTACACCACCTTTATTGAATACAAAAAAAGAAAAATGAAACAAGGACAGAATAAACATGAACAGGCTGAAAGCCCCGGTAAGCACTGGGTCGAGCTCCCACAGGATAAGGAAAGCCCAGGCTCAGGGGAGGTACCAGAGAGTGAAGATGGATAGGGCCCAAGGGATTATCAGAGAGGGTAGTCAGCCAAAGCCTAGGTCAGGTATCAGAGCAGGTAGTCAGCCAAAGCCTAGGTCAGGTATCAAAGCGGGTAGTCAGACAATACCAGGATCGAATACCAGAGCGGGTAGTCTGCCAAAGCCTAAGTCAGGTATCAGAGCAGGTAGTCAGCCAATGCCAGGATCAATAACCAGAGCAGGTCATCTGCCAAAGCCTAAGTCAGGTATCAGAGCGGGTAGTCAGCCAATGTCAAATACCAGAGCGGGTAGTCAGACAATGCCACAATACTGAACCACAAGACTGAAGCCAAGCCAAGGGTCATAAATGGAAGCCAGAGCCCAGGAAATAGTACTGCACTAGAACACCACGTAAGGGTGACTGAGCCCTGTGTCCAGTCAGCTTATAAGGTCTTACAGGAAGGCGGGGCAGCAAATGGCCACACACAGGACCAATACAAGAACAGGCACAGCGTAACTGGAGGCCTGAACCAGCTGACGCGTGCCTGCTTTCCCCTGCCGTCACTTCCACAATGTACCACTGTAACACCTCAATTACCTAAAAATCAACTTTGGTGGTTTTGAAAGTGTTTTCAAAATCACCTATATGTCGAATTAGCCATGTTTTATTTAGAAAATTAGTCTGAATTATTTAGATGTACAGATTATTAGCAATACCGCTGATGTTGCCCATGTGGTGTAAAAAAATAAAAATAAAAAAAACTCAAACAAAATAAAACTACACACACGACCCAAGGCTTACTGTATCACTGTGTGAAAACTAAGGCACCCAGGGCCTCAGATCACTTGTATTAGTAAGTGTGTCAGAGGTTTCCTCCAAGACAGTTGCACTGGTTGTAAAGCAGGTAAGCATGGCCCAACAGGATACCCAAAGAAGCAGAGTAATAACTCTTCATATGACGGCCTGCTGTGTGCACCACTTCAGCTATTCCCATCAGCATTATCCCACTGACTGCCATTGACTGCATTGGATACTTCTCAAAGTGTTAAGGTCCCTAAGGTGGCCACAGAGACAATAAGTTCCATTAAAAAAAAGTAACCCAATTAGCCTTTCCCTCTGATCGCAGAGAAAAGGGAAGGTGGAAGGGAGGAAGTGAGGAAGAGGTGTGGTGAAAGTAAACATAGGGGGGTAAAAGGCAAAAGGGTTTGTAGGGAGGAAGTGGAAGGCAAAGTGGAGAAAAGGAGGGAAATGTAGGGGAATTAGCAAAAGGGAGGGAGACGTAGATGAAGTGGCAAAAGGGAGAAAGGGGAATCAAAGCTGTGAAGGGGGGAATGGGAGGGGAAATGGGGAGGCAATGTGGAAGGTGGGGGAAAATAGAGAGTCAAAGTGCCAAAAAGGAGGTTTGGAAGGGGAAATGGGGAGGCAAAGTTATAGATGATAAAGGCATGCCATGCAGCTCAGCTATCTCTTGTCTCACCCCTGTATCCCCTGCCCACTGACACTTAACACTTGCAGTCCTAGGGGAGGTGGGCAATGCATTAACAATGTTATTGAGTAAGGAAGGTAATGTAGGACTCAGACAGGAAGTGCCTGCACAGAATTCCTTAATCCTTTGTGTGATGGAGGGGTATTAAACACACTGCACAGTAATACATTGTATACCACTCTGGCAATCAAAGTATTAAGTAGCATATTCTGCAACTCTAAACTCAAGAACTAGTAAAAAATGGCTAATACTACATATAGGCGAGATTGAAAATTGTCTCCAAATCACCAACTTTGTTTTTAGGTGGTAGGACCCCTTTATGTGTGAGAGCACATGATATAATTCACTGGAGTTTATGTACTAAGAACTAATAAAATATATTGGAAACCTATGTAGCATTCGAAGAGTTAGAAGGATAGTAATGTTTACAATGATTCTTTAAGGTTTTTGTAGGATGAAGAGCTGTATTACAAGTGATGTGATGATGAAGTGTCCCCCTCCCTCCCCTTTTACCTAATCTAAGCTGCCTCCCCTTTGATATGAAATCAGGTCATTGGACCGGACAGCTCGCAGCAGGGGACAATCTTCTCACTGTGAGCATAAAGATTGCCCCTCACTATGCTCCATCCAGACAGGCTTGGAGAGCAGCATGACATCTGTAAAAGGGGCAGGAGGGGGACATTTTATCATATAATTACCGATGAACTAGAAAGCTTTTCATACTACAAAAACCTAAAGACTGATAGGAGCTACAGTTTTTAAAGGGATAGTAATGTTTCATAATAAAAGCAGCTCTAATTAATCATCATAGTATTTGGACTTTGGAGAGTGTTATTTCAATTCTGTCAGAGTTGTAGTTCAAGAGTAATTCAATGACAAAGTCTCTCCCTCCCGCCCCTTTTACTGATGTAACACTGTTCAGCCAGAGCAGAAGGGAGCTGCCCAGATAGACTGCAGAGAGGGACAATCTTCAATTAAAGTGTTAGAAGAGCTTAAAGAGCTGATCTAAATGCAAAAAACGTATCTCTCAAACCGCTATGGTTTAAGAGATACGGGTGTTTAAAGTTTGATTTCTCCTACTGACAGCTGTAAAGCTGTGCCTAGTGTTCAGGCACACGTTTTAGACCATTCCAATGAATGGATTCAGTGTAAGTAACGAGATCACGGCACTTCTCAAGCGCCGTATCTTTAAAAAGACTTTTTTTTAGACATTACTAACACTTTAAGATAAGGGAAAAACCTGAAAAACTTGTCAAGGGTGGCAGGGATTTCATTGTTCTCATAGGAAGAAGATTGTCCCCTTCTGTTATCTGTCTGGTCTATGGCCTCGATTCTACTGAGAAGAGATGGCTTACACTAGGTAAAAGGTGCGGGATGGGAAACTTTGCTTGTGAATATCTCTCAAACCATAAAGGTTTGAGAAATAAGACTTATATTGTTCATGTTTTTTTAATGCCTACAAAATAAAATAAAGATAAAACGAATTATTACTATCCCTTTAAGAATTACTATTGCTTTAAAGGGTTAATAATACTATTTTAAACGTGAAATCCAAGTCTTCCTATTTTTTTTTTTTTTTTTAAACACATAGCGCTATATTCAAATATTCACAGTTCTGTAGTTCAAGAGCTATTCAATCGGAAAGGATCCCCCTCCTGCCCCTTTCCCTGCGTCACACTGCCTCTCAGACTGATCTGGATGGAGAGCAGTGAGAGACGATCTTCATAAGCAAAAGGAAAATCCTGCCCCCCTTTGTCAAAGAAGGCAGGGTTTTCCTTTTACTTACTGTGTGAAGATTGTCCCTCGCTGCATCTGACCAGTCCCACGGGGTGGTCAGAAGGAGCGGGAGGGGGATCCTCTCTGATTGAATAGCGATTGAACTATATAACCGAGTATTCAAATATATCGCTTTATGCATTTAAAAAAACATAAAGAAGACTCAAAGCTCAAGTTTAATACAAGTATCACTATTCCTTTAAAAGCCCCATTTAAATCAAGTGGAATTTGGGGAATTTATATTTGTTCCTTGTGGGGCAGATGGTTTGACCCAGAACTGTAACACTTTTACTTTCTACACCAGTCCAGTGCATGTTTTACAGATCTCTCAAAGAAAGGGAGAGAAATTAAGGGCTGGAAATGCTGATACACAAATTGACTGCACTGTACCTACCCATTCCTTCCCTTTTTTTATGCTGTGTAAAGAGAAATAAAACGGTGGATTATCTCCTACACCAGTGGTTTCCAAACTGGGTTTCCCTGAAGTATAAAGGCTTCTACATAACAAAGAATGTCCCAGTAGCAAATAGGGAAAGGACCAGTGACTGGTAGTCCATTTCAGCAGGATATAACCCTGTAGAATGGTGGGGTGGGATTGGTTAGTCCAGGGCTCAACAAAACAGTGTGCCAGGTCGCCATGGTGACTAGGACCTGGCACTTCTTTGTAGTGTTTTTTTGTATGTGAACTGTAGTTCTTCTCCCCTTCCTTAAGAGGCATAACTACCAGGGGGTGCAGTCCCAAGAGGCCCACACCTCAGCACCTTCGTGCAGGGCAGTTTATTCACAGTTGAGTGCCCCCACCATTGCACAGTATGGGGTGGACATAGATTTGCAGTACTTTTTTCTACCTCCTGTCTAGATGTTTGGCTCTCTCTCAAGAATGTGACCTGACACTGTTTGAATGAGTGCCATGACCCGGTCCTCTTCTCAGTCTGGAGCAGTACCTCTCAGTGCCACTGTCTTCCTTTGGTGCTGTTTCAGCTGACCAGCAGCCTCATCACAGAATAATCTGGCCCTTCCTTTCAACCCGCAAAGAGAACTTCTATACACACAAATGTCTAGGTCTGCTGATAATAATGAATCTGCATTGCAACAGGAGCATGTCACTCTTACTGCCTGCCATAGCCAAGTATGTAAATTACAGAGAGTTGTTTCCAGTATGTCTGTGGTGTGCTCCTCTACTCTGGAGTTGCCTAGCAGCACCCCTAAGCTTTCCATCTTTTAGGGTCTTTCTGTTGTACAAATTACCTTTAAGGAGTTGTGTGATGCTTGGCCTTTGCTGTTTCTACCTGTGAATACTATGTAGGTAGACTCCCTGTTTTGCTTCAGGTTTGTGTTCCTTTGAAATACATTTTAGGTAAACATTCTGTGTCTCGCATGAAATCTCATCTGCAAAATATACTAAACAAGTGCAGTGGTATATGCTTGGTCTTACCTGGGTTAAATGATGCCTTGCTACATAGGATAAAGTTTCTTGATTCTATTTTAGCACTCTGTAAAAATCCTGCATCTCTTGCTTCCCAGACTGCAGTGAAGTCTGACTTACTGAACCACACCCATGTGCCTGTTAACCCTTCTGTGACTCATTCTGTTCCTATCTCTACTGCTCTAGCTCTGAGTACTGTTGGGGATAAAGTAACTGCTCAGCACCCCAAAGTTCATAGTATAGACACTACAGATATTACATCCTGTTCTCCTGACTCTGACACAGACTTTGATTCAGAAGATTGGCTTGTGGACCCTCCTAACTGGGATATTGAATCTCCTGCTCATACCCAGCAATCTGTGTACTTTAATGACTGGGAATCTGAGGATGAATTTGCATACAGCACTGGGGATAGCAAAATGGATTGCATTTATGATCTTTATGGTGCTCAGTATTTAGCCTTCTTGGATGAACGCCAGGCTGCCATATGGTCTAAAGTAGTGGTTCTCAACCTGTGGTTCGGGACCCTCTTAGGGGGTTGAATGATGATTTGCCAGGGGTTGCCTAAAACCATCAGATATTTATATTTCGATTCATAACAGTAGCAAAATTACAGCAATGAAGGAGCAACGAAAATAATTTTACTGTTAGGGGTTGCCACATCTTGGGAAATTTTATCGAAGAGTCGCAGCACTATAAAGGTTGAGAACTGCTGGTCTAAAGGGCCCCAGAACTGTCTAAACAGACTCCTGGTAAAAAGCCCTGTAAGAAATCTGCTGATGCTAAAGGTGTGCAAACTGACTCAATTTAAAGGGGAAATGTTCCCTACTGCACAGTCACAGATCCTGGCTGAGCCCCAGGTCACTTCATGTTCATACCGTATACCTGAACAGTCTCATATGCAAAACCTTTTCTCCAGTACCAAGAGTTAAAGTGCCAGTTTCTGTGAAAACCTCATTTACTCCAGGTTCAGGATGTAAGCACCAGAAAAGAAGACCTCTGAAAACCCAGTCTGTTTGTTCCAAGATTGCAGCAAACTTTCACTCCTCTAGGAGTCCAACTCCAGGACTGGTCTCAGGCTCATCGCCTTTGTTACCTGCTATGAAGGAGGCTCTACAGACATCACCTACAACACCAGAGTCAGAAGTGATGCCTCTTCCACCCATGCCAAGGGTGCCTCCTATTTCTGAGACATTGCCCATGGTGCCAAGTCTGCTGACAAGTCCTGCCTCTACTGAATATTCCACACCAGAAGCTTTGGAGGAGGATCCAATTGTTGATGAATTCACTCTCACCACTGCAGAAGCTATAGATCTGCCATCTGCGGTGAAGGAAGCTCTGCAGACAGCACCCGTGATGCCAGAGACAAAGATGATGCCTTCCCTGCCTATACCAGAGACATTGCCTGTGGTACCAAGTCTGATGCAAAGTCCTGTCTCTACTGAATTCTTCACACCAGAGGCACTGGAGGAACACTTTGCTTTAGAAGAATTCACTCTCACTCTTGCACAAGTTAAGGATGTGCTACCTGTGGTGAAGGAGACTCTGCAGACAGTACCCACAATGCCAGAGTCAAAGGAGACACCTTCGCTGTCTATGCCAAGGATATCTCCTGTGACATTGCCCATGGTGGCAAGTTTGGAGATCATTTCTGCCTCCATAGAATTTACCACTCCGGCAGCATTGGAGGAGGATTCTGTGGTGGGAGAATTCATTCTCACTTCTGCACAAGTGAAGGACAGTTTGAAGCCCATGCTGTATGAAACAGAGGAGGTTCCTGTCCCTTCAAACAATGAGATCTCTCCTTTTTCTGAAAGTACTGTTCTGCCTATCCTTGCCTTCCTGATACAGCTCTGGTATGCTGAGTTTCAGCCAGTCGTTTCTAAAGTATCGCTGGAATCTGAAACTACAATGGACTTATGTACCGCATTTGTACTACCTACTAGTGAGTATACCTGTCCCTTCAGATGATGACATTTCTCCATTGCCTGAAAATTCTGTACGATCTATCTTTGCCTTACTGTTGTTTCTGATGTATCGCTGGAGTCCGAAACCATGAAGGACTTATGCAAAGCACCTGAACCTACTATTGAAAGTATACCTGTTCCCTCTGATGTAACCTCTCTTGTTCCCGAAGATCTTGTCCTGCCCGTTCTTGCTTCACCTGTCTCGAGGTTCACACAAGCCAGTATCTCTGTCCGATCCAGGACTACAGTGTATGGGGTCTGTTTCCAATAGTACTTATGTGCCATTTGCAGAACTGCATTTTCTCTGTAAGACTAATTATGTAACCTCACTTGTTGGTTTACCATGCATGACTTTCTCTGCTTCCCATATTTTCTCTGATGCTTTCTTGTTACCCTGGTTTGGTCCTTGGTCTGTACCAGTTTCTGTTCCTCCTGAACCACCTCTTCTCTCTTTCCTTGTATGGAATAAGCAGCCCATTCCTCCTGATTCTTCTTTGTAGTTTGAGTGCCACGAGTCGCTCCTTGAGGAGGGGGTACTGTCATGACCTGTCCTCTTCTCAGTCTGGAGCAGTACCTCTCAGTGCCGCTGTCTTCCCTTGGTGCTGTTTCAGGCTGCAGCTATCCAATTTCAGAGGCCTGATTTTCTTCCCAGCTGGTCCCTATCACCTACAATCACCTCTGCCCTATTTAGTGTAGTCTTTCCCCTTGTTCTGGGCCAGATTATACTTGATACTTCACTGTCTAGACTTCACATCCTGTCCTGTCCCTGTTGGTTTCTGTCCCATTAACCCTGAGCCTTCCTGTGTACCTGAATTGCCAATGGCCCTCCTGTGTTGACTGTTTAATATCCTGTGTCCATGTTCCAGTGTAGGCTGTGCACCCCCTTGCACCCTTCGTGTTCCAGTGCACTCTTCAAGTTCCAGTGCAGGCCAAGCACCACCTAGTTCCACAGTGCAGGCCGAGCACCACCTAGTTCCGCAGTGCAGGACGAGCACCCCTTGATCCAGACCAGCTGTGCCCCTTGTTCCAGAGTGAGTGGCAGTACTCCTTGTTCCTTGAGCCCGGCTGCACCCCCAGAGTTCCGGATCCAGCTGTATTCCTTGAGTATCACAGTTGACTTCGTCCCTGTTCTCAGTAGCCCCTGCCCCTCGTTTTGCCCATAGGTCCTGTCCCTAGTAGTCCTAAGTCACTGCCCTTTTCAGTTTCTTGTAGGTTTTGTTTTGCAGTGCTCTTTATTGGTCCATGTATGCATTTGTTAAATACATTGGCTTCCCTCTTAATTGTGTGTGTGCTAGTTTATTTGCTCTTCGGGTTCTACTTTATTAATTTACTTTTGTGGCTGTGGTCAGCACCCCTTCCTGACCAGCAGCCTCATGATAATGAGAAAGCAGCAAGGGAGATGCAGCATGGAGCCAGTCACATAGCCAACAAGGGGAAGTTCTCCATACAGTCCTAGAGCAGCTCTGCAGAGCAGAAGGTAAAATGTAGTAAGTTATTATTCTCTGCTCTCATCATATATTGGATACCTTGCAATTGTTATTATTTTATTAAAGGTAAGATGTTCCCCTTTAATAGTGGGGGTGGGGAGTATGAAAAAAATGTAGGATATAAAACAGTTTTTTATGAAGAGACACACATACAATGAGTAAATACCCAGCTATGGAGAGAGAGAGAGAGATGGGGTTCTAGGGGTGGGTAAGTGTTAATTGGTAAGAGGTAGAGACCTGGGGGTACAAACCCTAGATGTGGGTAGAAAGATGCCCATTTTGGGGGTGGGAAAGAGACAGGCACCTGGCTGGGGGGAGAAGGGGAAACTGTGAAGGAGGGGTTGGGACAGGCAATAAGGGTGGTGATACCTACATACGGAGAGACACACTAAATACCCTGCTATGGGGGAGGGGGAAAGAGACACGCACACATTTGGCTGTGGGAGAGAGGAGCTTGTACCTGGTTGGAGAAAGGGGTAATCTATCCTGAGAGACCTGTAAAATGAGCCATTTTCCACATCTTAGCTGGAGCTTAGGGGCACCCTGCCCTTTAAGAACCATAGTTATATTTGGTTGCTTAGGGATATATATCAAGTGTGCGAGTGTGTGTGTGTGTGTGTGTGTGTGTGTGGTGGTGGTGGTGGGGGGGGGAGTTAGTGGCAGGAGCCATGATGTAGCCCCCTACCTTACAGGAAAATCAAATTATGGGTGGAGAAAAAGGAAGGAGGAGCTGCAGACAGCGCAAGAGTGACCACTAGGGCACACTTGCAAGAAAAAATGTCACACAGTGCACACCTGCATATTATATTATACACACAAAAATACAAACATTTTATTCTGGTTCTCTGTCAGGGGAAGTGGCTGCAAAGCACTGATTGACTGAGAAGGAGGCAACTGGTAACTGTATTTACACAGACTCATTTATAAACAAACATACTGAAGTTTAACCCCTTAAGGACCGACGGTCACGGGACATTTCCGTCCCATAATGACCGCACATAGGGGCACTTTGACGCGCCGGTACATGTGACCTGTCACGTGTATCGGCGCGTCACTATGGGGCTTGAAAGAGATCACTCCGATCTTGGAGCGGTCTATTTCATGCCCTATTTTTACTTACAGCGCTCCCGGTAGAGCACTGTAAGTAAAAAGTACGTGATGTACCATGACCGTCATCGGTCCTTGAGTAGTTCAAGGACGGTGACGGTCCTGGTACGCCAAGGGTCCTTAAGGGGTTAAACAAACATTAATGTGAGCTTTATCACTGTGGAGCAATGTGATACACTTAAATACATACCACACTGTCTGATCTCGAAAAATAGAGGGACACTTGGGAGGTATGAAACTGCTTACAAGAGGTTAAAAGTCTCATGAACCCTTTGAGTGCCAGAGAGGTGTCCAACACATTGCAACGTAATGAACGGACCAATGTCAGGATTAGAAGAGAGACTCATGGGGCTGTTGGGCGCCCATGGTGTGGGTTTCTGTGTAAGGACTAAAGGGGGTTTTAGTGTAGGTGAGCTATTAGCGACAGGGTTTTAAGTTACAGGGTATATGGGTGGGTATTTCTTTAAGTGCTAAGTTAGCAACAGGTAGGTTATTTTTAGATGGCCACTTTTCCTGCCTTGCGCCATGTAGGAACTTTGGGCAGGAGGAGTGGGTGTATATTATATATATACCCTGATATTCTCCTCAGCGCTCACCTTTTAGCCTTCAGCTTCAAAGTGCTGTCAGCTCCCTCGCACCTGCTGCTAAATCTTAAGTATATATATATATATATATATATTTATATTAATAATAATAAATAAAAATGCATATGAAGTTAATAAAGATTATATATCAATTAATTTTGTAGTTATGGATGGTGATAAAAAGTATGAGTTTGTCGCAGCTGGAGGGTATATGAGTAAATCACTTTTAAAGGGATAGTAATACTTCAAAATTACTAATCCCTATTTTGTAGTCATTAACCCTTTAAGGACCAGGAAAATCTGAGGTCCCCCCCACCTGACATCAGTGTTCTAGCTGACAGCAGGGAAATCTGCTCCTGGGATCAGCTGGCGGCTCTGCAGCACAGCCAAGATCGCGTTAATGAAAAAGAAATCCTTCACTGAAAAGGTCTTCTTCTTGTGCTTTGTTTGCAAGCACACAGAGAAGACCTTTTAAGTAAAGGATTAATTTTTCCGTAACACAATCTAGGCTCTGCTGCAGAGCCTCCAACGGTCCCAGGGCCGGATTTCCCTGCTGTCAGCTAGAACGCTGACTTCAGGCAGGGGAAAACTTTGTAAGCAGTTATCTATCAAACCATAAGGGTTTGAGAGATGCTACTGGGGGCATTTTTCTTCTTTATTTAAGGGCAACAAAATAGGGGTTAGTAATTTCGAAATATTACTATCCCTTTAAGCATTAAGTATTGGCTCTTGGCTGGTAGGGCGGGGCCTAAAGAAGCATTTTGGTGTTATTGTATTATCAGGCTTGTATGGCTGATAAGGTTATGGTTGGTGTTTTATACTGGTTAATAAAAACTGCAGCCTTTCCACCATTCTCTTATGTCTGCGTGCTTTATATAAATTTCTGTTAGAATAACATTCAGCCCCATGCTTGGATACCTCTCTGGCATTCAAAGGCAAGTTTTAGTTGTTGTGTTGGGCACCCCTCCAGCACTTAAAGGGTGTTTATGTAACCAAGTATACCACTAAATATATTGCTTTTACACCATAGTATTTAAACCCTACTCAGTGCCATTAAAGGGATAGTAATACTTCCTTTTCTCTTTATTTTGTAGGCATTAAAAAAACATGAAGAACGATATGTCTTATTTCTCAAACCTTTATGGTTTGAGAGTTATTCACAAGCAAATTTTCCCCTCCCACCCCTTTTACCTAGTGTAAGCCATCTCTTCTCAGATGTGGAATGCAGTCCATAGACCAGACAGATAACAGCAGGGGACAAGCTTCTTCCTATGGGAACAATGAAAGCCCCGCCCCCCCTTGACAAGTTTTACAGGTTTTTCCCTTATCTTAATTGAAGATTGTCCCTCTCTGCAATCTACCTAGGCACCTCCCTTCTGCTCTGGCTGAACAGTGTGACATCAGTAAAAGGGACGGGAGGGGGATACTTTGTCATTGAATTACTCTTGAACTACAACTCTGACAAAATTGAAATAACACTCTCCAAAGTCCAAAAACTATGATGATTAGTTAGAGCTGCTTTTATTATGTAAGTGTTGCCAAGGAGTTAGCATTGGGTCACTGTGGAGGGATAACTTTGGCTGCTCCCTCCATTTCAAACTTTAGAATACATAGTAAGAAGAGTTTTTACCCCTCCCACATTCCAGCAATGTTGGTTGCTGCCTTCTTTAAGTGAAGAAAGCTGTGCTGCCCCCTGGTGTTGGCACTCTACTTCCAAAAATGTTTTGAATTGGAAAGAGCTGGAGACGCTGAACTGCTGTAATATGGACTGGTCAATCAGAGATTTGTTGGTGGTTGTTAAAATACATCTCCTAGCCATCATCCGGCAGAGCATTATGGGAGTTGTAGTACAAAAACAGCTGAACTGCCACGGTTATCCACTTTTGTCTTTGTTGCTTAACTCATCAGGATTAGAGTACCAGCTTTCCACACTGCGACACACACACACAACATACACATAACCTTACCATGATACACATCGAAACATACACAAGCACCCAAGCTAGCACATATACAGTGAGGGACAAAATTATTTGATCCCCTGCTGATTTTGTGCGTTTGCCCACTGACAAAGAAATGATCAATTTGTAATTTGAATGGTAGGTTTATTTGAACAGTGAGAGACAGAAAAAAAAAAAAAACGCATTTCAAAAAAGTTATAAATTGATTTGCATTTTACTGACTGAAATAAGAATTTGACCCCTTTGCAAAACATGACTTAGTACTGGGTGGCAAAACCCTTGTTGGCAATCACAGAGGTCAGACGTTTCTTGTAGTTGGCCACCAGGTTTACACACATATCAGGATGGATTTTGTCCCAGTCCTCTTTGCAGATCCTCTCCAAGTCATTAAGGTTTCGAGGCTGACGTTTGGCAACTCAAACCTTCAGCTCCCTCCACAGATTTTCCATGGGATTAAGGTCTGGAGACTGGCTAGGCCACTCCAGGACCTTAACATGTTGCTTCTTGAGCCACTCCTTTGTTGCCTTGGCCGTGTGTTTTGGGTCATTGTCATGCTGGAATACCCATCCACGACCCATCTTCAATGCCCTGGCTAAGGGAAGGAGGTTCGTCAGCCAAGATTTGACGGTACATGGCCCTGCCCATCGTCCCTTTGATGCAGTGAAGTTGTCCTGTTCCCTTAGCAGAAAAACACCCCCAAAGCATAATGTTTCCACCTCCATGTTTGACGGTAGGGATGGTGTTCTTGGGGTCATAGGCAGCATTCCTCCTCCTCCAAACACAGCGAGTTGAGTTGATTCCAAAGACCTCGATTTTGGTCTCATCTGACCACAACACTTTCACCCAGTTCTCTTCTGAATCATTCCGATGTTCATTGGAAAACTTCAGAAGGGTCTGTACATGTGCTTTCTTGAGCAGGGGGACCTTGCAGGCACTGCAGGATTTCAGTCCTTCAAAGCGTAGTGTGTTACCAATTGTTTTCTTGGTGACTATGGTCCCAGCTGCCTTGAGATCATTGACAAGATCCTCCCGTGTAGTTCTGGGCTAATTCCTCACAGTTCTCATGATCATTGAAACTCCACAAGGTGAGATCTTGCATGGCGCCCCAGACCAAGGGAGATTGACAGTTATTTTGTGTTTCTTCTATTTGCAAATAATAGCACCAGCTATTGTCACCTTCTCACCAAGATACTTGGCAATTGTCTTGTAGCCCATTCCAGCCATTTTATGGCAGAATCCTTTTAACCACCCACAAATCCCTACTCAATTAAGCCCCACCCACAGAATGACACAAAAGGCATCTTTTAGACAAACCCATTCTCCTTTCTCCTGGGACTTGGGACAATATTACACCAGCAGAGATGAATGTCACTATACACTAAACCCTCTGAGTGTCAGCTCCGACAAAGTGTTAAATCTGTAAGAGTATTCTGATTTGAGCTAGAATTTGATTGAATACAATGTACATTGTGTATAAAGGCAAAGTGAGGGCAATAAAATTGCAAGAAGGGGGACAAATATAAATTCCCATTGATTAAATGGTGCATTTAACACAAAGAATGCTAGAAGGGTTTCCAACACATTGCTTTGTAATGCATTGGGAGATCTCTAGTATAGAGCAGGTTAAAAGTCCATTTAAGCTGCCATTTTAATTTGCCCACTTTTGTCCAGTTGGACCACCCTGAATTGCTCCAATCCTAAATATTTATTCGCTAAATGTATGTTTGTCAGAAGCTGTCATGCGCAGTACAGTAGGCTGTGCGCTCTGCAGTCATGCGCAGTACAGACTGCCCGCTCTGCAGCTGATAACGGAGCAGAGTGCTCCGAATTCAGATCATAGTCGGTGCGCAGAGAGGAGTTGCTGGGTGGCACTGTGGCCCGTGTACACAGGCTCTTCAACTAGTTTATCCATAAACAAGACTCAATGTTACATCACATACTTTCTTTTTAATTTCTTAGTTTGCAATGAATTTTGCAAAATATTGTTAGAAAGGCTAGGATTGTTATTGTGTCTAAAAGGTTCCAGACTTTCTGCTGTTGTGAGCACTAAGTACAGAAGACTGCTTTGTCCTAGCATTATCACGGGGGTGTCCAAGATTTCTCTAGCATGGGCCACATGAACAGAAATCCATGCATGTTTGGGCCGCATTAATTATTTTAACTGATAATAGCAAATTATATCCAGCTAGTTTAATCCCTTAAGGATCAGATGGGTAAACAACACACTGCATACACCTCTGGTCCTCAAGAGGTTTACCTCTGAGTGCCAGGTAGGTGGGCAACGCATTGCTCTGCAATGCATTACACAACCCCCAGAGACTCAAAGGGTTAAAACAAATTAATTGTTTAAAGCACACAGTTACACCTCTGCTCCTAGAAGTTGGTCAATAATAATAATAAGACAATGTGAATACTGGTATTTAACCCCTTGCGGACCAGGGACGTGTAATACATTGTGTAATCAAAACTTTAGGTTGTTCGTTACATAACAGTAGCGATAAACAGGTGATTAGGCTCTAAAAGGTATACTGATTCACAGGTGGTACTTAGGTATGAAATAAACATATATTATGCATGTTTGTGTTACTGTGGAAGACCTTGCTACAGGAATAACAATCGTTAAAACACACCTTCTTCCCGACTCCAGATGGCAGTCAGATATTTTCCATAAGCAACATCCTATCTGCTTTGAAACCAAAATTTCATAATGCTCAATATTGTTCTGGGCTAGAATGATATCCATGGCTTTTTTTTTTTTTGTTCCTAAAGAAACTGCAGGTTCTGGTCAGGGCTAAATCAGTTTCAGAAAAATGGGTGCTGCAAGTGATCCAGTCAGGCTACACTCTAGTAATCTATCACAAACCAACAAAGAACTTTTCATAGAATCCTGTTTGCCACAATCAGGTCCCTGCAGAAGAGCTCTTCAAGATTTTCTATGGTAGCTGATATACACACAAGCGCGCCATTGTTCCAGTTCCTCTGGACTTTTAATTATTTATTATTATTATTACAAAGAATATAGGGCTTCCTGCTACCTGTCTTAGACTTGAAAATAACTCTTGGAGATCCAGAAGTTCAGAATACAGTAACTGGTGAAATTATGGAAGCAGTCTTCCCAAGTTTGCAGTAGCAGGTGAATAGTTCCAATTCACTTGTCTTCTATTTGGACTCGCCACAGCTTATAGGACATTCGCCCAGATTCTTACTCCTTCCTCAGTTCAGCGAACAGAGGAAGGTGTTTGAAGATATAATTATTTAGACAATATTCTTGACTCTTCTCCAGATCCTCAGCTACTTTTTGGCATTGGGATCATGTATTCTCTATCCTTCAAGCAGAATGGTTGAACCCTGAATTTGGAGAAGCCACCTTCATCCGTCACATGAGAGGATTCAGCTGGGGGCAGAAGATTATCCACAAGCAGTAGCAGAGGATACTCTATCACAGTTCTGGTTGAAGAACTGTGTATGGCAGGTTTACCAAGTAAAGCCTAGGTAGTACGCAGTTGATATGTTTTTTTCACTGGTTTAAAGGAGCAGTAAACTTTTTTTTTTTTTTTTATGAAAACACGTTTTATAGATCTTTTCCTGTTGAATAAAACAAGGATTCTCCCACAGCTATTAGATGTTCTATTCAAAACTTAGAACAGTTCAACGAATCATTAAGTGAATTTACTGTATTTACTTCCTGAACGTTCTAACTGACAGGAAGTGATAGGCAGTTTCTATCACATTCTATGGAGAACTGTATATCACAGACTCTCCTCTCCATCAGAATGTAACAGAAAATCTAATTAGAATTTGACCACTAGAGGGCACTGCTAATGTAAAAAAGCATGGGTTTAAACTATAATAACTCTGGAAATATTAATCTCTTGGCAGTGGCAGTACCCTAATTTTACTCAGTAGGAAAATCCCTACAATACATAATTTTTGTTTGTGTTTCATAAAAAAAAAAAAGAAGTTTACTGCTCCTTTAAACAGATTCCCATTGACGTTTACATAGAAAAATCACCAAAAAGTTATCACAGCCAGTGAGATGGCTCAGTTGGTTAATGCACCAGCTGTTCAAACATCAGAGTCTAGGGTTCTAGTCCCGGCAAGGTCAACTTAGCTTTTCACCCTTCTGAGGCAGATATGATGAGAGACAGTCTCAATGTATTCTTCCTGGTAAAATACTTTCATAATATATAAATAAAATAAATGCTATGTAATCCAAGCCAAACCAGTGCAATTCTGGGGCAAACCATCAGTACCACAGGGGACAAATACAAATCACCAATAATTTAAACGTGGCTTTTTAACCCTTTCAATGTGAGTGGTGCCAGTGCTTTTTATAAACAGAGTTGGGGGAATTTATTTGTTCCCTGTGTTGCACCACGTTTCTTAGCACATGAATCGTACAGGTGTCATTTTCTATGTTCTGATGGGCAATTTGCTGCAATTGATATCACATGGTCTCTACTGAAAACTGATCTGATTACCCATGTTACCCATCAATAGATACTTTTTCATCAAGAGCCTTTTGCTCTAAAAACATCCTGGAGCATTTCAGCTACACAACAGGGGACAAAAATAAAAAAGCCCAAAATGCCAACAGATTAAATGGGACTTTTAAACTCATGAATGCTAGCGCGGTCTTCAATGTATTGTTCTGCAATGTGCTGAAGACCTGTCTAGCATTCAAGGGGTTAAAATCCCCACTTAAATCTAAATGGGAATTTTTATTTCTCCCCTATAATGCAGTTAGTATGCTCCAGTATGGTTCATCTTTTTCTTCCTGCATAAGGCCCCAAGATATGAATCACAACAGTCATTAGCAGGTAACTTCACACCAATGTGGATACTTTTCAGGCAGACAACAGCTGCTTTAATAAATATTCCTTGGAACACTTAACATTGCATTATGAAAGCTTTGTTAAATGTGCCCTTAGGTTTGCTGCCTGAAGGAATGAAGTTTGTCAGAGATTGCGCAAGTTGTTTTGTTTATAATGTAAATAGCAAATTAAGTATTTTCCTTCTGAGACTTGTAATGGGTTTGCCAATTGTACGTGTTTTGTTTCCCTAATTAAAGTTGGTAATCAGAGCCAAAGTAAGTGGAGCTTAAATCTCCTGTGCCAAGCCTTGTTTTACATAAAGCCCTAGAATAATCAAAGGGTGCTAAGGTTTGGCATATTATAATTAAGGAATATTTTATTTTAGCACACATCAAGAAGTCTCTGCCTTATAGTGGATATGGGTAGAGTAAAAGGAATGCCTTTACTGAATGGCTCTATGATGGAAGTTTTCAAGACAACTTAGGTCTCTTCTTCACGCAAAATAATAAGGTATGATTTTTACTGTACCATCACCTGCTTTTTCTATGACTAACACGGTACCACCTTTTACCCATATTAAAACGGATATTAAATGCTGAAGGAAAAAAAAATGAATATTTATATAGTGTGGTCTATCCTGCTGAGTAAAACAAGGCTACTTCCACTACTAAGAGATGTTTTATTAAAAAGTTACTGCAGCTCAAACTTTTTTTTTTTTTTTTTTTTTTTTTTTTTTTTAGGTGCAGTACTTCCATGGCCTGAAATTTTATGGTTATGCTGTTGCTATAGCAATATATGGACAGCTCTGGTCAACTGACCACAAATCTACACTGGATGGTGTAACAATAGTGCCACTGTAAAATTTCAGTTAATGAAGGTACTGCACCACAAAAAATGCAAGTCTAAATAAAACCTGTTAGCAGAGGGTGAACACTTGTTTTATTCAGGGGGATAAACACTGCAATATAAATTATTGCAGTTTTAAAGTTTTAATAACCCTTTAGCCAATCGATCCTCCATTCATTGATGTCAAACATGTGTCGCCTTAAAAGGAATATTAATGCCTTAAACAAAATGCAGCAACTGAAGAAAGAATCAACCTCCCGCCCCTTCACCTGTGTCACTATGCTGCTCCAAGCCAGTCAGGATGGAGTGCAGTGAGGGACCATCTTTAGTAAGCATAAGGAAAATCCTACCCTCCTTCTTCAAGGGGCAGGGTTTTCCTTAAACTTACTGCATGAAGTTTGTCCCTTGCGGTGATCAATCCGGTCCCAGAAGCGGATTACACAATTGATGGGAGGCAGCTAAAAGGGATGGGAGTGGGATACTTTCTCATTCAATTGCTGTTGAACTACAAAACTGATAGTACTGAAATACAGCGCTGTGTGGGACAAATAGCATGAAGAAGAATCAGAGCTGCATTTTGTTTGAAGTATTACTATCCCTTTAAAGAGATAGTAACGTTTCACATTAAAAGCAGCTCTAATTAATCATCATAGTATATGGACTTTGGAGAGTGCTATTTCAATTCTGTCAGAGTTGTAGTTCAAGAGTAATTCAATGACAAAGTCTCTCCCTCCCGCCCCTTTTACTGATGTAACACTGTTCAGCCAGAGCAGAAGGGATGTGCACAGGTAGACTGCAGAGAGGGACAATCTTCAATTAAGATAAGGGAAAAAGCTGAAAAACCTGTCAAGGGGGGCAGGGATTTCATTATTGTCATAGGAAGAAGCTTGTCCCCTGCTGTTATCTGTCTGGTCTATGGACTGGATACCACATCTGAGAAGAGATGGCTTACACTAGGTAAAAGGGGCGGGAGGGGAAACTTTGCTTGTGAATATCTCTCAAACCATCGTTTTTCATGTTTTTTTAATGCCTGCAAAATAAAAGAAAATATTACTATCCCTTTAAGAAGTCAATGACAATTGAAACATGCCCCCCTTGACAAGTTTTTCATGTTTTTCCCTTATCTTAATTGAAGATTGTCCCTTTCTGCAACCTACCTGAGCACCTCCCTGCTGCTCTGAGCTGAGAAGTGTTATATCAGTAAAAGGGGCAGGAGGAGATACTTTATCTTTCAATTACTCTTGAACTACAACTCTGACAAAATTGAAATAACACTCTCCATGGCCCAAATACTATGATGATTAATTAGAGCTGCTTTTATTATGAAACATTACTATCCCTTTAAAGGCACAGTAATGTCTATATTAAAGTTTAGCTCTGAGTCTTGTATATGTTTTTTATAACATGCAGCACTATTACTTACATATTTGTAGTTCAAAAGCTATTAAAGCTGAAAGGATCCCCTCTCGCCCCTTCTGGCCGCGTCGCACTGCCTCTCTGTCTGGTCTGTTTGGAGAATGGCGAGGGACAATTTTCAGTAAACAAAAGGGGGCGGGACAACGACAGTGTTTTCCTTATAATTACTGTGTGAAGATTGTCCCTCTCTGCATCCATCCGGTCCCATGACTGGACTGCAGCTTTAAGGGGAGGTAGCCAGAAGGGGCAGGAGTGGGATCCTTTAAGCTTGAATATCTTTTTCACTACAAACATGTAAGTAATTAAAGCATAGCACTACAGGTTATAAAAACCATATAGAAGACTCTGAGCTAAGTGTTAATATAGACATTACTATACCTTTAAAAAGGTTGCTACTGACAAGTGAACCATAGATTTAGCATGACAAATTAACATATAATTTTACTTCAAAGCTTGCAAGTGTTAACATGTTTCCATATAGCACTGAGAGCTGGAATCAAGTGTGTACCCCATATATTCACTGTATAAACAATGGAATTAGGGTCTGCATTCAGCAAGTTAGGTGAAATTCTGGAGTGTACTGACTGCACCATATGGGAGACATTACAATTGCTATTTATTTAAATGAGGATATTAACTCCTTGAATTCTGGAGAGGTCGCCATGTCGCATGTCTGTGTCCTCTCTAGCATTCAAGTGTTAAAAGCACCATTTAGATTAATGTGAATTTTTGTCCCTTAACCCTCTGAGTGCCAGAGAAGTATCCAACACCATATGCTGCATACATCTGTGGCACTCAGAAGGTTACAGTATGTGTGGTGTGGCCCAGAATTTGCATTTTTAGCTTCCTGAACACAAACCTATGAGGAAATAAATGGTGTAAATGCAACAAACACATAACAAGGGGAAAGGAATCACTGCTTCAGTGTGATTACATATACATTCCCACACATAGTATTCTCACAAACTTCCTCCCCAGGTGTGGATTTCCCCACTGAGCCAGTAGGCATTTGGCTAGACGTGACATTAAATCATAAGCAAATAGCTCCAGTGTTTCAATCTGGCTAGAACGTAGAGCAAAGAAGTTAATCAATAAGCTGAAGAGGTGCAATGCTGGAGGAGAAAACTGCACCCTAATGTAGAGATGAAAGTTCACAATGATTTGCCATGGGTTGACAGCCTCTCTAGCATTCAAAGGGTTAAAAGCCTCATTTAAATCAACAGACATTTTTATCCCCTCTAGGGGTTTCGGTCTGCCCTAGAACTGCTCCACTTTGTCTTTATACAAAGAGATTACTGGTTTGAAAACACAGAACTTTAAAAAGATCCTGTCCTCAATGTGAAGTTACAAGACTTACGGACAGAGATGGACATCAGGAGAATAATGCTTTGGTGAGTCCTAGGGGACTTGTACAATGTTTTGTGGACAGAGATAACCTAACCTGTTGCGGAGTCTAGAGTCATTTTATTAGTCAAGTCCCCTCTTTCCTGGCGTGTAGTGAGGATGCTACACATGAGTGTATAACTTATGTATAAAGTAAGTCCGATGTAAGCAGTTAGGACCTGCACAAGGGAATTGCTAGGTACAGTTTTAGGGGAGGAAAGGCCCAAGTCTCAGTCTTAAAGCACTTGACTTTTTTGGCAGCTTCGGGCATGTAATTGTGCCACTGAATTAATTATAAGCTTTGACTTCTCAGCTGGTGAAAGCCCTGTTCTTCCGGGAAGCTATCAACTCCTACAGTCCTGCACCTACAAAGTGGTACACAATTCTGCCAAACACAAGTACAAAGCATTGCACACTCCTCTGGTCCACAACGTGTTAAATGGGGCTTAGAAGTTTCCAGGGCTTTGCTTCACCACACTTGGAGTTATTATCCCATAATGTACAGTCGGTTTGCTCCAGTTCTGCATATTAAAATCAGTCAATCATTCTCATTGACTCCAAGCTCCACTTCATAACTGAACCTCACTTCTGATCCCTTTTGCACCACCAGTGAGTATACAATCCCCCCAATGTCCTTTCCGCAATGGATATCACTAGTAAAGGACATACCTGGGAACTTTCAAAATGAGCTGAGTTCTTTGAAATATTAACACTTAAAGCTTCCCATAATGTTGACTTTATGCAATATGTACCTTCTTGCTCTAACCCAGAGGGGCTCCAGTCAGTCTGCAAGGAACCTTTAACCCCTTAAGGACTGGCTGTGCACACATGCGGGTGGCATTTAATCCTTTAAGTGCCAGAAGGGTATGTACCCCTCTGGCACTCAATGGGTTAAGAACCAATGAGCATTTTTTTGCCTATCCGATTCAGGAGTCCCCAGGCGGCGTGCAGCCAAATGGAGAGCCCAGAAATCCATGATGTGCCAGGACAGTCATGGATCCTTCAGGGAAGTTTTCCCATGAAGGTCCTGGTCTGTCTCGGTCCTTAAGGGGATCTGGGGTTTTTAATCAGGTTGGCAATCAGATGAGCCAGTCTAGTGCAGTGGTCACCTTTGATCAAGTTCTTTTTATCTACACAAATATATAGCTGATCATTACTTATTCTGGAAATGCACTGTAGCACATCACTCAATACAAAAATGGAAACACACTACCCATATTTACAAATATATTAAGAATAAAGCCCTTGTTAATGATTACTACAGCTCCAAGACAACAAATCAATACATAATATGCTTATGACAAAACAATGTCATCATTATACTTAAGGACATAATACCCCATGCCTCCTCACCCAGCAAATCAACACAAAATCCCTGCGGATTAGCAGAATCTGTCATGTTTGCAAAGCTGATGTACTAGTCCACAGAAAGTAAGATAGAGAGTGTATTGTTCGTGAATAGGAAACCTGTGGCTCTGAGGTGCCACTGGACTACAACTCCCATCATTCTCAGCCGGTTAAAATTGGGGATAATGTGAATTATAGTCAACATCAGCTTAACTCATAGTCCAAGAACATGTGGGCAAAGAATGAGGTCAATAGCTGTGCAACACCAGTTGCGGAGCCACCTTGCCCCCACCCCGATACAAATGCGTGCCCTTGCAGCCTACCCCATCCCTCCATTACCTGATGCTTGATTCAGGTTGGATCTCCTGTGCCTCCTATTCCCAGCACTATCCCTGGGATCCCTCAGATCCTCGTCATCTTCATCCAGCCAGGCTTCAGCCATCAGCAAACAGAAAAATCATTGAGTTCAAGGGAAAAAAATGTAAAAAAAAACCAAAAAAAACACAATCCAACAATGATCCTCTTTCTCCCCCAAATCCAGATCAGGCCCAGATGTCAGTGTATGTGCTCTTTTTCTGAATACTGAAATCAGCATATGCCATATCCATCCATTCAACAGCACCCAGATCCTAGTCTCAGAGCCGTGCACCTGACCAGGCTTCTTTATGAGGGTTGCCCAGCCTTTTTCTTACGCTCTCCAGCCTGCCCTCTCTTGCCTGTGTCTCTTCCTCTGCACACAAACTTTGTGCTGTGTGTGTCCATGCATCCAGCAGGGCCTGCCTGCCTTGTCTGTGAAATGTCCCCAGGGGGGAGACAATGGGAAGCTAATGAGAAGAAGAAAACTCTTCCAGGCAGATGCTGTCTCGTCCCCCTTTTCTCCTTCCTTACACTTTCCTAAATATTCCGGTGTCAACAGGAAATTGTTCTATCGCTTTCCCTGTGATAGTAAAACAAAAGGCGGAGGGGGAGGAAGGAGGAGGTACCTGCAGTAAGAAGACGGGTGCAGGCATGTGTGAGAGAGAGGCCAGTCACAATCATTCTTCCACTGCCTGTGTGCTGGTGTATGCTGCAGGGGGAGAGGGATGGGAACATCTTGTGTACTGCACGTTTAATCATACATAGCCATATGCACAAATTTAAGACAAGTGCAAATTATGCCTTTAATCTCTTGATCTAAATGTTTCTGTTTAACCCCTTGATTTTCCGTTTTATGCGATTACCATTTGAGTGCCAGGGAGGTATGCAACACATTGCGTTTCATGCTCCCGATAGCAAAGGGTTAAACACCCTATTTGAATAAGCGGATATTTGTTTTAATTCATAACAGTGCATAAGGATTGTTATAAAATCACTTCTTTGTGTAATTGAAGCGATGGTGACAATTAGGTTTGGTGCTATTGGTATACTTGGGAACAGGGACAGTTTTCCATCTGAGGCCCCCTAGGTAAGGCATTCTTTAGCTCCACCTATGACCACACCCCCATTCCTCACATAGCCCTACCCCCAGATCCATCCACTGTTTTCTGACTCAGAAAAATACCTTTGGCCTATAATCAGGGCCTGATTTACATCTCAGGAGCCTGTAGGCACAGAAGTCTGAAGCTTCTACGCTATGGTTTGAGAGATATTGGGATTCAAAGTTCCTCCCCTTCTCCTGATGTCAGCGTCTAGCTGACAGCAGGAGATCCCGTCCGGGTAGCAGCAGGTGGCTCTGCAGCAGAGCCCAAATCGCATTACTTAATTTTTTTTTTTATTATTCATTGGAAAGGTCTACAAAGTGTGCTTACAATGAATGTATACTTTTGCAATAATGCGATTTCAACTTGAGTCATACAACTCTAATCTCCTGCTGTCAGATTTACAGCTAACATCAGGAAAAGCGGAGGGGGGGGATTTGAATCCCTATATCTCTCAAACCATAGCTGTTTGAGAGATAGGGTTTGGAGCATATCTATTATTATTTTAAACTCTACAAAACTGGAAATATTTTTTTGGGGACATTACTGTCCCTTTAAAGGTTCCCTGAGGACTGATTGGATAATCTCTGGGTTAGTGCAAATATTCACATAGTACCTAGAATCTACTTTCTTGGGAGTGTTAAGGGTTAATATGTCAGATCTCTGGGTGAGCACCTTTCATAAGTTTCCAGGTATTGCCACTGGTTTATTCCAGACTTGTTCCATTTTGTGCAATAATTAGGGCAGGGGCTTCCAACAAACGGCCAGCCAGACTCCAGAGGTTTATATTAAAAATAAAAATGTGTAACTAACTAACTAGCACACATGATCTAGCAGATGGCCAACAAGACCTAATCCTGTGCCTTCCAGTACCCTGTTGTTCAAAGATAAGTGTCTGTTAAATATTAGTATGGTCATTGCCTTGATCAGTAAATACACAAATGTTTTTGAATAGCAGACAGGTTATAATTCACCATAGTTGCCCTCACACTTTTGGCTTTCAGATGAGGTGGGGCCACTGCTGAAAAATGCACACCTGAAAAATGCACACCTGAAAAAGGTACTAGTTGCAGCAACAACAGTATTTCTAACAGCAGAGCGATAAAACACAACAGGCATAATCAGTCACTGTGGTTTAGTCCAGTGGGCCACAGAGAGGCCATTAAATCTAATAAATCCTAGCTAGACAGATACCCTGTAATATAAGAAATTAAAATACCCGAACTACTTCATATCCTCTTGAACGTAAGTGAAAGTCTTAGTTCCACCTAAAGCAGTGATTCTCAAACATTTAATGTTTTTGAAATCTTGAGTTTGAAATGAAATCCCTGTGGAACCCTGACAATTAACCCTTTGAGTGCCAGAGGGGTATGCAACACATTGCTCTTCAATTTATTGCATTCCCCTCTGGCACTCAAAGGGTTAAACTCTTTAATCCAAAGGATGCTACAATGGTCTCCAACAGGCATTAGTATCTGTATCAAATGTATCTGAATGAGAGTTTATACTGTTATGAGGCTAACGAGTATAAGGTAAACGTTTACAGATGATTGCATTTGGTAAATGTTTTTCTTAAAGTGCAACTGTTAAAGAAAAAGCCCACATCCACCTATATACCATTAACATTTTATACAACATTTTAAAATAAATACCTTTGTGTTCCTCCCACTCATTATCAAATTGCCCCTGCAGGCGATCTTGCTGTATTTAACACCTTGATTGTCAAAGATAGGACAAACTTTATAGTACTACCAAGATCTCATATAGAATTCTGTCATTACTTCCATACGAAAAGAGGATTGTTCTTTTACTGCAATTGGCTTCTGCAGCCTGCTTGGTAGCTGGTGGGTTAAATGAGTGATTGCATTGATTGCTTTCTCCTAGGAGTCAGTAGAAGTTCACTTTAGTCTTTCCTGTTTATTATTTCTTCATTTGGCAGGATTTTCTCATTATTGATCATTTTTTTGTTTCCCTATATAATATATAGCGTTGAAAGAGTTTGTGTAAAATGCGTTACAAACTGTACATCAAATAGAGAAATTGGTAATATAACAGGTAGGATAGTCACTGTTGCACATAAGAAAATTTTCCATCTTCAGATTTTCTTGAACCATTTTGAGTAGGGTGAGAAATGTGTTACATGTGGATGTAGGGAGAAGAGGCTTTTGGTAAACTCACCCTCATACCTGAGAACTTTTTCTTCTTGACTCCCCAGAGGGGAAGTCCTGTGGTGCCATTGGAGGAGATAAATGATGCAACTAGTGTCAAAGGGGGGTGGGGCTTAATTGAAACTGTGACAGGGTTAAGAAATGTAGTGAAAAATAGGCAGAATAGGCTTGGGAAGGAGGAGAAGAGGGCAGGGAGTGGGGGGGGTTCCCTGTTCCAGAAACTCCCCACATCCAGAGACTAAGCCTCTGCCCCTGAGATCTGCTAATTCAGAGTCAAAACCTGAGTCTTTGGGGCAAATCCTGAGAGTTCCCAGCTATGCTCACACTGGATCAATTGCTAAATGTCTTTAACCCTTTGATTGCAAAAGAGATGTAATATGCATTGCTCAAAATGGAAGGCAAAGGGTTAAATGTCTGGTGATGTGATGGAGAGGATGGAGAGAATATCTGTATGGCACGGGTAGCATTCTGTGACCCCCAAATCTAAGTGCTCACCAGATCCTTGTTGAAAGATTACATATCAGTCATGTATTGTGGACTTCCTATTGTAGTTCCTCTATGTGCAAAATATTCTTTTCCATTCATTAACAACTCGAGGTACGGGACTCAATAATTTAAAACCATTTATTTAATACTAGTGTAAAAGCCTGTATGCACTGGCCAAGGTCTGGGTGATGTTAACCCTTTGAGTGCCAGTGTGCCATTGCTTTGCAATGCGTTGATTACCCCTCTGGCACTCAAAGGGTTAAGAGACCGGTCCTGCTCTGCATCCTACCGCCGACGCAGGCATGCACTGTAGAAACTGCCCGAAAGCACAGAATGCTCCCAGCATTCCCTACTCCCAGCATTCCGTGCGTTCGGGCAGTCTCTACTGTGCATGATGGCTTCTGACAAACATCCTAGCAAATTATTATATAGGATAAATTTAAAAATACACCTTTCAATTGGGTGAATAAACAAAATGCGGTTCTATAATGAATAAAGTGACCCAACACATTTTGTGCCTCCTCTGTGCACTTAGCTGCAAAGTTCATGTAATAATACTATCAAACAGGGCAGATCAGGTGAGCTAGAGGAAGTCACTTGCTCCGGCTGTTCCAGCAGGGGACTGCATAGCACAAAAAAAAAATATTATTAGCCCATAAATAATTTCAATGTATAAAACACATGGTTTACTATTGAAGTGTCGCATTTAAAGTTTCGCGTCATAAAATGTTGCATGAATTTGGCCGCGTCATTTGAAGTGTCGTAATTAAAGTTTTAAGTGTCGTAATTAAAGTGTCGCAAATTCTACATTTTGCGTCATTCCGAATGGTGGATTCTCCATATCATGCATTAACATGTCGCAGCAATATGAGTGCAATAATGAAGCTTCATGGGTGCATTAAGGACGCAATATGGTTGCAATATTGGTGCATTAAGGATGCAATATGGGTGCAATACTGACGCTATATGGTTGCATTTAGGATGCAATATGGGTGCAATACTGACACTATATGGGGGCAATATGGATGCATTAAGGACACAATATGGGTGCAATAATGACCCAGAACCAACAAAACCAACCCAAAACCCAACCTTATGCACCAATTTTGCACCCATGTTGCATCCATATTGCACCCAGTTTGCGTCATTAATGCACCCATATTGCATCCTTAATGCTACGACATGTTAACGCACGATATGGTGAATGCACCATTCAAAATAATGCGAAATATAGAGTTTGTGACACTTTAAGATGCAAAACTTTAATTGCGACATTTCAAATGACGCTGCAAAAGACATGCGACATTTAATGACGCGAAAATTTAAATGCGACACTTCAAATGGATACCAAAACACATGTAGCACAACCTATAGCAAGATGTTTTAACACTGAGTGCCAAAGGGGTAAGCATCGCATTGCAAAGCAATGCGTTGCATATCCCTCTCGCACTCAAAGGGTTAAAATTGGCTTTTTTAAGGTGACAGTTTTAGTTTTAGCTTATAACTTCAGTGGTGAGCAACCTGAGGCCCTCCAGCTGTTGAAGATTAAAACTTTCATCATCCTTGACCAGCCAGCTGGTGGGGGATGATGGCAGTCCTCAACAGCTGGTGGGCCTCAGGTTGCCCACCCCTATATAGAGCTTTTTATACAGTTTCAGGGTACCACAAGTTTCCAAGGAACTTAGCTTGAGAACTACTGACCTAATGAGTTGCACAACTTCTACCTTTACTATTTGAGAGATCCATGGAATGCTACACCATTATATGCACCAGGCAGACATGTTTCAGACTTTTAAAGGAATGGTAACCCTTTATTCTGACTTTAAATATTCAGCAAGTACATAAGACTGCCTATATTTTTCTGTCCCATTTTCACTTATTTTTATGTCTTTCAGCATAAGCTAATTTGATCTCAGTTTACAGAGAGTTTTCTTGTTGACAGACGATCAAACATAGGTGTAATACAATATTATATTCTCTCTCTGCAGCACTGAGTGCTCTGTGTGTTTTTATATTGATTTTTTTAACACCTCTAGACATGTTATCATGCTTCCTGTCAGAGTGCTAGCTGCAAACAGATCCAGGTAGCTCACTGACATGTACATAGTTTGAAAAAAAAAAAAAAGCGTTTAGGAGATTTCACTGTACATAGTATGTACTTGCAGAATATGTAAAGTCAAAATATAGTGTTACAGTTCCTTTAACCCCTTAAAGGGATAGTAATACTTCGTTTTAACTTTATTTTATTTTGTAGGCATTAAAAAAACATGAAGAATGATATAAGTCTTATCTCTCAAACCTTTATGGTTTATGAGATATTCACAAGCAAAGTTCCCCTCCCCGCCCCTTTTTCCTAGTGTAAGCCATCTCTTCTCAAATGTGAGTCTGGTTGTATGACAGTACAGATAACAGAAGGGGACAATTTTCTTTGTATGAAAACAATGAAAGCCCTTCCCCCCTTGACAAGTTTTTCAGCTTTTTCTCTTATCTTAATAGAAGATTGTCCCTCTCTGCAGTCTACCTGGGCATCTCCCTTCTGATCTGGTGGAACAGGGAAGGTATACTTTGTTTGTGAATATCTCTTAAACCATAAAGGTTTCAGAGATAAGACTTATATCTTTGTTCATGTTTTTTTAATGCCTACAAAATAAAATAAAGTTAAAATGAAGTATTACTATCCCTTTAAGGACTGGTGACGTGTCAGGACCTTCGCCATAGTCCTTGAGAAAAGAACCATTGACAGTTCTGGCACGTTACATATTTTGTGCTCACAGCTCTCTGAGCACTAGCTGGGTCTGAAATTGACTTCTCCAAGACCGGAGCGGTCACTATCAGACTCTTCTTCTGCATGCCGATACACGTGATCAGCCATGTGTGCCTGCGCGCCGAACGTTGACAATGTGGTCCTTAAAGGGTTAGTAATGTCTAAAAAATACTATTCTTCATTTTGAAGAGGTTAAAAAGTTGGCTTGAATGCAAAAAAAAATGTATCTCTCAAACCGCTATAGTTTGAGAGATACATGCATTTAAAGTTTGTGATTTCCTGCTGTCAGCTGTAAAGCTGTCAGCAGGAGATCCATGTCGGCAGAGTCATTCGTTATCAATAAGGCGATTGCGGCTCTGCTGCAGACCCTCCATGTCGGCCGACACGGATCTCCTGCTGACAGCTTTACAGCTGACAGCAGGAAATCACGAACTTTAAATGCATGTATCTCTCAAATTATAGCGGTTTGAGAGAGATTTTTTTTGCATTCAAACCAATTTTTTAACCTCTTCAAAATGAAAAATAGTTTTTTTAGACATTACTAACCCTTTAAGGACCACATTGTCAACGTTCGGCGCGCAGGCACACATGGCTGATCACGTGTATCGGCATGCAGAAGAAGAGTCTGATAGTGACCGATAGCAAAGCAATGTGTTGGATACCTCTCTGGCACTCAAAGGGTTAATCACGTAGACTGAAGACTGGATTCTGCAGCAGCTGCATGCCTTGCTGACCTCTGTTATCATTACAATAATGAATGAAATGCAATCCAGGGCAGCATGGCTCTTCTGTACTTTCAGACTTAAACATCTAACATAGTTCTGTGTTTGTAAGTGTGTGATAATGTACCCAGATGTCCTCACTACTGTGAGAAAATGCAGGTTTCTGTTTATTCAGCTCATCTGCTTGGCAAGTAGTGTTTATCCCTTGATCCTCTTTTAACCTATTAAGGACTAGAGGGGTGCACAATGCATTACTCTCCCCTCTTGTCCTTAAATTAACTTCTTGGATGCTAGAGTGTTGGGAATCACTCTACCATTCACAGAGTTAAAGGGATAGTAATACTCTGTTTTATCTTTTTTTAATGCCTACAAAATAAAATAAACATGAAGAACGATATGTCTTATCTCACAAACCTTTATGGTTTGAGAGATATTCACAAGCAAAGTTTCCCCTCACTGACCAAAATGGTCAAGTCTGCCATCTAGCTGTCAGATCTGGAATCCGGTCCGCAGATCAACCGGTGGCTCTTCAGCAGAGCCAAGATCACAAGATATAAAAATAAATATTTCATTGGAAGGGTGTAAAAAGTTTGATTGCAAACCAGGCACACTTTGTAGACTATTCAAATGAATTATTTCTTCTTATATCTCGCAATCTCGGCTCTGCTGCTTCTCTCTCTCTTTCTCTCTCCCTTCTCTCACTCTCTCTCTCCCCTCTCTCTTTCTCCCTTCTCTCTCTCTTCTCTGTCTTCTCTCTCTCTTTCACTCTCTCCCTTATCTCCCTTCTCTCTCTCTCTCCCTTTTCTCTCTCTCTCTCCCCCTTCTCTCTCCCTCTTCTCTCTCTCTCTCCCCCTTCTCTCTCCCTCTTCTCTCTCTCTCCCTCTTCTCTCTCTCTCTCCCTTCTCTCTCTCTCTCTCTCCCTTCTCTCTCTCCCTCTTTCTCTCTCTCTCCCTTTCTCTCTCTCTCTCCCTCCCTTCTCTCTCTCCCTCCCTTCTCTCTCTCCCTTCTCTCTCTCTCTCCCTTCTCTCTCTCTCCCTTCTCTCTCTCTCTCCCCCTTCTCTCTCCCCTCTCTCTCTCTCTCCCCTTCTCTCTCTCTCCTTTCCCTCTCTCTCTCCCTTCCCTCTCTCTCTCTCCCTTCTCTAACTCTCTCTCTCTCCCTCCCTTCTCTCTCTCCTTTCCCTCTCTCTCTCCTTTCCCCCTCTCTCTCCCCCTTCTCTATCTCTCTCTCCCTCCCTTCTCTCTCTCTCTCTCCCCTTCTCTCTCTCCCCCTTCTCTCTCTCTCCCCCTTCTATCTCTCTCCCTTCTCTCTCTCTCTCCCTTCCCTCTCTCTCTCTCTCTCCCTTCCCTCTCTTTTTCCCTTCTCTATCTCTCTCCCCCTCTCTCTTCTCTCTCTCTTCTCTCTCTCTCTCTCTCTCTCTCCCTTCTCTCTCTCTCACTTCTCTCTCTCCCTTCTCAGTGGGTCAATGATGCTAGGAAAGGGAGAGAGAGTAAACTCAGGTCCACCTCTCAGCTCAAGACAATGACACTTATGCAGGCGACATTCTGATGTCTCTACACATAAGCCTGCGACACCTTCTCTTTTAAGACCTCACCCCCTAGCCCATTCAGCTGTTACTATTGGCACACATTGAATGTAATTCCAAAATCTACACTTGTTTAAACTGGGCTCTTAAGCTTATTTAATGTCAGAGGGTTTCCATGTATTGAGAAGTTATTCAGTGTAGACCTTCCTAGCATTAAAAGGGTTAAAAGTTAAATTTAAATCAACTAGACTTTTTATTTGTCCACTATGGTAAAGTTGGTTTGCACCAGAATTGTACTTCTTCATAGAGCCCTAAATGTACCAGTTAGTTTACAATACCAGGGATATGTCAATGGAGCCACACTGCATTATGCACTACTGATTGATGTTATGTGAGAGATGAAGGTATCCAAATATAAACTGGGTTTAAAGGAATACTAACACATCATAATAATAATTCCCATACTTATTTAATCAGTTATTTAATCTGGGAAGAAAATCGTAACTGCCTCTATGAATCCATTCTGGTTGCAATAGCTTGTATCATGTCCATGGAAAAAAAAAAAATTCTGGTCTCCTTCACTTACATAAAGAGCCGTCAACAGGTCATGAAGTAACCTACATCTTTTTAGCACAAGTGGTGCATTGTACTGCTTGTCTCTGCAGCTCCTGCTCCTTCTGCAGCCTTTCCTTCAGCTGCTAGTTTGAGCAGCTTTTAATTTCTAGCCCCTGGCAGTGTTTCAGTATGATCACTTTTTCCCTTCCCAGACACTGTAGGTAGCAGTGGAACAGGATCTCAGGGAGAGGGCTCTCAGAAGACCTTTCTCCCAGAGTAAAGGATTCTTAGAATTTTGGATCAGATCAGGCTTGTGCACAAGAATTGCAATGTATCCATAAGAATAGGCATGAGTCTATATATGGTCTTATTTCTCCCATTCTGTTTCTTGGGCTCTTCTATATTTAAGGACTTTAAAAGTCCTAAAGGTCTGCGACAGGTCTTGATTTTCCTTGGATACATTCCCAGAGATTTGTCCAGGAGTAAGAGCATCCCCTGAAGTGGTGAGGAATGTTTATTTCTATGCTGGAAAACTTTTACCAGAGATGCCAGGAAGACAGTCTGGGGAGCCTACTATTCTACTTTACTGATTCAGCAAACCTGGTCAGATATGGGAAGCAAGAGTCCATCCAAGTATCGGGAGCTTCAGGTTTTTTAGAGGGCCCTCAGACATTGGTATTTAGACCTGAGAGGCACACTGTTCACAGTCAGACAACAGAACTACCATGGCTTATCTCAAGCAGAAACCAGGAACACCTTGAAACACCTGGAACACAAGATATGTTCCAGGGCAGATGTGAATCTATTCATTCTATTAATAGCTCCTACTTTCCAGATGGACTTCCTGAACCAGCTTCCGATCCTTCCTGGAGAATGTTCTCTGAACACAGAACTTTTCTCTCAGATAATTTCAGCTTGGAGGAATCCAAGAGATAGACCTTTTGGCAACAAGGAAATCTCAAGGTGCTTTTCTCTATGTCAGAGTCAACCTTCCAGGGATTAAAGAGATGGCACAGATGGAATTTCAGTCTGGCCTACGTATTTCCTCCTAACCGGTTGATCTGGGAACAGACCACCTTAATCCTGATAGCCCCATTCTGGCCCAGGAAAGCATTGTTTACATAACAATGATCCGATCATTGAGGTCACCTTGGAAGCTTCCACAGACTACCAGTCTCTTACATCAAGGTCACAGCAATGTCTCTAGACTAGACCAAACAGCAAGGATGTTGAAAGAGCAGCCTAAATGATATGTTGCTTACAAAATCAGTAATCAACACTTTATTCTCATACTTGGAGGTACTCTCAGCTAATGTTTCATTTACTTTTGACGTCCTTCAACAAGGTCTCTCTAGGAGATTGAAACCATTTACCTTAAAAGTCCATATTTCGGCACATAGTGCTGTCGGAAGTTGAGAGATCCTACTCTAATGGAGAGATCTGTAATGGTTGCCTCAAGGTTTAGTCCTAGCGTTCCTGTTTCTCTTCCTCCTTAAGACCATACGCTGGTATCAAACAGGCTGATGTCCTCTCCATTTGTGTAAGTGGGATAGATCTCTGGAAATGCTTATGCTAAAGACCATGTTTCTGATTGCTATTACTTTTACAGCCAGGAGAATCCGAGAACTTTGGGCACTTTCAGTCCAAAATCTTACTGTTTTTTCTTTGAAGGCAAATGTTTTCTTAGACTGCCAACATAATTTGCACCTAAGGTCATTTAATTCTGCACTGTGAGCCCTATTGTTTAGAAACAACTGTGTGTGTGAGTATGTGTCACTGCATGCCAGTCTGGCTGATGTGGACATACCCTCGTACTGCAGCCTGCATAACAAGGGTAGTCAATTGTTGGACTCCAGCCACTACAGACTAAAACTGCCTTCATCCCCAACCAAACAATGACTGGTTGGGGATGATGGGAGCTGTAGTCCCAAGAGCTGGAGTTCCAACAATTGACCACCTTAGGTATGGTACAGCAGATGGGAAGGGAGAGACTGACACAAGCATACCAGCTTACCTGCCCAGCCCTGTCACGCTACCCTCTTCTTTATTGAACCCAGGTTATTTTTAGTGTCCTTTATTCAAGCAAAAGAATGTTAAGTGTGTTAATTTTTCACTGTGCATTACTCCACGCCACTGAACACTATGGGAATTAACAATTTCATTTGTGATTACATCTATGAAAGTTTACGCTCGGGAAACAAGTATGTTTCAGTAAAACAGGACACTGTATGCAGATAAACAGCAGACATATGTTTGCTCATATTATTATGTCACATCTAAGAATAAGGAGGCCAGCCTCCCCTTTAATGCAGAGCACTTAAGATATGCACATTCTAAAGGGCTGAATAGAATCTGTACAAATAACCAGGCTGATGGGTGAAATTCAGGAGCAAACCAAATACACCCTCCAGATCCCTGTTGATATAAAAGGGCTTTTAATACTCCGAAAGGTAGAAAGATTGCTGCAAACCTCTCACGGGCTAACACCTCATTTAGACCAGTGAGACAAATAAGAAAATGCACTTCAACTATATATATATAATTGTTTATTATTATTGTGAAAAGGGTATGATTTTAACGGCATTGTGGCTTTATCTTTGATTGGCTTGTGTCAAGTAAACCGCGACGGACAATGCAGAGGTGAATAACCCTAAGAATGAACTACTGGATGAAGGTCAAACCCCTCCAACAAGGACCAACGGTGGTTGCCTAAAAGAAGTTTTGCTGCGGCCGAGCCGTGTAAAGGTGCTAGCCGCGAAGCTAGATTGGCCCCCTCATGTTGAGCCGAAGGAGACCCGCAATAACTCCCTTTAAGCAAACTATACTACCTGATTCTCAGGGAGGAACAATCTCCAGTAGGAACAAACTGACTACTTACGCAGGCTGAGCAGGATTCAGGAACACTGGAACAGAACACATGATCCAGAAGTAGGTCCTGGAGAAGATAGCAAGGTATCGATCCAGCTGGAGAGACGTCAGTAAACAGGCCAGGTCATACACAAGAAAACAATAGAAGACAGAACTGAGGCAGAAGAGTAGTCCCTAAAACAAGCCAGGTCATACACAGGAATCTGATGAGTATAGGGCTGAGAATGAAGAGTGGTCACAAGCAGGCCAGGTCATACACAGGTATACAGATATATAGAACTGAATATCAACAGGAACATTTGGGCAGACTAGAACCAGGCTCAGGATGCTATACTAACGCATCTGAGAACCAGGAGCAGCCTATCACAGTGCCCGTGATCCTTCTGTCACTCTCACTCGTGTTGCGCTCCTATTGGCTGAGCCTGTTTGGCCCACTCATTGTGACCTTTTTATGCCTGGCCTTTGGCACCTCTCAGGTGCCCTTTCGTGGTGTTCCTGAGCCAGTATTGCTGTGCTGTGTTCCAGTGTTCCTGACTCCTGTGTACTGACTTGGCCTGTTTTGACTATGCTCCTGTGTTCCTGCTCCATGATCCGACCCGGCCTGGCTGACGTTCCTGCTTGTGACCTGATCTGGCTTGTCTGAGAATCCTGCTCTGTGATCCGACCTGGCCTGGCTGACTTCCTGCTCCGTGACCTGTACCGGCTTGCTACTGACCCCGCCAGCGTTCCAGCTTCCTGCTGTCACCGAGGCGACATTCTGACTATCGCTTGTGGATGTGGCAGGGCTGATTGTGAGCCTCCGTTAACCCGTGCAGAGCTGTACCCCTATTTGCTGAAGCCTCCGTTAACCCGTGCAGAGCTGTGCTCCTGGTTGCTGAGCCTCCGTTATACTGTGCAGAGCGGTGCATCTATTACTGAGCCTCCATTCACTTGTGCAGAGCTATAGCTTACTCTTACACTTGCAGAGCCGTTACCTTTCAGCCGCTATTACTGCTGAGGCCTTGTATAGGCGGCAGCTCATTCTGACATCTTGCAGTATAGTCGGTCTCCGTTACTGTGCCCGTGGGAGGCGTGATTGGCTCTAGCTCGTTCTGTGCTATTCTCCTTGATACGCCCGGTGGGGCTATTGGCTTAAGCTCTTGCAGTGCTATACAGTTGTCTCTGTTACTACGCCCGTGGGGGCTATTGGCTCACGCTCTTGCTATCCAGTTGCCTCCGGTACTACACCCATGGGGGCTATTGGCTCAAGCTCTTGCAATCCAGTTGCTTCCATTACTATGCCCATGGGGGCTATTGGCTCAAGCTCTTGCAATCCAGTTGCTTCCGTTATTACGCCCGTGGGGGCTATTGGCTCAAGCTCTTGCAATCCAGTTGCTTCCGTTACTACGCCCGTGGGGGCTATTGGCTCAAGCTCTTGCAATCCAGTTGCTTCCGTTACTACGCCCGTGGGGGCTATTGGCTCAAGCTCTTGCAATCCAGTTGCTTCCGTTACTACGCCTGTGGGGGCTATTGGCTCAAGCTCTGGCAATCCAGTTGCCTTCGGTACTACGCCCGTGGGGGCTATTGGCTCAAGTTTCTCTGCAGGATTCTGGCCTCAGTTCCCTTTTGCTGAAGCAGTTATCTCTGTCTTATGGACTTAAGGTGTTGCATCAACTAACACCACACACTGCCTCATTACCACCTTGGGCGCGCCAAACACCACAACAGAGACTGACTGATTACTTGTGTTCTCTGTATATTTGTGCCTGTCCTGTGACAGTATATGTAAAGTTCATCAAACAGTATACTGGGCACCTATAAGCCTTATCTTACTATTATTCTGTGTTGCCTATAGAGGGTGATCTTTTTATTTTTATTTTTGTTTAATAAAACTGTATTTTATTCTAACCTGCTGGTCTCAGTGTCTTGAAAACCGTTACACAGCCTGTATTTGAAGCCGCAACCCGGAAGCGAAGGAGCAGCGTGCTTAGCAACAGGGAATCAGCTGACCCATTGCTAGGAATGACGCCGGCACCCGACGGAGCCACGAAAGAAAGCTGAGGTTGCGGCGGCAGGCAGCAGCACTGGACGTGACAGCTTGCCTGGCCTTGGTATTGCCTTTACTTGTAGTTTTTAGTGGGGGGTGGAATGGACCTATAAGAGGGGATTGGTTGTGATTTTCCAGTCCTTTTGGTTCATCATCCACTCACTGCAGATGATTCCTGTATTGTATACTATCTGGAGGTAAATAAAGGGAATCTGCTAGGCTGGCCAGCAAGATCATCCCTATAAACCTGAGCACCTATGAAAATTGCCTTCAGCTGGCTTGCAATGAGTATTACTAAGCTGCAATGGCTTCCCTGTACTCATGCAGCAGACAGTTTTCATAGGTGTCCAGTTTTAAAGTAATAGTAATGTCCTGTTATGTAAACTCTATATATAATACTCAATGCTCAATAAGTTTATCGCTATGATTAGTTTTGCACAGCGTTCGTTCATTGTTAAGATATTACCTATCAAAGTTTACTGGCAATGGAAGCCCGGGGCTCCATCTTTAAAATCCCTTTGATCCAGTGTGTGCTCCTTAAATTGCTCTCTTCGATGCGTGCTCCCATGAAATACCCAATGGGAGGGGGTAAAGTGCTCCTTCCCTGCTGGCAACATCACTCCAAGCTCCAGATAGACTTTGTGCCTCTACATGCTCCGTTGTGTCGGCCGACACCAAGTCAGCTCTAACAGACTTACAGGCACCTTGATGAAAAGGGGCTGGAGGGGAAGACTTTAACAAGGATTTTTGGACAAACGGTACAGGTACAGACATTACAAACAGGGCCAAACCTACTTAAAAACTGTAATGAATCAAACTAGGGCACATTTTATTGGACATTACTAACACTTTAAAGGGTTTGCATTTAAAATGGATGGAGACTGTGAAGAACAGGGCAGAGAGTGACCAGAACTGGAAGTGAAATGGGAGGAGTTACAAGAGGACTCCAAAAGCCCTGAGAATTAGTCTTTGTCCCTGAAGACCCGGTAATTAAAAGAGCAGTAAACTTAGATGCAATAGCGCTTTTCCTGCTCAGTAAAACAAGTGTGCTCCCTCCGTTGTCAGTTGTTTTATTCAACAGTTCAAATAATCAGGAAGTGGAAAAAAAAAGCATTTTCTTCCTGAAAATTCTAATTAAAAGCATGAATCCATAGTTTCTAACACATTCTATGGAGAACTGTTAGTCATTGACTTTCCTCTCAAATAGAATGTAACATAATAGCTAATTGGAATTTGACCACTAGAGGGCACTGTTAATATAAAAACACAGGTTCAAACGGCAATAACTCGGAAAATATGCATCTCTCAGCAGTGGGAGTAGCCTTATTTTACTCAACAAGAAAAGCCATACAATATTTTTATTTTCTCATAACAAAAGTTTTTAAGTATAAAAACTGCATCTGCAGGTCATATCAAGAGTATGTTGGGGGAAGGAAAGGTTACCTACTCCTGTTCTAGTGAAGCATTCATTGCAATAAATGACGAAAAAAAGAGGGTAGAAAACCAAGGAGGTTTATAGAAACTACTCTGGATGAACCATCCCAGTTTAATATGGTACATCAGGGTGCTCAAAACCCAAGGGAAGAGATTCGTTCAGTACTGTAATACTCTGAGGTAATAGGGACATTAAAACTCAACTTTTAATAATTTAGTAATAAACTAAAATAGCTCAAAAAATCACATATAAGTTGTCATGTGATAAAAACATAATTAAATGCGAAAATCCGTGGCTGACATTTTATTTACTCAATGAAGGTGTTTAAAAGACCAAACAAAAGGGTGGTATTCAGTGTAGTTATTGCACCTGAATATGTTTAAATGAACCAGTTGCTGTATAGATATATAGTTAATACACTTAGGTCTCCCAAGAAGACCTAGGTCTACCACCCTTTTGTTTGGTCTTTTGTACACCTTCATTGAGTAAATAAAATGTCAGCCACGGATTTTCAAATGTAATGATGTTTTTATCACATGACAACTTATATGTGATTTTTTCTTTTTTTTTTTTTAGCTATTTTAGTATATTACCTAATAAAAGTTGAGTTTTAATGTCCCTATTATCTCAGAGTATTACAGTACTGAACAAGTCTCTTCCCTTGGGTTTTGAGCACCCTGATGTACCATATTAAACTGGGATGGTTCATCCGGACTAGACTCTATAAACCTCCTTGGTTTTCTATCCTCTTTTTTTCCTTATTTATTGTTTTATATGTTTGTGACTTGCAGTACAAACTATTATAATATATGCACATGTATTGAAGCATTCAATGCCAAAGACACTTCATTAGAGACGGGCCTTTCCCTTTTCAATATGACATACACATTTTAAGCTGCATGCCTCTTGTATTAACCCCTTGAGTGCCAGAGAGGTATGCAAAGAAAAATACATTTCTCACTGAAAGCAAAAGTCTGGCAATCATAACAAAAATTGTTTATTTCGCAAATAATTCAAAGCAAAACCACTAATTAATTACATGCATACGGACAGGCATTGTATAGAAGTGAAATTTTGATTCTCCTGTACTGTAACAAGTACAGTCTGATCATACCTTTTCCTGTTTGGATACTTTCCAGAACCATTTCTGATTGCAAAATACATAGCGCAAACCAACTGCACTATAGGGGGATACATGAAAACTCTCATTGATTTACATTGGAATTTTAAAGTGATAGTAATGTTTCATAATAAAAGCAGCTCTAATTAATCATCAAGTATTTGGGCCTTGGAGAGTGTTATTTCAATTCTGTCAAAGTTGTAGTTCAAGAGTAATTGAAAGATAAAGTATCTCCTCCTGCCCCTTTTACTGATATAACACTTCTCAGCTCAGAGCAGCAAGGAAGTGCTCAGGTAGGTTGCAGAAAGGGGCAATCTTCAATTAAGATAAGGGAAAAGGCTGAAAAACCTGTCAATAGGGGCAGAGTTTTCATTGTTTTCACAGTAAGAAGATTGTCCCTTGCTGTTATCTGTCTCATCAAGCAACCAGATTCCACATCTGAGATGAGCAGTGTTACACTTGGTAAAAGGGGTGAGAGGGGGAATTTTATTATTCTATTAATCTTGAACTACAAGTCTGACAGTACGGAAATAGCACTCTCTATGGCTCAAATACTATGAAGATTAATTGGAGCTGCTGTTTTTGTTAAACATTACTATCCCTTTAACCACTTAAATACTAGAGAAGTCTCTAGTAAAATACAAAGAATGCGTGGGAGTGTTATCTAGCATTCAAGGGGTTAAAAGCCCCATTTATATCTAGAGGAATTTGAAAATTTTTCTCCCATATATTTTATATGGTTTGCTCTGAGGAGAAATTCTGGAGCAAACCAATTGCACCATAGGGGAGAAATAAACCTTCCCATTCAGCTATGTGGCATTTTAACCCCTTGAATGCTAGAAAGGTCTCCATCGTATTGCACAGCAATGCACTGGAGACCTCTGTATCATTTGTGGGGTTTAAAACCCCATTTAGAGCAAATAAATTATTTCTCCACTTTGATACAGATGGTTTGCTCCAGAATTAATTTATTTCTATGAAAAAGGACCATTTTGTAAACTGTGGCCCTTTTGTCTTTGTACAGGTAGCACCCTTTTGGCTGCACCCTGTTTTACCTCTTGGTGTGGCACTCTTCCTGCTGACTCACTCTGAAGATCATGGGCTTCTGCACTGTTGTGGGGATAGGCCAGGACTGAATGTATCACCAAATCACCTCAACAGGGTGGCTTTTAAAGAACTGTAATTCCCTACAAGACTAATACATATATACACACAGTGAATAAAACCAGTCTGTAGCTGTATTAAAGGGATAGTAATGCTTACTATGGAAAGCAAAATATATATTCATACCTGGGAACTCTCTGGTTCTGCCCTGGATGCTCCAGTGTTTAGAGTTAATTACCAGCTGTCTGGGGCCTGAGGCTGATTCGCTGGTGGTGGTGAATTTCCTGTGAAACTCTGGCCACTTCTCCTCCTACCCAGCCTTTTCCACCCATTTTCCACTCACTTCTCCTCCTTCTCAGCCTTTTCCTCCTACTTTCCACCTACTTCTACTCCTTCCCAGCCTTTTCCTCTCACTTTCCACCTTCTTCACCTCCTTCCCAGCCTTTTCCTCCCACTTTCCACTCACTTTTCCTCCTTCCCAGCCTTTTCCTCCCACTTTCCACCCACTTCTCCTTCCCAGCCTTTTCCTCCTACTTTCCACCTACTTCTCCTCCTTCCCAGCCTTTTCCTCTCACTTTCCACCTACTTCACCTCCTTCCCAGCCTTTTCCTCCCACTTTCCACTCACTTTTCCTCCTTCCCAGCCTTTTCCTCCCACTTTCCACTCACTTTTCCTCCTTCCCAGCCTTTTCCTCCCACTTTTCACCCACTTCTCCTTCCCAGCCTTTTCCTCCCACTTTCCACTCACTTCTCCTCCTTCCCAGCCTTTTCCTCCCACTTTCCACTCACTTCTCCTCCTTCCCAGCCTTTTCCTCCCACTTTCCAGCCACTTCTCCTCCTTCCCAGCCCTTTCCTCCCACTTTCCACCTACTTCTTCTCCTTCCCAGCCCTCCCCCCCCCCACTTTCCACTCAATTCTCCTCCTTCCCATCCTGTTCTGTCCAATTCACAAGTACAATGCCAAGAAGACCTGTCCGTCAATTTTAGCTCCATCCCTTTGTGAGACAAATTGCGTAATGTACATAATAAGGACCAGAGTAGCGTGCAACACATGGCACCATTTCCTGAGAAATAATGTACAAAGTATGCACTGATAAAGTAGTATAACCCTTTGAGTGCAACACTTTAATGGGTTAACCCTTTGAATGCCACTCAAAGGGTTAAAGCAATAACAATTTGAGTCTCTGATGACTTTCAGGACAAAGGGGCCTCGCCCTTCCAGACACTTGGATATTCTATAAAATACACACAGAATGTAACATTTTTACATTCCAAACATAACTGAGTTTCTTTCTTCTGCTGTTAGCATTTTCTCTCGCTCATGAGTACTTGCCATAGTTGTCACATTCTGAGTACCGTAATGACTGAAGCATCTTGGCTTACTCTCAGCATAGTTTGTTAACCTAGTCAGAATAAAGAGATTATCTTTGGAATTTCTAATTTTCTTGACTGTAAGACCTGTACCAGCCTCCATGATCTGCCACAAATCTCCCACAACACACAACAACCATAAAAAGACATGCACAATGAGATTAGAGATAAGTGACCATGGCACAGTTATCAGACACCCAGACCAGCCTTCAAATCTATCACCAATCATAATAAATAATTATTATCACCAAGACTTGTGTTTACCCCAGACCCCACCTTCGGTTCAGCATGGAACCCTTGCTTTACTGAATTGACGTTTCGGCCAGACCTGTGGCCTTTATCAAGATTACAAAGCAAGAGACAAACGTGCCCTTATTTGCCCAATTTACAAATGAACCTGCGAGAATGACAAAATTAGTGTGTCTCTAACTGAATAATACATATAATAAGCTCACCTTGCGCGGCAGATTAATTGACAATGCCAAAATGATGAAACCAGTTAATTAAAAACATGTACATAAAGTGAAACAATATATAATGTATAGGTTGCATGTGTGTGGCCAAAGGAAGATACAAAAAATATATATTGTATAACAAATGTAACTATTCACTCAGGTGGCACCATAAGCATGGTGTCGACATCAATAGTAATAAATCAATCGGATCCACTGATGAAAATAATATGCAAAAGATATAAAAGATGAAGGATAGAAGATAAGGATAGAAGATATAACAAATGTGGATCATATGGACTAATCCAGTATTGGCAGCATGAATTGCTCCGGAGCAATATATATATATATATATATATATATATATATATATACACACAGTACTGCTCAAAAGTTTTAGGCAGGTGTGAAAAAAATGCTTTAACGTAAGAATTCTTTCAAAAAAAGAAATATTTCTATAGAAATGCATAGTGAGGGGACAGAAGAAAACTCTAAAGCAAATCAGTACTTGGCATGACCACCCTTTGATGTCCGTTGCTTCTCTCTCTCTCCATGTAATCCCAGACAGACCAGATGATGATGAGATCAGGGCTCCGTGGGGGCATGCCATCACTTCCAGGACTCCTTGTTCTTCTTTACGCTGAAGATAGTTCTTACTGACTTTGGGTGTATGTTTGGGGTCATTGTCATGCTGCCGAATAAATTTGGGCCAATCAGATGCCTCCCTGATGGTATTGCATGATGGATAAGTATCTGCCTGTACTTCTCAGCATTGAGGAGACCATTAATTATTACCAAATCCCCAACTCCATTTACAGAAATGCAGCCCCAAACTTGCAAGGAGCCCCCCACTAAGCTTCACTGTTGCCTGCAAACACTCATTCTTGTACCGCTCTCCAGCCCTTCGACAAACAAACTACCTTCTGCTACAGTCAGATATTTCAAATTTGGACTCCTCAGTGCAGAGCACCTGCTGCCAGTTCCTGCGTTTTTGTGCATAGTTGAGTCATTGGCCTTGTTTCCACGAATGAATACCACTCCTGACCAGACTTCTCCGGACAGTAAATGGGTGTACAAGGGTCCCACTGTTTTCTGACAATTCTGAGCTGATGGCACTGCTGGACATCTTCTGATTTGTGAAGGGAAGTAAGCATGATGTGCCTTTTATCTGCTGCACTAAGTTTCCTTGGCCGACCAGTGCGTCTTTGATCCTAAACATTGCCAGTTTCTTTGTGCTTCTTCAAAAGAGCTTGCAGAGCACATCTGGAAACTCCTGTCTGCCTTGAACTTTTTGCCTGGGAGAGACCTTGCTGATGCAGTACAACTACCTTGTGTCTTGTTGCTGTGCTCAGTCTTGCCATGGTGTATGACTTTTGACATTAAACTGTCTTCAGCAACCTCACCTTTTTAACTGAGGTTGTTCCTCATCCAGTTTTATTCTCCTACACAAGACTTTCTGTTTCAGTTAATGATTGTGTTTCAACCTACATATTAAATTGATGATCATTAGCACCTGTTTGGTATAATTGTTTAATCACACACCTGACTACATGCCTACAAGATCCCTGACTTTGTGCAAGTGTATCCAGAAGTATTGATACTGTTTTGAAGGCTAAGGGTGGTCATGCCAAATATTGATTTGTGTTAGATTTTTCTTCTGATCTCTCACTATGCATTTTGTTAATTGATAAAAATAAATATTAATATGTCTATTTTGCCTAATATATACACACCATGCCATCCAATTCCATGTATGGCCAGATTTTCTAGAAGGCTGGGCCCAGGACTAACCAGCCTGTTGTGATACATTTTAATTAAAAATAAGAACTAAATTGTGGCTAAAACCAACAGCTAGCTAAGCCTGTCTTTTCTATACAATATGATAATGTAAAAATTAAACATATGCAACATATCAAATTCTGCTGAGAAAAGTAGATAAAACCCCAAACCAATAAGAAAACTAGGTAGAGAGGGATGCCGCTAATAGCACAAGTTCCCAAGAGGAACTTCATTCTTTGTGGGATCTTATATATGCTAACACCATCACTTCATCTGGCTAACCAACTCACTCTGTCATACGTACAAAAGTAAGTCTTGCTAGAACTTTCAGTGAGGATGACCCTCTCTTAAATAATGGGGCAGTATGGAGGAAAGCAGACATGGCACAATTGATTGAGCCTTCAAATGTATCATCCATCATAATAAATAATTATTAACACCAAGACTTGTGTTAGTGCAGTCCTTGTTGACCCAATTACTGGGGAGCATGTAACTTATGAAAGTAACCTGAATGGTGAGCAAATCTAGACCTGACCAGGTCATTTATAAGGTTGCCATCCCATGCCATATAGAGCCAAATTTTCTAGATGGCTGGCCCTAGATCTGACCTGCTACCAGAAGGACACACCTATTGAGGACTCCTTCCATCCCCTACAAACAGAAACAATGCCCTTTCTATGTTGTCTTGCAGTCCACAAAGAAAGATATCAAAACCAATATCTGTAAACTGTTACAGTCTGATCTCATCAAATTATCTGTATGCTTCTCCAACTGGCAGTGCCTGACTACCACATGTACAGTCTTCCAAATATAACTAGAAACCATTGTGGTCAGGTGTCTCCTACACCTGCCTATGGCTCTGGGTTCCCCGTCCAATACTTTCTAGCTAACACCGCTCACTAGACAATCAGATGGAATTAAAACCATCAATATATTTAATAGTTTGGATCTTGTCTGTATTATTAACACAACCTAAATCAATGTATTACCACCACAACTGCATCCTGAATTCTTCCTCTAACAAAAACAACCTTTGGCAAAATCTGATACCATTGGAGGCCACTGATTCCCAACCAGTTAACCAAAACAGATTCAAACCCCAAATTCATGTCTATGACCCAAGTTCCTACTCTTTCAGTCACCCAATGAATTTATGAATGCTCACAGATCCAAACCGCCATTGGAAGATGACATAAGGAACAAATGAAAAAAAAACTTAATGTACCTAGAGAGGCCTAACATAAACAATAAAACGATTTGTCTTCCAACACCCAACTGACTGAACTAAATTATCATTGAGGCCAAGCATGCATGCATTTCTAAAAACAGCATAAAACTTGATAAAGCATGAAGGAAGAACCATACATATGGGTCAGAACATTAACACCTTCACTTCTCAGGGTGAAAATGTAGCCATTTTCCACCAATAGCCCTAATAGTAATTTGTTCTCCCCACCCAATATATAGACGTAAGCAGCCAAAGATTATTCCATTCATGATTTACTGTAACTTCTCTGAAACCAAGATTGGCTAGGCTGACAGCCTTGTATTCTTTGATGCCAAGGCCACCAGTCTTCTTTTGTGGTGGTTACAAACAAGCCTATTCTCAGTATTTCAATATCAGCCTTGAAAAGAGATGCCTCTAAAACTGGCAACCTAACTCAAAGCTAGTAGGCCCATATCAAAGCCTTGCTGTACATTCCACTACCTGTATAACTCAATATGTTATTCCAATCCATTCAGCTCCTGCTATACACTTTCCACAACCACATTGATACCAAGTCTTTATCAAACCTTGCAAGTTGTCAGAACCTAGGCTTCATAAGAAATCTGGCATCTCGAACCAGCAGTATCTGCATGTAGCTCCAGTCTCTAGAATTCTTCCAAATGTAAATGAGAAAATGTATCAGCCAACTTGTTCTCAACAACTGGTGCATGCTTGGCCCTAAACCAAGCAGCGCAATACTACGTACCTCAAGAAGTTAACTTCTAGTAAAGATTTTATGATATATTATTAGTCGTGACTACTATGACTTCATTTGTCAGTTCAAAAAACAATACTCTTGTCATGCAGCTTGAAACCCCACAACTCCACCGCCATCACAACAGGATAGAGCTCTAGCAACATCAAATTCTTGATAAGCTTGGACTGTCTCCATGCCATCACCCAAGATTCTGCAAACCACCGGCCATCCAAATAAGCACAGAAATACACCAAACCACCTGCATCTGAGAACAGAGCTAAAGCACTACTAGAAGTCTTCTTGGCTAGCGAACAAGATCTACCATTAATGCCAGCCAAAGTGGCTTGCCACACCTCCTAATCCTCATTTATTTCTCTGGTTTAAAAAAATTACTGGGTTGACTGACTACCTTGACAGCTGAAGACAAGTGATGACAGAATAGCCTGCACATCAGCGTTACCCTAAAACAAAGGCGAAGTGATCAAGCAGCGACTTAAGCAGCTGCAGCCTGACTTTACTAGCTCCTCAAAATCAGCAAGCACCGCTTGCTGAAATTATCCTATGTCAGTCAAACTTTATCAAGCCAGAGTTAATTTCAGCATCTAAAAAACAAATCACCACCCCTCCAATAAATAGAACCGCTTGATATTTGTAGGGCTACTCCCATGAGCAACTAACACCTTGAGTGATGCAGCCCCAATACATGTTGCATATTTACTGTGTTCAATGCAGAATTCACTCATGGTGCCACAATGCAGATTGTTCAGACAGCTGATTGAATTATTAAGATGTTCACCTCAATGATGCAATCAAACATGATTAGGTAATTCAGACAAGGCTCAGCCATCTATGAGATTTCCTGTAAGCCCTACTACTGTTTGATCGCAGGGGCAAAATAGGGACATTGAAGGCTTGAGCAGAGCTACAGTTATGTTCTGTCAAGCCACCCCAATGGTGTAGCTATGGAAGTTGCAGAAAAGTTGTAGAGGGTGGAGCTACCAGTGGCCTGGTCTTTCAGGAGGACTAAATGTACACCAGATTCAGGGCTGACGCCACCCATAGGCGAGATAGGCACTGGCCTAGGGCACACATCTATGGGGGTGCAGCAAAGTGGGGAAAAAAAGTTTAACTACACCGTCTGCTGGACGGCACTAGTTGTGCCCAGCCATCCAGTATAATCTTCTGGCTAAGCGGCATATTCACACTGCAGGCTGCAGCCAATGAGAGAGGAATGCTTTGTCATAATACTCCTCTCTCATTGGCTGCCTGTGCGGTGCGTGTGATGCGTGGTGGCACTGTTGCGTAACTCGCATGGTGATATATATGGTCACAGGACCAGAGTGACTGGGGGTATTAGTTCGCAACTGGGCTTGGATGTTGGCAGCAGCCGGCTAGGGGAACGATTGCATTGAGCGACTAGCATGGAGGAGGCCTGAATTGCCAGGGGTTGCAGCAGAGATCCAGATCATCCGACAGAGCGTTTTAAACTTAAGAGGAGGTGTTGCGGAGCACAGGGTGAGTTACAGTACATAACATAATATGCATGCTATTGCTACAAGGAGTTCTGGGGTATATTATGCATCTGCAGTGATCCAGATCTCAAAATATTTTAGTGATCGACACAAATGAACAACATATAACAAACTTTATTAAATCAATCTGAAATTAATAAATGTATATTTAGATTTTAAATGCATACATTTGATTTCAGTTTGATTTAATAAAGATTTTGTTATATGTTGTTTATTTGTGTCTGTCACTAAAATATTGTGAGATCTGGATCACTACAGATGCATAATATTTCCTGTGAGTAACATCCAGATAATATTTTTTGTATGAGTGAAGTTATTTAACACCCTGTTGAAGTGTGGGTAATATTTTGGTACTGTGTTGGTATAAAACTACATAAATAAAAAGTAGTGTGTGACTGAAAATGCTAGTGTTAATATAGAAGCGATCAGAAGAAGAGCATGTTAAATAAGTTCATAGAGAGAATCTATTATGTTGCAAAGAATTGTTTGATAATGTGTACAATTTGTTACATGTGTTAATTGAGAGGCATTTGGTGGATACTGAAAGGATATAAGTGTGTAGTGGTAATGTTGTGAAATAAAGTAGCTAGATGAAGAGATAATTAATGTATGTGTCAAGTTATATACATCTTCAGAAAGCAGTGTGGAGGATGAGGCATGAGTTTGTTTGAAATGATATTAGTTTGTGTTGTAGTGATGGAGTGCATCAACATAAATTACATTTTTTGTGTCTGTAAGGAATTAAAACAAAGCCTTTGTAGAATGTGTATAGCTGCAACATCAGGTGGAGAGTGGGTGGCTGATGAAGCTTCTAAGAATGTTTTAAGGATATGTAAAATTAGTAATGCATTTCTTCATATTATACGGTGGTCCAGCACTGTGTGTCTGTGTGTGATCCACCAACAGAGGTTCACTGTGTGTATGCATGAGAGTTTAATCTTTTGACTGCCAGAGTACCATCCAAAACATGGTGTTGCAATGTCTTGGATACCTGTGCCTGAGTGAAAGCCTTAAGATGTGAAAGTGAAAATGGAGCTTCAAATGTACATATTTAGAACTAAGAGGAAGGGGGTTGTTAGAAAATCTCTGTGAATTGAATGATCTCTGGCATAACCCTACCAGTGCTGGTAGAAATATTGATATTGATAATAAACTGGTACATTGATGATGATGATGATGATGATTTTATTTTTGGGAATCTTGTTGCCAGTTGTTACATGTGTAATGCTGCTATGTTATGTTTTGCATATGAAAAAAATTTACAATTAAAATATACTAATTCTGCTTTTTGTTTTTAATTATTTGATCCAAAAGCTGAATTGGGGGGAAAACTGTAAAAATATCCATAATACAAAATTAGGTAGTCTAGTAAAGTGTTGCATGAAAAAACATATGGGTTACTGTGACAATGACAGGCTGTCCTCTAAATCTGCAACAAAAAAAAATCTGTTAATTAGCGCATAAAAGGCGCTGAGGTAACAATCATTAAAAAAGGTTGCGTATAAGTGGGCGGGATAAAGGGGCATAGCCAAAATGAGGCTTTGCCTAGGGTGGCAAAAATCCTTGCACCAGCCCTGACCAGATTCACTATGCTCTCTATCTACAATACAGGGAGGGGCAATGATGCTCAAGATGCCCCTGGGCTGGTAGTCATTAACTAGAATTCAAGGCTCTGCATATAATGACTTCACATTTTCACTGTCCTAGCACTGTGTTTTAATGAATCCTGAAGAAGTAAAAAACAGTGCCATCAAAGGGAAAATGTTAAAGTCACTATATGCAGAGGCTTAAATCCTAGTGGATGTCAGCTGGCCTGAGACAACTGGAGCAGTCATTGTTACTCCCTGGACTGAGATACAGTTTGCGTGATCTGGTTTGCATTAACGTCTTTAGGGTTGGAGAGTGTATAATGGAACAATTCTCTGCCATGCAGACTGTAATCTGTCTGCCACTGTATTCAGTTTACATGCAGTGCCAGGCTGGGCTGGGGATGTAAAATCTAGCTCCAGTGACTTCTGATTACTGCCTTCTGCCTCTGGCTACCATGCTGCTTCCCTTTTCCTCAAAGTACTCTGTGTCACATGTTTGAATGAGACAGCCATACATTCAGGGCAAGGAGGCAGGGAGTGGTTACTACCAGGTACCATCATGCCACCCCCACCTGATTTATTTGGTGGCCCCCCTCACACACAATGTAGAAAGCATACACAAGCCAATTTAGTTTTCTTAAGTATAGGAACCTGCAGAGAGGTGAATAGGAGCCAGTGCCCCCGGGACTCTAGAACAGCTGCGCCCTCTGCACCCCCTATAGTTATGCCACAGGTGAGGGGTAGAACTTCTGCCAGTTGCTCCTTTTTCATTCTCTCAGGGACCCTCCCTCTACAAATTATACAACATTTAAGTGGGGTTAACCCTTTGCTCTGCAATGTGTTGTGTACCCCTCTGGCACTCAAAGGGTTAAAGAATGGAAGCTTACAGAGGAGTGCCAACCCATTTGAGTGCCAGAAGTGTGTTTAATGCATTGCAAAGTAATGCACTGGACACCATCTGGCTAGTGGCACTTAGAGAGTTAAGCTTTCTCCGGTCTTCTGCTCCTCTGCTGGGCTGGTGAGGGCAATGAGCAGAATGTGTGGGAAGGTTATTATGGGACGCAGATGGTGAATGTGGGACAGGTATCAAGTTATTTAACAGGTCAGCCCAGATCAGCCATTCACAGGAGAACAGACATTATTTTGCTTCACGTACTGGCTGCTGGGCTGGCCTGCAGTTACAGTGATTTTCACAAGGAAAATGATTGGTATTCATGACCAGAGAGGTTGAATCACTATGTTCAGCCAAGGTCAGCCAGTGATGTGAGCACAGGCAGTGCGTCACAGAGCTGATGGAGTGGTGTGAAAGGCACTTTGTCTCACTGTATTATATCCTACTACCACAGTGCCGGGCGGTCGCGGTGCAGTCATGCGCAGTGGCGACTGCCCCCGCCGTGGCTGATATGGAGCGGGGCGTATCAGCCACGGCACTGGCAGTCTCCACTGCGCATGACGGCTTGTGACAAACTGTAACGAATTATTATCCTATAGATAATAATTTACTAGAAACTTTTTAACGAGGCAGTCATTCGCAGTAGAGACTGCTGCGCGTGCTGCAGTCATGCGCAGTAGAGACTGCCTATGATGAGGATCTGTATCAACCACGGCGCGGGCAGTCTCTACTGAGCAAGACTGCACTATGACCGTGTGGCACTGTATCAGCTGCGGCGTGGGCAGTCTCTACTGTGCATGACTGCTGCGCGACCGGCCTGCACTGTGGCCAGTGTAACGGGCTTTTCAACTAGTATAGGATAAGCAGCCAACATGTGATGGGGCTACAATAATGACAAAATGCATCTACCAGCTCAGCCACCATCCCTGACCCCTGTCCACTGACCAAGCACAGCAGGTGATATAACCATTTTCAAAAGTGATCACAAGCATACTCACATTGACGCTGATCTATTAAGAATAACTGTAGTAATTTAGTATCAAACCAAAAGACAAATATATGATTTAAAAGGAGCTTTTAACACCTTGAATGCTAGAGATGTCTCCAAAGCATTTTGAAAGCAAACTGTTAAATACCCCTCTAGCACTAAAGGATTTAAAGATCCATTTAAATCAATAAATTCATTTGTAGTAGCCATATTAGTCCAGTCCTTTCAGGAAGCAGGAACAATTTAACTGGGGATGATTATTGTCTTTAGAAGCATGGAATGGGACTCATTGGAGATTGGGGTTACTGTCTCACTACCAGATATTTCTATAACCAGAGCCTCCTCTGTGGTCCCCTCTCCCCACCATCTGCTCTCTGCTCTGCATCCAAACCACTGCTCAGACACCCTTTATTTATTGCCCACTCCAGTTACATAGATATCACTTTTTTCACCCTCTCCAACCTTTCCCTGTAAGCATCCTAGATTGTTTTCTTAACATGGGAAATCCGCAATGTTTTGAACAGACTGTGAATGAACAGACTTTGTGATTCAGTATTGCTTGACCTGAGGAATACAGTTAATATCTTGAAAGCTTGTCTTAAAATGTAAACTTTAGTCGATTGAATTGGAATGCAGTTCTTAAAGGTCAGCGAACAGTGGTACAATGAAGAGGAAATAGTAAAAAAAAAAATGTTTCTGTCTCACAAACAGAATAACAAACCCAAGCAGAGGATAGATTATTAGTGCATAACACTTCTACATATTCACATTTGAAAGTCAACAGTCCTATTATAGAGACAGAAAAATAAATAATGTAGAGAAGCTAACAACATTCTTGGTCCCATTTCTTATCAACCTGTTGATGATGCGTAGGAACAATCCTGTGATTGTTGTTATCTGGATGATATTGATGATGACTCAAGTTCACTGACTCAAGTCCGGAATCAAGTTATCCTTTAAAGCGGAACTACCACCCCTGAATAAATTTGTCCTAAATAATTACCCATCTTTTGACTAGCTGCTCAATAGTGCTATTCTCCAGAAATACTACCTGGTGTTTGAGAATTGTACGTTGTTCCTAGACTGACAGGCAGGAAACAGTAGATGTGTTCAAAGGGGGCACTATCAAGAGTTATGCTTTAAAGCAGAACTACTACCCCTGAATAAATTTGTCCCAAATAAATACCCATCTGGTGACTAGCTGTTCAATAGCTCTAGTCACCAGAAATATTACCTGGTGTTTAAGAATTGTACGCTGTTCCCGGACTGACAGGCAGGAAACAGCGCAGACATCTTTCCATAGTGACGTCTGCGCGACTGCGCTGTCAGTCCCTTTTGGAGCTGAACAGCATCCTAGAGCAGGCTGGGACAGACAGCTCAGGCGTACAGACGTCACTATGGAAAGATGTCTGCGCTGTTTCCTGCCTGTCAGTCCGGGAACAGCGTACAATCTTAAACACCAGGTAATATTTCTGGCGACTAGCGCTATCCAGCAGCTGGTCGCCAGATGGGTATATATTTGGGACAAATTTATTCAGGGGTGGTAGTTCCGCTTTAAAGCATAACTCTTGATAGTGCCCCCTTTGAACACATCTGCCAGTGAAGCCAGGGCTATGCTGTGAGTCCGAGTGGCTCCATAGAATTGTACAATGGGGGATCTGATTAAAAAAACCCCGTTGTACCCCAATTGGCTCTGTATGAAGAGACTGAACTAGTCTGAAGTCTCACAGCTCAATTTATTGTACTGCTCGTTGTAGGTACCCATACACTGTCTCCTATAGGGCTTGAAGCCCAACAAAGCAGGTCTATGGGGACTGTGTGTGCAATTCTGGAGTTCATGGCTAAGACTCACAAACATCTGGGTTACACAAGGGGGACAGTTTTCTGACCCCCCCGAATGACTTCTAGGAGCCATTTATGCAGCTCCGGTGTACTTCCTAAGTCTGTTTCATATCAGCAGACTTTTTAAAATATCATAATTGTCATTTAAATGAAAAGTAACACCTCATAATAATGACAACCTTCAATTAACTTACTATGACCAGAAATATTTAATGGCCCTTATGAATTTTTAATTTGCTCCTTGGTTGAAGAGATAACATCTTCAGCCAGCCATGGCCGAGGACATAACCGTTGCTGACAGGTGCTCAAACTCTGCCCACTGAAAAGTCCAGAAAAGTGTGTAACTCATTGCTTCACACAACTACCCACATTGCTTTGCCGATAAGACTCCTTCAATGGACCACTTAGTACTGAAAACCTGAACATTGTCATCTGGTTGTGGTAACATTGCTGGTTTCCAAGCCTTCATAGAAACAACATTATACCCTGATTTGGTCTTAGTAGTAAAACAAAGTCCCAGATAACCCAGATTTTGCAACTGGTTTAGAAACATTAAAAGTAGGGCTTTTGCTACTGAGTAAAAGAAGGGTATTCCCATCGCTGTAGAAGTAGAAGAGTTATTTCTGTTGTATTCTGTGAAGATCAGTAGCCAGTGGCTTATCTCCCTCATGGAATGCAACTGAAAAATTGTCTGGAGACTAGGTGACACTGCTTTTAAAGCTTTGAGTGCCAGAGGTGTTCACAACGCATTGTGAAGCAATGCGTTGTGTACCCCTTTAGCACTCAAAGGGTTAACAGTTAACAACAAGTTTGCGCTGCAATAACTTAGGAACAAAATCTCAAAGCAGTAGGAGTACATTGTTTTACTTAGAAGAAAAAGTAATATAGTATATGTTTTTTTCCCACTACAAGTTTGCTACTGTAACTCTTTGAGTGCCAGAAGGGTGCGCAATGCATTGCAGTTCGTTGCACATCCTTCTGGCACTCAAAGAGCTAAGTATTGTCTTTGACCTGGGCTGCCGTTCTTGGGTATGGGAGGACTATTATCCCAGGCCTGGGCCGAAAGGTGGCCCAGGAACAATGTGTAGAAGTTCTGCAACTCTCCCTTAGTGTGTCCTTTCTCTTGTCACTAATGTGAGGAGCAGATAAATGAATCAGTGCTTCAGTGTGAACAAGGTGCATACTGGAGCATTAAATGGATGGTAATGTTTCACAGAAACAGCTGCTCCAATTAATCTTCATAGTATTTGGGCCATGGAGAGCGTTCTTTCAATACTGTCAGAGTTTGTAGTTCAAGAGTAATTGAATGATGAAGTATCACCCCTCCCTCCCCTTTTACTTAGTGCAAGCCGTCTCCCCTCAGATGTGGAATCTGGTCCTGGAACCAGACAGATCACAGCAAAGGACAATCTTCTTACTGTGAGTATAAAGAAAACCCTGATGCCCTTTGACAGGTTTTTCAGGTTTTCCCTTATGCTCATTGAAGATTGTCCCTCTCTGCAATCCATCCGGACAGTCTTGCTGCTCTGAGGTGAGCAGTGTTACATAAGTAAAAGGGGTGGGAAGGGGATACTTTATCATTCAATTACTCTTGAACTACAACTATGATATTATTGAAATAACACTCTCCATGGCCCAAATATTATGATGATTAATTAGAGCTGCTTTTATTGTGAAACATTACTATCCCTTTAAGTTGAGATTGCATGTTTGAACATAGCTTTCTGATACCAAACTAATTGTAAAGCTTCAGCATATACATTGCTCACATTGAAAAACTGGTTCATCTCTCTTCCCCAATCATTAATGACAGGGGAGAGAACACAATGAGCCTTATTTATAAAGACAAATTGGAGCAGTTCTAGAGCAATCCAACTGTACTTTAGGGGGCAGTTAAAAATCCCACAGATTAACATTGATTTAAATTGGTTTTTAACCCCTTGAATGCTAGAGAGATCTCAGTGTTGGAGAACTCTCCAGCAATTAAGAGGTCTAAAGCCCTACTTTTAATGAGAATATTTCATTGGTCCTCTATGGTGCATTTGGTTTGCCCCAGAAACACCCACTCTGCCTTTATAAATAAGGCCCACTAGGCTTCCTCTGTTTTGTGTTCCACAGGACTTCACTGCTTGCTCTTTCCCAACTCTGCTGAGCAACTCTGGCAAATTCAAAAGCAGGTAGTGATGTGTTGCATATGAGTACACTTTCCTGGCTTGAGAGTGGTGGTTTGTGGGGCAGGGGGATTTCCAAAGTGATTCTTTCTTTCTCAGGGTTCTGGTGATGGGAATCACATTTTTTTTTTTTTTGGCTGCGGAGTTAAGAGGATAGCTTTTGTTGACGAGCCACATGACATGGGCAGTGTGACCATGCTGTATGAGGGTAAAAATTAAAACGCCATTAGGAATGTATTGTTGTAAGGGATCTGAGATGAAATTGAGTGTGCTATTTACTCTTTAACACTGTCTAACTTACATTTGATAATTTACTTTTTTAATGTAGTTTGTTAACCCTTTGAGTGCCGGAGGGGTAAGCAATGCATTGCATACGCCTCTGGCACTCAAAGGGTTAAATGCACTAAACCTTTCATGCCTGGCCTGATATGGGCTGGCAATGGTCTGAGTAATGCATATGGAAAAGTATGCACATGCAGTGAATAGGTGACTAATTCATAAAGAACAAAAGAGTACATTTCCCAGTATCCTTAGCTATAAAAAAAAATCTGATGATGATGGTAGTTGTAGTCCAAGATGAGCTGGAGACCTAAGGGTTGCCCACTTCTGCTGCATGATCACCCACACTTACTCTAATTTTTCCATGAATCGTTGTCCTAAGCCATTGACATTGCTGATGATATGCAGGAGTATGTCAAAATGGAGGATTCAATGCACATCAGATCCCATAGGGACATATGGGACATATGGGTGGAGTAACATGGTGCTAGAGGAATACATGGCCAGGTGCTCAGTGTGTCTCTAGGGTATCTAATGTGAGTTAGAGCCTTCATACCATATATGTGATTCTGAGACTAACAGGAAGTAGAACAAGGTCGGGGTGTGGTTCTGTGCCGACCAGTTGATAGCTGGAGTGTCAGATAGTCTATGTCTTGTTCCATGACTAACAGTGGAAAAGACTGGGGTATGAGACGTATGTGTGGCTCTGTATCTTCCAGTGGACTTAGGAAAAATCCTAGTATGTCAGAATGTATTTGTTTGATTCTTTGACTACCAGTCTGGGGTGTCAGACAATGTATGTTTGGTACTGTGACTAGCAGTGGGAAAAGGCTGGGTTGTCAGAAAGTGCCTGTGTTGTTTTATGACTCGCCTTGTGGACCCAACAAAAACAGATTTACAGAAAGGAACCAATACAAATTTGTGATCAGATGGTCAGGGAGAAACAAGTCTGTTCTGGGTACACAACCCACGTTGTCTTTCTCACAAATAGTAAAGAAAACAAGGAACACTTCAACAAAAAGTACGTGGATTCCAAATGTCTATATTAAGGTCCTCTAGTCACAATTTAGGCTTCAGCCTCAGGCATGGACAGAGAATAATGAAAGATTGGGAAGGCTCAGACTCCCAAACCTAATTGCACACTTGTTGCACCCCTCCCCCTATACTCATAATAAGCCTGGTTTTGCGGGCCTCTGTCTAACTCCATCTCCTACTTCCTACTGTAAAGCAGCTGAAGACAGGCCGGTGTGGGGCTGACCCAGTACTTAATATGGCTGCCCATCCTGCAACTGACTGACTTTCCATCCTGCAGGTGGTATGCTTGAATTTACCACCCACTTTGTAAGTCCACCCTCTATAATTTTTCAGGACCTGCAAGGTCCTAGTTTCCAGTTGAACAACTGGAAGTCTGGTTCTACAATGCGAATTATGTGCATTGGAACATAAGACTTGAAAGGCCAGGAGAGACAAACAGCAAACCAGGTGGCAAGTTCAAGTATGCTTCTTTCCAGACATGTGGTGGAGGTAAAAGTGTCACGGTTTTCAGGCATAGAAGGACAGACACAATCATAAAATATATAACCACCTTTATTTATTATATACAGCAATAATAGTATTAGTCCACACAACCCCAGACCACAGGATTATAGGACCCAGGCTCCTACCAGGATCTGCACACTCTGCTGCGCGCTGCACTACTGCAAGAGACCAGAGACTAAGTCAGAGGTACGGGTGGAACACCAGTGGGAACAGTAACTGATGCAAAGTCTTCACCCGGATCACGTAACTGGAGGCAACAGGGAGTGAGAGCAGACCTGAACCATGAAACACCAAGACTGATGGTCAGGCACGCTAGGAGTGTATGGAGCAAGTATTCAGCCAGAGCCACAGGTCAAACAAACCGGGACTACATGGAGCGATAGTCAGCAAGAGCCAGAGGTCAGACAAACCGGGGACTACAAGGAGCGAGTTAGTCAGACAAGCCAGATCATAAATGAAGCGGATTCTCAGATAAAGCATGGGTCACAACAGAGCACAAGAGACACTAGCGGAAACACCACGTAAGGGCAATGACTCCTAGGCCCAAGGAAGTTAATAAAAGTGCCGATAGGGGCGGGAACCAATTAGGCAAAACAGAATAGGGCCATAAAGAGGCGCACAACACAGTGCCCATTCCATGACATCAGAAATGCGGACGTAGCCACAAACATGCCGGCCAACCTCCCAACAGAGGAAGGAAGCACAGGAACACTAAGGCCTCCTTAGGGGAACTATGATAAAAAGGAGGGGAAAGATAAAGAAAGAGGAGAGGGATACCACAGAGCTTACACTTGAAATGGAGTTCCACAAATGATACACAGAGCCTACAACTGAAATGCAGCTACATTAGTATTGCAGCTCCATTTCAATTGTAAGTGAAGTATTATCACTAGTATTGTAGCACCAGTTCACTTTTAAACACTGTGGTATCACTAGTGTAGCTTCACTTCAATGGTAAGCTCTATGGTGTCATAAGTATAGCTTAATTTCAGTTGTTGCTCTATTTTAACTGCAAGCTATATGGTATCACTATTATAGCACTATTTCAGTTATAATCACTGTGGTATCACTAGTGTAGCACCATTTCAGTTGTAAGCTCTCTGGTATCTCAAAAATATTTAATACTAAAAATAATTTAAAGTTAACAGTCGGATTGTCATATTACCAGAGTAGGTGCTACATGAGAAAACTCACACTGCAAGACTGCACTGCTCAAAATTGACATCTTTTCCATGAGTTTCTCTTATGAAACTGTGATGTGGCTACTATAATATAAACATTCAAAAGTCGAATATATCCTTGCAAAGAGGGCTTTTATTAGCCTAAGCAGAGGCATAACTAGAAGCCAACGGGCCCTGGTGCAAGAAGTGCCACGGCCCCTCCCCACCACATTGGCCTCCTCCACAATGCCCCTCAATCTCCACAATGCCTCCATCTCCTACCTCCTACATGGAGCTCCTGAGCGGTCCTCTTAGTAATGCAAAGCACTAGGAGATGATGTCATCTCCCAGCTCTCTGCATTACTAGAGTGCCGGCGGGAGATTACAGGCACTAGGTGGAGGAGTCGCAGGGGGAGGCTGGGCCCCTGGAGTGCACGGGCCTGGTCGCAGGTGCGACTCCTATAGTTACGCCACTGAGCCTAAGCAAATATAAAATTCACCCCCCCACCCATGGCCTCAGGAGTTCTTAAAACTTTCCTGCCACAGAAGAACAAAGTGGGGTGTCAGTGTATGTAAGGTCCTGTGATTATCAATGGAAAAAGGCTGGAGTGTCACAGAGTGCATGTGTCTCTCTCAGACTACCAGTGAATAGTGGAATACTTGGTTGTCAAACAGTGAATGTGTGACTCTGTGACTACCAGTGGACATTGTTACAAGGCTGGGGTGTCACATAGTGTATGTATGGTTATGTGACTACAAGTGGACAGTGGTACAAGGATGGAATGTCACACAGTATACATGTAATTCTGTGTCTACCAGCAAAACAAGGCTAGGCTGTCCATTGCGTGGTTCTGTTATTACCAGTGGAACAAGGCTGGGGTGTCAGACATTTATGTGAGGCTCTATGACTATCAGTGAAACGACTGGAGTGTTAAAGAATGTATTTGTGGTTCTGTGACTAGCAGTGGACAATGGAACAACATTGGGGTGTCAGAATATTTTGGTCTGTGACAACCAATGCACAGTTTCCATTTTCCAAAAACCAGCAGGAACAGGACTTTTGTCAGGAGCAATCAGTAGTTTATTATACATAGTAATATTTCAGTCCCCTTCTGGGATCTTTATCAAGGTGCTGTTTTTTGGTAGTTTGTAGCAAAACATCTACCTTAGCACCAGACATGTAACCATTTTATCGAGAGTGCTGCCCTTCTCTCATCTATATATATCTATGGCATTGTGAACATAAAGGAATCAAAACCCGTTTTAACTTGCAAGTGCAGCAGGTTTCAGCCTTGTCAGTACCTCAGGGGAATACTAGGGGCTGTAGACTGTATCTGCCAATATGTACTGGACCAGAGTGGCAGATTATGGTCTATTCCCTCAGCCATAACTTAACTGGTCAAAGGGTCGCATCAGTACCCATAAAACAATAATAATTATTCTGAGTCACTCACTGGTTTTAGTGTGCGTTTGCTTACCATGATAAAAGTTAACACTCTGAGTACCATTAAGGTTCAGGAATACACTTTCTGATCCTCTGGCACCCAAGTGGTGAAAAGCGTTAACTGTCTCAGTAAAGCTGGCACATTCGATGGATAGTTGAGTCCACTGGAAGATATTTAATGCCCTGTTTACCTGCAAGTTGTTACATGTCTCCTATATTTTGGATTGCTGTCCCAAGAATATTTTGCCCCAGAAGCATTTTTGCTTGATATTAAAAGTGAATGAGGAAAAGCATGAAAAAGATGGGGTGTTCTGCTACTTTTGTCCTGAGTTCTATGAGTTCTGATGGTGGCCCAGAGTAATGCATTGGAGACCTTTCTAGTATATAAGTAGTTGAAAGCCCCATTAACACTGAGGTAATATACAAGGCCCATTTGGCTTATAGTGGTGAGTGGAAAAGACCTATAAAGGGGATTGAAGTAGCTCCGGTCCTCTTGGGCCTCCACCCATTCTCTGCAAGCTAACCCTGTTTGAAAGCAGGTTAGTCCTATCATAAAGGTATTTAAAATATTATTTTTGTTGTTTTTAGCCAGGTACTTTTAAATACTACACATTTCCTCATAAGAATTCCTCAGGGGTATTTTTAAACATAGGGCAACAATGTATATTAGATAAGACTCTCTTCAAATGGGGTACCTTGGCGAGGTATGTGAGCTTAAACATACTTTGGCAAAATTATGCAAAAAATCCTCAAATTTGTTTACAAATATATTTACACCATTGTATAATATGTGATTTTACAGGGTTCACATTTGGGTAACTGAATATGTGTTTTTCTGTTTTATTAATGGGAATTGTGTCCTGTAATGCAGATGCTTTCCTCCAGTGTTGTTTTGAACATAAGGCTCAAATACCTTGTATAATGGTGAACTTTACACTCTGTTTTGACATCATCAAGTGCTGGGAAACACAAGTTATTTATATACTTCATAAATCATTAGCCAGTGAAGTTTCCCTGTGATGATGGTTTTCTCTCACACCCTTTGTGTCACCTTAGTCCCTACACTCTGGCAGGGTTGACAACACAATCTCTATAGAAACACAGCTGCTCTGCAGACTTGCAGTCCCAGAAAACAAACCTAATTTTAGGTCGGGCCCACCCGACTTGGACTGTACTTCAGAAGTCCTGATAGCTGGTCTGCATTCTGTCAGAGAATGATAAACTTTCTTTTACCCCTCAGAGACATATTCAGTTGGATACTTCTCTTGCTGTATTACAGAATCATTCAGTATAGGTAAAGGATGGTACCGCGTTAGCTGTGGATAAAACAGGAAACTAGCCCAGTAAGAGTGGTACATTTATTGGCTAACCAAATAGCTTTAGAGTGCCAGCTTTAAGAACCACTTAGGTCTCCTCTTCAGTCATGTTATAGAATAAAAGGTGAATTCCTCATATGTATACAGGAAGTGCAATACATTATATAGATTGTATAAGAAATATTTTTCACACATTCATGACAATGGGAAATAAAGGTTCTTGATTATGGTACTTTGGATTCCATTGCAGGTGACAGTCATATCACAAACCATTCTCTAACTTACTCCTTAGGGATCTTTCAGTTAGGAGACAGAATTGTTGCAGCTTCTGCATTCCAGTTTCTGAGTAGTTCACTCATTGCTCTCCTGCCTTCCACCACTGATATGAATGCTGGAGGGATGTGTGTAACAGCAAATATTACTGGCTATCTCCCACAGGGATTGGCTGTTCAATAGAGGTTGAAATGAGGATCACAGCCTCTAAAGTGGCTCATGTGAAAGGCCTATATGTAACACCCACAAGCCACCCGGCAGACCTTACATACTACAACTTTACTGTGTTCCTAAGGGAATGCAGTAAAGTTTCAGTGTGCTTGACTTTGGTATTATCAGATAAGTGAGAGTTCCCCACGTGAAAGGCACCTTAATTAGTGTTGAGCGAGCATGCTCGGCCGATGCTCGGATCGGCTCGAGCATCGCTCTGCTCTGCACATGGCGGTACTCGTACGAGTACCGCCATGTGCTCGCCCGGCATGTTCGGGTGGCGGGGATCTGTGCCGAAGGAGGCACAGATCTGAAGACGCTCCGCTGGACCACCAGGGACTGGAGGTAGGGGGCATTGCAGAGATGAAGGGGGCATAGCGGAGATGAAGGGGGACATTGCAGAGATGAAGGGGGCATAGCGGAGATGAAGGGGGACATTGCAGAGATGAAGGGGGCATTGCAGAGATGAAGGGGGCATAGCGGAGATGAAGGGGGACATTGCAGAGATGAAGGGGGCATTGCAGAGATGAAGGGGGCATAGCGGAGATGAAGGGGGACATTGCAGAGATGAAGGGGGCATAGCGGAGATGAAGGGGGACATTGCAGAGATGAAGGGGGCATTGCAGAGATGAAGGGGGCATAGCGGAGATGAAGGGGGACATTGCAGAGATGAAGGGGGCATTGCAGAGATGAAGGGGGCATTGCAGAGATGAAGGGGGCATAGCGGAGATGAAGGGGGACATTGCAGAGATGAAGGGGGCATTGCAGAGATGAAGGGGGCATTGCAGAGATGAAGGGGGCATAGCGGAGATGAAGGGGGACATTGCAGAGATGAAGGGGGCATAGCGGAGATGAAGGGGGACATTGCAGAGATGAAGGGGGCATTGCAGAGATGAAGGGGGCATAGCGGAGATGAAGGGGGACATTGCAGAGATGAAGGGGGCATTGCAGAGATGAAGGGGGCATTGCAGAGATGAAGGGGGCATAGCGGAGATGAAGGGGGACATTGCAGAGATGAAGGGGGCATAGCGGAGATGAAGGGGGACATTGCAGAGATGAAGGGGGCATTGCAGAGATGAAGGGGGCATTGCAGAGATGAAGGGGGCATAGCGGAGATGAAGGGGGACATTGCAGAGATGAAGGGGGCATAGCGGAGATGAAGGGGGACATTGCAGAGATGAAGGGGGCATTGCAGAGATGAAGGGGGCATAGCGGAGATGAAGGGGGACATTGCAGAGATGAAGGGGGCATTGCAGAGATGAAGGGGGCATAGCGGAGATGAAGGGGGACATTGCAGAGATGAAGGGGGCATTGCAGAGATGAAGGGGGCATAGCGGAGATGAAGGGGGACATTGCAGAGATGAAGGGGGCATAGCGGAGATGAAGGGGGACATTGTGGAGATGAAGGGGGGCATTGACCAGGCACCCTCCCCTCATCAGAGCAGGGGGTGCCTGGTGTAATGCTTGTGTCGCCCCATTCAATTCAATGGGGCTCGGGTGCTCGGCCGAGCACTCGAGCCTCCGGCGGTACTCGGTCAGAGCACCCGAGCACCCGAGCATCGGGGTGCTCGCTCAACACTAACCTTAATCAAACATGTTACCCTTCACCACAGATGACAAATCCAATACAGCAGCTCTGTGTTGATGTTGCCCTTGTGAAAGGGGCCTTAGACTTCAAAAGGACATCTTTTATTTCCCACTGTCATGAGTGTGTGATGATTATTTACTGTATGGATTGTTAACCCTTTGAGTGCCAGAAGGGTATGTAACGCATTGCTTTGATAGTCTGTCTGCTTATTATATTACATGTCTGATAGAGACCCAAGAGATTTTGAAAGCTTGCACTCTAAATCTACTTAGTTAGCCAATAACGGTTTCACTTTAATTCTTTTAGTCTATAAAATTCAGGAGAATCAAAAAATATATATTGTAGCCTCTATAATGTAAGTTCTATTAAGCAGGTACATCCTTTTGTTTCAGAGTATAAAGGGAAACTATCCTATATGAATAAGTACCTATTGGCATGTTTAACAGAAGGGCAGGCGTAGATAGGAGTTCTATTTGTATAACTTTCCTATTGTATATTCAGCTGCCAGTAGTTAGAGAGCTTCAGTTTATTTTAGGTTTATTCTATAAGAGACAATAGGCTGAAGAGAAAGCAGACAGAGAGAAACCCAAACCGTGATTCTGAAGACCTCTTGGGCTCGATTCTATAAAGGCCTTTAAAACACCTATTATGGCTAAATATAGTACTGATCGGAACAGAACAGGATCATCCATTATGGCTACTGTCTAGGGCCCATGGTGAGGTGAGGGACCCTGGCTGCAAGTGATGGGTCACAGACAGAGTCACTGCTGTTGTGGATGCTAATATCTTGTGTCAGACACCTTTTTTATAGAAAGAGACCAGCATCATCCAGTTGCTCCCAGATTCATTAGAGCCACAATGCCAGTACCTGCTAGCAGCACTTTGTGTCGGATACACCGGATCAAGAGATATGGGCCCCCAAACTGGTTCCCTGCCTAGGGCTCTAAGAAGTCTTTATCCATCATCGGAACAAATACACACACACACACACACTCTATTTCTGTCTCTATTTCTGTCTCACACATGCACCCACAATCTTTGTCACAGACAGTTTCTGCCACATACAGCATTTCTTTCTCTCTTACACACACACACACACTCTCACTCACACACACATAGGGTCATATGTTCAGATGAAAAGTGGAGGAGTTCTGGTTCAAATCACTTGCACTATAGGGGAGAACAACAAATTCCCATCGATTTAAATGGTGATATTAACCCCTTGAATGCTATAGAGTTCTCCAACAAATTGCTTCTCAATGTGCTGGAGAAATCTCTAGCATTCAAGGCATTAAAATCCCCATTTAAATCAATGGGGGATTTGGAGAATTTTTGTTCTCCCCAATAGTGCAATTGGTTTGCTCTAGAACACCTCTACTTTTCTTTGGAATAAGTGACCCATAGTCTCACTCTCACATACATCATAGTCTCATTCTCACAACACACATAGACAGTCCCTTTGTCTGATGCACAGAGTCTCCAAAATACAGTCTTTCTCTGTCTCGCATGCACATGCTGTCTCTCTGTCACACACACAGCCTTTGCCACACAAGTCTCTCTGTCTCTCTGTCACACACTCACATATACACAAATATACATACACAGATACACACTCATATATACACTCGCACACACACACAGTCTTTATCTGACACACAGAGTCTCTGACACACAGTCTCTCTGTCACACACACACACAGCCTCTGACACATAGTCTCTCTCTCTCTCTCTCTCTCTCTCTCATGCACATACACACACTCACATATACACACCTATACACACTCATGCACGCAGAGTCTTTTTGTCTGATGCACAGTCTCTCACACACAGTCTATCTCTGTCTCACACATTCACGCAGTCTCTCTATCACACACACGCATAAACACACACATATTGATTTATGGACTACAAATACTAATTCCTGCTGTTAAATAAATTAATTGTAAATGATTTTTGTATAGTTTCTCTTTATCCCCTGGATACTGGCGATATCTTCAAAGTGTTTCTTAGCAATGTGTCATCTTTAGCACCCAAGGAGTTAATGCGGTTTTCTTTCCATTCTTGTACTGATTGTCTATCCAGTGTACAGTACTGCAGAGTAGGGCTGCATTTTATAAAAATGTGTTCACCACAAAATTACTTCAGTTTTATATTTAACTCCTTCGATGAAGGAGCATTTAAGCTACCGCTTGTCCCTGGGCAAAGTATTAAATAGTGAGGCTTTTTAACCCCTTGGATGCTACAGATGTCCCCAATGCATCGCTTAACAATGTATTGAAGACCTCTCTAGCATCCAAAGGAGTACATAATGCTCTACACAATTTTGAGCATATGTTTATGCATCTAATGGGAACTCTCTGAGGGCAGCGAAACTCCCTTACACATACTTCCCTAATGGATTATTGCCTTGGGTGTTGTAGTACCAGCATTTTTTTATCTGTACACTGGTAGCCACAGAACTACACATGCACTGTCTGACATCCCAGCTTCTTTCTACTGGCCTCTAGTAGTCACAGTTCTCAATATACAATGTGTGACACAACAGCCTTGTTCCAATAGTCACAGACCTGTTCTGACACGATCATACCAGCCACTCAGGGTCAGGACTTCCTAACCTACAGGGGGATCTCCTAGTGGGCCCTGCTGGCATAAGAATATATGGCTCTACATCTATTCAGCAGTAATAACATTACTTTCAGTGAACTCTGTAGTTCAGCTTGGTGGTCATGTGAAACATCATTTTAAGGCATAGACTCATGACAGCAGTCTGTGGGCTCTCATAAAGAATATACCAGCCCTCCAGATGCATAAAGTGCCATGTCCTCCAGCTGTCACACACACAGGGGGCACATACTCTTGGAGTTAATTTTCATCCCAATATTATATGGGTTGAAATGGGAGGCCATGCTAAATTTGTGGTAATTGGCAATGCAGTTAATTGCAGCTTAACACCAAAATCATGTTGATCTCTCTGAATCAGAGACTGTTGGGAGCTTTGCCACCTCCCTAAGACTAGTTGAATCTGCTGCATGACACAATTCCTCTAGACTTTCATAGTTCATAGTTCAAATGTTTGTTGCTTATCTGCCTAATCCTATTATCCTTGTTATTGAACCACTGCTTGGACTTGCCCACCCCTCCAGTCTGTCACCTTTCCAGGAAGAAACAAACCTCCTGTTCAGTTTGCCTTTTTTTTCTAATCTGCAAAGTAATTTTTATCTGTTTGCAACACAGTTTTGGTTCAGTGTGTACCACCTCCAGCCAAGGTACCTAAATAAGTAACCTTTACTTAATCTACCAGCAGGGAGACTTGTGTATAGTGCAAAGGAAATTCACTTGGACCTCAGAGTTTTAAACATGATACAAACTTTTATTACAAGACAATAAATCAAGGCAATAAATTAAAAACAAAAACAACCCCCCAAAAAAAGAAAATAATAAAACAGTATTATCTCACAAATACCATTTTCCTTAAAAGTTTTTCACCCTGGAATAACACTATGGGTCTCCCTCATTTTTTTCTCTCTTCTCAGAAAGATGATCCACAAAAGTCTCTCCCCCTAGAAAACACTATCTCCAACTAGCTTCTTTCCCCTGATCTCAGGTGGGTAGTGGCACTTTTCTGCTCCAGGCATTCCATATAGACCTCAACCCCTATCTCAATAGATGCCTTTGTCCTTGTATCGGGGGGAATCCTCTCTCTATCGGTGCACTTTACCACAAGCACATGCTTCTCTCCAGTTCTAGCTCCATTCCCCACACCCTGGGCACCAGTTTCCCAGTAATAGTCTATTAACAATCTTCAGTCAAGCATCAGATTTGTAAGTGCACATTAACCTTTATGTTTCCAGAAAGTGTCTAGTTCAGGTCCCTCACATTATGAGGACATACAGCACTCTTATCGCTAGCCAGCTTCCAGTCAACAAGTCCATTTGTCATTTCTATAAATATTGTCTCCTCTCCTGTGATTGCATCATGCTAGTGTGGCAAGTCAGCCATTGAGAGGGTGATGGGCAGTAACACCTAAAGTATTAAATAAATAATCCAAGTTCAAATTAGATCAATAAAAATGTAACTTACCTTATTCAATTACTTATTTGATGTTGGAGATAACAAAAGTGTTTGAGTTCCTACTTCAAACCCTCGAAAATAGGGACATTTGGAAACTAAGTGACCCTAAGTCTTCTGCCAACTCAGTTAGATAAAAAAACATATAAAATAAAAATCCTGGTACATTGCGCAAAAGATCTATCTATATTTTGTACAATGAAGTCCTCAGGGGCTTGCAATGTATACCTCCCTCACTACAAAGGGAATAAAGCTAAGCTGGGATAATAGCTTAGTATAGTTTTTACTGTTTGGGTATCATGATTCTCTGGGTTTTCCTGTCTTTACCAGGTATTCTGGTTCTCTTACCTGTTTCTTGTTTTCCCCGCCTTGTTCTAGTGACTCCCTTGTTTGGGCCTATATCAAGCACTGACACTCTTGTGTCAGTGCGTGATCAAAGCATTCTGAGTATCCAGTCTTTTAAGTTTTTCCTAGTGTTTCCAGTGTTTGACCTGGCTTTCCTCAAATACGTCTCTTGTCTCCTGATTCTTGTACAACTCCTGTGTTGGTTTTGATCTCGGCCTGTTATTTGACTATTCATTTGCCTAGTGATTTTGTACCGTGCTGCTGATCCAGTGTTTGACAGAGGCAGTTATCCTTCTGGTAGGTTTAATACTTTGATTCCAGACCTGGTGAGTAGATGTCTGTGTCTTGGGTGGTTATCCTGCTATCTGGCTTTGCAGCCTGAACCTCTATCCAGCTTCAGCCACAGCAAGACCTCCTGGGAGCAGCCACCGATATCTTTCACCATTTTCAAACCTGCAAACTCTAGCTCCTGGCTCACTGGGCCTACCTAGTAAGTATTTCATATTGTCTCCTGTCATTATATATTGTATTTAGATCAGAACAGCAGTCTGCTACATCTTGTGGGGATTCCCTTCCGCAAGGTATTCTCAGCTAGCTTAGATTAGGCTCTCCGGTCAAGAAGCTTACACTGAGAATATATTAGTAAAAAGATCTCCCATTAAGATATACACAGAAACTGAATTTCATGGTACTTACAAATGAGTTGCAGACTCTTTTTCCCAACTGTAGGTAGAGAGCTCTTTCATCTCTCAAAGTGGAAGAAAAAATAAATTAAATAGCTAAATTAAAGTAGAGAGAATAAAGAAAAAGTGGTCACTTTTCAGGGGGTTCACTCTCTTGTTCTGTGTATAATGAGCAGAATTAGAGATACAGCCATTTCCTTCTCTCTCTGCATGTATCTACTCAACCCCTGAAAAGTGAAAATCTGTTTACTACAGAGGAAGTTTTGTTGGTTTTATCCAAAACTATACAAATCAGCTGGTCCAGATGAGGCTCATCCAGAAGTATTAGAAGAACAGATCTCTTCGTGCATACCCTTACTAGTTGCTGATGACAGGAGTCGTTCCAGATGACTGAAACGTAATCTGGAGGATTCTAATAACTACAGCCTGTGAGTGTGAAGTCTAATGACTTGCAAGATCCATGGTAGTAGGGATGGGCAAAGTGTTTTGCCACAAACCAAAATATGTGAAAAATGGCACTTCTCTCTTGGCGACAAAAATTTCCAGTGAAAAGTGGCATTTTCACGCTTTTTCATCACCTAGTTTGTTACATTGAAATTGGTGGGAAGACTGAATTTCTCCTCATCACATTGCAGTTTCTCCTCTTTTCCTGCAGGCATATAAAAGGGTGTCAGGCTCTCACAGCATGCCAATCTGTGTTTGTGAGAGGAAAATGCAGCTAGAGATGATAGGCAAATAAAGTGGAGTTGAAGTCTTTTAGGTAGAACATTTGTTCTCTGTATTAGGGGAGTCTAGGACAATCTGGGGGAGAAGAAGGGAGAAAGGAGGTTGACACCAAATACCCCAAAATTCAGCATGCCTGACTGGCAAGAAACAAGCAGTTGTGATCCAAGCTCCTTCCTGATCTGGCTGTTATTATTACTGTGCTGGAGAAGTCTGGGGGTGTGAGGAGCAAAGGAAGTTGACCCAAAATACCCCGGAATTCTGTCTGACTGATTTGATTTGAAAGACACAGGCAGCTGCAGTCCAATTTCCTTTCTGATCTTGCTGATATTATATCTGTACTGGGGAAGTATGGGAAAAGAAGTTGTTGGTTTTTTTTTTTTTTGGTTATAATTTGTCGAGGTCCCTTCAAAAGTTACATCAGCACCAGTACTATAAAAAAAATATAAGAAGAACACTGAAGATGACAATGAGTCACATTCTAGTGTTGATGATGGCACTGTCATAATGGAGGAAGGTATGTGCAGCTGAACCAACTGCTGCATCTGACAGTGAGACAAACAAGCACCATAACACCTGTCCTCAATGTAGTAGTGAACTTGGTGAATGTAAAAGTAAAAAGGAATTGTTTGACACCTCTAAAATCTTATGTATAATATAAGGGTAGTGAGCAAGAAGCGATAGGCGATGCTGAGGATGACCTAATGATGACTGGTGATGATGATGATGTAGATCTAGAATATATATCTCCAGCATCCTCCTCTTCTTAAGATACAGATGAAGTTGAGAGTGAGAGAGATGATGACATGACCATAAAGCTGTATCACGGTCCCCGTGATTCCCTGTCAATCTTTTACTGTGTTACCTTTGCATTGGAGGAGGCTGATTGGCCCGCCCAGGATGTTCCTTTTTATACTGGCTCTTGGGCACTTGTCAGTTGCCCTTTTGTGGTGTTCCTGATCCTGCGCCTCGTTGCTGAGTTCCAGTGTCTCCTGTGTACAGACCCGGCTTGTCTGACTACTCTTCTGATCCTGCTCCGTGATTGACCCGGTTCTGGCTGACGACCCTGCTCCGTGATTGACCCGGTTCTGGCTGACGACCCTGCTCCGTGATTGACCCGGTTCTGGCTGACGACCCTGCTCCGTGATTGCTCCTTTCTCCGGCTGATGTTCCTGCTACCGTATCGATCCGGTTCCGGTTGATGTTCCTGTCCTGTGTGCTGTTCCAGTCTTCCTGAGCAGCTCCGGTCGCTCCGGCGACATTTTCAACTGTTTGGTATCTCGCTGATCCTCTCTCTCTTCCGAGCTGTAGCCTGTGGTTGCTTTACCATCCACTGTCTGCTGAGCTGTTCTCTCCTGTACTGAACCAGATTAACCCGTGCAGTGCCTGTAGTCTCCGGTTACATGCCTCATATATCGCTTGCCAAGCCTTGGTTACCCTTTGAGCCTGCTACTCTTTGTGCCTTTAGACCAAGCCATACTATCACTCGCAGAGCACTGTCCGTCCGGTGTTCGGTGTGCACCGTGACCGCGCCGGTTGGCGTAGGTAGTCTGTCCGCTCTTGCAGTGTGGATTCTGTGCGACACCGGAAGGGTGTCCTGGCTCTGGCTCACATACGCTCAGGGTGTACGTTATCTCCTGCACTTCCCAGTGCTCCGGCTCATTATAGCTTGTGCAGCAACCGTCTATCTATATATGTGGTGACTAGTCACAGCTCAGGTAACATTGCTTTTGTTCATCTATAGAGCCTCTCACATACTTTGACTTGGTAATGGAATTCAAGGTCAGGTGTGCCTATTTGCAGACAACCCAAATATCTGTAATAAGGTTCACACTCCAGAAGAAATATGCCAAACACATAGTGATTTATAAAAATCGCTTTAATAGAAAAGAGCATGGTATCTAAAGTAAAATGCTGCAAAGTGCAAGATAAAGTGTTTCTGTCACAACAACCCAGAGATGGAATACAGGCTTACTGGTAATTTGCTGACAGTCACAGCAGAGGAAATGTACTTGGGAGTTATTATTACAAATAGCTTGAAGGTAGGCAAGCAGTGCACTAAAGTGGTGGGGAAAGCCAGTAGACTACTGGGCTGTATAGGAACAGATATTGGCAGCAGGAAGAGGGTGCTGTTAATGTTATATATAAATCTCTGGTAAGACTTCATATGGTGTACTGTGTACAGTTCTGAAAACCACGTCTCCAGAGGGATATTAATAAACTGGAGGCAACTGATGGAAAAGCCACTAAAATGGGACAAAATATTCATAAAAAATCCTACCAGGACATACTGAAAGACCTTAATATTTATAGCTTGTAAGTGAGGAGTAAAAGTGGGGATATGATAGAAACCTTTAAATACCCGTAAAATCTCAGGTATAATACGCACCTGTGTATAATACACAGGTGTAATTTATATCCAAGATTTCAGGGGAAAATAAAAGTTCCTATGTATAATACGCACCATTGTCTTCCATCACTCTACTCACAAAAACAATATTTTCTTATCTGCTTCCCTCCACCCACCTCAATATGCTCCCACCTTCCCCTCCCTCTGCTCACCCCCTCCAGAGAAATCTGGTACATCTGCGCAGTGGGCAGTATGCTTGCCTTTGCCTTCCACTTCCTGCATCCCCCTGTGAGGACATGTGTTACTTTAAGATAATGGTAGTGCACTTTAGGGACCTGAAGATCCTCACAGGATACTACTATAGTTGCAGTGTACAGAGGTCTATGCATGGGATCTACACTTGTGCCCTGCTAGGACCTTTGGGTCCTCAAAGGGCACTACCATTATCTTGAATTAACACAAGTCCTCACTGGAGGATGTGGGAAGCGAGAGGAAAATGCAAGCATGCCACCCACTGCGCAGATATCCCAGATGCTTCATGAGGCGGTGAGTAGAGGGAGGTGAAGGTGGGGGCATATTGAGGTGGACGGAGGGGAGCAGACTTGAGAATACATTTTTTTTTCTCTCGTGTATAATACGCACCCCCCCACTTCATATAAGGTGAAAAGGGAAAAAATTGTGAGTATTATACATGATATTTTACAGTATATTAAAGGATTTAATAATGTTCTGGAGAGAGGCATTTTTTCAGAAAAATAGGACTATAAGAACAAGAAGGCATGATCTAAAGTTAGAGGGAGGAAGACTCAGAAGTAATGTGCTTAAGTACAACTTTATGGAAGAGTGAGAGATTCAGAGAACAGCCTCCCAGTGTAAATGGTGCTGCTAATACAGTACTGGAATTCAAAAATGCCTAGGATAGACATCAGCCTATTCTGAGAACAATGTAACTGCATTTATCTAAATTAGAATATAGGCAGACTGGATGGGCCAATTGCTTATCTGCTGTCAAAGTCTATATTTCAATAATAAAGGTTGTCTTTTAGTCTTTGACCTACAAGTGTTTAAGTAAGAAAACCTGTATGTCTGAGGTTACAGTTTTTTCACATGCAGGTTCAGGTGTTTTATTACATTATAGTCAGAAAATTGTATTTTGTTACAAGTATGGAAAACTTTTCAAACGTGTGAAATCAAACTTCCAGTGCTATGTACTAGAAAGAACTGGATCAATTGTGTATCAAACCAGCTGTATCATAGGGGTCAGATAAACAATTTAATTGATTTAAAAGGTGGCTTTTAACCTACTAGTTCCTGAGATCTCTATGCATGCAAAGAAATGCATTTCAGATCTCTTTAGTATTCAAGTGGTTAAATGCCATAATTAAATCAATGGGAAGTTGTGGAATTTTATGTACCCTATGGTGCTGGTTGGTTTTCTCCAGAATTGCTCCAATTATTCTTAACCCTTTGAGTGCCATAAGGGTGTACAATGCACCATACAACAATGGCTGATTTTTTTTTTTTTTTACTTACATTGCATTTTATAGAATTACTAGTTGAAAAGCCTGTGTACACGGGTCACAGTGCCACTCAGCAACCTCGGCTAGTGGCCGGATCCTGTTGGTCTTGAAAACCAATCAGTATTAAAGATAATGGCTGACATCGGTCATACACTTTAATACTAGAGAATGCAATTATAATAAAAAAAATCAACCATTATTTACCTTATAGTTGTCCTTTAATACCGCATGAAAAATAAATTTCATTTTGTACAGCTAGTGTTGCCACCCAGCCGGTATTTTACCGGCAGGCCGGTAAAAACTTGGCTTCTGTCCAGTGTTAAGTTTATGGAGAGAATGTCATGGCCGGTATTTTTTGAAGGAAAGGTGGCAACCCTATGTACAGCTGGTCTTACACCTTAACCTTCTTAGAGCCAAATAATTACTGAATTACTAACATCCACCTCAAGGAAAAAATCTGACTCTTAAAGGGATAGTAATACTTTGTTTTAACTTTATTTTATTTTGTAGGCATTAAAAAACATGAAGAATGATATAAGTCTTACCTCTCAAACCTTTATGGTTTATGAGATATTCACAAGCAAAGTTTCCCCTCCCTCTCCTTTTACCTAGTGTAAGCCATCTCTTCTCAGATGTGGAATACAGTCCATAGACTGGACAGATAATAGCAGGGGACACTCTTATTCGTATGAAAACAATGAAATCCCTGCCCCCCTTGACAAGTTTTTCAGGTTTTTCCCTTATCTTAATTGAAGATTGTCCCTCTCTGCAGTCTACCTGGGTACCACTCTTCTGATCTGGCTGAGCAGTGTTACATCAGTAAAAGGGGCGGGAGGAGGACACTTTATTATTGAATTACTCTTGTACTATAACTCTGACAGAATTGAAATAACACTCTCCAAAGTCCAAATACTATGATGATTAATTAGAGCTGCTTTTATTATGAAACATTACTATCCCTTTAAGTCTTTGCGTACCAGAGCAGTATGCAATGCATTGAGTACCACTCTGGCACTCAAAGGGTTAATGACAGCTATGGATTTATATCCTAAACCAACTGGCTGGGCACTGGGATGTCTTGATACAGGCTGAATCTCTTTATCTTGCTACTCTTCATGTAAAATCTACTTTTAGCTCCACATTTAGAATAGTGGAAGTTTATTGCACATAATGCTGATAACTGTTGGGCGCTACAACATAAAAATAGCTACAAAATACAAAGCTACAAAATAGCTCCTAACTTTACATTCTGCTCAAAGCAGATGATAGATGATACATCAAGATTATATAACAGTTTGCAAGCTATTTATCAGTAATTTGCTAATCAATAAATGTGTAGAATAAAAAAAAATGATAATTATAAATGTTTGTTTGAGAGATACTTGCAAATAAAAGGTAAGAATTCCCAGATTAGAGAACAGTAATATGCACTGATACATTCATACAAAGACAAATAATCAACTGCACATGAAAACAGCAGGTTCCCTGATATTAAATGACTAACATATTTATCAATAAAACTGTCAATTTCTATGATTTTTATAGCATTAATAAACACTAAACACATGCCTACCCTTTTTAAATTTTTTAATTTTATGTTATTCAATTACTTTGGGAATCATTTAAAAATATGTTTTATATCAAATCCAACAGAAGGTTTGTATTGTTGCTGTTTCTGGCCCTTTTATAACTCTCTTTAAAGAGCACATTTTTTCAACCCCTCTATGGCAGGTAAACATGTTGAAATAAGAACTCGTATTACCTGTCCTACAGAAGATGTGATGTACGTCATTAAATCTCCCTGTGGTCTGTATTATTTTGGACAGATTTAGCATCCAACATCAGATACAGGGAAAAGAAATCCCACATCTGAATAGGTATTAACCCCTTAATGACCCTTGACGTTCATAGTACGTCATGGGTAAATCTGACCGAATGACCCATGACGTACTATGACCGTCATGGAATTCCGGGCTCCCCCGCGGCTGCACGCCATTCGGGTGTCCGGAATCGGATTCTTAAAAAAACCCCAAAACTCCGTGGTCCTTTAGTGACCGCTGCGTGCCTGTGCGGCCTGTCGTTAAGGGGTTAAAAAGACAACCTTAGTAGAACACTGTAAAACACTTTGGGATATATTTATAAAAGCAAACTGCAACAATTCTGGGACAAACTGCCTGTACCACAGGGCACAATTAAAATCAATTTAATCTAAGTGGGGCCTTTAACCCTTTATATGCATGTCTCCAATGCATTATGAAGCAATGTGTTGAGGACCGCTGTAGCATTCAAGAGGTGAAAAAGTCAATGTTAGAAATTTTTATTTGTCCCCTATGGTGCACTTATTCCAGAATTTCTTCACTGTATATTAGCCTCACCTGCTCATTGCTGTCCTGTTACTGCTGGCTGCTGTGGATTTTCCTGCGTTCCTGTTTGCTGTGTTCCAGATCCTGTACTTGTTTCAGACATCGCTGACTTCTGTGCTTCTGACCCTTGGCTTGTTCCTGACATTGCAGACTTCTGGTTTCCTGACTCCAGCTCGGCTGAATACCTGTCTTGGTTCTTGACCTTGGCGTGTCTTTTGGTTTATGCTCTTGGATCATGCTTCTGTTTCCTTAATAAAGGTGTATTGCATTTTACACTTTTGTGTCTTGTCTGGTTCCTGGTCCCTAACAGTTGTTCAAGGAACTCATTTACAATGGCTTTCCCACTCCTCTGCTAAATACAGGGTTAACATACCTCACAAGTGTCCCAAATCCCTCTGTCCCTTTCCCACCATGCCTGTTTATGGGCCTATTCTGTTGGGCCTAATTGTAGGCTGACCATACCTCACCTTTAAAAAGGGACACCTAGGAAATAGGCATATTTCAGGAGTGCACCAAAATCAAAGCAACCGTGTAGTATGCATTTTTCATGTGTGTCCCTTTTTAAAGGTGAGGTATGGTCAGCCTACCTAATTGGGTCCTACCTCCTTCTGCTGCTTTATAAACCTCATCAAAGTGAAGAGTTTGTACATCTCAGCATTGGAAAAGTGTTTTTGTGTTTACATCCTAACCTGCAGTAAGAAGGTTAAAGGGTTAAAGTGTAAAAGGTTGTGTTTTTTCTGGGAGTGTGATTAGTTAATTAAGGGTGGGGTTTGTGAACAATCCCCTGTGTAGGCCTGTATAAATCTAGGTACAGGACTCACAGAGCTTGCTCACAAATAGAGCGTGCTCTTTCCTAAGTGCTCTGGAATAAGTGCAGAGTTTGTGAAACACAGGAGTTAGGAGTTAGAGAAACAAAGGTAAATTAATTGTTTACATCTGTAAGAACTCACATTTGCACTATACGTGATGAGCAAGTTTGGAGATCTCACTCAGTGCACATCTTGCCATATGTATGCATGCTTGGAACAGCCGTTCCAGGGTCCATACCGCTGTGGCAAGTGTGAGCAAGTGGCCCTTCTAGAAGCTCAGATTGGAGCTCTAGAGAGTCATATTGCAACACTGAGAGATAATGACAACCTTGAGAGGAGTCTCTTGCTAACTGAGCAGAGTCTTGCTGGGTCACCTAGCAAAGAGGGAGGAGATCAGCTAGAAGGGAACCAGGCACATAGCTGGGTGACAGTTAGAAGTGGTTGCAGTGGGGGAGGGAAGAGGAAGAGGGCAGCCAGTCCTGAGTTTTTCCATCCAAACAAATTTGCTTATTTAAGTGAAGATGTTGGGGAGGCAAACCCAGAAGTGGAATTGTTGGAGAAGACTGTTCTCCCTAACAGCCGGGAGAACAGCTCCTCTAGCACAGAGGGGATCCAGAGGAAAGTGAAGCCTAGGCAGGTTGTGGTGGTAGGGGACTCCATTATTAGGAGAACAGATAGGGTAATCTGTGGCTCTGATCGCAGCATCCGAATGGTTTGCTGTCTCCCGGGTGCCCGGGTTCGGCATGTTGCGGAAAGGGTGGACAGATTATTGGGAGGGGCTGGAGAGGATCCAGCTGTTTTGGTGCATATTGGTACCAATGACAAAGTAAGAGGAAGGTGGAGAGTCCTAAAAGGTAATTTTAGGGATTTAGGCAGTAAGATTAGGAACTGGACCTCCAAAGTAGTATTCTCAGAGATACTACCTGTGCCATGCGCTATGCCAGAGAGACAGCGGGAGATTAGGGAGCTCAATGCATGGCTGAAGTCTTGGTGTAAGAAGGAGGGCTTTGGGTTTTTAGAGCACTGGGCTGATTTTGCTTTGGGGTACAATCTGTATAGCAGGGATGGATTGCACCTGAATGCAAGAGGGTCTCAAGTGCTTGGGGAGAGGATGGCTAGACGGCTGGAGGAGATTTTAAACTAGGAAGGGGGGGGAGGGACCAATAAATACTGGGATAGATAGTATAGAAAGGGAAGGCGATGTAGTTAATAACCAGGTAGGAGGATCTGGGGGCGGGGTTAGTACAGATGATAGGGAGAAGCCTATAAACCACATCAAAATTAAATCACAAATGAAACATAGCAGTGGCATAAATTGTATGCTTGCAAATGCCAGAAGTTTAACTGGTAAAATAGGGGAACTGGAGCTGGTAGCTGAAATTGAAAACTATGACTTGATAGGCATAACAGAAACATGGTGGGATGACACACATGATTGGTCAATCAATTTGGAGGGCTACATGTTATTTAGAAAAGATAGGTCAAACAAAAGAGGTGGTGGGGTCTGCCTGTATGTCAAACCAGCATTATTGCCTCAATTGCGGGAAGATATATGTGATAACAGTAGTGAACATGTGGAATCCCTGTGGGTTGAAATAGTCACTGGGGGTAAAACTGGCCAAAAAATATTAGTGGGTATTTGTTATAAACCACCAAACATTGGTGACCTTGAGGAGTCAAAGCTATTAATGCAAATAGAAAAGGCTTCTCAAATAGGGAAAACTTTAATTATGGGGGGTTTTAATTATCCAGAAATAGACTTGAAAAATGGAACAGCTAATTCTGCTAAAAGCAGCAAGTTTCTGAACTTGTTGAATGACAATTTTTTGTCTCAACTAGTGCAGACCTCAACCAGAGGGAATTCATGTCTGGATCTGGTAATAACTGACAATGAAGAACTTATCTCTAACATCCAAGTTAGGGAGCACTTGGGGAATAGTGACCATAACATGGTATCATTTGAGATAAATTCAAAAAAGCAATTTAGTATGGGTCCCACCAAAACACTGAATTTTAAAAAGGCCAACTTTAGCAGATTTAATTAATCCCTTGGTCTCGTTAACTGGGATAAAATATTTTCAGGATAAACACAGAAGGTAAGTGGAATGCATTCAAAATAACATTGCAAAAGTACACATATAAATTTATCCCTGTTGGAAACAAATACAAAAGAAGCAAATTAAAGCCAATGTGGCTAACCAGTAAAGTAATTCATGAAATAAATAACAAGAAAGCGGCATCTAAACATTACAAAGCGGAGGGATCAGCAGAGGCATTTGCAGTATACAAAAAAGTCAACAAAACCTGCAAAAAGGCTATTAAATTAGCTAGACTGGAGAATGAAAAAAATATTGCTAAGGAGAGCAAGAGCAACCCAAAAAAATTATTTAAATACATTAATGGCAAAAAATTAAAGTCTGATAATGTTGGGTCCTTGTTATCTGAAACAGGTGAGATGGTCAAGGGGGACAGAGAGAAGGCAGATATTTTAAATAATTTCTTTTCTTCTGTTTTTACCAAGGAAGACCCAATGGACAAGAATCTGCAGACTATTTTTACAGAACAGTCACAGCAAGCATGGGACTGGCTAACACAAGAAAAAGTGTTAAAACATTTGAATGGTGTTAAGGTAGACAAAGCTCCGGGACCAGATGGTATACACCCACGGGTACTTAAAGAGCTAAGCCAGACCCTGGCCAGACCGTTATATTTGATTTTCAGGGATTCTTTTATTTCAGGTATGGTGCCCATGGATTGGCGTAAAGCAGATGTGGTGCCCATATTTAAAAAGGGATCAAAGTCACAGCCAGGAAATTACAGACCTGTAAGCTTGACATCTGTGGTAGGGAAGCTGTTTGAAAGGTTGCTAAGGGAATATATTCAAGAATTCTGCTGGAACAGGAATATCATTAGCAATAGCCAGCATGGCTTTGTGAAAGACAGGTCTTGTCAAACTAACTTGATCGCATTTTATGAAAAAGTGAGTAATAATATAGATGCAGGAGCGTTGGTTGATGTGATCTATTTAGACTTTGCCAAGGCATTTGATACAGTTCCACACAAGAGGTTACTGTACAAATTGAATGAAATAGGCCTAGGGGAATGTTTGTGTGTGGATTGGAAATTGGCTGAAAGATAGAATGCAAAGAGTGGTAGTAAATGGCAAGTTCTCCAGTTGGATAAACGTGATAAGTGGAGTACCTCAGGGATCTGTCCTGGGTCCTCTTCTTTTTAATTTGTTTATTAATGACCTCCCAGAGGGCATAGGGAGCCATGTATCAGTGTTTGCCGATGACACAAAATTAAGTAAGGTAATAAAGTCTGAACTGGATGTGTCTTCATTACAAGAGGATTTGGACAAATTGAGTAACTGGGCAGGCAAGTGGCAAATGAGATTCAATATAGACAAGTGTAAAGTTATGCATTTTGGGTATAATAATAAAAATGCAACATATAGTTTAAATGGTGTTTCTCTGGGGAAATCTACAAATGAAAAGGATTTGGGAGTAATGGTAGACAATAGACTTAGCAGTAGCATGCAGTGGCAACTGGCAGCTGCAAAGGCCAATAAGATATTGGCATGTATTAAAAGGGGTATTGACACAAGGGAGGAAGATATAATTATGCCTCTTTACAGGTCCATGGTAAGACCCCACTTAGAATATGCTGTTCAATTCTGGGCGCCCTTTCTGAAAAAGGACATTATGGAACTAGAGAAAGTGCAGAGGAGGGCTACAAAACTAGTAACGGGAATGGAAAGCTTTAGTTATGAAGAAAGGCTAGAAAAGTTAAACTTGTACACACTAGAGAAACGACGTCTTAGTGAGGATATGATAACACTATATAAATATGTTCAGGGCCCATACAAAGGGCTCTCCAAAGACCTGTTCATTAACAGAACAGTACACAGGACAAGAGGCCACCCGCTTAGACTTGAGGAAAGGAGATTTAATCTATAACAGCGGAAGGGTTTATTTACAGTAAGGACAATAAAGGTGTGGAATTCACTGCCTGAGGAGGTGGTGCTATCGAAAACATTAGATGCCTTTAAAAGGGGCCTGGATACTTATTTAAAAGAGCATAACATAGAGGGCTATGTACGTTAGTATTGAGATGAATATTTAGTTGGGGCTTGTTGATCCAGGGAGGAATCTGATTGCCATTTGGAATCAAGAAGGAATCCCCCCCCCATTCAAGGCAGAATTTTAAATTGCTAATTGAGGTTTTTTTTTTGCCTTCTTTTGGATCAACGATGGGTAACAGGAATAGGAAAAGTTTGAACTAGATGGACGCAAGTCTTTTTTCAACCTAAATTACTATGTTACTATGTAAGGCTGGGACTTGTTGCCATTCCATGGTGTATCTGTGCGTTACTTCAGTGTTGCTCTCATTTGACCCTTGCTTGTCTTCCGTGTTTACTCCTGATCGATACTGTGGCTTTGTCTGACTACCCGATCTGTGTATGACCCTGGCTTGTCCGACTACCCGCTCTGTTTTGACCTTGGCTGTGGCTTACTACCCAATTTGACTCTTGACTGTGGCTTGTCTGATATACTCTCTGTGCTGTCCTTTGCTCCAGTCTGACTACCACCTGTCTGGGCTAGTTGTCGGCGTGCTCCATTGGTGTAGTGCAACTGTTACCTCTGCGGTAGAGTTGCTGGTTGCCCCTTGCTCTGTTGCCTCCATCTTGTGCCACTGTATCCATTGCCTTCTGGGCCTGTTGTGTAACCCTTCTCTCTGTAGCATACGTACAGTATTGCCTTCACATTCTTACCGGTGTTGCGGCTGGCTACGTTCCACTCTCTTGCCTCTGCCCTTTGCCTACCTAGTAGACCAGTTCCTTGACTCTTTCAGACTACTAGTTATTCTCTGTCTGGCTCCTCCTATCACTCCGTGGTAGAGTCACTGCTTCGAGACATCTGTCTGTCTGTCTTGTGTCTGAAGGTTTAGCTGTAGCTCCTGTGATCAGGTTTCCTGGCATTCCAGGTTTCCATTTGCTAGGTATAGAACCAAGCCTGGTTCTGCTCCCATCTATCTCTATAGGCTACTGAGAACCGGTTACAGTTCAGTGTCAATCCTTGTGTAGTGGACTCGGCACTGTCCTCACGCCTATTCCTACTAAGGTTGGGGAAGTGCTTACTCTTGCTTATCTTAATAAACTGGTTAAACTTCACTGTACCTGTGTTGTGTGTATTTTTCACTCTGGTGTCCCTGACACAGTCTTGCGATGGTGAATACATTTACAGTGAGTTCCCATGATCCTAGATACAGTTATGAAGTACAGCAGGGCTCACAGCCCGGAGAGAGCAACCACACCTCACACTGAGTTAAACTAGAATAAGGGTGTAATCAATCCATTAGAGGAATGAGAAAGCAATACAAAATGCCCACAGGCGTTACTGCTTGAATGAGCAGGAGAAACTAGCTAAGTGGAAAATACAGCATCCCATACTCACAGTTTCTTAGATAAAGAGGTGATAAAGTGGAGATGACTTCTCCAGTCATATCACTTCCCCAGTTCCTATGTTATTCTATGGAGCCTATGTGCTAAGATCTCACCTGAGAAATCTTAATGCATTGGCTCTATAGAATTACATAGGGATTGGAGAAGTGATATTGCTGGAGAAGTCATCTCCACTTTATCACCTCTTTATCACTACTCAAGCCTATGAGTGCCAGAGGGGTAAGCAACGCATTGCATATTCCTCAGGGTTCTGTAGGAGAGAAATTACCATTGATGTAAATAGGAATTTTAACCCCCTGCAAAACAGAGAGGTCTTGGAAACTTTTCTAGCCTTCAAAATGTTTAAAGCATATTTAAATCAAAGGAAGCTTTTTTTCTCCCCGTTGGTGCGGTTTAATTTCTCCAGTTATTTTTATGGAATTAGATTCTAATACAGTAAAGTAATTAAAAAATAACTATAATAGTTAGGGTCAATTTTGTTATTTTTTTTTTCTGTGTCAATACTGACGTCCAAAATCAAAACTAGTATGCCTTAACATCGCCTCCCACAAGAGGGAGCTATTGTTAAACAAACAATAAAAGCAGCTTTATTGAACGTGTCTGAACCTATTGTAGCTTATTCTTTTGAGTGTCAGTAAGAGCTTTCTGGTTTGAGAAAACTGATGATTTTCTGTATTTACGTTGCTCTGGGATTGCAACATTGAATATCTCCATAAAAGTCATGATTTCTGCTGTTGTGTGTATGTCAGTGCCAGGCGTGGGCAAACTGCATCCCTCCAGCTGCTGTTAGATTACAATTTCCATCATTCTCAGCTGGCCATTGGCTAGCTGAGGATAATGGGAATTGTAGTTCAACTACAACTGGAGAAGGGCAATGGGCTGACTACCAGGCTGTTTCTCTGGGAGTGGTGAGTTTCATAAGCTCAATGAGGATTTAACATTTTAATGTTAACGAGGTGGTGTTAAAAAACGCAGCCCAATAATGATGACTGCAGCTTGTATTTTTGTAATATGATTGCCTTTTAACGGTATGGTCTGATCTGTCACCGCTTTCTTCCAAGTGAAGATGAGTAAAGGATCCGCTGGGTGAAAGATCTGCCACTAGGACAGGAAAGCTTCAGCAGCTTTCATGGATGACAGAGATCAGCAGCACATGTGATATGTTTAAATCTGTGTTTCATTCATTGGGTTAAACTGGGAATTTGGTCACCTTAGCTTTTAAACCTCTGCAATACATTCAGCACAACTCTGCAGCTGATAACGTTAAATAAATGTGCTTGTTGCATATAAAACTGCACGTCAGTGGCATTCAGATCTTTAGCTTTTCATTGCTGCATTGGAATACAAGGGGCTGCCTGGTGCTTGGCTTTTCCCTGTGTAATGTGTTGTTTGGGAATGAGGAGAAAAGCACAGCAGCTTCAGTTTGTGTTTTACTGTAAGTCATAGCTGGCAGGAGGATGGCAGTGAGGAAGCAGTAAGTCTGCACAGACCTCTTGTGGAAATCAGAAGGGTAGAGGACCATACAATCTGCGCCCCCATTATGAATGAAGGGGCATCTTCTCTAGCAGTGATCATCACAAAGCCGGGATCTGCAGCGGTTAGGATTGCAACTACTGATGTTCCTTAGCAGAGCTCCCTGTCTTCTCTGGCATCTTGCATCTCATTTTTTTTCATTTTTGCATTTCTGTACTTGCATTGAGCACTTAACTCTTTGAGTGCTACAGGGATGTGCAATGAACATCCCTAGGGCACATGAAGGTTTACGGAGGGATGCTCTTTTGGTGCTGAAGTCTGTGGACATTGGGCAAGTATAGAGAATGCAGTCAGGCTTCAGGGTTGTTCATCTGCTTCCACATCCTTTCCACGTCGCACAGCAGTACAACAACCCTCCATGCTAATGAGGAAATTCTCCCTCCCCTACATCCACATTTATAATTATTCTTATGTAGTGTTTATTATTTATGCAACTCTCCACTAACAAAGTGGCAAGGTCTCCCATAATTGGCAATTTAACCCCTTGGATGCTATACAATACAATGCATTGGAGACATCTCTAAGAACCAAAGGGGTTAACTGTGAATCTTATGAAATATACACACTGCATGACACAAGGGGTTAAAGCAAAACTCTTACCACAAACTTTCTTCACACAACTTTTTACCCCTTTCAGTGCCACAGGTGTATGCAGTGCACAGCCCTATGTAGATGAAAGGGTTAGGGAGGGATGCTGTGTGTAGTGGTGACGTCAGAAAGCAGCCTCTCCGACCCCCACTGGGCAAGAGGGGTAGCAGAGAGAATGCACTGAGGCATCAGGGTTGTTGAGCTTCTGGCAATGTGTAAGAGGGGGTATACCTTCCACAGGACCAGTAGTAAGTCAAGCCTGCATAACAGTGAGGAAATTCTCCCCCTCTCCCCTTGCATACTTACTTCTTAGTGCATATGGAGAAGTGTGTCTCCATAGCCAAGGCGATGTTCTCACCACACATCGCCAGACACCTAGCTATGGTATTTACCATTAGGTCATCTCCCCCTGGTCCTACCTGTCTGTTCCCCTCTCCTTGCCAACAGTCTTCTTGGATGTTATCCACTCTGGCTTGAAAACCTTACAGAGAAAGCCACAGCAAGGCTGTTTACACTACTGACAAAGATCTCTAGTATCACACTCCAGCTATACCCAGCCTTGAGCAAATCCCCAGTTCTTAGTTGCTCCTGTATCCTCTGGGATAACATGATAGCCTCAAAACAATCATACAGAGCAGCTTGATCCAACATGTGTGTGTCATGAGTCAGACCAGAAACCCAGACACCAGACTGAAGATCCTCATTGTACTCGCCTTGCTTATTAAAGGGATAGTAATGTTTGTTATAAAATAGATTTCTTTATATTAAAAGTAACACATTACCCTATGTAGGAGCTTCCTTGTTTGTAGTTCAACAGATACTAAGTGGAGAAAAATTCACGCCACGTCACCCTGAATCTGCAGTCTGGTCCGGACGGATGCAGCGAGGGACAAATTTCAATATGCAAAGGAAAATCCTGCCCTCCTTCGTCAAGGGGTGCAGGGTTTTCCTTATACATACTGAAGTTTGTCCCTTGCTGCAACAGTCTGGTCCCACGACTGGATTCCAGATTCAGTGGGAGGTGGCCAGAAGGAGTAGGCGGGGGATCTTTCACCACTTAATAGCTTTTGAACTACAAACAGTTAAGCTCCTACACATAGTGCAATGTGTTACTTTTGTGTTACTTTTAAAATAAAAAAACACTCGGTGGACTGCTTTATAACACATTACTATCCCTTTAAGGCCATTTGCTCAAAGATTGGTTGAATTATTCTGGGACAAACCAAATGCACTATGCGCAGAACATATTCCCACTGATTTTTTGGGGATGTTTGACCATCTAAGGAGATCTCCATTGCATTGTGAAACAATGCATTGGAGTTTTATCTGCAATTCAAAGTGTTAAAAGCCCCAATGAAATTTATTGGAATTTAGGGACTATTTATTTGGTCCTTATGGTGCAGTTTATTTTCCCCAGAATAATATTATTGTGTGCACGTGGCCCTATTTTGATGCATGTGCTTCCTATTTGTGTGCATTTGCACTTTTTTCTTAGTTATCTTAGCAAAAACACTAATAACAATGGGACACAGTAAGTTTACTAAAATACAATTGAGGGAGCAGGCTGCACTCTGACTGGGAAGAATTTATTAATGAAGATGAGGGAAGCTGCAGTCAGAGTTCAGCCTGCTCCCTCAATTGTATTTTAACCCTTTGAGTGCCAGAGTGGTATGCAACGCATTGCTTTGCAATGCGTTGCATACCACTCTGGCACTCAAAGGGTTAGTAATGTCCTACTTACTGTGTCCCATTGTTATTAGTGTTTTTGCTCCACTCTCCATTTGAAGGAGAGTGGAGCAAAAATAATGATAGCAATGGGACACAGGAAGTAGGGCATTACAAATGAATGAATCTAAGTTAATATACGTTTAATACTAGTATTTTAATTAAAAAATGTATAAAACACACCCACTCACACACATACAGGCATATCTTGCCTATTAACCCTTTGGGTACCAGAGGGGTAGGAAACATGCTAAGCAATTATTTCCTACCTCTCTGGTACTCAAAGGGTTAATTGTGGAATAAAAGACAGATTTGTCCACTACATGGAAGTCCATGAGGTGGATGTGTATGGGGTTAGTATGTCACATATATGCAATATATCTGACATACTAAGGGGGGGATGTGGAAGGGGGCATTGTGTAGTGCTTGGTGTACTAGTTTTATTGATTGTAACCCTTTGAATGCCACAGGGGTGAGCAGTGCACATCCCTATGGCATTCAAAGCTGTCCATGGTGCTGAAAGCCATCTCTGTGTTCCCCTAGTGGCTGGGTAGGGAAGCACAGAGAAAACTGTTCAGAACTGTCGACTTGGATTTTGGATTTTCTGACTGAACTTGATACTTTGGAGTGCTGTGATTGGCTGTGGTGCTAGGTAACATTTTTATTGTGTGTTTTTAGGTAAGATTTTCTATGCGACGCAGGTTTAAGGTTAACGTGTATTTTGTTGGTTATCACTCGTTAGCCTTTCTGGGTAAGGAAGATTTGAATCTCACGTTACCTGGTCCTGCTTAACGCGTGAAGGCAGTTTTTTTCTTCACGTTGGTTTTAACGCCAACATTTGAATCAAGCCCTAAATCTGCTCATTTTCCAGCATAAAAACATGTAAAAAGGCTATATTAGCTCTTTTGTAAAAATTTATGTGTTATGATGCAAATGACACAAACTAAAATAAGTAAGGCAATTGCACCTCAATAACTTGGGAGACCACATTTTCATAATTCTACTTATCTCAAGTAATTTGGCATTTGAGTTACCTACCAGCTTTAATTCTACTTAGCTCTTATCTGACTATCTTGAAATCTCGAGTTGCTGACCCCAGATACCTCTGTTCTACCTTCTAAAATGTAGAGATTTCCCATTTGTGGCATCACTTCTTCTGCTGTCCCTCCCTTTCACCGCTTCTTCTGTCACTCCCTTTCACCGCCTCTTCCATCACTCCCTTTGCCTGCTTCTTCTGTCACGCCCTTTCACCGCTTTTTATGTAGCTCCATGCTGCAACTTCTTCTGTCTTTCCCACAAGGATGGGGGGGGGGTCTATGGCTATCAGCATTGTGTGTGTGTCAGGTGTGGGGGGGGGGGTTGAGGAGAAAAAAAAACAGTACTTCAGCACTGTTCACTGGAATTCCTGCCAAAGGCAAAAAGTGCTGTTTTGTGTAATATATTTTGGGGTGAAACAGTTTGCCCATCACTATTTTGTGGCACACCTCTCTCCCACACTTCTTTGAACAGAGCAACATCAGGCTTCTCTTGCTAGTATAAAATGTATATACACACAAACAGAAATAATGGTTGAAAATGTTTCCTTTATGGTCGTGTGACCTAATACAGCTGCATTATTTATTGATTATAGAATGCATTTCTTTTGCACCTCTCTCTGACATTCAGTGGGTTAAAAGCTACTGAATTCTGGTAGGACCAATAAAGTATAAGGTGGCAATATCATGGCTTGTTGCTGGCCCAAATGTGGAGCACACGCCTCTGTCCGTGTATGTATAAATATAAACCCTATGCTATATACAGCTCTGTGTAACTTCAAGTATTTCTCCAGGCAAAGCTCTCAGCTGCTTACATTCTTCACAGCTATGGAAAATGGGCAGCAGACACAAGCAGGAAAAGAAATATATATTTGATCATAAAGTAAGACTTAACATTGTAATTATTGAAGAACATATATACAAGCCAGATTTCTAATACTAAAATTAATTTATAATGGTGAATCTATATCATGATTTGTAATGAGGGTGATAATCATAGTGCTTTATAGACAAAATAACTGTACATCAGATCTAAATAGAGTTTCTCCCCAAGTTCTAGAGATGTCTCCAATGTAAAACAATGCTCTGGCTAAGTCTCTATCATCCACTGTTACTGGGCAAGGGGTCCACTTCAGTATACATTTAACCTTCAATAAAAACCATATTAAGGCCATATTAGTGACTAAAACCTGATATTAAATATGTACTGATTATATGCAGGCAATATGTCTCAGTATAAAGGGTTAATGTAAATATGGATGTACAGCAATCATTTGTGTTTTTTATTTTAACTATTTATTTGCAAAATTTGTTGCACGCCAGCTTTTTAAAAATATTTTTTAAGCTTTGGGATATATTTATGTATATTTATATTGTTATGGAAATTCCTCCCTTCTGCTGCCTGCAGGAACCATTCTCCAGCCCCAGCCATGTCTGAATACACATTTGTCTGGGGACAGCAATTTGGGCAGGAGTGGGTAGCGGGCAAAGCCCCCTGGCTATGCCTGTTAAAAACACTGCAAGGACCTTCACCTGCTCTGTACCCACCTTCACATCAACACTTCCACCTTCACCTGCTCTGTGCCCACCTTCACTTCAACACTTGCACCTTCACCTGCTCTGTGCTCCCTTCACATCAACACTTCTACGTTCACCTGATTTGTACCCCCCTTCACATCAACATTTACCCCTTCACCTGCTCTGTACCTCCCCTTCACTTCAACACATCCACCTTCACCTGCTTTACAACCCCTTCACTTCGACACTTCTACCTTTACCTGCTCTGTACCCACCTTTACTTCTACACATCCTCATTCACCTGCTTTGTAACCTCCATCACATCAACACTTCCATCTTCACCTGCTCTGTACCCCCCTTCACTTCAACACTTCTGCCTTCACCTGCTCTGTGCCCCTTTCACTTCAACACTTCCATCTTCACCTGCTTTGCACCCCCTTCACTTCAACACTTCCACCTTCACGTGCTTTGTACCCACCTTTACTTCTACACGTCCACCTTCACCTGCTCTGTACCCACATTTACTTCTACACGTTCACCTTCACCTGCTCTGTACCCAGCTTTACTTCTACATGTCCACCTTCACCTGCTCTGTACCCACCTTTACTTCAACACATCCACCTGCTTTGCACCCACCTTCACATCAATTCGTCTACCTTCACCTGCTTTGTACCCACCTTCACCTGCTCTGTGTTCCCTTTACTTCAACGCTTCCACTTTCACCTGCTCTGTACCCACCATTACTTCAACACTTCCACCTTCACCTGCTCTGTACCCACCTTCACTTCAACACTTCCACCTTCACCTGCTCTGTACTCACCTTCACATCAACACTTCCACCTTCACCTGCCCTGTGTTCCCTTCACTTCAACACTTCCACTTTCACCTGCTCTGTACCCACCTTCACTTCAACACTTCCACCTTCACCTGCTCTGTACTCACCTTTACATCAACACTTCCACCTTCACCTGCTCTGTACCCACCTTCACTTCAACACATCCACCTTCACCTGCTTTGTACCCACCTTCACTTCAACACATCTACCTTCACCTACTTTGTACCCACCTTCACTTCAGCACTTCCACCATCACCTGCTCTGTGCCCACCTTCACATCAACACTTCCACCTTCACCTGCCTACCCCCCTTCACTTCAACACATCCACCTTCACCTGCTTTGCACTTCACATCAACAATTCCATCTTCATCTGCTCTGTACCCACCTTTACCTTTACACATCCACCTTCACCTGCTCTGTACCCACCTTCACTTCAGCACATTTACCTTCACCTGCTTTGTACACCCCTTCACATCAACACTTCCATCTTCACCTGCTCTGTACCCCCCCTTCACTTCAACACATCCACCTTCGCCTGCTTTGTACCCACCTTCACTTCAACACTTCCACCTTCACCTGCTCTGTGCCCCCTTCACTTCACCACTTCCACCTTCACCTGCTCTGTGCCCCCTTCACTTCAACACTTCCACCTTCACCTGCTCTGTGTCCCCCTTCACATCAACACTTCCTGCTCTGTACCCACCTTCACATCAACACTTCCACCTTCACCTGCTCTGTACCCACCTTTACTTCAACACTCCCACCTTCACCTGCTCTGTGTCCCCTTCACTTCAACACTTCCACCTTCACCTGCTCTGTGCCCCCCTTCACATCAACACTTCCACCTTCACCTGCTCTGTACCCACCTTCACATCAACACTTCCACCTTCACCTGCTCTGTACCCACCTTCACATCAACAATTCCACCTTCACCTGCTCTGTACCCACCTTCACTTCAACACTTTCACCTTCATCTGCTCTGTACCCACCTTCACATCAACACTTCCACCTTCACCTGCTTTATACCCACCTTCACTTCAACACATCCACCTTCACCTGCTTTCTACCCACCTTTACTTAAACACATCCACCTTCCCCTGCTTTGTACCCACCTTTACTTCAACACATCTACCTTCACCTGCTTTGTACCCACCTTCACTTCAGAACTTCCACGTTCACCTGCTCTGTGCCCACCTTTACTTCAACACATCTACCTTCACCTGCTTTGTACCCACCTTCACTTCAGAACTTCCACGTTCACCTGCTCTGTGCCCCATTCACTTCAACACTCCCCCCTTCACCTGCTCTGTGCCCCCTTCACTTCAACACTTCCACCTTCACCTGCTCTGTGCCCCCCTTCACATCAACACTTCCACCTTCACCTGCTCTGTACCCACCTTCACATCAACACTTCCACCTTCACCTGCTCTGTACCCACCTTCACTTCAACACTTCCACCTTCACCTGCTCTGCACCCACCTCACTTCAACACGTCCACCTTCACCTGCTCTGTACCCACCTTTACTTCAACACATCCAACATCACCTGCTTTGTACCCACCTTCACTTCAACATTTTCACCTTCACCTGCTTTGTACCCCCTTCACTTCAACACTTCCATCTTCACCTGCTCTGTGCCCCCTTCACTTCAACTTTTCACCTTCACCTGCTCTGTACCCCCCTTCACATCAACATTTCCATCTTCACCTGCTCTGTACCCACCTTCACGTCAACACTTCCACCTTCACCTGCTCTGCACCCACCTCACTTCAACACTTCCACCTTCACCTGCACTGTACCCACCTTTACTTCAACACATCCAACATCACCTGCTTTGTACCCACCTTCACTTCAACATTTTCATCTTCACCTGCTTTGTACCCCCTTCACTTCAACACTTCCATCTTCACCTGCTCTGTGCCCCCTTCACTTCAACTTTTCACCTTCACCTGCTCTGTACCCCCTTCACATCAACATTTCCATCTTCACCTGCTCTGTACCCCCCTTCACTTCAACACATCCACCTTCACCTGCTTTGCACCCCCTTCACTGCAACATGTCCACCTTCATCTGCTCTGTACCCACATTTACTTCAACACATATGCCTTCACCTGCTTTGTACCCTCCTTCACATCAACACTTCCACCTTCACCTGCTTTGTACCCACCTTTACTTCAACACATCCACCTTCACCTGTTTGTACCCACCTTCACTTCAACACATCCACCTTCACCTGTTTGTACCCACCTTCACTTCAACACTTCCACCTTCACTAGCTTTGTACCCCTCTTCCACTTTCACCTGCTCTGTGCCCCCTTCACACGAACACTTCCACCTTCACCTGCTTTGCACCCCCTTCACATCAACACTTCCACCTTCACCTGCTCTGTGCCCCCTTCACATCAACACTTCCACTTTCACCTGCTCTGTACCCACCTTCACTTCAACACTTCCACCTTCACCTGCTTTGTACCCCCTTCATATCAACACTTCCACCTTCACCTGTTTTGTGCCCCCCTTCACATTAACACTTCCACCTTCACCTGCTCTGTGCCCCCCTTCACTTCCACACTTGCACCTTCACCTGCTCTGTGCCCCCCCTTCACTTCGACACTTCCACCTTCACCTGCTTTGCACCCCCTTCACTGCAACACGTCCACCTTCATCTGCTCTGTACCCACCTTCACTTCAACACATATGCCTTCACCTGCTTTGTACCCTCCTTCACATCAACACTTCCACCTTCACCTGCTCCGTACCCACCTTTACTTCAACACATCCAACTTCACCTGCTTGTACCCACCTTCATTTCAACACTTCCACCTTCACTAGCTTTGTATCCCTCTTCTACCTTCACCTGCTCTGTGCCCCCGTCACATCAACACTTCCACCTTCACCTGATCTGTACCCCCCTTCACATTAACCCTTCCACCTTCACCTGCTCACTGCCCCCCTTCACTTCGACACTTCCGCCTTCGCCTGCTCTGTACCCACCTTCACTTAAACACTTCCAACTTCACCTGCTTTGAACCCCTCTCCATTTCAGCACTTCAACCTTCACCTGCTCTGTGCCCTCTTCACATCAACCCTTGCACCTTCACCTGCTCTGTGCCACCTTCACTTCAACACTTCCACCTTCACCTGCTTTGTACCTCCTTCACATCAACTCTTCCACCTTCACCTGCTCTATGCCCCCCTTCACATCAACACTTCCACTTTCACCTGCTCTGTATCCACCTACACTTCAACACTTCCACCTTCACCTGCTTTGTACCCCCTTCATATCAATATTTCCACATTCACCTGCTCTGTACCCCCTTCACTTCAACATTTCCACATTCACCTCCTTTGTGCCCCCTTCACTTCAACACTTCCATCTTCACCTGCTTTGTAACCCCCCTTTACATCAACACTTCCATCTTCACCTTGTCTGTACCCCCCTTCACTTCAACACTTCCACCTTCATCTGCTTTGTACCCACCTTCACATCAACACTTCCACCTTCACCTGCTCTGTGCCCCCCTTCACTTCAACACTTCCATATTCACCTGCTCTATACCTACCTTCACTTAAATACTTCCACCTTCACCTGCTCTGTACCTCCTTCACATCAACACTCCCACCTTCATCTGCTTTGTGTCCCCATTCACTTCAACACTTCCACCTTCACCTGCTTTGTGTCCTGAAGTAACCTTAAATTTCTCAGTTATGCCCTGCCCACCAGTTGTACCCCCAGCAACACAGTCTAAATCAAAAGTGTCCCTCTTTGGCCATCTGAAATGTTGGGTGGGATGACACTGAGTGACCCTGCCCACTTGCAGCCACAGATTTGCCACTTACACTATCTGACCCCAGAACCTTGTTCCCCTGTCCAATGGTTGCCATAGATTTATTTAGAAAATGTATTACCAGGAAGAATACCTTGAGATTTTTCTCATATTTAAGAATGTCCTGTAGACATTCACACTTACACTTTCTGATTCCTTAGCCTTGGGTGGCCACAGATCTCTCATACACAATGTCTGAGCCCCCTCCATCCTGGTTCCCCAGAGACTCACATACACTGTTTGACCTACCCAGTCTGGTTACATTTGTAGTCACTGAGCCCCACATATATCCCCCCAGTGGGGTTTGACTGCTAGTCACACAGCTCCACATTAACTGTCAAATCCCAAACTCATGATGCTGCCCCCTGGTAGTCACACATACCCCACAAACACTGTATGATCCTCTAGCTCAGTTTCTCTGGTAGCCACAGAACCACATATTTGTATATTTGTCACTCCATCCTTGCTCCATTACTAGCCAAAGAATCACACACACTTTCTGCTTCACCAGTCTTTTTCTACTGATAGCCATTCTCCTGGCATCCACTATGTTATGTCATCCCATACCCATATAGTTCCATTTTCATAGGCTGAGACTAGGTACTGTATACGCTAGGAAATTCCATGGTGATTTTAGTGTCTTTGAAGTGATTGATGTGTGTAAACGCAAGTGTTTTTCCTATAGCACCACTCTTTTTACCGACTGGTAGCAGTTACTGATTACACTCAGAAATTCCATGTTTTTCAAAGATCTTAGTACCTTTGAAGTGGTAGGAATGTACTTTTTTCCTATATTGCCACTTTATTAACCCCTAATTTGATGTGGATAAGTATCTACTTTTCAAAATGGTATCTTGCAGACCATTCCTCTATGCCTATAATAGTTATGACCATTTCAGTGCAGACAGGCAATTTCAAAAATGAAAACAGGTTGCTGTAGTTTTTTGCTTATGGTATCCCCTATGGTATGTCAGCCCATACTAATGGGGTACCACTTTCTCTCATTAGCAGAAGATAATGAATACAGTAGGACATTCCAGAGTGTTAAAAGACACCAGTATATTTGAGGGAAGAAAAATGTAAAAAATTGCAAATTCTTCGTTTAGTGCCATCTTCTGGAAAGATTGGTGCACAATATGCTAGGGGTAGAAAGGCAAATGACCCCTCATTTTACGCAGTGCGTTGTCTTCTTTTCCAAATGCTTTGTTTACATTTTCTTTGTTTCTGCGGTTGTTACAACCTTTTGTACAGGCAAGTCACATTTGAAGAAAAATAATAGCTTGCACTCCCTACAATACCCTACAATAATTCAGCTCATACAAATGGGGTGCCATTTTTATCTGTAGAGCAATAGCTAATGAATACACTAGTAAATCGCATAGTTTTCAGTGATTTCATACCTTTGAAGGTGTGGAAATGTAAAGAAAAAAAGGCAAATTTTTCCTTTAGCTCCACATTCTGGAAACATTTGTGCCCATCTAACTAGGGGTAGAAAGGCAAATGTCTTCTCATTTTAATCAATGCATTGTCTTCTTTCCAAAATGGTATGGTGTGTCTACCTTTTCTTAATTTCTGTTGTTCTTACAACCATTTTAGTACAGGAAAGTCACACTTGAAAAAAATGTAAGAAAACTAATAGATTGCACATGGAGTTATTTTGTACATCTGGAACCCCATATTGTAGCTCAGGTTATACAATGGGATGCCATTTTTCTCAGAAGAGCAATATCTAATGAATACAGTAGTAAATTCCATAGTTTTTAATAATTTAAGTATGTTTGAAGGGGCGGAATTGATAAAAAAAAAACTATTTTTTTGTTTAGCTCCGACTTCTTTAACTATTTGTGGACATCAGACTAGGGTAAAAAGATGTTACCCCTCATTTGATGCAGTTGTATATCTATTTTCTGGAATTGTATGCTTTGAGGGGATTATATTGATGTTATGGGGTATTATGCCTTCAGACTATATATGGTGCATTCTGGCTATCCGCATGAAAATGTCAGTATAAATATGTTATTTGCTGTTATCACTTTGGGGCCCAGGGAAAGGACATACATTTGTACATCTATGCTTATTGGGTATCAATGTACTCGAGAGAAATTTGGTAGTTATTTGTCATACTTTTTTATTTTTCACTCTAAGCTTGGACAATAATTTGTGGGTTTAGTCTAATTTCTGAAGTCTTCCCTAAAAACCTTGATTCTTCATTTTGTGTAGGAAGAAATTGTGATTATTATATGAGTGTACTGTATGTATGTGGACACAGCACTTAACAACATTATTTTTAATTTTGTAAAGTTCTTGAGCTGTTTTAGGTTAATTTTACCATGTGACCTATATTGAATGTCCATTTTTAGTTCATAAAGTTGAAAATATATTTTTGAGCTCCTGTTAATTAGGGGTCTGTGCAGAACATGTGTGAAGGAAAAAGTACACATATTTGGTATTTTTGTACTTGGGTGGATCCAGGGCTTTTTAAAAATAATTGAAACTTTCACAACCAACTTAAAGGGATAGTAACCCCCCCAAACAACGTGACACCAAAAGACAGCAATCATACAAACATACTGAACTCACTTAGTCCCATCTCTCAAACCTTTATGGTTTGAGAGATGTAAGGCAAGACAGTCCTCCGGTCCCTCCCCCCTTCTGCCTGACGAGCTGTAAAGCTGTCAGAGGCAGAATCCGGTCGGCCGACTTTCGGCGGTTCTGCAGGAGCTCTGACATCTAGATATCTCAGTATAATTACTTCATCGGAATGGTCTACAACATGTGCATGCAAGCCAGGCACACGTTTTAGACCATACCCATGAAGTAATAATACGGAGATATCTAGATGACAGCGCTCCTGCAGAGCCGCTGTCTGGTGCTGGAAGCAGGATCTCATGACGTCCGCTATACAGCGGATGTATGAGAAGGGGGAGGGAGCGGAGGTCTGTTTTGCCTTACATCTCTCAAACCATAAAGGTTTGAGAGATGGGACTAAGGGAGTTTAGTATGTTTGTATGATTGCTGTCTTTTGGCGTCACGTTGTTCGGGGGGGGGGTACTATCCCTTTGATTGTTTTTGCTATACAGTGCATGATGTTAGCAAAATATGTAAATTTTTTTTAACTTATGACATGATAGCTTGTCTTTACCTCATGTGAGGCACCATGAAAAAAGCTCAATTTGTTATGGAAAAAAAAAAACAACAGCAAAAAACCCCAAACAATATATAGTTTTACATATATAACTAGAAAATTAACTCCAGGATTCATTCCTAAACAGATGGATAGCATAATGTTGAAAAAGCACCTGGCTTCCTTGGAGAACAAAATTCCTCAAACCTCTGGCACCCGAAGGGTTAATGGTTCACAGGTGGAGGCCAATGGTAAAGTAATTGTGTCCTCATTAGGGCAATTTCTTTTTTCTGTGTAAACAATGTAGAGGTGAATATTTATGCACGCAGTATATTTATTTTTTTAATTTTTCTCCATCCCATTGTGGAGCAATGCATTAGAGATGTTTCCAAGCGATTAAGAGTTTTTTGTAGTTGTATTTTCTTTTACCAGGTAACAGTCTGGACTACAGATGGAGTAATGGGAGAAGTGGGGTTATGGCAGTGGGTGGTACTCTTTGGTAACTGACATAAAGCTTTACTTGTTTGACCTCTGTAGGTCTTTTAATTAGCCAATATATCCTGCAGAATAAGAATATTTATACATTAATTTTACCATCCCTTTAAATTACATAATTTAAGGAATTAGCAAAATCTTAGATTGTTTTCTTTAACAGGGGACATATGTAAATCTCACATGCTTCAGTGAAACCGAAAGAGGTCTCGGTGTATTCTTCCTGGTAGAATTCTTTCTAAATAAATAAATACATTCTAAATAAATAAATGTATTATTTATTAATGAGCCACACATGGCCTATAACATTAAATGTGCCAGTAGACTATATTTATGTCTGCAGAAGATAGCAGCAGAGGAACTGGTGACTCACAAACAATAACTGTGAAGAATAATGTTTTGTCATTTTAACTGTTTAGCAATAAACAGTTCATAGCACAAGACTATTACTGCCACATTAATGGTATGTTCTGCCTCTTCAACTGACAACATAACGATTTGTAGATGAAGCTAAAGATCTAAAGCTACATTGTGTTAATTCATTGTATATAAAAATTTTAAGAGTTTAAAAGGGAAGATATTATTTTAAAATGTAATGTTTTGTACAACTGATATGAATCTCTGTACCTTTTTTTGGAAATGTTTATTCTAGCTCAAGCAAGGCTGTAATACAGAACACAACCACTAAGGGGCACTTCAGGCACAGTAAAAATTCTAATCTTGTAAATACTGTACTAGATGTCTTATTTTTTTTTAATTTTCTATAACATCAACTTATTCCACAGTCCTATTTTCACCATGCATTGATGTGTATACATTTTGTAAAGGCTTTTTCAGCACCTCTGGGGCTTAATATTTAAATGAAGTGACATGTGTCATTCATCTGAACGGTCAAACGGATACCAATGTGCCCTGGACCTTGGAGAGAGAATTTTAGTCAATGTAATTATGAAGCAATGCATTGCACCCCTCTGGTCCTTAAAGGTTTAAGTATATTGTTTACGGGGTCAGTAAAGAGTTAAGCAATGCTAGTATTATCATATTTAATGATATAATGGACTCCAGTGCATTGTGAAGATATGTACTGGAGGCCTCTCTAAGTTTCAAGAGGTTAAAGGACACCTATTTACCCTTAATTATCCCTTTTATATACTTTCTAATTTGAAAGACAATTGATGGTAATTACTAAGGCACAAATTCAGCCATTGGGGCAGATTTTGCTGTTATACTGTTCAAAGTGACTCAGAAGAATCATTGCATTTACCAAAATATGCATAAGAAATAAGAAAATCTATGTTTTACACATTTCCCCTCAATTGCCTGTACATATTTTCCCATTGCCAGTAAGAGAATTAAGTTGCCTATCTGAGCCGCACTGCTGGCTCACTCATTCTGCTTTAAAATAACCAGTGCAGTTTTGTCTTCCTGACTGCAGGTGCCAGTACTCAGAAGGACAGTTCTGTTTATCAAAGATGACTACTAGTCCTTTAGTGACTTGAAGCATGTGACAGGAAATTAGTTGATTATCAAATTGCCACACCTGTGGCTATCAATAAATAGCCTAATTTGGACACTCCTTGTCTAAGTAAAATGGCTGTATTCTACAGCTCCTGATTCTGTATCTGTGTTAATGACATACAACCGGAGATTTATTTATTCATTATATAAGTTTTACCAGGAAGAATACAGTGAGATTCATCTTGTTTTCGAGTATGTACTGGAGAAAGTAGAAGCAGCCTTGCTTTAGCTACTAGCCGTCTTAGAGACGCCAACCAGAGTGATTGACAGATAACCAGAGTGATTGAGCCAGAATATGGAAATGGATGACTGCACCTACTAGTTGGAAGCTAGAAGACTGGAGCTCTGGGGTTTATGTACATGATAAAGAAGTGATGACCTGGAAAGGACTTCTTCAGTTCATATGTTATTTATTCTATAAAGCCTAGGTACTAAGATCTTAACATGGGAACTGTAGAAGTGAAATCACTGGAGAGGTCATCTCCAATTTATCACCTCTTAGTGCATAACTTCTCTTATGTGGGGAGGCACAGACCTCTTGCAAACATCACTGATCCAGAAGGCCTGAGTATGAGACAGGTGCATAGGGTAGTACTGGAGGAATCAGGCTTCAGGCAAGGAATAAGAGAGCTTCAAGTGTGCCAATCAGTCTTTGGTCAGGACAGACAGCAAAGGTTCAAGTTCATTAATGAGGCTGAGGCTCGGGGGATCCATATATGGTTCAGGATCTGAAAAACTAGCCAAGGTCAGTGTATACAGCATAGGTTGAAGAGTCTAGGTCACAATCCAAGGTCAAATCCAGGGAAGTGAGGCAGAAGAAACCAGGGCAGGGCAGAAACACAGGTTACAGCTAGCATGCTACAATCACTATGACATCAGGATAACCAGTCACTATTTGCAACAGTCTGTAGCTCTTTATAGGAACTTCCTGATGTAATTAGTTTAGCATTTATAAGCATGTTACCACGTAGTTACTATTGCGAAGAATCACATGTGCCATACACTTAAAGGGATAGTAATACTTAAAATGTATAAAAAAATATGTTGTAAGGTTTATCCCACTCAGTAAAACAAGAGTACTCCCACTGCTGAAAGGTGTTTTATTCAAAAGTTATAACAGCTCAATTGGAATTCTTTAGGGGCAATATCACAGTGGCCTGAAATTGTACAGTGGTGCTGTTGCTACACCAACCTATGGATAGTTATGGTCTATGAACCAGAGCTGTCCATAGGATGGTGTAACAACAGCACCGCTGTACAATTTCAGGCCACTGTGATATTGCACCTAAAAAATGCAACTTTGAGCTGTAATAACTTTTGAATAAAACACTTTTCAGCAGTGAAAGTACCCTTTTTTTTACTCAGGGGGATCAATATATATTTTTTTACACATAAAGTATTACTATTCCTTTAAATGAATATATTCCTGCACACACTAGATGCTAACAGGGTGGAATGAACCTACAAATGGGCAAGCTCTGAATGGGAAATCAGAAATGGGGTCCTTACAGTTTTGACCATTTCTGGTACCTTGATTACAAGTCTGTGATTCTGACCTTGGCTTGTGACCTCTACTACAGTAATGTGCCTCTGACCTTTGCCTCATCTGGTAACCTATTTCAATCTGCATTTGATCCTGACTTTTTCTTGTACCTCACTACTTCACCTATTCTTTATCTTGGCATCTGCGCTTCATATTCTTATGCCTTGTAATTTGTCCATTGGTTTCTGAAATTTCCAGAACCTCATTCTGTCTTTTTGATAATGATGTGCAAGCTCTTGCAAATGTCTAAGGATGGCAACATTATTAAAGTGTAGAAGTACATGGCTACTGCAACAATTACAAAGTAGTATAAAGTGTCTATTTTACGATAAACATTGCTAAAATCTGCCCCCCTCAAAAAAAAAAAGTATATAATTTGTTCCATAAAACATTGCTTTGCTCATAATGGTGGGTGCTTGTTTGAAAGATCTGACTTTCTCCTTTTGTCTCTCATTCATGGTTATCCAACATTAATAATATCACTATGCAAGTTTTTAGTTTATCATTGGAAAAGTCAAACCCCCAAACATCAGCACAATTATGTGTTATGTACCTATACCTGTAATGTTTCCGTAAATACAGACACTCAAGGATAAACTTACAAGCAATTCTTTTATTTCACTCCTTCCATCTCCTCAGATCACCTCACACTAACTGTTCCTTTTCCACTGTCTCCTCCTCCACTTCCTGATTCCCGCCCTTTCTCCTTAAAGGGAGAGACATGCTTTACTGTATGTTACGTCACCCCCCTCTTTTTTTTTTTTAATTAAGCATAAAACAAACAGAAACATTTATATTCACTGGAACATGAATATTACAACATGAAAAACTGTTTAAAGTCTGATTATATAATGACTATATTTCCTCAATTAGTCTTGATGGGGCTTTTCTTTCCCTCACAGGATAGCGTCTTGAATAGTTGGGAATATTCTTTTCTGGTGGATTATCTGTGTCCCTTTGAGAATAAGTATTGTCAATTGCAGACTCGTTCAGCTGAGAGGGTTCACCAAAATCTTCTGTAGACATGACTTTGAAGTGTGAGGTATTCCTGGTTATGGAGTGTCCATCACGTTCTGCTGTAACCATACTTCCTTTCTTGGCTGTTACATAGTATTCTGCTGGGTCATAGAATTAAGTAATCTTATTATGTTCTCTTTGACGTATAACAACCTTTGTTAAGGTCTAATTTTGAGAACACAGCTGCGCCATTTAGTAGATGAATAATGTCATTTATTGTGGGAGAGATGTGTGTTTCTCGCTGGCAATGTTTGGGAGGAGCATGTCAACACAAATTCTTATCTTGTCAGGAGTTTTTGATTTTGGAACTACTACAGTTGGAGAGAACCATGGAGTGGAACCATTGACACATTAAATAATATCTTGGTCTTCCAAAGCCTGGAGTTCAGTGTCTACTTTTTGTCTTAGATGAAATGGAATGTGCCTGTGAGCTTGTGCAACAGGATGAATATTCTCATCCACATGAAGAACCTTGTAAGATGTAAAAACATGTCTTTTGCATTTTATTTTTATAGCTGAGTACAGCATCGAATTTTCCCATAGTGGGTAGTGGAGCTTGAGAACCATTTGGAAAGATTTTAGTGTGAATATCTTCCAAGACAGGCTTAATTTTCAATCGGTCATATATATCACCGTCATATATATACTCTGATGCTCCAGTGTCAATCGTAAATGCAATGTCCGTATCAAATATAGTGAGCGTAACACTAGGAGATTGTGTTAATTTATCTGTCGAAGTAATGAAAACATAGTCATCCATTAAAGAGGATGTCTTTTGTGTATCTTGATGCAAAAGTTTTACATTTGCTTGTTTTGCTGGGTTTGATTTGATATTTGTTGATTTGCATACAGCAGCAAAATGGTTTCCTTTACCAGATTTATTACATGTCTCACCTAAAGCTGGACATTTGTTTGTGTGAGGAAACTCCATTCCACACCTGTAACATATTTTACTTCTTGTTTTTGTGTAATTAACTGTTGTATGTTTATTCTGGACATTATTCACATGTAACTCATGTCCTTTTTCCATCCTAGCATCCTGCAAGTTCTATGGCACAAGCCATTTTAAGAAGTTCATGTAGAGAGTAGTCTTGTTGTAATGCTTTGCGTCTTATAATCGATGATGTGCAAGATACAATTATTTCTGTTATAATTTCATCATCAACATCAGCAAAAACATATCTTTGTGACAGTTCTCTTAAACGTGTGACATATATATCCATGGATTCATCTGAATGTTGTTTGGCAATCCTAAATATATATCTCTCATATCAGATGTTTGGTTTTGGGTTGAAGTAATCAGTTAAGGCTTTGGAGCAGCTATTGTATGTGTCAGTGTATAATGCAATAATAAAGACCCTTTTCTTTTATCATCTTTTATGTCCATTGCTTCCAGAAGGTTTTCAAATCTAGTTATCCATTTTCTCCAGTCATGGGCCAAGTTATTGGTATCAGAGGTATCAAATTTAGGAAACGTGTGTAGATAATCCGCCATCTCAGCTCCACACAGTAATGAGCTGTCAGACCGCAGTTGTGATGTAATTGCCTTCAAATGTGATAATATCCACCTCATATACTTTAATTTCTAATCCAATTTTTCTACTCTTTGCCAGTTATAATGTTTCCATAAATACAGACACTCAAGGATAAACTTAATAGCAATTAGTAACAAAACATCAGATATGAGAGATATATATTTAGGATTGCCAAATAACATCCAGATTAATCCATCTCCTCAGATCACCTCACACTAACTGTTCCTTTTCCACTGTCTCTTCCTCTACTTCCTGACAGTCACGGTGAGGTGAAGTCACAGTGACAGGCAACTTAGGCAAAAAGGAGAAAATGGCAAAAAGGGTAGATCAAGAGGGGGATCAAGGGTAGGCAAGAGGGGGAGAAAGAGTCAAAAGAGGGGGATCAAGACAAGAGTCAAGGGTGGATTAAGGCAAGAGGGGGAGAACAAGGTAAAATGGGGGATCAAGAGGAGGAGAATGGCAAAAGGGGGATGAAAAGACAACAGGGGGAAAGAGGCAAAATGGGGGATCAAGAGGGGGAGAGGAGAAAAAGGCAAAAGGAGGGTGACCAAGAGGGGGAGAGAGGCAAAAGGGGGGAATCAGGAAGGGGGGAGAGAGAGGCAAATGGGGGGATCAAGAGGAGGAGAATGGCAAAAGGGGGATGAAAAGACAACAGGGGGAAAGAGGCAAAATGGGGGATCAAGAGGGGGAGAGGAGAAAAAGGCAAAAGGAGGGTGACCAAGAGGGGGAGAGAGGCAAAAGGGGGGAATCAGGAAGGGGGGAGAGAGAGGCAAATGGGGGGATCAAGATAAGAGTCAAGTGTGGATTAAGGAAAGAGGGTGAGAAAGATGCAAAATGGGGGATCAAGAGATGTAAAGAGAGGCAACTTGGCAAGAGGGGGAATCAAGAGCGGTGAAAGACTCAGAAGGGGGTCAAGAGGGGGGATCATGAGGCAAATTGAGGGGGGGGATCAAGAGGCAAAAGGAGGGGGACCAAGAGGTAAAAGGGTGGGATCAAGAGTCAAGAAGGGGAGAGAGAGGCAAAAGTGGGGATCAAGAGGGGTAAAGAGAGGCAACTTATCAAGAGCAGGTGAAAGAGGCAAAAGGGGGGAATCAAGAGGTGGTGTATATATATATATATATATATATATATATATATATATATATATATATATATATATATACACATCAGTCAAAAAGCTGTGCACTCACGGACTTAAAAAAACAAACAAACCAATATTTAATGGTTTAGCAATGCAACGTTTCGGTCCTCCTATGTGGACCTTTATCAAGCAAAAGGGGGGATCAAGAGTCAAGAAGGGGAGAGAGAGTCAAAAGTGGGGATCAAGAGGGGGAGAATGGCAAAAGGAAGATCAAGAGGGGTAAAGAGAGGCAACTTATCAAGAGCAGGTGAAAGAGGCAAAAGGGGGGAATCAAGAGGTGGTATATATATATAGATATTTATACTCTTTATTGCTCTGGTGATGGCATATAACTCACACACACACACTCTGATACACGCACGCACTCTGATACACATAGAGAGAAGCACACACACACACACTGATACACATACAGGCAAGTATACACGTTGACACACTGATACACATATAGAGAAGCACAAACTCACACACTGATACCCCTACAGAGACTCACACAAATTGACACACTGATACACATATAGGGAACACACAAATTGATACTTATACACATATAGGGATCACACTGACACTTAACACATACAGGGAACACACATACATTGACAGTTATACATGTATAGGGATCACACACACTGACACTTATACACATAAAGGGGCGGGGCATAAAGGGGTGGAACCAAGGGGGCAGCAAAATGAGGTTTTGCCTAGGGTGGCAAAAATCCTTGCACCAGCCCTGTCCATAAAACATTGCTTTGGTCATAATGGTGGGTGCTTAGTTTGAAATATTTGACTTTCTACTTTTGTCTCTCTTGCATGGTTATCCAACACTAATAATATTACTATACAAATTTTTAGTTTATCGTTGGAAAAGTCAAACCCCCAACATCAGCACAATTATGTGTTATGTACATGTTCCCACTATGTCATTCTCCATCTATGGTTCAGTCATTATAAACATTATTATGAACATGTATGCAGCTATGTCATCACAAGGGGTAAACTTTACTACCATATGAACAAACCCTTACACCAAGGCTACTGATGTTAATTTAAAGGGTTTGGAACTGTAACAAAATCATTACACAGAAAATGTTCTTAAATGAACAAACCAGCTGTATCAAGGAAATTAAAATTCATTTGATTTAAATCTCAAATACTCTACAGGTATCCATTGCAATGCTCTGGAGACCTATCTAGCATTCAAGGGTGTTAAAAGACTCATTTAAATGAATACAAATGTTGGAAATTTTCATTTGGACCTATGGTACAGATAATTTGTTTTAGAATTACTTTGATTTGTACATACAGAACATTTTGAACAGACTAGACTTATTTGTCAATGCCATTCTTACAAAATGTTCCATGATCCTTTTCTTATGTTCTATTGTGGTATTGTACTCATTCTGACACAATTATGAGACATCTGTGAGCCTTTTCTACACATTCACATTCAGTAACTGTTAGTTCTTACAAGAGAGTGAACTAAAATACTTATCTCTCTTCATTTTCTTCAAACAGAAATAATCCCTGAGCAATTCCTGATATCTTCATCAGCTTTACATCTCTTACAGACTGGTATTATGTCTTCCAATACTGTCGTTATCACTAAACCATTCTACCTGTTGTGTGATGGGAACAGCACATTGTGGTAAAAGTCCCTTCTCAATTCATATAAATGCCTTCAATTTTTATAAAAGGACTTTTCAAAGTCTCTGGAGCAAAGACATATAAAATATAAAGGTTCCTGGCAAGCTCATACAAATGCATTTATTGATAGTGTTCCAGTAGTTACATATGTTACATATGTTTGTTGTCAGCAAGAACTATATCTTGGATACATAGTAAACAAAAGGAAACTCTGTGAATCAGATCCTGACCTTCACAAATAAATAACCTGTGACTAACTATAATTAATAGTGGGGTCTAGTAGTATATTTTTGGCCAAATACACTAAACTCACGTTCACAGATTTGAGGCAGAATGGGATTCGCCTAAATATGGGGTGCCTTGATGGGGTAGGCAAGCTTTTTATACTTTTAGACAAAAATATAATACTAAACCCCACTGCTTATTTATAGTAAGTCACATGTTATTTATTTGTAAAGGTCTGGATCTGATACGTAGACTTTCCTTTGGTTTACTTTGTATTTGTTGCCAAGATAGTTCTTGCTGTTCTCCTGACTACCAACATATATAACTATTGAAACCCTATTAATAAATGTATTTTTGAGATTGCCGGGAACCTGTATATTTTATATATTTTTGTATGTAGGTTTTGGCTCCTTCTCTCTTGGTTTATAGCTCCCTAAATCAGGTGATAGCTGAACAGGGAAGGCATAAATACCTCCCTTATTTCCCTCACAAGGTTTTTGTTCACAGTAGGGGTAAGGTGATAGCACTGCTTTTTAATTGCATTATACTAAACACATGTCCACAGATTGGAGGCAGATAGGGACTTGCCTAAATTTGGGGTGCGTTGATGGGGCAGGCACGCTATTTATGCTTTTTGCCAAAAATATACTACTTTATTATTTATAGTAAGCCTCTGAAGCAAGATTTGCAAACGTTTCTGCACTTTGGACCATGTGCGCAAAGAAATGGAGAAATTATGGATCTCCCCAACTGCACTATATTAAACAATATAATTTCCCATTGATTTAGCCCTTTGAGTTCCAGAGAGGTGTCCGACGCATCAACGCATTGTGTTGAAATGCTTTGAATACCTCTCTGGCACTCGGAGGGTTAAATTGGGGCTTTAGTTTTAACAACTTAAATGCTAGAAAGGTATCTAACACATTGCTTCCCAATACAATGGAGATGTCTCTATCACTCAAGAAATTAAAAGAATCCTTTAAATCAATGGGAATTCTGGGAATTGTTATTTGTTCCCAATACCGCAATTGGTTTGCTCCAGAACTGCACCTTTTTCTCTCAGTACATGAGTTACTCTGAAGCTGATGTACTAAGAAGAACTGGAATAATTCTGGAGCAAACCAAGCATACCACAGAGAAGAGGTAGTCAATTGTTACCCCTGCCAAGAGGGTAGATAAGAATTACCCAAACTTAAAAATAATGAAATGGAGCTTTTAATCTTTGAACTTCAGAAAGATCTCCAGCACATAGGAAAGCAATGCATGGGAGACCTCTCTAGTAGCATTTGATGGGTTACAACCCCATGTCAATGAAAGGAAATTTGTATTTGTCCCCGTGTTGCTTTAGGTTTACTGCATAATTATTCTAGGGGAAGGTGCACTAAGGTGTATGATAAATACGTGATAAAGACGAGATGACCGCTCCAGTATGATAAACTCTCCAAGCCCTCTGTTAGTCTGTGGAGCCAATGCACTACAGTTCCTTCAGCTTGAGAGACCTTAGTGCATTGGCCACAAAGAATTACATAGGGCTTAGAGGCTGTATAACAGTGGAGAAGTGTTCTTCCCTGTATAACCTCTCTATCACACCTTAGTACATAACCCGCCCAGGTGGGGTCAGGTGCAAATATATGTTAAAGAGGTGATACATAGATGACTTCTGCAGTGTGATAAATACTCTAATTTCTATGACATTCTATGGAGCCAATGTACTAAGATTTCTCCACCTTTGAAGGATCTTGGTGCATATGGTCCTTAGGATAACATATGAATGGGAACTATCAGACTGGCTAAGATATCTCTGCTTTATCACATTTTTATTACACCTTAGTGCATCTCCCTCCTGTTCTTTGTACATCAGCTTCCTTATTTTTATATAACGTATGTGGTTTCAATTGACAAATTACTGGAGTGTAGGATAAACTAGCGAACAAAAACATTCACATGACCAATGCATAAATTGCATAGCTGTAAAGGAAACATAACAAGCCCACCATTAGAGTTCCTTCAGCAAGGCAAATGTGGTCAACATACCTTTCCAAAACCCCTGCACCTCTAGGTACTTACCCTAGCAATCATTTTCCAGACAAGCAGTCCTATCCTGTCCATGTTTTGTGGCTATGGGTTCCATACCATCAGTAGTGTCTAATATCTAGTTGTATTTTATTTGGCTGTTTTAGGTTTTAGATTATATGAATAAACACTAACAACTCACCACCTAATAAGAATCCCCCAATTATCTTAATCTGAGCTGAAAGTACTAATGAGTACTCTGTGTCATTACTGCATTGATTGGATCTCGAAAATTAAATTTTAATGAATTTGATTACATTGGATCTTGTGTATAATGTGGAGCAATTCTGGAGCAAAGCAACTGTAGAAATAAAAAACTTCAAATAAAAATTGCCATTACTTTAAATGTTTTTTTTTTGTTAACCCCTTAACCCCATCCCGACAATTGAATTACAAGGTACGTCCTGCAAAAACTGTCACTTAGTGACAGAGGACGTAACTGGTAAGTCCTGGAAATCTGGGTCTCCGTGCGGCTGCACGCCGTTCGGGGACTCCGGAATCATTTCTTAAAAAAAAAAAAAAAATGTTAGCTGGGCGTTAAGGTGACATAAGGGGTTAAATGCTAATGAGGTTTCCAATGCATTGCTTCACAATCTCTATAGCATTCAAGTGTTTATAAACCTAATTTATCCCTTTGTGTGCAAAGCTTTGGATACCACTCTGGCACTCACTGAGTTAAATCAATGTAATATCCTAAGAATTTTTTTTGGGTCTCTGTGGTGCAGCTGATTTGCCTCAGAATTGCTTCACTTTGCTAACATACATAAGGCCTCATGTGTCTAAACCTACATGTTTTTTATGCAATAACAACCATAAATTACCAATATAATACTTGCTAACATTTCAAAATAATTTCAGGGAGCACTCTTCCGCTGGGCCATCAAAAAAGATTGTCACTAATAATCCAACGTGTCATATAGTGCAATGCAAGCAAAAAAACATTCACAATGGACTTAAAATTGTACTTCTACAGCAGAATAGTTATTGCCCACATCTAAACACTACATGAAATAAGTAATAACATAAGCTTTTAATGACAAACACATAAAGTGTGTAGTTACCTTTACATTTTAAAACCAGGATTATCTTTGAGCTGAAGCACATATCCTGAAGAATTCTCCCTGAAAACCTCACTTCAGAAGCTATTCAAAAATCACACTTCAGCATCTTCAGGAGATTACTTTGGGGCTATTTGACTCCTGATAAAATGATCCATGGAATATCATTGGAAAAGGCCACTTCAGCTGTTACACTGCAGCCAATCAGGCTTTTTGATGTCACTTTGGCTCCTGAGTAAACAAACTGTGTTTCAACAAGTTGAGGCTGTGGAGGTATCGTAAAGCAGACCGCTCACTTTAAAAAGAGTCGTACCTATTAATTAAAAATTAAAAGCTTTATTCCTTTACTAAGGTGAGGCATTTTCTTTATTTTTTTAAGTGGTATTATCACTTTTCCAAGTTTCCCCCTCAGTGTGAGCTTCCATCTTGAAAGTATTTGTATAATTGTTCATTTTAGCAGCCTAAGAAGATAGAGAGAGGTGATTTTTTGGACATGTGACTAATTAATTATGCAGCTTTATCTGAGGAGTCAGATAACAAAGCTCTGGTGACTCCCCAACTACTGAATCAACAATATCTAAACTATTAACCTGTTTGGAAACTATTGTACTACTGAATCAAAACTCTCTAAACTATTAACCTGTTTGGAAAACAAAAAAGCACATGTTACAGGCAGTTAAAATGGATACATTTAATGATACTAAAAGCTTTATAGGTAACACGTCCCCTTTAATTTATGTGACTGGGAACCAACACAGTGCATTACTGTAACTTGCTATGATGACCTCTGATGTGGGCACTAATATTTACTAATTTGCTTCATTGTATGTTTAGTTATTTAACTTCCTTGCATATTTACTAGTGATGAGCGAGCACCCCAATGCTCGGGTGTTCGGGTGCTCTGACCGAGCACCCCCTGAGGCTCGAGTGCTCGGCCGAGCACCCGAGCCCCATAGAAGTCAATGGGAGGACTCGAGCATTACACCAGGCACCCCCTGCTCTGATGAGGGGAGGGTGCCTGGTCCATAGGAAAAGGGCAGAAAAGGATGGAAACACCACAGAAATGGTTCAGGGACAGCATAGGGAGGATGTCTGGATGCATCTTGGACTCCAACATCGCTGCTGGGAACGATCTTTCGCCCGTAGTACGCCATTTTTACAGACTGACCATAAAACACACAAAAAGGAAAATAAAAACGACTTTAGGCGAAAAATTGTTACCAAACAATATTTGCTGTATATTTACTTGTATATCATCTGCAAATTCTCCCAAAAATGTCCTTGATTTTCAGAACTGAGGCCATGATTAAGAGGGAAACGTGCGCAGAGGCAAATTCTCCCAAAAATGTCCTTGATTTTCAGAACTGAGGCCATGATTAAGAGGGAAACGTGCGCAGAGGCAAATTCTCCCAAAAATTTCCTTGATTTTCAGAACTGAGGCCATGATTAAGAGGGAAACGTGCGCAGAGGCAAATTCTCCCAAAAATTTCCTTGATTTTCAGAACTGAGGCCATGATTAAGAGGGAAACGTGCGCAGAGGCAAATTCTCCCAAAAATTTCCTTGATTTTCAGAACTGAGGCCATGATTAAGAGGGAAACGTGCGCAGAGGCAAATTCTCCCAAAAATTTCCTTGATTTTCAGAACTGAGGCCATGATTAAGAGGGAAACGTGCGCTGAGCTGACCATCTAAAACATTATGGGTGAGGGTCTGCTGCAGAGCTGACCGTCCTAAACATTATATGCGAAGGCCCGCTAGTGAGCTGACGCTATAAAACATTATATGAGAGGGCCCGCTAGAGAGCTGACCCAATAAAACATTATATGAGAAGGCCCGCTGGTGAGCTGACCTATATAAAAATTGTCAAACAGGGCCCGCTGGTGAGCTGGCCCTATATAAAAATTATATCACAGGGCCCGCTGATGAGCTGGCCCTATATAAAAATTATATCCCAGGGCATATGGAAGAGGAGGAGGAGGATGAGAAGATTAAGAGTCAACCATATACCCGTTTTTTGGGTGGAAGGGGTGAATGGGAATACAGAGTATTCCCATCATTGTAAATAACATATATAAAGTGAGTTTATGTTCCCCCGGGGCTTTCCTCCAGTGGAGTGGAGAAGTCAGGGGAAATCCAGGCCTTGTTCATTTTTATAAGTGTCAACCTATCAGCATTGTCGGTGGAAAGGCGGATACGCTTATCTGTTATGATGCCACCAGCAGCACTAAATACCCGCTCAGACAGAACGCTGGCGGCAGGGCAGGCCAGCACCTCCAAGGCGTAGAGTGCCAGTTCATACCACGTGTCCAGCTTGGACACCCAGTAGTTGTAAGGCACAGAGGGATCATTGAGGACGCTGACACGGTCTGCTACGTACTCCTTCACCATCTTCCAAAACTTTTCCCTCCTTGTGACACTAGGCTGCGCATCAGGGTGAGGGTGCTGGCGGGGTGTCATGAAGGTGTCCCACGCCTTGGAGAGTATTGCCCTGCCTTTCTCGGAACTGCTGTGTGCTCCCCTTTTCTCCCCTTCTCTGTTGGCCAAGGTAGCACGTACTCTGCCGCCAGCGTTGTCATATGGAAAATTTTGGAGCAATTTTTCGACAAGAACCTTCTGGTATTGCACCATTTTGCTTGTCCTCTCCACCGGAGGAATGAGAGATGAGAAATTCTCTTTGTAGCGGGGGTCCAGAAGGGTGAACACCCAGTAATCCGTGTTGTTTAAAATGCGTATAACGCGTGGGTCACGGGAAAGGCAGCCTAACATAAAGTCAGCCATGTGTGCCAGAGTACCAACAGTCAAGATTTCGCTGTCCTCACCAGGAGGATGACTCTCAATCTCCTCATCCTCTTCCTCCTCTTCTGCCCACCCACGCTGAAGAGATGGAACTAAAGTTCCATGGCTACCCTCTGTAGCGGAGGCAACCGTGTCTTCCTCCTCCTCCTCCTCCTCCTCCTCCGCCTCCTCCAATTGTCGCTGAGAAGACGAAGTGAGGGTGCTCTGGCTATCACCTTGTGTAAGCTCTTCCTCCCCCATTTCCACCTCTTCCACATGCAAAGCGTCGGTTTTAATTGTGAGCAGCGAGCGTTTCAGTAGACACAGAAGTGGGATGGTTACACTGATAATAGCGTTATCGCCGCTCACCATCTGTGTCGATTCCTCAAAATTGCGTAAAACCTCGCAGAGGTCTGACATCCATTCCCACTCCTCACTTCTGATTACAGGAAGTTGAACGGAGAGGCGACGACCGTGTAACAGCTGGTACTCCACTACTGCCCTCTGCTGCTCACAAAGCCGGGCCAACATGTGGAAGGTGGAGTTCCAGCGCGTGCTCACGTCACACAGCAGCCGGTGAGCTGGCAATTGTAAGCGCTGCTGCAGCTTCAACAGGCCGGCCGAAGCTGTAGATGACTTACGGAAATGTGCACACACGCGGCGCACCTTGGTCAAGAGATCATGCACATTGGGGTAGGTTTTTAGAAATCGCTGCACCACTAAATTAAATACATGCGCTAGGCATGGTACGTGTGTGAGCTTGCCGAGCTCCAAAGCCGCCACCAAGTTACGCCCATTATCACACACAACCATGCCTGGTTGCAGGTTGAGTGGCGAGAGCCACTGCTCGGTCTGGTGACTAATCCCCTGCAACAGCTCTGAGGCCGTGTGCTGTTTGTCCCCAAGGCAGATCAGCTTCAGCACGGCCTGTTGACGCTTCCCCACTGCAGTGCTACACTGCTTCCAGCTACTGGCTGATGGGGGAGTGGCGCTGCGTGTAGAGAATTCGGAGGTGGAAACGGAGGAGGAGGAGCCAATAACGTAGGTGCTGGTGGAAACCCTGATGGAGGTAGGGCCCGCAATCCTCGGCGTGGGTAGCACCCGTGCCATCCCAGGGTCCGAGTCGCTCCCAGCCTCCACGACATTCACCCAGTGTGCCGTCAGGGAAATGTAGCGTCCCTGGCCACAAGCACTTGTCCATGTGTCAGTCGTTAAGTGGACCTTCCCAGTAACTGCGTTGGTCAGGGCACGGGTGATGTTACGGGACACATGGTGGTGTAATGCGGGGATGGCACACTGGGAAAAGTAGTGGCGGCTGGGGACCGCGTACCGAGGGACAGCTGCTGCCATCAGGCTGCGGAAGGACTCAGTGTCCACAAGCCTAAATGGCAGCATTTCGATGGCCAGTAATTTTGAAAGGTGTGAGGTTAGTGCTATGGCCTGTGGGTGGGTGGCTGGGTACTTTCTCTTGCGCTCAAATGCCTGGGGTAACGACATTTGGACGCTGTGCTGGGACAGGGAAGTGGATGTGGTCGCTGATGGTGCTTCAGATGGTACAGGTGCAGGGTGGGAGGTATGCGGGCCTGCGCCTTCGACAGGCGATTGGCCGGCACCGAAAACAGGGGAAGAGGAGGCAGTGGTGTGGCCTGCAGACACAGATGGGCGATCCAGGCGTTCCTCCCACTTACTACGGTGCTTGGATGCCATGTGTCGGATCATGCTGGTGGTGGTGAGGTTTCTAGTGTTCATGCCTCGGCTCATTCTGGTGTGGCACAGGTTGCAAACTACAATTCTTTTGTCGTCCGCACTTTCCTTAAAAAAACGCCATACCGCGGAACACCTACCCTTTGGCAAGGTAGATTTACGCAAGGGGGTGCTCCGTGGAACATTTGCGGGCCGGTTTGGTGCGGTCCGCCTTCTTTCTGTAGCCACACCACTGCCTCTTCCAGCCTGTTGCGGTGCTGCAGATGGCTCACCCTCAGGACTGCTGTCATCGCTCGGCTCTACACCTTCCCAGGTGGGGTCAGTCACCTCATCGTCCACCAAGTCCTCCTCCACTTCCTCACTCTGATCATCCTCCTCAAGTCTTGATCCCACCACATACTCAGTCATTGACAACTGTATAACATTCTCCTCAACAAGGTCTTGAGACGGAAATAGTGGTTGATTTAATGGCAACTGTGTCTCATCATCATCATCATCATCCACTACTTCCTTTGACCTTAAATGCCGTTCACATCTGTCATCTTCTTGTGATTGGGTAGCCTCTAGAGGTTGTGAATCAGGGCACAAGATGTCATGTTCCTCTGCAAGCGTGCTTGGAGAGAGGGTCAAATGAAGGATTGGTGATGAGACGAGCTCCTCACTATATCCCAGTGTGGGATCACTTCTTTGACCAGACCGTGTATGGTGGGAGGAAGGATGATCAGAGTGAGGATTATGTTGACCAGACTCTTGGCTACTGAGAGTGGACTTGGTGGAAGACAGGGTGGTGCTTAACCGACTGGAAGCAGTATCAGCTGTCATCCAACCGACCACCTGTTCGCAGTGGTCGGACCTCGAGAGTGATGTCCTGCGACGCCCTGTAAAATTACACATGAAGCTAGGTATGGTGGATGTCTTTCTTTCTTGTGCTCTGGCACCAGGCACAGTTTCTCCGCGTCCTGACCCGCGCCCTGAACTTTCAGGATCACGTCCACTTCCCCGTCCCTTTTTACCCGCCTTCTTCATCTTACACAGAATATGTGACTTTAATATTTGAGTTTGAAAACTTAACACTATTTCTTACTATTCTGCAACTGTGCAGAGTACACAGAATAGGCTGCTAAACGGCGGTGAAACACACTGAATGGAATATGTGACTTTAATATTTGAGTTTGAAAACTTAACAGTATTTCTTACTATTCTGCAACTGTGCAGAGTACACAGAATAGGCTGCTAAACGGCGGTGAAACACACTGAATGGAATATGTGACTTTAATATTTGAGTTTGAAAACTTAACAGTATTTCTTACTATTCTGCAACTCTGCAGAGTACACAGAATAGGCTGCTAAACGGCGGTGAAACACACTGAATGGAATATGTGACTTTAATATTTGAGTTTGAAAACTTAACAGTATTTCTTACTATTCTGCAACTCTGCAGAGTACACAGAATAGGCTGCTAAACGGCGGTGACACACACTGAATGGAATATGTGACTTTAATATTTGAGTTTGAAAACTTAACAGTATTTCTTACTATTCTGCAACTGTGCAGAGTACACAGAATAGGCTGCTAAACGGCGGTGAAACACACTGAATGGAATATGTGACTTTAATATTTGAGTTTGAAAACTTAACAGTATTTCTTACTATTCTGCAACTGTGCAGAGTACACAGAATAGACTGCTAAACGGCGGTGAAACACACTGAATGGAATATGTGACTTTAATATTTGAGTTTGAAAACTTAACACTATTTCTTACTATTCTGCAACTCTGCAGAGTACACAGAATAGGCTGCTAAACGGCGGTGACACATACTGAATGGAATATGTGACTTTAATATTTGAGTTTGAAAACTTAACAGTATTTCTTACTATTCTGCAACTGTGCAGAGTACACAGAATAGGCTGCTAAACGGCGGTGAAACACACTGAATGGAATATGTGACTTTAATATTTGAGTTTGAAAACTTAACAGTATTTCTTACTATTCTGCAACTGTGCAGAGTACACAGAATAGACTGCTAAACGGCGGTGAAACACACTGAATGGAATATGTGACTTTAATATTTGAGTTTGAAAACTTAACAGTATTTCTTACTATTCTGCAACTCTGCAGAGTACACAGAATAGGCTGCTAAACGGCGGTGAAACACACTGAATGGAATATGTGACTTTAATATTTGAGTTTGAAAACTTAACAGTATTTCTTACTATTCTGCAACTCTGCAGAGTACACAGAATAGGCTGCTAAACGGCGGTGACACACACTGAATGGAATATGTGACTTTAATATTTGAGTTTGAAAACTTAACACTATTTCTTACTATTCTGCAACTCTGCAGAGTACACAGAATAGGCTGCTAAACGGCGGTGAAACACACTGAATGGAATATGTGACTTTAATATTTGAGTTTGAAAACTTAACAGTATTTCTTACTATTCTGCAACTGTGCAGAGTACACAGAATAGACTGCTAAACGGCGGTGAAACACACTGAATGGAATATGTGACTTTAATATTTGAGTTTGAAAACTTAACAGTATTTCTTACTATTCTGCAACTCTGCAGAGTACACAGAATAGGCTGCTAAACGGCGGTGACACACACTGAATGGAATATGTGACTTTAATATTTGAGTTTGAAAACTTAACAGTATTTCTTACTATTCTGCAACTCTGCACACTACACAGAATGTGCTGCTAAACTGCGGCGAAGCACACTGAATGGAATATGTGACTTTGATATTTTAGTTTGAAGACTTAACAGTATTTCTTCCTATTCTGCAACTCTGCACAGTACACAGAATGTGCTGCTAAACTGCGGCGAAGCACACTGAATGGAATATGTGACTTTGATATTTTAGTTTGAAGACTTAACAGTATTTCTTCCTATTCTGCAACTCTGCACAGTACACAGAATGTGCTGCTAAACTGCGGCGACGCACACTGAATGGAATATGTGACTTTGATATTTTAGTTTGAAGACTTAACAGAATGTGCTCTAATCTGCAACTTTGCACACTAAACAGAATGTGCTCTAATCTGCAACTTTGCACACTAAACAGAATGTGCTCTAATCTGCAACTTTGCACACTAAACAGAATGTGCTCTAATCTGCAACTGTGCACACTAAACAGAATGTGCTCTAATCTGCAACTTTTCACACTAAACAGAATATTTTTTTTTTTTTTTTTTTTTTTTTTTTCCCCCCACACAAAATAACCTGCTGCCCCCACACACAGTAGTCCTAAAAAGGACTTTTGGTTCTTTTTTTTCACAATTTTTGTTTTTTTCCTCCCTACACTGCCTTTCCCTTCCTATCCTCAGCTCTCCCTGACTCAGACTGAGCCAAACTCGATGGTCAGGTGCTATACAGCACCCGACCACGGGTTCTGGCCAGCCAATCAGTGTAATGCCAGCAGCCAACATGGCTGCTGGCATTACACCGATGTCAGAGCCTCCCTGCACGTTTATTGGCTGCGCAGCAGCCGCAAAACGTGCGGGGAGGAGACCCGAATATGGCGGGCGAGCACATGCGGTACTCGTACGAGTACCGCCATGTGCCGAGCAGAGCGATGCTCGAGCCGATCCGAGCATCGGCCGAGCATGCTCGCTCAACACTAATATTTACCCCACACAGGCATTTACAAACCGCATTACTGTTTTAGCTCAGTGCTTATCCATTTATTCTGACAGTGGCATTTCAATGGGAAAATCATGCTTACTCAGGAGTCAAGATTTCATTGTATGTGGCAATGTATGTGACTGAAGTTGTATTTGGGAAGATCTTCTGAATTAGAAAATGCAGCTTCAATGGCTCGAAGGTAATCTAGATCATTGTTTTAAAACCCCATTAACCCTTTGAGTGCCAGAGAGGCATGCAACACATTGCTTTGAAATCATTGCGTACCCCTCTGGCGCTCAAAGGGTTAAAGGTACACTAACCTCATTAAAGGTACACTAACACCTTCTAATAATAATAATACCCCTCTTACCTTAATCTGGGCAGAAAATCCTAATGGCCACTATGAATCAGTTCTGAGAATATTTGGTTCCCCAAATGTATTTAATTGGTACTCAGCATCATGATTCTGGCTAGACTCCATAACTTCAAAGTCCTTCCACTGAAACCTTCCTTCCTAAGAAGAATTAGGGCATATACTCCTAATGAAGTAATATTTGTCGCTATGTAACACAGAGAGTGTATGATATATTAAACCATAGAATGATTTTCTTTTTCTATTCTATTAAACATTTTTAATTTAATTCTCCTCAAGTTTTTAATTTGGATCTATAAATGCACAGTGATGCCTGAGATGTGTCAGGCTGAATAATACCTTTCATTTTTAGAAAATAACCTCTGGGGCAGTTAATGGCAAAAAATAAGCACCAGCAGTCATTCATGACTTGTGCAATACTGCTTGCTTTTCATCTGGTGAGACAACTAGCCAGAATACATGGAGGACAGTGGTTTGTTGCTGGATCCCAGCTAAAGGTGAGATCAGACACTAGTTGATCTACCTTTCCTGTCATTTATGGAATGATAAATTAAGCTTAGGTATTAGGTGTTCATGTGAGTGATAAGAGTTAACCATAAATATAAATGCAACATATTTTAAGTAATAATGTCAATTAAAACTCCAGATATAATTATGTCTGATCATTACTGATCAGCTTTACGAAAAAGTTCTTTAAAAAATATACTTAATATAAATTGAAAACCAAAGACACTTAAAAGGCACTTTTTATTGTTCAAAAGCATTTTAAAAAGCAGTGCCTTATAGGACAAAATTAGGATACGTACAGTAGCATGTTATGGTGAGAAAATAAATTGGATCAGTGGTTTCATCTTTGTCCTTACATGTCTCATTCACATAATAATATTACAAAACAGGTTAACAAGCTTCTTTGGATGCTGTTGAAACAAGGAGAGATTTTCTCTCAGTTTTTCCTTCTCTTTCGAGGTCAGTTGCTAAATTGCCACTGAGTCCTTTTAGCTCAAGCTGCTTCTTCATCTTTTCTTCAGTGGACTTCCCTTTGATCATAAAAAGGAGGTTTAAAAAGCAGCTAACTTGTGACAGTTTTCCTATCAGCCGATCTACTGCCATAGAAGCAGACCTGATGATTACGTCAGTGCTGCATTGTGAGCCCCAAGGTACCAATAAGAGAACAGAATTGGATCTTAAAGGGATAGTAATACTTAATATGTAAAAAATATATATATTGTAGTGTTTATTCTCCTGAGTAAAAAAAGGGTACTCTCACTGCTGAAAGGTGTTTTATTCAAAAGTTATTACAGCTCAAAGTTGAATTTTTTTAGGTGCAATATCACGGTGGCCTGAAATTGTACAGTGGCGCTGTTGTTACACCATCCTATGGACAGCTCTGGTCTGTAGACCATAAATCTCCATAGGATGGTGTAGCAACAGCGCCACTGTACAATTTCAGGCCACTGTGATATTGCACTTTAAAAATTCAACGTTGCATACCCCTCCGGCACTCAAAGGGTTAACATTACCTGGACCTTGGCCCGTGTACACTTTGATAACTAACATAAAATAGATTTGAAAACATCTTGAAAAACAAGCCTGGTGAGAGTAAGTCATAAACCTAATTCATTTTTAGCCTGAACAAAAAACAGGAAAAGACTGGATCTGGAAAGGGTAGTAAATAATTTGTAGCGTACATTCTAGGAGTCTTTTTTTGGGGCTCAATTTCAGTACGGGTGACAATTTATAACTAGTTTTATCTAAAAAAATCCCCAGATACTTCAGTTTGAATCTCTGACATACTATTGCTAAGGTTTATCACTTGCAATGGAATACATTCCTTAATGATGAACTATTACCACCAAATAATATATGAGTACCTTGTTATGCTCTGCCATTCATCATTACCTCTCTTATAGTCTTCTGGCTTCCTTGTTTCCTGAGTTGAAGTACCTTTCAGTCTTAAACTTCATGTCAATAGATGTAAGGAACTTCAGTTACCAATATTGGTTTCCTCCTCTGCACTTGTTGCTTAATATCTCCTTTCCAAATAGGGAGGTGGGAACTAATATTGCAGGGCATGGAAAATCATGGATATTAACTGCAGCTGGACCACATCCAGTACTGAAATATTGATACATGGAACTTTCTTGTGACTGAAGCTGGCAGAGTGCTCGAGCTAGCAGAAGCTTGATAACTGTTATGGGTGGAGCTTTGAAAAAGCAGCAGTAATGTCTACCTCCTTGGATATACTATTTAGCAGTGAAGAGAACTTTAGCTCCGGAACCAAGAAAGCCAGAAGAAAATCAGGAGGTCGTGGGGGGGGGTGTCAGGGAATAACAAAGGGGTTTAATTCCCCTTTAATAAGAACTGGAACAATTTTGGGGCAAACCAAAATCACGTTAATGCACAAAAAAATCCCATTAACGTAAGGCTTTTATTGTCTTGAATGCTAAAGGGATCTGCAGTGCTGTGTTAAGCAATGTTTTAGAGGCCTTTCTAAATCACCACTTAAATCAATGGGGATTTTGGTCACTTTATTTATTCCCGAAGTTGCAGTTGTTTTGCTCCAGGACTGCTTCAGCTCTTTTTAGGGAATTAGCCTCTAAGTCATTATTTATCAACCAGGGACCTGTTTTTCTGTAGGCATCAGCGTAAAATGCTTCTTTTTCTAAGAAGACATTTTCAAAGTATAAATTTAATTTTGTTTTTGTCCCCTTAAAGGGGATCTCTCACCTACTTATATGTAATGCTCATTAGAGCATCTATCAAAAAATTGAGATCGATATCTAGCCAATGCGATTGCTCCACCTTAGTGACAGACAGCCTCCGTCATCGGAGGATGATGGGTAGTGGGATGGGAGCTGCTTCTGGTCGGCGAGGTTCGGCAAGCCGGAAGTAGGCTGCAGGACACTTTTTAAGCTTTAATTTTTGCGCATATAACTGTTTTTTTTAAATCAATTTATAATGTTTTCAATTTTTTTGATAGATGCTCTAACTAATGAGCATTACATATAAGTAGGTGAGAGATCCCCTTTAATTTAACCCCTTGGATGTTAACAATATCTGCAATGAATTGAAGTGCAATGCATTGGAAATATCTCTAGCAGCCAAGGTGTTAACACTTTTTGTTCTTGCTTGTTAAAGGTCAAGGATGTTTTCTATGCCATGAAACAGGGGATGGAACTTGGGGAGGGGTCATGATAGAAGTGTAACATAGGAGTGGGGGTGTAGCCACTAGCGTGGCTAAGGGAGACTCCTTGCATATACATTACATAATTCCTACATGAGGGTATAAATGCTGATGTCTGTAATAATGCACAGAACATGTATAATGAACTGGCGTTATACATATTTATTGTTGAAAATTAACAGGGAGTTATATCAATAGGAATAAAAGGCTATTAAAGAGGTTGATGTACTGAGAATAACTGGTGTTTTTCTCAGCCAAACCAACTACAACATTGGGGACAATCAAAAATGATCTTATATTTAATCTTTTATTATAATTAACTAGTGTAAAATCCCATGTACACGGGCCAAAGTGAATAAAGAAAGACATTTTCAGAGTGTTAATATATTATGTAGTATATTTTAATGTAATTAATGTTAATAGAAAAACATTTTTTTTATTTCTTTTTTTTCACAGAATGCTGGTAGGTGTAGTTCGGGTGCTCTCTGCTCCGTTGCCACAGATGCCCTCTCCCACTTGGCCCTTATGCCCCTCACTCCTCTTCTCCCAGGGGAGGACTGGCAACATGTGGCCTGGGGGCATATACAATCAAGTGGCTCATTTCTACTGTTAATCAAGCCCAGTGTCCCAGCCCATTACTTTCTGGTAATTTTAAAATTGACATAAATGTTGTGATGTAAGACAATTGCCTCCATGTAGCTTACAGCTGAAATGGTGCTACACTAATGATACTACAGAGCTTACAACTGAAGTAAAGCTACACTAGTGGTATTGCAGAGATTACAATTGAAGTAAAGCTACACTAGTGGTATTGCAGAGATTACAATTGAAGTAAAGCTACACTAGTGGTATTGCAGAGATTATAATTGAAGTAAAGCTACACTAGTGATATTACAAGGGGAATGGATTATTCTGCAAGTAAAGCTCTATTTCAGTTGTAATCTCTGTGGTATCACTAATGTAGTTCCATTTTGCAGTAGCAAGTGGGAGACTGAGAGAGGCAGTGGCCCACTGGACCAAAAAATATAATTGGCCCAGGGGGCAAATGCCCCTCTGCCCCCCAGGCCAGCCCTCCCCTGTCTTCTCCTGACCTGACCTGACCTGACCTGACCCGTTGTACCGGTGTGACAGGGCTGCTCTCTCTTAAACACTTCTGAAGTGAAGAGAGACAGAGAAACATGTTCCAGTGTTCCAGAACCTGTTCCAGCTTTAAAGTTGTTAAAAAAAAAAAAGATTCAACCCCAAATTAACCCCTTGATCACTGTGACTGCAGTGATCAATAAATTCCACCACCTCTGATCACTCTAGTAGTGATCAGTTTGTTGCAGATCAGCGTTTGCTGATCTGTGGTACATCCCCCATCCCCCTTGTATTTTTAAAAACATTTTTTACATTTCTTTTTAATTTTTTTTTTTAATAAAATTTAAATATTTAGTATATTTTAGGTAGTTTAGGTAGGTACTTGGGTAGGTTTAGTTTACGTGTGTTAGGGAAAGGTTTCGAGTTAGATTTAGGTTTAGGAGTAGAGTAGGGAAAAAACAAACAAAAAAACCCACAAAAAAATCTAATGATCATAGTTTAGATAGGTAGATGACTTGGGTTAGGTAGGTTCAGGGTATACATGGGTTAGGGTAAGGTTTAGGGTTAGATTTAATTTTAGGAGTAGTGTAGGAAAAAAAAACAAAAAAGAATTGATTTTATATTATAAGCTAGTTTAGATAGGTAGTTGGGTTGGGTAGGTTCAGGGAATACGTGTGTTAGGGTAAGGTTGAGGGTTAGATTTAGGTTTAAGATAGCGTAGGAAAAAACAAAACAAAAGAACACAAAACAAAAGTTTATTTTATTTAAAAATGTATTTTATATTACAAGCTGGTTTAGATAGGTAGTTGGGTAGGTTCAGGAAATACATGTGTTAGGGTAAGGTTTAGGGATAAATTTAGGTTTAGGACTAGCATAGGGAAAAAAATACAAAAAAAAATGTATCATAGGAATAGTGACAGTTTGGGGTGAGAGTTAGGTATAGTTGGTATAGAAGTTAGTAATTTATTTAGTTTAGAGTAGGTGTACAATGCAGCGGAGGTACACTTTAGAACAAGCGTATTCCTATTTGGCGTCTGACTCAGACGCCACAGGCACTGCGTCAGATTTTGACATCAGTCAGTTTTAGGAGAGTGAGAGCAGCTCTAGTAGTGATGACGCAGGGCCATCTATGAAAAAAAGACGCACTGCTCCAACAGGTGCCCCAGCAACTGCCCCAAGAGCTGCCCCAGCAAATGCCCCAAGAGCTGCCCCAAGATCTGCCACAAATACTGCCCAAAGACCTGCCCCAAGTACTGCCACTCCTGCTGATGAATGGGTATCACCAGCCAATTTATGTCCACAAATTCCTGAATTCACAGGGAACCCAGGAATTCAAGTGGATGTGGCAGGATTTACCTATGTTCAGTTTTTTTTATTTATTTTTGGGGGAAGAAATTTTGGGGGAAATTGTATCTCAAACAAATTTATATGCAGCACAATATATTGCTTCCAACCCATCAGTGTTTGTATCCAAGGAAGAAATATGGCAACCCACAGACCTTTTACAATTCAAGAAATTCTGGGCTCTAACAATGACAATGGGAATAGTAAAAGAAACAAGTATTAGATCCTACTGGAGTAAAAACCCCTTATATGATACCCCTATATTCGCCAAAACAATGACCATGACTAGATACGAAATGATTTTGCACTTTATGCACTTCAGCAATAATTCCCTGTGCCTCCCAAAAGAACACCCCCAGTATGACAGACTGTTCAAAATTCACCCCCTAATAAATCATTTACAGGTAAAGTTTGCCCAAGTATATATCCCCCCAAAAACATATAAGTATAGATGAATCCCTTATGAAATATAAAGGCAGGTTAGGTTTTAAGCAATACATCCCCTCCAAGCTCTCCAAACTTGGCATTAAATTTTATAAATTGTGCGAAAGTGCCACAGGCTATACCCAGGCTTTTTGAATTTACGAGGGAAAGGACAGCCAACTTGACCCTCCTGTTTGCCCTGAATCTCTAGGAACAAATGGGAAAATAGTTTGGGATCTAATTTACCCCTTGTTAAATAAAGGATATCATTTATACATTCACAACTACTACACCAGCCCCCTTTTATTTAAGTAATTTTTTTATTTTGACATCGTGGCCTGTGGCACTGTCAGGTGCAATTGCAGGGGGATGCCCAAAGAACTTAGAACAAAAAAACTAAAAACCGGGACGTCCTCAACTTTGTGCCAATAAGAGCTGCTGGCAGTTAAGTTCAAGGACGGAAAAGATATCTACATGCTTTCCATCATGCATGAGGACAAAACCGTCTCTGTTCGTGGCAGAAGGGGATACTAAGAAAGCCAGTCTGGAAATAATGGCGTCTGTCTTGTAATATTTACCTTGTAAATATGAGAAAGGGATTGAAATACTAGGCACTAATGGTATTCAAATCCTGACAGGAAAATGTAAACAAAATGTTGTTTTTTAAATATTTTTCCTCTTTTTTTCTATTTTAATCAAATTAAACTATGAGGGATTCATATAATTGTGGTATCAAAAGAAAGCCCCACTTGTGCTTAAAAAGCAGTGTATAATTTGTGTGGGTGTACAAAAGGAATTAAAGAGAGAATGTGGTTGAACAAAGACATAGTCAAAAAAGTCAAAATTGCTCCAGTCCTTAAGTGAAAACGACCTCAGATTTTCCTGGTACTTAAGGGGTTAAAGGACCTAGGGTCTTGCCCTTTATATTCTTTATACAGCAGCCCAGTACATCTATATTTTTGCACTGCATCTGCAGTTTCTGTTCTGAATTTCACTCTTTTTTAAATTCCCCTTTCTTCACAATAGACAATAATCTTATTCAGTTGGCACGAGAAATCATATAGAAAAAGCTTCACCCAGGATGCTGAAGACCATTATCAGATTTTAAAATGAAAGTGATCACCTATGGAGGCAGTTCCTATGGCAACAATATTGCATCAATAACAGCATATGAAAAATGTGCATAAGTTAGGTATCATTGTGCTCTCTGAGGCTGTTCACACAGACAACTATTGTTGAGCATGATGACAGTGCATTGACACACCCACAAATGGGGCTGTATTTACACATTAGACATTAGACACTCTACATTCAAGTGGGTAAAAGCCCAATTTAAAGGGGAGGTACCTCCCAGATGATGGGAAAAAAAACTTTTCTTAATAAACAAGTATTGGGTTGCTTACCCAAACAGTCCGAAGTGGCCACATAAGCATAACAAATGTACAGTTTGTTTTTGATATTTTCACTATTATTGAAATTACTCTTGGGCCTCAAAATTGAGCTGCTCTCTTCTTCCTTTAGCCCTTCTTCTCCTTCTTCTCCTGTCTTTGGAATTTCACACTAATGATCAAAAGCCAGCACTGAAATCTGAAGGGGAAGCATGAGATGAGAAGGTAGGTGGGACTGGAGCCGCTAACATCCCCAGAGTATGAGAAACTGAAAGCTCGTTAAACTGTTTGCCATAGCAACAAAAGCAATGTATTTTTTTCAAGATTTATAAGCGAATACAATTGACATGAGGGCAAAAATAAAAGCACGCATCTCCAGTTTGTACTAGAAAGCACTGCTCCTTTAAATTCTTAGGCATTTGCATTTGTCTTCACAGGTACACGCAGGACTTCCTGGGAGAGGTTTTCAAAAACTAAAACAAGTATATAATAATGGTATCTAGAACTAGTTTTGTGTACATGTGTGTGCAAAAATCATTGCCCATTCCTGAGCATAGAGGAGTTCGCACATGGCATTGATACAGCTGCCGTTGGACTACTGTTCCCATCATCCTTAGAAGGCAGCTGGAGAAGGACCCATATGTACAACATTAGTAAACATTTCTCATTATTGGGGTGCTAAAGATTTTTGTTTCCCTGATGGGATGAAAGAATCCAAATGGCCCCCTATGGTGCTGTTGGTTTGCTCCCAAATTTCTACACCTTTCTTTGTCCATATAGCCCTAAAAATACATGGATTAGAAAAATATAGTCATAATTCCCTTTAACCCTTTGAGTGTCAGAGGGGTATGCAATGCATTGCAATGTAATACGTTGCATATTTCTCTGGCACTCAAAGGGTTAACCCTATTATCCCATCTGCATAACTGAGACATCTCCAACATATTTGCACTGGAGACCTTTCTAGCACACAAGCAGTTAAAGTGTATCATCACTTAGTTAAAATATTCTAAAAACATCTTTAAGTGCTATAAAGCCAAAAGCTGTGATTAAGAAGTCTATTTTATTCATCTCTGGTGACAGGAAGCACTCATCTGAAATACATGATGTCATTTGTGACCTTGAATGCATCACTGAGGGTGAAATTAATCCAGATTTATGTACATTATGACCCCTCACCCACAGTACTGTTCTGCATTTTATATGTGATCTTCCTAACTAGAACACTGCATGAAGACTTTATTAACTACTGAAATAAGTGGAACAGAGCAATCTCAGAAGGAACCTCAGCAGCCACCTTCCTCTAGACTGTAAGCTGTCACGAGCAGGGCCCTCTAACCCCTCTGTTCTTCATATTCGACTTGACTTGTATTCAATATTTTTGTATGTTTACTCCCTATTGTACAGCGTTGAAGAATAAGTTGGTGCTATATAAATAAAGAATAATAATAACTTGTAGACTGCAGTACAGGGCATGGTAAATCAAAGATGACTGCCAGCAAATCAAAGATGGCTGCCTCTAAATCTCACTGTGCAAAGATTTGGGAACTGCCAATTCAGACATCTTCTTGCTTGTATTACTCTGTAAGTGTTGCCCTACAAATGAGTGGTCCTTACATATAAAGGCAAAGTGGAGGAATTTTGGGAGAACCCAACTTCACCTTAGGGGGGGGGCAAATAACAATTCCCAGTGATTTAATTTGAGCATATATACCTTTGAATGTTTGAGAAGTCTCTGACACAGTTTGAAATAATGCTTTGGAGTTCTCCTTAGCATTAAAGTGGTTACAAATCACAATTCAAATAAATGGGAATTTTGGTGCTTTTTATTTGTACTTTAAGTTGCAGTTGGTTTGCATCAGAATTACCCCATCCTGCCTTTTTTTTTTTTTTTTTTTGCAATTTATATTGAACACAACAAACAAGAAAGGAGGCAAGTGGGTATGGAATACAGAACAAATTCAAGAAGGGAAGGGAAGAGTACAGAAAAAGTGCATACGTTCATCACAATACAAACAATTCTATACCGAAGAAAATAAAATAGTGGTGAGCGAGGTGATCACAGTAGAAAAGAGCAGAGCCCAAAACAGGGGGAAGTGACTGCATGAAAATAAATAGAAGGGAGAGCTTGGAGGAGGTAAGGCACCTGGAAGTAGAGATGGCAAGTGTGTCCATATGACTAAATCCATATAAGAATCTAGTGTAAAGACCTGTTGTCCACTAAATGAATGGGGGGGTGGGGTTGTCATAAGAAAGGGAAAGATACGGGAGACTTCAAAGTGCAGTACTGAAGGATTAAAATGGAAGAGGCAGGTCAAATAGGAAGATCCACTCCCTCCATCTCCTCCCTGTATAATTCAGTAGAAGTGTGGGAAATCTGTTAAAGGGTGAATATCTGAGAGACTCTAGACCCCAACTCAATGACTGGATGAGGTACAGTAAATTTCCACTTGAGAGGAACAATACTCCTGAATTCATTGATGAAGTGTCAGGTAAGAAAGTGGCTATCTAGCTTGAACCCTTTAGGACATTTGTTAAGGCTGAAGATTAATGGGTCTGAGGTGTGGGTGAGAGCAACTATGAAACTGAAATGTTGTTGGACATCCTGCCAATAGTTAGTGATGAGTTCACCAGATGTGGGCTGTGGTTCCCCTGTCTCTCAGAGAATTCCAACATCATGGGGGCACTTGGGGGAACATAGTATACAGAGGTTCCAAAGTTGCATGCAACCTGTACAATACTTTTATATTTGGCTCTAATTTAAGAAAAGTAGGATATTATCACTAATGAGTGCATTTTCAACCAACCATTATAATCTATCTCAATGTAGAGTTGTGGTAAGAAAGATGTAAGTCTTTGATTGCTTTGTTTGGTTTGTTTCCTATCAATCAGATAGATCAGAAGGGGATGAGGTTTCTAAAAAGATCATTTTTGTGAGGGTGGGTTTGAATGCAATATTTGTGTATACAGTAATAAATACATTTTCAACCAAGTGGCAAACCCATTTTATCTGCTTTAATTGTGCATAAAACAATGTGTTGCTCCCTAGCTTCTAGGAAGGATTTGGCTTGTGACACATGCTTCCCATCGAGCTTTCAACAAGACATACAGGGCAACCACGAACAGGGCAGATATCTGAGGAGAAAATACACATAGACACAGAAAGCATTCGTTTTAGATTAAAGGTAAATAAACATAACAGGGAAGCCACCAGCAGCTCAGGTTGGAGCCACAAAGCAAGGGAGAAACCAATGTAATGCTGTCTGGTCCATAAGGGGGAAACTGCACCCAGATCCCAACAAAAAGTAGTCATATATAGGAGACAAAGAACTCCATAGGGTAGCCCACTCCCTCAAGAGCAGTATAAGGCACCATTAGCCTGGAAACCAACCCTGGAGAGCATGCTCAAGAGATTTACTGTTCGTGGAAAGTAAGAAATGCTTGGATAGCCAGCCAAGCAAGATCACTGTCACCAATGCTCACATCCAGAACTTAGAGTGGTCTGAGATGGAGGGGGGTGCAGAAAAGGAGGACAAGCCCTGCTCTGGACACAGACCATGATAACAGAGTCCAGAAAACAAACAGGCAAGCCCAGTAGGAAATAACTAACTGTGTGAAAAGAAACGCATCCAGAACCTGTCTGGGGTAGGACAGGAAGAACACTAGAGTATGGCAGGGTGGGAGGTTCTTTTGCTACCTGGAGAGTCTGAATGAATTAACATTTTCTTCGATAGGACAGTTGTTTTAACCCAGAATTGCTCCATTATTCATCTGTGCATAAGGCCCTATGCATTTAGTTGTGTGTGAGCTAATTACAGGTTTGTTTAAACAAGTAATTCCATACTCATTCTTTTCTACTGTGTTTCTGACAATTAAGCAGCATAATATATTTAATTTTGAGTGTCCAAGGGGTGTGAAATGCATGCTTTCCATACCCCTCTGACACAGATGAGTTAAATACTTATCATTTTAGGTGCTTGCATTTCTTTTATAGTAATTATTATTTAGCAGTCATTCTGAAAATTCTTTTTTTTACCCTTGAAGGAACAGAGAAGTGTACAATGCATTGTAAAGCAAAGCATCCCCCCTTGTCCTTAAAGAGTTAATGTTGGGGTGTTTTATTCTCTTTTTGTCTTTTTTTATGAATACTATCACTTTATTGCAAACATATCCAAAGTATCCAAAAAGTTAAGGCATGTTGAAGACTGGTAAAAAGTCTTACTGCATTTTGTGCTACTAATAATGTCTAGGATTCCATTTTATTAGGCAGAAAAAAATAGTTTTGAAGAAAAAAAAGTGACAAATGGTTATGTGGGGACTATGCCTTGATTAGTTTCGCTGTTGTCCACATATCAGAACTTTCAGACAATTTAATCTTCTTGTTTTTGACAAATTGCTTAATGTGCAACAGACAGAGTAAGCTAGGGAAGATATGGATAATGATGAAAGGAAAAATGAATTTTATTCAGAAATGAAAACCCATTCTAGATATTCTTTCCTGTTGTTTCATGCATGTCACTAGATAAAGACGTATCCAAACTACTTTTTTTTCCAAAGTTGAAGGCTAATTTGTTTCTTTACTTCATGGGACCAGAGAACAAGAAAAACAATATAAGAATATATACATGGTACACCTATGAGTATTGTTTTGTGAATCTTATTATATTGATGCCATCCAGGTAGACCATAAATATCACATGTATTATTTATATGTTCAATGGGAGGCTAGTAGATAGGTCTTTATGTGTGTGGCCATGTGTTGTAGTGTTAAAATTAATAGGTTAGGGCTGTAAAACATTCATGATATGTGTAATGTCAGAGTAAATGTGATAAGGTCTATATTAAGTTCTGTAATGTCCCATATTATTATAAAGAAACCATTTATGAGACTGCTTTGTTTTTAAAGATGAAAAAAATCTAAGCCAGTACACTTACAATACAATGTAATTATTGTAATTAGCTCAAGGCCGAACAAAACAAAAAAACATTCATTCATGCAATCAAAGGTTCTGTGCTTTGACATATTTCATGACATAACATGAACATACTGGTTTTAACAAAAGTTTTTAGCCTTTTAATTTCCAAAGTTTTTAAAGGCATTTTGGAGTGATCAAGTGTGTTGCCTTTTTTTTGATCACTATATTTTGTGATCAATCAAAAAACAAGTTTTAATTTGTGATCAATCAACCAGTTTTGTATGATTCTTTAATTTTTCATGGTTGATTTTTTTTCAAATGCTTCAAGGACTTGATCAATTAATCAATAAAGAACATTTTGTTTGATGTTTATGGTGATTGTTTTGATTGATCAAGCTCACTGAGCACTCATTAATGATAATGAAATTCTAAACTGCACCAAACTGCTTTTTTGTGACCATGTATGCTTCATACACTTGTTGAACTGCTAGTATTATGGATTGATTAAAGTAACCCAAATATATATGGTCCTTAAGATCCATTTTCTTGATGGGATTGTATGGTATATTATGGACAAAAATATAGGTTGCAAGGTTTATCCTGCTGAATATAACAAAGGTACACCCACTGATGAGAGATGTTTTATTCAAATGTTATTGTAGCTTAAGTTAGCCCCTATGTTTTCAGAGAGTTTGCAACACATTGACAACAATGCATTGCAAGCTGTCTGACATTGGAAGGGTTAAGTGGGAGTTGGGCAAGTGTTGGGAAGGTGCTTGCATGTCATTAGGACTTTGAGGAAGATGCTCTGGTTACAATATGTAGTGGATTATGTTTTACCAGCCTCTGTAGCCCTTTTCACATCCTCTCTGGTTGCAAAAGGGGTACTGCAGAGGTATTGGATGTAGGTTCTATGCATTCTATGCCATAGAGAATTGGCTGCAAACCTTGGGATCAATTTCACAAGGTCTGTGCAGAAAAAAAGTAAACAGTGGCTTTATAAATCTCGAAACAATACCCTTGCACCAGTCTAAATAAATGTCCAGAATAACCCACTAAAATATTGCAGTGTTCTCTTGGACCAAGATACAAAACACAAAATGAATATTATCAATCTTTCCTTCTACATTCTGTAATATGCACACAGGTCAGTGTTAGAAAAGGGTTTATCGTTTTCCCCCATACAACAACTAAGTAAATTAGACCTTATTAAAGATGTTTTTGTGAACAGCATTACTTCTTGGATATATGGGAGCTGATTACAGAAAATGAACAGGTAAATACATCTGGTACCAGCAGAAGTATCACTTTTAGACCTTCCATGGATTTTTATCCTGCTATGAATATTTGTCATCAAGTTAAGGTATTTTTCCATTTGGCTTGTCAGTACATTCTACATCTTCCTTCTTGTTCTTTTCATGGTAAAGATCTTACTCCTAATGAGAGGAAGAGTTTGTTTGAACCTGCATATGCATTTAAAAACTTCTGGACCAGCAGCTACAGAGAGGCTACTACATTGATGGTGAATCTATGGCATGCGTGTCACCCCTGGCATGCAGAGGCCTGTATGGTGGCATGCGGCCATGTCCCCAAACACAGCAGTTTTGCTCTACATTTTGTAAAAAAAATTGCTCTAAAGCTGCTTACAACAGGCAGTAGGCAGTGGTATGATTGTGATGTCATGTAGCTGTGTACCTCCCTGGCATCTCACAGGAAGTGGGAGAAGCGGCCAGACCAGGAGAAGCGGTCAGAGCAGGTTGGAGCGTGTACCACTAGCGGGTAATTGTTGCATTGTATGAATTATGATCCAGATGGTAAGCGGGCAGGTATCTGGTGGTGATATAAGTCTGTCCTGTATGCACCAGTATCCTCTTTTGGTCACATCTACAGACAAAGAAAAAAATGCTCTCCTATGGACAATACCTCCCATCTTGAATATAACACTTATATTCAAGACGGGAGGTATTGTCCATAGAACAGATTGAGAGGGAGCGTGAGTAGGACATTCACGCACAAGGGTAGGCATTTAGTATAAAGCAGGCATGTTTGAAGAGGCTGGTATCCTTTTATAACACTGTCAGAGTGAAACATGTGTTTGGAATGTCAAATCGACATTTTACTATAACAGGTGAATTCTAGTAGTCAGATTAAGATAAGATTATCCTGGCTATTCATTTTCAATCACTTATTTTGTGGGCAACCTGGGCTTACGGCTGTTACCTAATTATTTTTAAAGGCAGGAAAACCGGTTACCAATTTTCTATTACATTGGCATTCATTGTCACGTGCATTATGATGGTTGTACGCTACAGCCACACTTCAAATTTTGGAAAATTTGCATTAATGTCTTAAAGTCTACTGGTTCGAACATACAGTGTTTCATATTACAAAGCATATGTGGTTTGAGTAATATTAGGAGGATCAGATACTGTGGTGGACTGTAATAATGAACAAATGGTTCTAATCTACACATTGGCCAACATATAACAGAGCAAATAACTGTAGCAATCATGTATACGCGAGACACGGTTAAATATTAACTTTACAGTGGTACATGGCTATTTCCATGTGTTTGGGTATTGTAGATTAAATTCACTGCTTTTAACTTACTATAATTTTAAATCTTTCATAATAAACTTTTAGTTTTATTACACCAAAGCCCCAACATGTTCTACAGTAAAAAGTAGTCTCCAGTCTTATATAATCCTTTTTCCCACCCTGGTGACCCTCTTTTTTAGGAAATCAAACTATATGGTGAGTACAGAAGTGTATTCTATTGCTCCACAGCTGTAAGTAAAAATAGGGCCTGAAATTGACCGCTCCAAGATCGGAGTGATCTCTATCAGGCCCCATAGTGACGTGCCGATACATGCAACAGGTCACGTTTACCAGTGCATCCACGTGGTTCAATGCGGTCCTTATGGGACGGATACGTCCCTGGACCGCCGGACATTAAGGGGTTAATCATCATAGTATTTGGACTTTGGAGAGTGTTATTTCAATTCTGTCAGAGTTGTAGTTCAAGAGAAATTCAATGACAAAGTATCCCCCTCCCGCCCCTTTTACTGATGTAACACTGCTCAGCCAGAGCAGAAGGAGGTGCCCATGTAGATTGCAGAGAGAGGGACAATCTTCAATTAAGATAAGGGAAAAACCTGAAAAACTTGTCAAGGGGGGGCAGGACTTTCATTGTTCTCATAGGAATAAGATTGTCCCCTGCTGTTATCTGTCTGGTCTATTGACTGCATTCCACATCTGAGACAACTTGCTCAATTATTTCTGGGAGAGAGAATTATATTAACATCCCTGAGGTAATTGAGCAAGTTGGAGTTAGACAGGGAGACAACCTGAGAAAAGTTGCACTGGGGCCCTATTCAGCATTCAACAATGGTTATGGTCTTTGTCCTCTATTGATCTCTGGCTTACAGAGGCCAATGTTCAACTCATTATTGTAGAGCAGTGCTGTAACCCCTTGAGTGCCAGAGAGGTATGCAACACATTGCTATGTAATGTGTTGTATATCCCTTTTGCCACTCAAATGGTAATGTCTTATCACTCTTAAAATGCATTGTAAAACAGGATGATGAAAATAAAATAGAAAAATAGAAATTCACACAGAACGGTACTATTAAGGCTGAGAATCCTTTTGCAGAAAGCTATGTTATGTTGTTACTTTGAAATAGTGTAAAGTGGATGACTAAAAATGTGGTGTCATTGCAGAAATGCATTCAAGTGTTACTCTCCATTTACTTTTGTCTGCAGATCGCCTCCCCAAACTCAAGGAGGTGGCAGTTGAGCCAGGGATCCTGCTCGTGACTTGTGATTTGCAGGCTTTTTATTCCGACATCTCTCATGAGCAGGGCATCCAGGCTATAGCCTATATGGAGCAACCTATATTGACCTGTAGTAGGGTTTTTGTGAATTTTTACTTTCCTTTCTTAATTTTGTGCTAATTCATAATTACTTTGTGTTTGATTCACAGTTTTATTTACAGCTTACTGACACAGTTAAGGGGGTTTAGTGTGCGCTATCAAATGCTAAGTTATTTTTTGGGTTGGTGGGAAAAAGAAATGGTGTTTGGAGAAGCAGTGGAGACATTTACTGAACATGTTTTGTTGTGGTTTTGCTACATTGATGATCATTTCTTCTCATGGACGGATCCAGCAGACATATGTGACGAGTTTGTTAGAACCCTTAATAATAATAAATTAAATATGCATCTCACTTCATATATCTCTCCAACATCTACTGATTTCTTTGATCTCACTATCTATATAGATAGTGAGGGTTATGTCCAGACCGACCAGTTTTGTAAACTGACAGTTAAGTCATTATTCCATTTTTCTAGTTCATATCTGAAAAGAACTAAGAGCAATTCCTGTGGGACAGTATTTATGCTTCAAGACAATTATTACACCAGTGATACAACATGCAAGAGATCTTCAGAGGAGATTCAGAGTCAGACTGATAACCACTTTCACTTTCCAATAGAAAGACGTTTATCACATAATATATAAAAACTGGGTAAATTTACATAACAATGAGATGATACACAATTATATTTCTTTGTGCCCTTATATCACAGCAAGATGATCACAGAATTTGTCTGACCTGTTGGTACATAGCCACTTTTGTTCTACAAAACATACCACAGGTGGCCATAATATTTGGGGCAGCTTCCACGTGGATACTGCTCCATTTGTGAGTTCATTAGACCTGGAAAAAAAGATCTTCAGTCTCCTAAAGAGAGAATGTAATATTAAACATTTTATTAATTTTCGTACCAAAAATTGCATTCATGCTTTTAGGTGTCCTTATCATCAAATCTATGTAGGTCAGAAGACAAAGGAGTGTCTTCAAAAGCACCTGTCTCTCAAAAGAAATTCTGTGAGAGATAAGGATAGAGGTGCGGTTCTCACCTTCGCCAATCACTTTTTAACAGCACGTCATGGGTCCCCAGTAGGAATAGAGTTCTTTCGTTTGGAAAAATGGAGTCTTAATCTACAAAGATGCAATTTGGGCAAAAAACATTTACATGAAAGAAACCAGGTGGATATTTATGTTATGATCTTGCAAAACACTAGGCATGAATTAATATATACTTTTATCATCTATCTTAATAAATAGACTTTCTTTATATAGGCTCTGGGGAGATGCCATGAGATCTGAATATGGATATTATTCAGAATTTGAGAATGTAAGAGGCATAACCCTCATTCCATTCTGTAGACGTTCAATACATCTCTCTTTTAGACAGATCTGTGAGAATCTTTTGCGGATATTTGGCCTGTTTATTCTTCTCTTCTCATTTATTGATGGGTCAGTGGATAGAAATTTGACTGAACACTATAGATGGATTCTAGGACTTCATCTCTGGTTTTGAAGACATTGTCTGTTTAGTCTACGTCTCCTATTTACTGTGTGGACTTTCCAACAATTCTGGGACCGTACATTATAAGAGCTGGTATTGCTATCAAAATGTATACTTCTTTTTCAGGATGCATTTTCTATGCACATCATTATTTGTATTGCATATATAATCATTTTTTTCTTTTTGCTGTGCCTTCTTTATTTAGGTCTTTTGGATGTGTGGGCTTGACCTCATGAAATTCTATGATACTGCTCAAATATTTCTGCTTGGCTAGGTTCCACTTCTGGGATGCTGACACATATTCGGTGTATGCATCACCATCCTATTCAAATGGTTTACATGTGGATTCCAAATGAAAGAATATTATTCTAACTGATACTGCTGTGATATGCCTTTATATATTGACACTTTATGTAGTGTCTGTATTCATTAATATTTGTTTGATACAATGATGTGAGTAGTAATTGCACCCTCTTTTTTTGGGGGGGGCATATTGAGCTAATTTCATGCAATTTCTATATATTTCATTTGTGGAAGTTTGATTTTTATTCACATTGCATATGTTATAGTTTTACTGCTTTTGTGTTATAGCAGATTATCTAGTTGGTTAGATGATCCTTGTATCACAGTCTACCTTAGAGGCCTAGTTATCCTGTGCTTCCTTCCTCTGTGGTGTGTCGGCCAGGATAATTGCAGCCACCTCAGCATTGCTGACATCATAAAACAGGCACTGGCCTATTCTGTGTGGCCTAATTTGGTCCCGCCTTCTCCTGCTCCTTTATAAACCTCCCTGGGCCTGGAAGTCATTGCCCTTATGTGGTGTTTCTGCTATTGTCTCTTGCGCTCCATTGTGACCTGTGCTCTCCTGAGAATTAGCTATGTGTAGGACCCTGGCTTGTCTGACTTCCCACGTCAGTTCTGACCTGTGGCTTTGGGTGACTAACTCGCTCAGTGTATGACCCCGGCTTGCCTGACTATCTACATCGGTTCTGACCTGTGGCTCTGGCTGACTAACTCGCTCTGTGTATGACCCTGGCTTGTCTGACTACCCACATTGGTCCTGACCTGTGGCTTTGGCTGACTAATTCGCTCTGTGTATGATCCCGGCTTGTCTGACTACTCACATCGGTTCTGACCTGTGGCTCTGACTGACTTACTCGCTACATGTAGTCCCCTGTTTGTCTGACCTCTGGCTCCTGCTGCCTATCGCTCCGTCTAGTCCCCGGCTTGTCTGACCTGTGGCTCTGGCTGACTACTGGCTCTATACTCTCCGAACTTGCCTGATCATCAGTCTCAGTTTTTCATGGTTCAGGTCTGCTCTCGCTCCCTGTTGCCTCTGGTCACATGACCCAGGGTGGAGACTTGTGTCTCAGTTACTCTTCCCTCTGGTGTTCCACCTGCACCACACTCCTAGTCTCCAGTATCTTGCAGTAGTGCAGTGCACATCACAGTGTTCAGCTCCGGGTAGGAGCCTTGGACCTATCATCCTGTGTTCTGGGGTTGTATGGGCTATACTATTATTATTCTACTTATTAATAAAAGTGGATTTATATTTTATATTTGTGTCTGTCCTTATTTGCCTGATTACTGTGACACCTTGTGCTATGTGCATGCCATATAGTTCAATTACCTGTCACATCATTTTTCTTATATTCAAACTGGTATCTTTTATATAGTGGTTGATTATGCGAGTTACGAGAATGGTACATAGTTTAAGTACCTTAGATCTCTTATTACTACAACCGATACACCTTATGTTGTTGATATAATGACTGATCACTTGAAATATAGGTACTGACTATATGGGATATATTGTTTCTACTTTAATTCTATTAGCCCAATGTATCTCACTTTTATTAAATTTATATAAACTTTATTTTTTGTGTCGATTATATATGGATTTCACCTCTATATAAATGCTGTCCCTATATTTCTATCCTTAGTCGATCAAATGTGTTTTTGTGCTATAATTATACTTTGGCATCTCTGTTATCTTCACTCAGATATTAAGATTGTGGGAATCATATGGTAATATAATTTCACCATCTCAAATATATTTTTGAGCTATAATCATATTCTGGCATCTTTGCTAATATTATTTATATGCCTATATTGTGGGAATCATAACGTTGATATTATCTCATGCATTCATCTTATACAGATCTTTTGTATACATTGAGCAATGACTTAACTTCGGTATTTGTCTTTTGAAACTATTTTGAGCCTGCTCATTGTAGGCATCTGGTATAATGTGTTTATTGTATGCTGATTTCTCGGACCAGTTGTTTTGATCTAAGGTGAAATGTCATCTGCTTTACGTCAGTGCAATAGGGAGCAAGTAAGCCTTCTTCCCCCACATATTTACTGTTTGCCCTAAGACAAATGTATTATATCATTGACTTGTTTATACATCTCTATACTGTAGGATGCTTAATCTAGCCACTTTTATTTACATACTTTCTATGACCATTCATGATAACGTAAAATTGACCTTGACTTGTTATACCCAATTCACATGTGTTTTACCATATTGTCGTTGTATCACATGGCATGCATTCTTTTGTGACTGATTGGCCCTCACACATTCAAAATACATCATTTTGCACACATTCTATAATCGCCTGTCAAAGCCTTCTTGTAATGGTTTCCTGGCCAGAATTTTTTTGATTTTACCTTTTGGAGTGCCACAGAGGTATCCAGTGCATTGCAGCACAATGCATTAGACACCTTTCCAGCATTCAAAGGGTTAAATTTGGTTTTACAGTCATAGTTTGGCATTATATTAGCTACACTGTAAAACAATGGTCTCATGCTGAATTGATGCAATGTTCATTAGAATTCTGACCAAAAAAATAAATGAAACAGCCTAATCAATTTTTAGCCTTTTGTGTGAAGCAAGTGTTACGGCATGTTAGGTTGATACATTTTCCTCTGGTATTTATGTGTAGAATCCCTTAGAAATGTTAAAAATACCCTTAAATGTGTAAGAAGCTCCCCACAGCTCCTGTATAATTAATCCCTTGAGGACTAGTAGGGTGTATAACTCAATATGAAGCAATGTGTTGTATACCAAGACCTATGTGCTGTCCCCCCAAAAAAGCTATACATACCTGTCTCTTGCACTGCACATTATGCGTTGGATATGATTACCAACAGTAAAGATGCAACAAAGTCATGTCCTGAACTGACCAAAGTCATATCAGTGAATGACAGGTAACAAGCAACCTCTGACTGGCCAAGCTCCACCGTTAAAATACCTGGCAAACAAAGCAGAGTAGTTTCCTGACTACTAGTTGTGTTGGCCTAGTTTTTGAAACTTAGCCTGTTACTCTGCTTGTCTCATTAGTACCTGACCTAGCTTCGTAGACTTCAATTCTGATCCTGAGCTGCCTGCCCTTAGGACCTTGTCTTTGGACTCTGACCTAGCACCTTTGCTCCTCATTCTGACCACTGCTGGGATCTTGTTTGTGAACTTGTGCAGCTTGCCTTGACCAGACCTCCATTTTGCCTGCTGATTCTGTACTTCCCACCTCTGGATCTGCCCAGGTATAGACTGCCACACTGGAGGGGGGGGTGCTCTGTATTCTCCTTCAGACCCCTCTGCTAGGGTGATTTTGCACAAGTGTGCATCTACCTGTATCTGAGTTTTGGTCTCCAGGTGTGGTCACATATTACATAACAAGTGAGCCATACCATGAAACCTGCAGGGATGGCAAGGCCCTGGCCACTCAAGTTTTGCAAGTGATGCTGTTGTCCCAGTGAGTCCTGGAGCCTCAGCAGGGCTATTCCCTGATGAAAGAAGAACTAAAAGGACTACTCTCTATATTGAAAGAATGGGACTCCTTTCACTTGAATAACAGGTACCGTTGCCTGACTTTTTCTGGCAACTGTTCCTGCTTCATCAACTCATGAACATTCCTTTCCTTGCTCAAACCTTGGACAGTTGGAACTGTGATCTCTTTGCTGAGAGGTGAGTAGATGGCGTCAGCTCACAGTCTCCTGTAACTGACCGACACAGTGCGCTACACCCTCCAGTCCTTTCTGAAAGCTGTTGCTGTTTTAAATGAGAAACCACCACTACTGAGACTGCCACACAGGACAACCACACAGTGAAAGATTTACGTGTCAGCTTTTCGAATGTGAACAGGTGATACCTCTGGCTCAAGCCAGCTCTAAAGGACCAGGTCCGGCATGACCTGTCTGACTCATTGAAGGATGAACTAAACTGTATTGGTGTACGCCATACCCTTGAAAACCTGGTAGACCTATCCAACCAGGTGGATCGACATCTGTTAGTATGCCACCAGGAGGCTACAGATCCCCTAACACTCTACTGTGAGCCCACTGGGATTCACAATAGTTTTCTATCCCTGTCTCTCTACTCTGCCTCACTTGCCTCAGCCTGAGACCATGCAAGTGGGTCACACAAAGTCATCACTATCTGCCAAACAGAAGACCTGGTGGAGACGCCAGTGCCTGTGCTTTTACTGTGGGACCAAAAGATATTTCACTTAGTTTTTCCCTACTCACCCTATACAGGGATACATTGGGGTCCTAACAGTTGTGTTCCAGCTGGACATCATGTGACCACCACTGCTACTGCATGGCTTTTCACTGTATATCACAAGTCCCAACTACACTTGTAAAAGAGCAGTCAGCCACATTTATCTAGACACCAGTCCATACCACCCAGATGCCAGTCACATAGTCTATCCCCCCAAAAGACAAAGCACCTCACATTTGTCCACTCCCAGTGTACTGGTTTGCCTCTTCTTCCAAAGTAGCCACCTTTCACATGACCTGGAGGAAGATCTGACTGACTGCTATTCTGCTGTGGAGTAGGTCTCAGAGCCAGGACTCATCAGTCATGGTCACACCCGTGGCTGGGCAGATGCCTGTCATGTCAATGCCACACATGAACTGGTAACCATATTTGCAGGGCTTGTGTTTTAGTAGCTCAGCCAATAGATGGATTAAAAACAACAGACTTTCTATAACTTTCTTGACTTTCTTGAGCAATCAGTGCATTACAACAGAGGTTATCTGTGTGACCTAATCCTCTACCCATAACTCCACTCAAAATGTCAAACATCGACCATTATATATTTTCCTTTGTTCTTCTTGGTCATAACACTGTGTTCCAAATCTATTTTCATTGGGGAAATCAGCTGTGATACTCATTAGATATTATGCATTTGCACAGCCTGTGAGTATGGTAATAGTATATCTTTGGGATTAAGGTATGATTTCTGTGCGGTATTTCTTTTACATTCGCAAGAGTTTTACCAGACCATGTAGATTTGAGTCCCTTGTCCTCAGGGACCACTAATAGGCCAGGAGTTTAGGATTTGAGCACAAGTAAATAATTCAAAATGACTGAGCATCTGAATAAAATCCTTACAATGAAGCAGAGAACCTTACATACAGTTAGTAGTCCCTGAATGTATGATTGGGATGGAAACTACTGAAATTTAAGTATGAATAAAATGCATTTTTATCTGACACTTGCAAATAAGAATTTCTCTATAGCTAGTCCACCAGCCATATGAACAATTTCTCCCCTTCTTTTTATAACTACATTCTTACTTTCATAATTACATAGGCACCGTTCTAGAGTAATAGAACTGCACCAGTGTGGTGAGTGACAATATCCATTAATATAAATTGACTTTTAACCCCTTGAATGCCAGAGAGGTCTCCAATGCATTACAAAGCAATACAATGGAGACCTTTAAAAGTCCAATTTAAATCAGTAGGAATTTGCATAGTTTGCATTTCAAACCTTTGGTGCAAATGATTTTATCCAGGATATCATTTCTTTAGAGTAATTAATTATGAAATAGTGCCTTGTGCTGAAAATGGAATATGTGCAATTCTGGAGCATACCAATTGCACCAAAGGGGAAAAATAATATTTCCAAAAGTCCCATTGTTTTAAATTAGATTTTTTAACCACGTGAATGCTAGAAAAGTATCCAAAGCTTTGTACCTTCTGCCTCATGCAGAAAAGTAAAAGATGTTCAATTCTGGAACATACCAATTGCACCACAGGAGGAGTGAACATTTAAAAAAATCCTGTTGGTTTAAAGGGATGGTAATGTCCCAGAAAAATTATTTTGCATGTTGTATTGCTTAAAAACTTGCGCCAAACACAAAAAAACATATCTCTTAAACCACTATGGTTTAAGAGATATCTGCATTTAAAGTTTGATGTTTCCTGCTGTCAGCTGTAAAGCTGTCAGCAGGAGATCCGTGTCAGCCTACACGGAGGTTCTGCAGCAGAGCCGCAATCGCGTTATTTGCAAATAAATGCAGATATCTCTCAAACCATAGCGTTTTGAGAGATACGGGTTTTTGCGTTTAGCTCAATTTTTTAAGCACTACAACATGCAAAATATTTTTTCCGTGACATTACCATCTCTTTAAACCGACAGGATTTTTTGAAATGTTCACTCCCCGTGTGGTGCAATTGGCTTGTTCCAGAATTGAACATCTTTTACTTTTCTGCATGAGGCAGAAGGCAAAAGGTTTTTTGCATTTAGCTCAAGTTTTTAAGCACTACAACATGCAAAATATTTTCTGGGACATTACCATCCCTTTAAATGAGGCTTTTAACCCACTGAAAGATAGAGATCTCAAACACCTTACATCAATGGGGATGCCCCCCCTCCACACACACAGTGGTGCAGTTGGTTTGCTCCAGAGTTGCTCATCATTTGCTTAATGAATAACTCCCATAGTCACCTATAGGGCTTCATGCACAAAAGAAAAGAAGAGTTTCTGAAATAAACTAACTGCCCCTAGGGAAAATGTAGCTTCCCATCAAGTTAAATGGGCCTTTTAACTCCTTACATGTTATAGTGGTCGCCAGCATATTGCATTCAAGGAGTTAAAGTCCCATTTAAATCAGTGGAACATTTTAATGGTTTGAGTAAAAAATTGGTTCTCTCTTGTTTGTGTGCAAGGCCCATTATTACATAGTTAGTGTATTATGTAAAAAAGTATCATTTTTTCAAGTGCAGAATATATTTTTTAATATTTGGACCAGTAATTTATTTCTCCTGTTCACAGATAGAAAAGTCCCATTCTGTCAGTGTTGTATACTTAACAGATTCCTACTAGCCTAATGCTTTATTTGTCTCTGCATGAGATTCACTCCAGTTCTTCTGTTCGTTGTGTCTATTGTTTGGTATTCAGTACTCTCTTGCAAAGTCAGATCAACCTGCCTCTTCATCCATCTCTCAGCTCATTTCTCAACATTTCCCTTAGGACTATATCTTGCCACCCCTGGAGCAAGAGTGACTGCAGAAATCTGATTGCAGAAATGTATGAATTCTTAAGATAAAACAGCTGCCTTCTTATTCATTCCCAGGGCTAGATTTCCCATTAAGTAGAGTAGGCAACCACCCAGTGAGCCACATTTACAGAGGCTCCTCAGCTGTGCTGACCAAAACAACATTACGAGATGTAGATCAGGCCAACTCAATTCAGACCCCATGCAGGAGACTGCCACTTCTGGTTTATGGTGGACAGTTTATTAACTAGCTTATTTAGTAATAGGCAAGTTGATTTACTAGGTTTTTTAACCCCTTTACTGGCTATTATTTAACACAGGGTTGGGCAACCTGAGACCCTCCAGCTGTTAAAGCAGAACTACCACCCCTGAATAAATTTTTCATAAATAAATACCCATCTGATGACTAGCTGCTAGGTAGCACTAGTCACCAGAAATATTACTTGGTTTTGAGAACTGTACAGTGTTCTTGGAATGGCAGGCAGGAAACAGTGCAGACATCTTTACATAATGACGTCTGTGCACCTGCTCTATCAGTCTCAGCCTGCTCTAGGAGGCTTTGCTAGGAGCTGTTCAGCTCCAAAAGGGACTGACAGTGCAGGCGCGCAGATGTCGCTATGGAAAGATGTCTGACGGTTTCCAGCCTGTCAGTCCTGGAACAGAGTACAATTCTTAAACCCCGGGTAATATTATTGGCGACTATCGCTATTGAGCAGCTAGTCGCCAGATGGGTATTTATTTGGGACAAATTTATTCAGGGGGAGTAGTTCCGCTTTAAGGACTACATCATCCCCAGCCTACCAATCCCCAGTGACCACAAATATAGAGTACGGGTATTTTCTGTGTAAGACAGGACAGGACTGCAGCTGGGGTCATGGGACAAGTAGGGTGGAGCCTTATACAAAGCTGCAGACACCTAAGATGCCATTACTAGGAGCTCCTGATGTTTAAATCTTGCCCAGTTCATCCCAAAAAAGCAGCAGCAGATTTATGAAACAGGAAGTTCACACCAAAATTGATGCATAAATCACTGAATATTCTGGCTTGAAATCTGGGAGAAAAGCTGAATAATAAATATATTTCACAGCTAAGTATAAACAATACAGCTAGAGCCAGGTAAAGACTGTTTACACTGCTTACAGTGCTATGAGTGCTAGAACATGTAAAGGTTATATGTAAGTGATAGAATCACTTTAAATAAATTATGACCCTATCTTACGTTCAAATATACAGGGCTGTGAGCACAACAGAAAAAGTAGAGCAAATCTGAAGTAAGCTAACTGCTCATATGGGAAATATCAATATTCCCTTTTATGCAAATTGGGCTTTTAACTCCTTGAATGATTGAGAGGTCTAAAATGCTTTGCAAAGTAATGCACTGGAGACCTCTATAGCATTCAAGGACTTAAAAGCCCAGTTTAAATAATTGGGAATTGTATTTGTTCCCTATTATGCTACTGACTGTTTGTTTCATGGAGATATAAATTCAGATTAAAGGGTTTCACTGTGACAACACGTTTGAGAACAACTCACTGCTATCTATTGTTAGCACTAGCGAGCAGGCCCCATCCTTCTGTTCCAGTAAGTCACATACTGTGGGAAAAGAATTGTATCCAATGCTCTTTGCCATCTTTTTGAGATCATTGATGGACGCCCTGTTAGCAGACAGGTAATTTTGATGTTGAAGATCCATAGTGCAACTACAAATGGTACCTCTAGGAGTACTTGTACCAGGAGTACAGGTAACTCTAAGAGTAACACCCTCAATATATACAGTTTGTCTATATGACGGCACTTATGTACAAGATAAAGAAGCTTTATCCCGCCTCTGAGAATGTCATCATATACTGGTATAAGCTGAAGGCCTCGGACATAAAAGAATTATCCTCTACACTGTCTCCATTACCAATAACAGGAACTCCCACATGACTGCTTTAAAAGAAACAAATGATAATAGTAAAATGCCTGAATATACAAGGCTATGTCATATGCACTTCATTTTTGTGACTGTTCAGTCATATCCTCAGGGGACAAACAGGTTCATACCATACAACCATCCTCTACAAATGGTGCCATCCCCACCAACACCTCCAGTCATGGTGAGCCTCCTACTTTTGATGGTGCAGCGTACCAAATGGAGCAGCAAAAGCCCATAGTGTCTTTTTCCCCTTATAGATGTCATCCTAATACAGAGCATACCTCCATTGTGACCAGTCAAGGATAAATTATTTTCACTCTCTTTTTTTTTTTTTTTTTTTTTGCCAAAATGACGTTGGCTTCTCATAGTAACAGTACCTTTGGATGACTCATCAATCCAGTGGGGGTGCTACAATATAAACAGAATATGCGGCTGCGTAGGGTCCCCATTTGGTCAAAGGGCCCAATGTTAAGGGCCGTATGTTAACAAAATCATATGCCATTGTTTTAGAAGAAATACCAATGCTGGAATAAAGGGGAGCCCCATGTGAATATTTTGCTTAGGGTCCCCAAAAACCTAGAGCCACCCCTGCACTTATCCTTCCACCAGTGGAGTGTATCTTAACAGCAGGCTATCCAGCATGTACCAGTACACTTAAAGGGATATTAATGTTTCACAATAAAAGCAGCTCCAGTTAAACTTAATAGTATTTGGGCCATGGAGAGTGTTATTTCAATATTGTCAGAGTTGTAGTTCAAGAGTAATTGAATGATAAAGTATATCCCTCTCGCCCTTTTTACTGATGTAACACTGCTGTCCTCAGAGCAGCAAGACTGTCCGGATGGATCACAGAGAGGGACAATCTTCAGTGAACATAAAAAAAACCTGAAAAACCTGTCAAGGGTTTTTTTTTATTATGCTCTCAGCAAGAAGAGTGTCCCTTGCTGTGAGCTGTCTGGTACCAGGACCAGATTCCACATCTGAGGGTTGGTGGCTTACACTAGGTAAAAGGGGCAGTAGGGGAGTACTTTATCATTCAATTACTCTTGAACTACAACTCTGACAGTATTGAAATAACACTCTCCATGGATCAAATACTATGAATAATAATTGAAATTGTTGTTTTTGTGAAACATTACCATCCCTTTAAGGTTTTCCTCACTGTCTTCTCATTTGGGACTCCTCCCCCACCCTCTCAGATATCTCTGGATCAATTGAAGATGCCTCAACCATAGTCAATCAACACTTAAAACAATAATAATATATAAAAAGTATATAAAAACTAACTGTATAGCTCCCAGTCTAACTAACCTTTCACTTCTGTCAGATACTATTAAAGCTGATTCACCTACTCATTATATACAGGATCCCATACAAAATATAAATGTACAATAATACTCCCAAAAATATTGCTACATAAAAAGCTTGAGGAACCTTCTGAAAACTGAATATAAAAAAAATTTGAGCTTCTTATTAAAATGTAATTTATACTACACATCTAACATCTATGTCCTCGTTTAGTCTGCTTGGGCACATTGTTCCCAGATTGGAACTATTATATAATTTAGTGTACATTTATATTTCATAAGTGATGCTGTATACATATTGCATAAGTAATGTCATCTTCGTTTTACAATATTAGACAGAAGCAAAAGGTTAGTTTACTGAGACCTCTGCAGTTAAAGCAGAACTACCACCCCTGAATAAATTTGTCCCAAATAAATATCCATCTGGCAACTAGCTGCTCAATAGCGCTAGTCACCAGAAATATTACCTGGTGTTTGCGAATTGTACGCTGTTCCCAGACGGACAAGCAGGAAACTGCGCAGACATCTTTCCATAGTGACGTCTGTGTGCCTGCACTGACATTCCCTTTTGGAGCCGAAGGGCTCCTAGCAACTCCTCCTAAAGCAGGCTGGGACCAGTGGAGTAACTATAAGGGTTGCAGGGGTCGCAACAGCGACCGGGCCCGTCACTCCAGGGGCCCAGCTGCTCCCTGTGACCCCCTCCTCCTGGCACTGCAATCTCCCTCTGGCGCTGTAGTAATGCAGAGCTCTCCCAGCGCTCTGCATTACAGAAGAGGACAGCGCAGGAGCACGTCGTGCCAGCCAGTCTCTCCTGCCACTCCACTGGACCACCAGGGATCGGGAGTTAGGAAATGGAGGCATTGTGGAGGGCCCGGGGGCCAATGTGTTCGGGGGTTGGGGGGCCCATGCACCAGGGCCCGGACCATTCTAGTTACGCCTCTGGCTGGGACTGAAAGCACAGGCTTGCAGACATCACTATGGAAAGATGTCTGCAATGTTTCTTGCCTGTCAGTCTGGGAACAGTGTAAAAATCTCAAACACTATTGAGCAGCTAGTCGCCAGATGGGTATTTAGTTGGGACAAATGTATTCAGGGGTGGTAGCTCTGCTTTAATTTGTATATGTTTGTATTGTTTTAAGTGTTTTGTGTACATTGCCGTGACCACCTCTCATATGAATGGATGGTTTCTATGAGAGGTAGTGTATTTAAAATACCCCTGATTGGTTGCAATGGAGTCATGCTCTGTATTTGATAACTGATTAAAAAATATCTATGGGAAGTGGAGCGTCTATAGGATTTTGATCGTTTGGTGGAATTGAGACCTCTGTGTTAATCAGTACAGTTTGCAACACAATCAAAAGTAGGGCCATAGAGGACCACAGCTGGAGGAGATGTGGGTATGACCCCATTTTTAAACGATGGTTGTATGGTACAAATCTATTTTTCACCTGAGGAATTGACTGAACAGTCCTGAAGCACTTAGGGCGATATAATAATATGATATAATAGCCTTGTATATTCAGACATTCTAATATTCAGTTGTTTTTGTTTTATACTATTCATTTTTGGTTTCCCAAACATTATTGGAAATGGACATGGTGTAGAGGTTGATTTCTTATATGCTAGGGCATATGTAAATAACTCCACCTGGAGCATATTCCAGCGCATGTTCTCATTCTCAGAAGTGGAATGCAGCCTTGTCATCTTGTTAGTACCTGCCTATGTACAGACAGGGAGTCGTTCAAATTGAGAGCATTGCTCTTATAAGTTTTGTGCTCTCTTTTTTCTTGTGTTTTTGCTACTAGTTTTTGCTAGTGGCACTGTGCGAGAGTAGAGACTCCGAGAGTAACCTCTGTAACTTGAAGTTGAAAGCCCCAAATTAGACATTTCTCTAAGAACTGTTCATGTTGATAAGCTTGGTCATACTGGAGCAAGCATTGTGGGAGTGAAGCCTTATGGTACCTGTATAGCCTGAGTGCACACAAAGAAAGCAAACAACTCTGATCTGCCTTAAGCTTGCACACTAAATCCCTGACCAATATGTACCAAGACAGTGAGATCTCTTCTAGTACCTCCCAATAATCTGTCTGTCCTGCCCACAATATGACAAACCCGAGCACCCGGGAGACAATGCACTGTTTGGCATTCACGTTCCTGGTGGTAGATTACCCTATCTACCCTCCTTATAACAGAGTCCCCTTTTACCACCACCTGCCTTTGTTTCTGCCTACTCTGCGTCCCATCTAAACTGGAAGGAGGACTGTTCCCCTGGCTGTTAGAGGAATCAGTCTTTAGTGTTCAGGGCAATTAAGGTCAATTATTCATATAGCTTTAGTTCCCCTTTACACTATAATATTCTCATAGCTTCCTTTTTAATACACATTGATTCTCTTGAAGTGACACTTCCATTTGTTTTTCTGAGTACAACTATGTTCTACATTGTGCAATGATATAGTGACATATGCCAAAGGACAGGAATAAATCACTGAAACAAAATGTACAGATTTACATCCCAGATAGGCTCAGATACATTGCAGAAATAACGAAAGATATTGTCTTACATTCTACCTTATCTCTCAAATGACACTTGTTTCAGAACTTCACTTTAACCCCTTGGATGTTAGAAATGTATCCACTGGACCTCCCTAGCATCAAAAGTGTTGAACATATGGCTGATCTGACTCAGGGGCACATTCATCACTGATAAATAATTCATGAGAGATGGTTCTAATTTTACATTAATGTTCTTAAAGGCACATACACAAAGAAAATTAAGCAATTCTTAAGCAAACCAACTACACCATAGGAAACACATTCCAAAATTTCATGTTGGTTTAATTGGAGCTTTACCCCTTGAATACTAGAAAGCTCCCCAATTTTTTGCAAGGCTTTAAAAAAAGCCCCATTTAAATAATTTAAATTTCTTATTTGACCCCTATGATTCAGTTGTTTTACTCGAGAATTACCTCTCTGGCATTCAGAGGGTTAAAGCCACAATCATTTTTGGATTTTCATATTATTTACTTGCAGAACTTGTAAAGTCAAATTGTCTATACTTTTTATTTTTATTTTTTTATGCTTTTATGTCCCTCTGTTTCCAGAGAGTTCTCTGTCAGGAACTCTGACAGGGATAGTCCAACAATGTAAAAACATACAAGGTAAAAAAGATAATGATACAATGTAGAATACACAGCATCTACAGCAGTCTTGGACAACCTATTGAGGACTACAACTCTACAATGCCATGGATGCTGGCAATTGTAGTCTTCGAAACCTGTAGTCCCTCATGTTTCCCATCCTTGCTCACCAGTGTACAGAGCGCTCAGTGCTGCTAGGACAGTGTTTCATTTTTGCACAATACCTGCATTCACAGTTCCTGATAATACTCTTTGCAATGTTAGGAACATAAAAGTATAATGAAGTCAAGTTGCCTTTATGTACTGTGCATTTATGTAGATAGAAAGGAATCTGATTGTCATTTTACTTTAACAGAGGTCTCCAAAGCATTGGGTACCACTGTGGGATTCTAGTGATGAAGGCCCCATTTAACAGAGTTTATGTTTATGCATTGTTATAGGACACTTATTGTTCACTACTACATACAGTACAGGCAAATGTGCCTAAGATGACTTGTAATTCTAGAACAACCCAGCTGCATCACAGAGGAAACTATAAATGCCCAAACTTCCAATTGATGTATATGGGGAGTTTAACTCCATGTATGCTATAATGGTCTCCAACACATTGCTTTGCAATCTCCCTGGCATTCAAGGGATTAAGAGGCACATTGAAACCAATTGGAATTGTTATTTCTCCCATATGATGCTCTTGTTTTGCCATGTTTTCTCCATTTTTGTTTTAGTGTTTGTGGCTCTAAATGTCATTTACAATTTTATAATCCCTTCCTAGTGAAAAGCTGAACAAACTCTTGGCTTTCCAGCAGTTACAATGCTATGCAAATACATATTTAACATTTTACCTGGCAGTGCATTTTTAAGATAATGTTGTTTTATGGTCCTGATTTAAAATAAAAGAGCGAGAACAGATAGGTATAATGCCAAGAACTGGTTTTATGACATTTGCTCCATTGTTTATATTCAATCGAGTGTAACACAAACCACAATTTGGCAACCGCTATGGCCCCTCCAGTGTTTATTTGGCTTCTTAAATTAAAGCAATGATGTCTTGTTTTATTTTCACAATTTTATGACATTTACCCTTTGTATTCTAGAGATATCTCCAACAGTCACCTGCCACCATTCAGCAGCAACAAACTTCTCTAGTGTGAAACGTATAGAAATCTAGCAGGCCAGAGTCGAAGAACCAGTCTGAACAACAAAGTACTCGAGGGATAAGCAGGATTGGTCGAGAGAATGGAGCCAAGGGTCGATACCTTAAACATCCCACACAGGAATCCTGGATACAGATCATGGCAGGAATGCTTAGATTGCATGCAGGAGCAAGGCCCCAGCGCTAGATAAGGGGTGGGGATAGAGAACTGACATAAGCAAAGGCTATAGGCCCTGCTGAGACAGTGGGGAAAATGTGGGTGTGAAAGGGTTAACAATACCAGACCCCTGGTTACTTGTAACTATTCCTAGCAACCACCAAATTAACCCCTGAAATCCATCCTGCACTATCACCCCAGAACTACAATTTGCTGCCACCACCAAGACTTTATATCTGGGCGTCTTAGGTTACCCCGAAAACAACAGAATTACAGTATAAGATCACTTTAATAATCAGACATATATAATTAAAGCTTTAGTAACGTGTGCTACCTGAGCTTCCTTCAGAGTAGTGAGTCCATATTGAGACAAGAGCTGATTAATTAAACATTTAATCTGAAAAAAGGCATCACAGTGCTGGTTACAAAAATACAGAAATAAAGGACATACACAAATAAAGATTACACATAAGCAAAACAGTCTATAAAATAAAATAAGAGAAACACAAGAGAACCCTATACACAATTACCGATATATTAGGAGTCCTTGCGGGAACTTCAGGTGGAAAAATCTCTCCTTCCAGTGGTATCAAGGTGCCCGTGATTGCTGGCTTTTTCTGTCAGTTAGCTGTGGGGGCGCCCCATTGGTTGCCTGTGATTAGTCCGCCCAGTATTGCCTATATAGACTGGGATCCTGCACCCTTTCACTGCCCTTTCGTAGTGTCTCAATGTCAGTGATTGCCTGCATATGGATTCCTGTGTCAACTGGAGCCTGCTTGAATCCTCTACGGTTCCAGCATCGGTGTACCTAACCAGAGAACCAGTATACACTCCAGAGTTGTTTCTGTGTGCTGATCCGGTTTGGCTGACGTTCCTGCCTCCGTTCCTGATTCGGTTTGGCTGACGTTCCTGCTTCCGTTCCTGACCCGGTTTGGCTGTCGTTGCTGTTCCATCATCCTGTTCCTGCCTGGCTGTCGCTCCTGTTCCTGGATCCTGATTTGGATGCATTCTGCAAGACTCCAGTGGCCTCGGCGACATTCTGACCGCTGGGTTCCTCCTATGGTGGTACTGCTGATTCCAGGCATCTGGCCTCTGAGTTTGCACTGACTGTCTAGGTTGGGTTAGCCCACTTACACCGGTTGCTAATGCTGCCTCTGTTATAGCACCAGTAGGGCCTCCGTGTAGTCCAGTACGCGGTACTGGTTTGCTCTACTTTTTAACCGGCTGCTTGCTGCCTCCGTTATAGCACCGGTAGGGCTTCCGTGTTGTCCAGTATGCAGTACTGGTTTGCTCCACTCTTTAACCGGTTGCTTGCTTCCTTCGTTATAGCACCGGTAGGGCCTCCGTGTTGTCCAGTATGCAGTACTGGTTTGCTCCACTCTTTAACCGGTTGCTTGCTGCCTCCGTTATAGCACCGGTAGGGCCTCCGTGTTGTCCAGTACGCGGTACCGGTTTGCTCCACTCTTACACCGGTTGCTTGCTGCCTCCGTTATAGCACTGGTAGGGCCTCCGTGTTTGTCCAGTACGCGGTACTGGTTTGCTCCACTCTTACACCGGTTGCTTGCTGCCTCCGTTATAGCACCGGTAGGGCCTCCGTGTTTGTCCAGTACGCGGTACTGGTTTCCTCCACTCTACACCGGTTGCTTGTGTTACCACCTTGTTGTCCAGTACACTGTACTGGTTCGCTCCACTCTATCACCAGTTACTGATGCTACATCTGTTATTGCACCGGTGGGGCTTTCAAGACTCGGTGTCACTTTTGTCATAGGCTGCCTTACCCGGTATATTGGTAGGGCCGGTAAAGCATCCTCTATCCTCAGTGCTATTTCTAGGCTGCCTTGCCCGGTATGTTGGTAAGGCCAGTAGAGCCTCCTTCAGCTTGTTGTGCCATTTTCCAGGCTGCCTTACCCGGTATATTGGCAAGGCCGCTAGAGCCTCCTCAGTCCTCTTGTGCTACTTCTAAGCTGCCTTGCCTGGTATTTTGGTAAGGCCGGTAGAGCCTCCTTCATCTCATTGTGCCAGTCTCCAGGCTGCCTTACCCGGTATTTTGGCAGGGCCGGTAGAGCATATATCTATTGTATCTTTGTATACTATGCTACTTGAATCTGCCGTGTGTCTGTAACATATGTGTATGTTCAGGACCTGTGAGGGTTGTTATTAAAATTTTCAATAAAGTTGTGTTTTTATCTTAACTCTGTGTCTGTGAGTCAAAACAAACCGTGACATGTGGTTGCAAAGAAATTCACCTTTTTAATCCACAAACCCATATTAAATAGGAGTCCACAGTTGCATCTAATAGGCCAAACCCCCTGGGTGTTACCTGGGGGGAGGTTTGGCCTGACAGTTTACATCCCACTCAATCAGACCTGTCAGGGATGTTACTACAGAGTTCTACCTGAAAAGTTATAAGGCTTCCCAAAACATGCAACCCTCAGCACACCTCTATAATGTTATAATCATATTCCTCATATCTGTGTGAATATCTGGACACCAAACATGCTGGGTCTAACTGGTTGCAAAGTGGCTATTCTTGTAACTCATAGCAGGGACACCCCCCCCTGGCATGTTTGGTACCCACCACAAGGGTAAAACCTGGGCATTCTGAATATATATTTGTATTGAACCATTTTACACTATATACACAAATATATATATATATATATATATATATATATATATATATATATATATAAATATAAATTCCATAATATTTGACTGTCCCCTGGATGAACCCCATCAGAACAGAGGGCCCAATATCTTTTATGATCCCTATATCCTGCTCTGGTGATGTTATCTACTCAGCTAATTTTATGGCCTAGGACTGGTGCACTTTGAAGAACATGCAGGTCAGCAAACAAACAAACAAATTATACAACCCAGAAGGCCAACTCATGCCTTGGCATGACAAGAACCAAGAGCAAAACCAAAAACTGGTAACCGATTCCAGGCATATGAGTAATCACTCACTGAATTGATATGACTGACCTTTATCAAGACAAACAGAACAATACTCAAATATACACTTAAATACCAAATAAAAGGCAGAAGGTTACTCACCGGATGCCAAACATCCCGCCTGAAAGAACACCAGAAGTGACAGAGGTTGGAAGTGAACTGAAGGCATGTAACATGTCTCCATGACTATTGTGAAATGCAAACACAATAACAAAATAAACAGAAGTGTGAAATTAGCCCTGTGATTAAGTTAAGATAGAAAGAAACTGGAAAAAAAACTCATCAAGAATATTAGTATATAAACTACCTAAATTAAATGATAAAGTCTATTGAAAACCTGAACAGATATCTAAATCAAAACGCTTGAATTCTAGACCCTAGCTTCATGTACTTCGAGAAATATTGCACAAATAGATATACCTATTGAACTAAAAAAAGCAGTTGTAGCTTCAGTCTTCCCCACTTGCTATATTTTGCATGGACAAGATATAACATAGATGACAAACTGACTCAAGCATGTTAAATATTTTTTGATATTACATTTCTGGTCTGTCAGTGGATGTGTGAAATAAGAACCACTTCTCATTTATTTGCAAGTCATAGATGCTAGACATTTAATACATACTGTATTATGAGTCATCCTATTGGTGTACGCTTGAACTTGATCTGTTGTTAACACGTTCCACAAATGATTCCAAAGTGGTAGAATCTCCTCTCCATACCACAAAAATGTTGTATATGTATCTATACCAATGAAAAATCAGTGAAAAGGTAATCCACCTCAAATCAATGCATAAAAATATTTACATAGAATGTTTGCATACAAGCCCCCGCAGGTGTGCCAGGCGTTTATACAAAAAACTCTCTTTCAAACTTTAAATAATTTATGGTAAGAGCAATTTCTAGTAATTCCATAAAGAATTCGACTGACACACCTTTATACGTTGTATTATTCTGAATCAATCTGTGTATTCCTATTAACTCTGTGTGTAATGGGATAATCATGTATAAACTGTTCAAGTCTAGAGTTACAAGTAGCATACCATGGGGAATTTTGTCTATCCTTTCAAGCACCTGTAAAAATGCTGTAGTATCCTTTAGGATGAAAGGTATTTCTTCCACACATGGTTAAATATAGAAATCTAGGAATTTTCCTATATTATATAACAGATAATTTCTTGCTGAGATTATCAGTCTGTCTGGGGTTTTTTGCAACAATTTGTGTATTTTTGGTACAGTGCATATAATCAGCCTTACTGGATGTGTATAAGAAAGGAACTCAGACAAGGAATTAGTGATACAATTGTTTTGCACCCCAATTGTTAATATCTTGTCTGTTTGTTTTTGTGGGATCTGAGAAGTTTGCGGTACACCAGTATAATATCTTGTCGATAGTCCTAATAATTCTGTAGCACAATAGCACCACCTATATCAGCAAATCGAATTACAAGATCTTTGTTGTTTGCCAAGGATTGGATCGCTCTTTCCTTTGTGTTCTACTAAGATTGGGGTGACTTGTATTTTTTTGTTGTATCATTTGTGTGGCTTGTTCATCAATCCTACGTATGTATGTTTTTGAGGGGTTGTCAGTAGGTGGATTGAATGAATTTCTAACTTTAAAGATCCCGCTTGGGTGACTGCCTGTCTGAGATGCAAAATAGTGTTTGAGTTTGATTTCTCTTTGATGTCTGTCAAGATCAATTTTCCAGTCAGTCATATGCATGTCATGAGTCGGAACAAAACCTAAACATTTATTCAAAAGCAACATCTCTGCATCCATCAGGTATCTATCTATCTATCTATCTATCTATCTATCTATCTATCTATCTATCTATCTATCTATCTATCTATCTATCTATCTATCATTTTCTCCTATGGAGTCATTTACATAGGTGACTTGTACAGCTACAGTACTTTTCAATAGCAACAAAGCATGTTGCTGCCCATGTGAACTAGGTCTTTGTCAGTGATCTTAAGACCTGCAACATCTTTGAAAAAATAAGAAGTATTTAAAAAGAAAACTTTATTAAAATAAAGATACATAAAGATGTTTACCTCAAGGGGTGATATGAATAATTGAAAATGTAGCAATTATGGGCATACTTGGAAACATTTAAGGGGGATATTCCCTGTCTAAGACCCAACCTCCTCTGTCCCTCCTTCCTACCCTAGTGTCCCTCTTTTTAGGAGATCAGACTATGTGGTATGTATCTAAGTGTATCACATTGCTCCACAGTAACTCATTTTATTGTTTGTTTAAACAACAGTATATGTGTATATAAATTAGTCTGTGCAAATAAAAACTTTAGTCTTGCTCTAAATCATTTATTCAGTTGCACCAAGAGTGTCAAGAGTCCATTAAATAATCTAAAAATTCTCTATAATGCCCGACCCCCAGCCACGTCTGCAGCAACACCACCTAAAATAAGTGTCCTTCTTTGCCCATTTGAAATGTTGGGAGGCATACATTCAATATGAGCTGACTCTGTGATTAATCCTTAGAGTACCTTATATCATAGATTATATGCAATATGCCCCCACTTCCTCTAATCCAGAGGTGCTCCTGTCAGTCTGCAAGGAAACTTTAACATGATACAACATAGACCTTTTACTGCCAGACAGTGGTGTAACTAGTCATTGAAAATTCAAAACATTTTTGGGCCCCCTAACACAAGAAAATGCTCACAGATGCTTAATGAGATCCAACTGGACAAAGCAGCCAATGGGACCCTCTTGGATGTTGGGCTCTGCACCCCCTGTAGTTACTCCCCTGCTACCTGCACAGGCAGAATTCAAGCAGGACTTCTCCCTCTGCCTTTCTGTTAGGAATTTAGCAGACTAGCAGTAGTGAACTTAGAGACTAAAGAAGCAGTTAATTGGTGCAGATCATGTAGTAAGTATCAGTGTACTCTCTCACCCTGAGAATGTTGCCCTTCACCCTGAGTGCCAGAGGAAATGCATTGGATACTCCTCTGACACTCAGAGGATTAACCCTTTAATGCTAGTGGGCTCTCCAAAGCATGCAAAGCAACTTGTTTGAAACCTCTTGCGGTGCAGTTGGTTTTCTCCACAACTGATCCACTTTTAATTTATGCATATGCCCCACCTATCCCTCATTTTAGAATGAATAGTACTGAAAAACTAAGGCGCTTTAGTCTCTTAAAGGGATTTTTTATTGCTGTGAAAGGTCACTGAACATAAGGTATGCGTGTACTGGGACTGCTCCTTTTTGACACTTGACATTTTTAAAGGCACCGGAAGACAAGTCATGCAGATGTGCCTTTTTCTTTTGGTACTGGTGGGAAGAAAGGCATGACACCTGCAGAGGCCTTCAATGGATTCCTTCATAATGCATTAGACACCTCTCTAGCATCCAAGGGATTAATGGAGTGAGTACAATGTACACTGGAGAGATGTAGTTCAGGGGATAGGGGAGATACACCAGGAAAGATAAAAGTGATATAAACCCTCCAGTGGTAAAATTCTCCAATACCTATGGATTTCTATATTGTAGGGCTTTTCATGTTGAATAAAACAAGAATGCCCTCACTGCAGAGATGCCTATTTCCAAAGCAATTTGGATGAATTTGGAACTCTAGAACAAGAAATAGTGATGTATTCAATCACTGTCCTAGTTCTAATCCCTTCTATATTTGTATTGCCTATTGCATAATTCCATTGGAATTTGAAGTACACTACAAAAGAACAAGAATTGTAGGCATTGTCACACACAAATTCTCTTAATTGGCTCATAATACATTTTTCATGATCAATTGTATTAAAAAAAAACTATTCTCCCTCTTATCTGTTGCCTTTCTGCTAATGTCCCTCAATTTTTGGACATAATGAAAAACATTTCCTACTGTGGTTGTCACATTATCTGTAATTTCCCTTCCTTCTGTTATCGTGTGAATATCTTCAGTAAACTATAGAGGAAAAAGCTTGGTCTGCAAGTTTATTGACAATGATGGCCAAGTGCAAAATGTAATTTAAATGCATTACAAATTGGCTCTTACTGTGTATGTTAATCTCTGTCTCTCTTATCTAGACAGCTTTCTTTATATAATTTCTACAATTCCATCACCATCACAATTCCCTTTTTTGTGTCTTATTCATTCCCACTGTAATCTTGGGAAGTGTTTATTGAGTACTGAGGAAATTAGAAAGGGGATAACACTCTCAGATGAGTATATACTAAGCAATTTCTTTATCTGGTGCTACTTTGGCGTCTAGTTCAGCATTTGCCAGCTTGAATACATATATGTTGAATAAACTAGTCAACACAGACGTCTTGATTAAAATGAACAAAAAAAAAACCAATGCACGGAATCAAACCAAATTTGCTTTTAACCATTTAAGAACCAGAGAGGTGTGCAGTGCAGTAACAGTTCAAGGCACATCTCGAGATGCTTATCTATGGCTTGAGGATGCATTTAGGAAATCTCCAGAATCAGAAAAAACACTGAATGGAGAGTCATCTTCAGGCGTAATGTAATCCAGGCCCTAGTTTGATAGCCTAGACATTGAAGCAGAGTTTGTAAAATGTTATTTTCCATGAACTTGTTGAGTGCCATGGGGTACGCAACTCATTATGAAGCAATGTGTTGCATATCTCTATGGCACTCAAAGGGTTAAACAAGAGAGCTAGTTTGACAGATATGCTTTATCAGAAAGGAAAAGTTTTCTTTCTTTTTATGCCAAATGAATTCCAGTTGTGCCAGTAGTTTGTAGTTTTTGTAGCTGATTGACCAGATCTGTGGGATAACAAAGATACTAATGGCGGGATGCAATAAATGTGCATATGTGCTAAAGGAATTTTTCCTGTGCAGATAGATATTGTGCATGTTCTAATCTAAGAAGTTGTTTACAGTACACAAAAGTAGAAAATCGTTCGCAATAGTACTTTCTGCATTAGGTGCATTCCACTGAGACAGATTCATTAATCCTGACCACACACATAAAAAAGTATTCTTAGCTGTTCACTGATCTTTATTTTTCATGTGCAATTCAATGAAATCCCGTGCAAATCTTCGCTAGTGGTTTTCATACTGGAAATAGCAGTTGCGCATGTTTCCTGCATCTCCCCATAAATATGTAACTAGCCAGACATTTGCTTTTCATGATACTGTGCAACAGAACTGCTTTGAGACCCACATCTATACTTTTTAACCCCTTAAAGACTACGTGACGTACTATGACCGTCATGGTCCTTAAATACTTAAGGACCGATGACAGTCATAGTACGTCGCGTATTTTTTACTTACAGTAAAAGTGGGGCCTAAAATTGACCGCTCCAAGACTCCAAGGAGCGATCTCTTTCAGGCCCCAAAGCGGAGCGCTGATACACACAACAGGTCACGTGTGCCGGTGCATTGGCAAATATCAAAGCGGTACTTATGGGATGGAAATGTCCCAGGACCGCTGGTCCTTAAGGGGTTAAAGGGACCGAATTAGCAGTATATTTTATAAACAACCCTTTGAATGTGAACTAACACTGAAAATGTAAAACTTTTGCTTCTGATAACATTGTAGTCCCGGTAAAGGCATTTTAAAAGGTGCTTACTAAGCAATTTTCTTATAATACGTTACACAAATGTTATACAATGTAACTATTTCTACAGAAAAAAAGTCAGCTGCCATCCTATTAATACAGCATACAGAGCACCTCATTCCTGCAGGGATAGGGTTGTTACATTATATAATTATCCTAGCAGACAGTCCCTGACAGGAAGCTTTATGGAATTACGTCCAGGCTGCGCACTATCGGTGACATAAAAGTGTAAATAAAAAAAGATGAAAATGAAAATAAAATGTAGAGACAATTTTGTTTTACATATTATGCACATTGTTTACTTTCAATGTAATCTCTTTAAGAACTCTCATTAGTGCTCAGTCATCTTGGCCTGTGTATCGCACTTGGCATTTGTTATTTAATGACTCGGCTTGTTCTTAGACTCTGTAGACTTCCCCTGCTCCTGATCTCAGTTTGATTACTGATATTTTATATTAAACAAGAAAACGAGAAAACAAGCAGCACTCCTATAACTAGTTCAAAAGTATATAATATAAAATCCAAGTCCAATAAATGTGTCTCTGTAGAATGATAACATACATAAGCAACTTCAGAGGGATGCAGCTCTGTCCCTGGTGTCCTCAGCAGCACCGCCTACTGCGTAAGTACAGGGACGAGAAGAAGAAGACAGGCACAAGCCTCTGAGTGTAGTTTTCTAGATGATCAGCAATCAGATGTATTGTGACTATACTCCTGTGTCTAAGATAGAAATCTGGTGAGTAGCATCCAATGGGGGGGGGGGGGGCGATATATTATCTGCTATCAGATACAGAGTTACTGTTAGAGTAGCGTTTTGCTTCCCCAATAGGAATGCATTGGACACAGTTTATACCATTGGCTCAGATCATGAAGCATTATGTGATTAGAGAGATCTCTTTGGGATTGGTTTACCCTTGATCTGGGCAGAGTCGATGGGAGATTCTTGACTTACGGGCTTCACTTGCAAGAAACCATCTTGTGAGTATATTCACAATACATTTGATTGCTGATTATCTAGAAAGCTACACTTAGAGGCTTGCGCCTGTCTTCTTCTTCTGCTGTCATTAGCCTGTTTCCATTATATACATTTGCTGTCTGCCTCAGCTTGGACTGTTTGACATGTGCCTCTACCTGTGAGTCTGTATTCTGCCTTGTGGCTACACAAACATGAAGGCTTAACCCATTGTGGGTGAGTGGTTACTTCTTATAGACATCCAAGTGTCATAATTTGTTCTGGATGACTATACAGGATTGTGATTCTCACCTTGATCACATCTTAGTGCATCTACCCAGGTCATGGTGAATTAAGGCACCTACTCTTCATGTAGTTGTGTTATTCCAGTTTAACGACTTCTAGCCCCATAAAAGCCCAGACTACAAGCCTGCAGCAGTGTAGAAAGCTACACGTGTGAGATGGACAAGCTGCATAGCTAAAGGCAATTTCTTGTTATGGTTTCAAACAACAAGATTCCAGGACTGGCTGCACCACCTAGTAAAGGGATGCCCCCAGGTGGAGGATGAGAAAGACTTGCTCCAAAAATGTTCAAGCTGACAAACAACTTTCTAAAATGGAACCTTTGAAAAGACTATACTGCTAAATTGTAAAAAGGACAGTCTTAACCCTTTGAGTGCCAGTGGGGTACACAACGCATTGCTTTTCAATCCATTGCGTACCCCTCTGGCACTCAAGAGCGTTGCAAAGCGTTGCACAGCCCTCTCACATTTAGAGGATTAAAGGGAGTAATCAGAAGCGAAAGGGAAGCAATTCTGGAGCAGCCAGCTCTACCATTAGGGACAAATGAAGATTCCTGTTCATTTTTAACCGTTTGAATGCTAGAGAGATTTCCAAAACATGGCTTCTCCGTATGTTAGAGACCGCTCTAGCATTCAGTGGGTTAAAATCTCAATTTAACCCTCTGAGTGCCAGAGGGGAGTGCAATGCATACCTTTGCAATGCATTGCGTACCCCTCTGGCATTCACAAGGTTAAATCAATGATAATCTGGGGAATTGTCACTTTTCGCCTATAGTGAGGTTCGGTTGGTTTGATCCAGAATTGCTCTTTATACTCATGATTATGGCTCTGAATGCATTAATGCTTTAGTTTTATAAACCTTTTTTCCTGCTGTAGAACCCTTCAATTTTAAAAGAAATCCCTGTAGATTAAAATCTTTTATCCCCTTGATGACAGAGAGGTTTCCACTGCTTCCTAGAGGTTAACACAACTCCCCAATAGGTTATCCTAGTAACGTAAAGTTATAGGTATCTGGATCTGATATGTTTTTTAGTAGATGATGTTTGGTTCCAGTGCTTATTACAAAACAAATGTAAAGGAAACACAATGTCACTGACCCTTATGTATAAACAGAAACTGGAGAAATTCTGGGGCAAACCAACTGTACCCTCTCTATTACACACTCTGTGGTTAGTGCAGGAGGTTTACCGAACCTCATCACATGCAGCTATGATCCTACTCCTGCAGGAGCATGTGAGTCCTGTGCCTGTGTGAGGGTGACTTTGTCAGTCACACTCTAACACACTGAGCACTTCAGATCAGAGAGCTGTTTGTCTGAAGTTCGTGCCAAAGCTGCTCCTTGTCCTGCTACATTACTGTGCCCATTCTCACTAGTAATGATAAGGGTGAGATGCTCAAAAAGTTGTGGTAACTGAAATTGTCTGTAATCAGAATAAAAACGTTCTTACGCCATGGTCCGTCACTTCTCAGACAAATTACTGTCTATTTTGCATCCAATTCCATCATCTCTGTCAAAGGGAAAAAGTAGTCTTAAAAGATATTTTCAGAAACAAAAAATTGTTACTTTTTGTCTGATTAATGTAATTTTTTCCCAACAAAATAAAAATGATCTAAACTTGGAGAAGACAAATTAAAAGTACTGTTAGCAGGAGTGATGAGCAGTAGTATAGAGTTCACTCGTAAAAACTTTTAAAGACAAAAAGTGTTTGTTTTTTAAAACATTTTCGCTTCAAAGACAAAATCAAAGACATTTTTAACATCAGAATTTTTAAGGGCAATTTTCATCACAATCTTCTTACAGTCATTTGTAAATCTTTAGGACACATTTTCAAACATGACAGATTTACTTTTGAAAATATTGTCCTTCTTTTACCACCAACTAATGATCCAACAAATATTTAATTATGACTACGTTTTAAACGTCTCAGTCTAAGACTCTTCCTATTTATCCATGACAATCTTTTGTATGATCCATACAGGAATAAACATCTAGACACTTCCAGTGTCTTAAATTAGTACCACATTTATAGAAAACTAGCGTAAAAGCCTGTGTACACGGGCCAAGGTCTGAATAATGTTAACCCTTTCAGTGCCAGAGGGGTAGAAAACACATTGCTTTGCAATGTGTAGTGTAACCTTCTGGCACTCAAAGGGTTAAAAGGCCGGCCCTGCTGTGCGTACTGCCACCGCCTCACTGGCGGCATACACAATGCAGTCATGCACTGTAGAGACTGCCCAAAAGCACAGAATGCTCCCAGCATAGAACTCCCAGCATTCTGTGCGTTCGGGCAGTCTCTACAGTGCATAACTGCATAGGACAAACATTCTAGAGTTATATTACATAGGATTGTTCTGGAGTGGATTGTTCCACTTACACACCAAGTATTCAAAGGGTTACATCCAGTTAACACTCCAAAATGTACTGTATCTTGAAGGTTCAAATAAAGTAACCTTAATCCTTTGAGTGCCAGTGGGGTATGTAGTGCATTGAAAAGCAATGCATGCGTTGCGCACCCCTCTGGCACTCAAAGGGTTAAACTATCAAATGCACTGAGGCTCATGTACAGAGACGATCTGGGGCAATTAAGGAGCAAACCAACTGCACTATAGGGGTCAGATACAAATTCCCCAAATGTTCATTCATTTAAATTAGGTTTGTTAGAGAGTTCTCCAATGCATCATAAAAAATGAATTCAAAGGGTTAAAATTTAATTTTAAATCAGTGAGATCCAGTTTAGCTTAGTATTTCTGAATATTTATGTTTTTAATGATTTTCCAGTCTTCTTCACCTTTCCAGTTTGTTATAATGCTACAGTTGTTACTAAGTCCAGTACCATAGAAACATAGAATTTGACGGCAGATAAGAACCATTCGTCCCCATCTAGTCTGCCCAATTTCCTACTGTGTTAAAAAAAAACAAAAAAAAAAAAAACCCTCAAACCTTTTTTGGTCCTTGGTCTTTTCTTATGTTAAGGACCGCCTTATGCCTATCCCATGCATGCTTAAATTCTGTCACTGTATTGACATCTACCACTTCTGCTGGTAGGCTATTCCACTTGTCTACTACCCTCTCAGTGAAGTAAAACTTTCTTACATTACATCTAAACCTGTGTCCCTCTAGTTTTAGACTATGGCCTCTTGTCCTAACGTTTTTACTCTTTTGAAATATACTTCCATCCTGTACTTTGTTGAATCCCTTCATGTATTTGAATGTTTCTATCATATCCCCTCTCTCTCTTCTCTCCTCCAAGCTATACATATTCAGATCCTTTAGTCTATCCTGATATTTCTTTTCCTGTAGACCAGTCACCATTTTAGTAGCCCTTCTTTGAATTATCTCTATACTATCAATATCCTTCTGGAGATGGGGTCTCCAGTACTGTACACAATATTCTAGGTGAGGTCTAACTAGAGATCTGTACAGTGGCATGACTACTTCCCTTTTTCTGCTACTAATGCCCCTGGCTATACAACCCAGTGCCCTGCTTGCATTCCCCATCGCTTTATTACATTGCCTGTTTACCTTTAAGTCATTAGAAATAATTACTCCCAAATCCCTTTCCTCTGTTGTCTCTGACAGCACAGTACCCTTAATGGTATATTTTTCCTTTGGATTTTTATGTCCCAAGTGCATTATTTTACATTTATCAACGTTAAAGTGCATCTGCCACACTCTTGACCATTCTTCTAATTTACCTAAATCATTCGCCATTTGGCTTTTTACCCCTGGAATGTCTACCCTATTGCAGATCTTTGCATCATCTGCAAAAAGGCACAACTTTCCTTGAAGACCTTTTGCAATATCACTAATAAAAATATTAAAAAGAATGGGCCCCAGTACAGATCCCTGAGGTACTCTACTAGTAACACTCCTTTCGTCCGAATATTCTCCATTGACTACCACCTTCTGTCTCCTGTCACTCAGCCATTGCCTTATCCATTTCACTATTTTTACATCTAGACCCAAACACTGCAATTTATTTATGAGTCTTCTATGAGGGACAGTGTCAAATGCTTTACTGAAATCTAGATAAGCTATATCTACTGCTCCCCCTTGATCTATTATTTTAGTTACCCAGTCAAAAAAATCTATGAGGTTAGTTTGACAAGATCTTCCTGCTGTAAACCCATGCTGTTTGGTATCTTGCAAGCTATTCATATTCAGATATTCAACAATTCTTTCCTTTAACATAGTCTCCATTAATTTTCCCACTACTGATGTAAGACTTACTGGTCTGTAGTTACCAGACTCTTCCCTGCTACCTTTTTTGTGAAGCGGTACTACATTTGCTACCTTCCAATCTTCTGGAACTATTCCTGTTGCTAGTGACTGATTGAATAATTCTGTTAAAGGTTTTGCCAGAACACACTTAAGTTCTTTTAATAACTTTGGGTATATCCCATCTGGACCCATTGATTTATCTGTTTTTACCTTAGAAAGTTGAATTAGAACTTCTTCTGTAAACATGCATGTTTCCCGTGTCTTGCCATTTCTTTTTTCTAACAGAGGTCCCTTCCCTTCATCTTCCTATGTAAAAACTGAACAGAAATATTCATTGAGACAGCTAGCCCTTTATTCTCATTTACATAGTTTCCATCTTTTGTTTTTAGTCTAACTATTCCTTGTTTCGTTTTCCTCCTTTCACTTATATATCTAAAAAAAATGTTTTATCCCCCTTTTTTATTGACTGGGCAATTTTTTCCTCTGTGTGTGCTTTGGCACATCTAATAATACATTTGGCCTCCTTCAACCTAGTTTTGTACCGATACCTATCTTCTTCCTTCTGCGTCTGCTTATATTTCTTAAATGCTTCTTTTTTCTCTTTTACTATATTTGCCACTTCTGCTGAGTACCACAGTGGTTTTCTCTTTCTTTTACCCTTGCTGACATGTCTAATGCAATGCTCTGTTGCGTTTAGTAAAACACATTTCAGATAATCCCATTTCTCCTGGACTCCATCTAAAGATCTCCAAGTTGTTAAAGACTGACATAAAAATGTTTCCATTTTAGAAAAATCAGCCTTTCTAAAGTCTAGAACCTTTGTTTTTGTGTGGTGCAACTCAGCCTCTGTTTTTATATTAAACCACACAGAATGATGATCACTGGAGCCCAAACACTCTCCTACAGCTACATCTGATACCAAGTCTCCATTAGTAAATAATAAATCTAGTGTGGCTTCCTTTCTAGTTGGCTCTTCTACTAATTGACTAAGAGCTAATCCTTGTAAAGAATTTAGGATATCTCTACTCCTGGCTGAACCTGCTACTTGGTTTTTCCAGTCCACATCTGGAAGATTAAAGTCCCCCATAATTATAACCTCACCTTTCACAGTCATCTTAGTTCCTTGACCAGCAGTTGATCCAACTCCTCTGTTTGTCCTGGGGGTCTATAGATCACACCTATACGAGTGACCATCTTATTCCCATATTCTAAAGTTAACCAAACAGTCTCTGTGTTCTCCTCCATACCCTGTATAAGATTAACCTTTAAGCTATTTTTGACATAAATGGCAACCCCTCCTCCTTTTCTGCCTTTCCTGTCTTTTCTGAATAGAGAGTACCCCGGTATTTCTACATCCCAGTCATTTTTATCATTGTACCAGGTCTCGGTAATTCCCACTAAGTCCACATCTTCCCTAGTTATTATTGCAATGAGTTCAGGGATCTTATTCCCTAAACTGCGTGCATTTGTACACATGGCTCGAAGTCTACTGTTTTTTGACCTATGTGCCACAGACACACCTTGATCAAATTCATCTGTGCAATGCTGTGGGGGGCAATTGATTATCTCCTGTATCATTCCATTGCCCCCCTCTACTAGTTTAAATACCTGTTAACAAAACTTCTGAATTGCTTGCTGAGAACCTCTGTTCCCTTTTGAGAAAGATGCAAGCCATCCTTTTTGTACAATTCCTTGTTACACCAAATAGGTTTGGTGTGAGAAACAAAGCCAAATCCATGTTTTTTACCATTACTACTACTGCTACCACCACCATTACCATTGCTACTACTACCACCACCACCACCACCACCACCATTACTACTACTGCCATTACAACTACTACTACTACCCGTACTACTACTACCACCACTATCATTGCTACTACTACTACCACCACCACCATTACTAATAATGACATTACAACTACAACTACTCCTACTACCATTACTACTACCACCATTACAACTACTGCTACTACTACTAATAATAATAATATCATATATAACATGAAACAAAAGTAAAGCATATTTTGTTGTATCTTTCTTTAACCCTTTGCATGCCAGAGGCATGTACAATGCATTGCTGTGAGTTGGACACCCCACTGGCACTTAACCCTCTGACTGCCAAATGGGTACTCAACTTTTGTAATCTGATGGATACCCATCTGGCACTCAAAGGTATTCTCTAGAGGACAAGAGGACAATGTGTTGCACACCACTCTGGTTAATAAAGGGCTATTTTTCTTCACTAAAACATGAGGTTATCTATAGCACTTAATTCAATAGGAAATCTAATCCCCTATTTAATGTACAAAAGGGAGTTGTTTAACTTTGTTCACAGAAACATGGGTGAGGTTTCTCAGTGCTTCCAGGATAGGCTTGGTTATATTATGCTTGCCTAAAGCACAGGCTCATATTTATGTTTTATAAAGAATTCTGCTCTTACGTAAATGAACAAGGTGTATGATGGTATTATGTTTCTTACAGTTTGTCATTTACCATGTCTTTAAAGATTCAGTGCCACAATAGGACGACACAGTACATTATTTATAGAATGGATTTGGAGCTTCCTGTGGTGTAATATCTTTACAGTCTGACCTCTCCTAAATGATAAAAGCAGGAGACTTAAAGTTTAACCCTTTTGAGTACCAGAGAGGTATCCAGTGCATTCCAAGGCAATGCAATGGATTATTTTCTGACACTCAAAGGGTTACATATTGTATTGTAGGGGAAATGGCAAACATATGATCCTTGTATATCTAGCTGCCTTATTAAAGGGGAACTAAGACCTCCTAATAATATCCCCCACTTAGATTACCATGGATAGAAAATCCTAATGGCCCCTATGAATTTTCTTTTGCTCTTTGGTTCAAGGGACAAAACCTTCAGTCCCTCCTGGATGTGATGTCCATGTAGGCAGACATGACAGTTGCTAGCAGGACAAAAGGAACGCAGACTCTGATGATTAATTATGCTTATCTAAACCCTTTAAGGACCAATGAGTTGCAAACCACACTGATCACCAAAGTGTTATGCCCAGCTTCAGTCTAAAAAAACTGTCAGCAACTATCATGTCTGCCTCCATGGATATAACATCATAGACTGATGATGTTAACAAAGTCAGAATTCATAGGGACTAGTAGATTTTCTGGCCATAGTAAGGTAAGTGTGGATATCATAAGGTATTACTTATCTTTAACCCCTTAAGGACCGGGGAATCCGCGCCGCGACCCGACTGAACGACCACAGAGCAATTTTTTTTTATTGCTCCGTTGCGTTCCGGACTCCCCGAACGGCATGCAGCTGCGGGGGGAGCCTGGAATTCGATGACGGTCATAATACATCATCGGTCGTTAAGTCAAATCGACCCTTGACGTACTATGACCATCAAGGGTCGTTAAGGGGTTAAACTAAATCATGTTAATGTCTTACATCTAGCTCAGAAGCAGGCATATTTTGGCTTTCTCCTGTGTCCCTCCACGGCGTATATTAACATATGGGTCTAGTCTCCTCCTCCCAGCTGATCGTAGGACCAATCGAAAAAGACTGAAAAGGAGCCCTGGGAACATCTCCCTTCAGTCTTTTTGGTCCTACGAGCTGGGAGTAGGAGCTGGAAGATTCTTCCAGCGGTCACAAGCTACGCCGAAAGTAAAAAAAAAAAAAAAAAAAAGATTCAGAACAAGCGGTTACCTCCGGGTAGAAGCGGCAGTTAGATGCAGATCTCCCCGGCCGCATTCATTGCGTTCCGGGTATCGGGACATCTCTTTTACTCTGGCGCTGTGTTTCCAACCGCCAGAAGGAGAGAAAGCTGCACGCCAGGACTTCCGGTTGACAGAGGAAGCCACGTGGGAATCGGCATGGGGTCAGCCGAGGTTACAGTAGCAGAATCAGGGGTCAGGATCCTTCTGAGTGGAACGCCTTGAATCTACATGGCGGCAGGGCTTCTGTCCGGGTCTAACTGCTTCAAACAGATGAAGACAAGGTAGGAAACCTTTTAAAAAAAAAAAAAAAAAAAAAAAAAAGAGGATGTTTCTTTTTGGCGGGCCTCTGCGTTCCAGCTTGGAACACAAGCCAATTACTACCTTGCATATATATATATATATATAGAGGTTAACCTGAATCTGATGTGAACAGGTCATACTGCTGGTGGAAATTGAGGAATTTTATTAGAGCTTTTCTTTATTTAAGAAATTGTCTATCCCTTTTAATCATAAGTTAATAAAGGTTAAGTTTTAGCTGCTATTATGTCTACACCAGCAAAATCTTCCTCTAAAGATAAGACTGCTGTTGATAACAAGGAAGAAAAGAAGGCCAGGACCTGTGCAGGATGTGAGGTTTCCATTCCTTCTTCTGACACCAGCAAGTTATGTACGGAGTGTCTAAAGAAGATAGCAGGTCCAGAAGTGCCAAATCAGTTCCAGGATTTCTTAACATGGATGAAATCCTCAATGCAAGAAACTTTTGCTTCACTACAAGGTCCAAGAAAAAGGCAAAGATTAGAGGATCCAGATGAAGGCACATCATCTAGAGTGGATCAAATGGAGTCAGACAGTGTACAGGATATCCTATCAGACTATTCGGAAGAGGAAGGTGAAATAGTTGAAGAGGAAGAGGGAACCTTCAACGTGGAAAAGATTGAAACCTTTCTCAGAAGCATGAGAAAAACATTAGGATTGACAGAAGAAGTGAAGGAAAAGGGCATCCTGGATAATGCATTTGTGGGTAACAAGAAAGAGCTTCCGACCTTTCCAGTACATCAGTCAGTTACAGATCTGATCAAGTCCGAATGGAGCAAGGGGGATAAGAGAATATCCATGTCCCGAAGATTTCAGAAGATGTACCCCTTTAAGGAAGAGGATACGGTTAGCTGGACTTGTCCACCAAAGATTGATGCATCTATTGCACAACTGGCCAGGAGAACCACGATCCCCATGGAGGATGGATCTTCTCTAAAGGATCCTATGGATCGAAAGATGGAGGGCGCCTTAAAGAAGCAATATGCGCTATTAGGTCAGAACATGAAGACGGCTACAGCCTTAGCATGTATATCTAGAACCATCCGAATCTGGTTGACAGACTTTGAACAGAAGATTGAATCCTCAGTCTCAAGATCCAGACTAATTAAAGAAGTAGCTACAATCAAGGAAGCAGTAGCTTATACTTGTGATGCATCCATGGATGCTATCAGATTAGCAGCCAGATCTTCAGCACTATCGGTCACTTCTAGGAGAGCTCTCTGGCTTAGATCATGGGGGGCAGACCCTTCTTCAAAGTCTAAATTAGTCACCTTACCATATGAAGGCAATCTGCTGTTTGGAGAAAAGCTGGAGGATATAATAAAGAAGGTCACGGGGGGAAAGAGTTCTTTCCTTCCACAAGACAAGAGATCTAGATCATCACCACTGAGATCATCCTTCAAGGGGCGACGCCAGTCCTTTCGAGACTCAAGACGTTTTCAGCCATCAAGGGGATTTGATCAGAGGAAACAATCTTCTTCTCAGTTCACAAGAGGTTCATTCAGGAAAGATGGAGCTAAGAAGAATCAGTTTAAGAAGGAGTTCCAGTGAAGGTCAGCGGACCCTGCTACCTGCTCCAGTTGGGGGTCGCCTGGGGCAGTTTGTTCATCAATGGTTATCCCAGAACATCCAGGACAAGTGGGTAATTCGATCAATTCAAGCAGGGTGCCCGCTGGAATTCAATCTAAGACCCCATCAAGACTTATTCAGATCCTCAAGAACCCCAAGGGACAACACGAAAGCAAAGGAACTGAGGAACTCCATTCAAGAACTGAATCTAAACAGGGTAATCCAGCCAGTTCCTCAGGAATTCAGAAGAAGAGGATGGTACTCAGCAATTTTTGTGGTAAGAAAATCCACAGGAGGTTTCAGGACTATCCTAGATCTGAAACATCTGAATCCTTACCTGAAGCAGAGAACATTCAAGATGGAAACAGTGTCATCTATAATTCAGGCCCTGAGACCATCATCAGTTCTAACAACAATAGACCTTCGGGAAGCATATTATCATATACCCATTCTAAAGAGTCACAGAAGATTTCTACGGTTCTCCTTCGAGGGGCAACATTGGCAATTCAAGGCGCTGCCATTTGGTCTAACTTCAGCACCAAGAATTTTCTCAAAGATTCTGGCAGCAGCACTGGAACCTTTGAGACAACAGGGAATTACAATCCTACCCTATCTCGACGACATTTTGATAATATCAGAATCCTACCATCAAGCACAGGAACAGACGTCAAGAACTCTGGAACATCTTCAAAATCTAGGTTGGATAGTGAACTCAGAAAAGAGTCAGTTACAACCTACACGCAGACTAATATTTCTGGGTATGCTCCTGAACATGGAGGAGAACAAGATAACTCTGTCCTTACCCAGGATAGAATCCATAATCAAGAGAGTGAAATTATTCCAGAAAGCTTCGTTCCACATGGCTCAAGATTACATGGAGCTCCTAGGGACTATGACCTCATCAGTTCAAGTAGTCCCTTGGGCCAGATTCCACATGAGACCATTACAAAATTGGTTCCTAAATCGATGGAATCGGGATCTTACCAACAGGGCTCAAAGAATTCCTCTTCCTCTAAAGATTCGGAAGGAATTATCCTGGTGGACAAAGAAGAAAAACTTACAGAGGGGAATACCATTGCAGGACATAGAATGGGAAAGAATAGAGACAGATGCCAGCCTGACCGGATGGGGAGGAGTCTGGAGAGACAGAGCAATTCAAGGAAGGTGGTCTGCCAAGGAAACCAAGCTCCACATAAATCGCCTAGAACTAAGAGCGATAGCCCTCTGCCTAAGGAAACTAAAAGCGGAATTAAAAAACAAGCCAGTAAAGATAATATCAGACAGCATGGTCGCAGTCCTGTACATAAAGAACCAGGGGGGAACAAGAAGCAGATCCCTAAGTCTCGAATCAGGAAAGATCCTAAGCTGGGCGGAGAGGAATCTAACACGTCTGTCAGCCATTCACATTCCAGGCAGTGTCAATCTTCAAGCAGACTTTCTCAGCCGCAACAAATTAGACCCAGGAGAGTGGTCCCTGAATCCGAAGGTCTTCAGGCTAATAGTGGAAAAGTGGGGACTTCCAAGGATAGATCTAATGGCATCCAGTGTAAACAGGAAGGTTCAGACTTTCTTCTCCAGAAATCCTCATCCTCAGGCATTGGGATCAGATGCCCTGAGTCACAGATGGAACTTCAGCCTGGCATATCTGTTCCCTCCGTTTCCTTTGATACCAGTAGTTCTCAGAAAAATCAGACAAGACCAAGCAGAAGTCATTCTGATTGCTCCAAATTGGCCCAGAAGGGTGTGGTTCTCAGAACTAATAAAGCTTTCATCAGACCATCCATTGCCTCTGCCGCCTCTGGAGGACCTCCTATCTCAGGGTCCGATTCTTCACCCAAATCCGGGATTTTTGAAGCTAACGGCCTGGAGGTTGAAAGGGCTTCCTTAAGATTAAGAGGACTTGAGGATTCAGTTATTGAGACTATTTTAGCAGGAAGAAAGTCTTCAACCTCCAAAGTATACTACAGAATCTGGGAATCTTTAGCTAACTGGTGCAGCAGCAGAGGTATACAAAAATCCTCAATTACATCTTCCCATGTCCTGAGTTTCCTACAGAAGGGGTTCGAATTAGGACTTCGTCCAGCATCTCTGAAGGTACAGCTTTCAGCCATATCAGCCTGTTTGGCTAGACAATTTGCAGACGAGGACATAGTCAAGAAATATCTAAGGGCAATTGATAAATCAAGACCTAGGATCAAGTGTGTAGTTCCTCCCTGGGATCTAAATATTGTGTTAGACCAATTGTCCCGGTCTAAGCTGTTTGAACCTCTGGATAAAATACTGATTAAACATCTAACCTTGAAGATAGTATTTCTAACAGCTATCACATCGGCCAAGAGAGTAAGTGAGCTTCAGGCCTTGTCAGCAAGAAAGCCTTATATTATTTTTCATCAAGACAAGGTGGTACTTCGAACAAAGCCCGAATTTAGATCTAAGGTGGTGTCTTCTTTCCATTTGAACCAGAATATAGTTCTACCTTCATTTTTTCCAAATCCAAAGAATCAGGAGGAGAGCCGTCTACATACCTTGGACTTAGTCAGAGGTATGTCAGTTTATTTGGAAAGATCAAAGCCTTTCAGAAAGTCAGATTCTTTGTTTATTCACTTTCAAGGAAAATTTAAAGGTATGCCCGCTTCCAAAGCCTCCATCGCGAGATGGATCACAGAGTGTATAAAATTGACTTATTTAGAAGCAGGAAAGGATCCTCCAAAGATCCTGAAAGCACATTCGACTAGGTCTATGGCAACCTCATGGGCAGCAAAGGCTTCAGTATCTGCAGAAGAATTGTGCAGAGCAGCAACTTGGTCATCTATTTCTACCTTTATTAGACATTATCATGTGGATCTTCAAGCTGCTGCAGAAGCAGATTTCGGGAGAAAGATCCTCAAAGCAGCTGCCTCTTCAGGCCGGTAAGACCTCTCCTGTTTATATTGATTAGTAAATTGCTTCAGACTGGTAGATCTGTTTTTTCCCAACCCCTGAATATTGCTTTGTTACATCCCCATATGTTAATATACGCCGTGGAGGGACACAGGAGAAATGGAGAAATTTATCTTACCGACATTTCCTTTTCTCCTGTGTCCCTCCACGGCGCTCCCAACCCACTAATAAGCTTCTTTTTTGGATATGTTCTAGCTCTGACAAAAGTTGACTGAAGGGAGATGTTCCCAGGGTTCCTTTTCAGTCTTTTTCGATTGGTCCTACGATCAGCTGGGAGGAGGAGACTAGACCCATATGTTAATATACGCCGTGGAGGGACACAGGAGAAAAGGAAATGTCGGTAAGATAAATTTCTCCATTTCCAGAAGTTGAGGACTACAATTTCAATCATCTCCACCATCTGTTGGCTAGCTAAGGGATGATGGGAGTCGTATTTTGCTTTTGGCTGGAGAGTCACGTGTTCCCTACCCCTGACCAAGCTGAATGGGCAATATAGAGATAGGCAGTGTTCACTCAGTCAGCCCATATGTTCAAATGAAAAAAAGGAGCAATTCTGGGACAAACCAATTGCAGCATAGGGGAGAAATAACACTTCCCCAAATTATCATTAATACATGGGGCTATTGACACCTTGAGTGCTAGCTTTGCAATGCATTGGAGAGTACTCTAGCATTCAGTGGGTTAAAAACCTTTGAGTGACAGAAAGGTACCCAACATATTGCAATGCAATGCATTGGACACCTTTCTAGCACTCAGTGGGTTAATCATTTGGAATTGTTTCTACTTTTTCTAGTGAACGTAATGTCCAGTACATGATGACTTATTGATTCTATTATATATTTTATTTTTGTGATCCTTTATTGAAGCATACAAGGATGAAAAAGCACTGTATGGTATTCATTTGAAGGACATAGTTTGGGGCTAGCTACAAAACTGTAGAGTTGTATGCACATTCAGCTCATTCCTCAGCACTGTACAATAACAGATAGAAAGACATGAGGGGCAACAAGGAAGTGATCTGATAGGCTAGCATTCACTTACTATGTACTAAAGGATGGTCACCATCTTATTGCCATGACTTCAGCTGTGAAAGATTTAGATTTTGACAATCATTTCACCTAAGCCTATGTAAAGAGATCACTGTTTCTTCTGATTTTATTGTATAATTTCAGCCTGTAGTATGCGAATAACACTACTAACATGTATGTTACTATGTTACTAGTGTCATTAGCATAATAAAGCTAATTTTAACAGAAAGAGGAACGGCTACCTTTGTCTTAATTTTTTATTTTTAATTAATTTTCTTTTTTTATTATATATTTTTATTGTTTATATATATTTTTGTTTTTATTATTCCTACCACCTCTGGGATATCCCTTGCAAACCGTCTGGTGTGGTGGACGTAATCAGCTTTTGTTTTCTTGTATATATATATATATATATATATACACTAAAGGATGGTCATCATCTTATTGCCATATGATGATGACTTGGATTTTGACAATCTACTCACCTAAGCCTATGTAAATGAGATCACTGTTAACAGTTAATACACTTCGCTGCCTATCCCTTCACACAATACAGCACAATTTGTAGCTATATGCAGGTGATAACTCGACAGCCTATAACTCCTACCACAGGTGCAGAGATTCTCCTGCTGATGTTCAAAATGTTTTACCTCTTTAGAATTGAAAGGGTTAACTCTCTGGCACTCAAAGGGTTAAAATGTATGCCTGTGTCTTTAAGGGAAACTTGAGTAATACAGAGGAAGGGAATAGGGGCTCGATTCTATTACCCGCGCTAAAACCGGCGTTACAAGAAAAACAAGTAGCGAGAATTTTACAAACATGTGTTGCGTCGGTATTCTGTTGCAGACCCACGGTAAACCAAGACCAGCGTAGACAGCATTTATCAGAGTAGTAACAAAGCTGGCACTGTCTGCTTTTGTCCGACTACCGCCTACAAAAAACGTACAAAATGTCAAAGTCCAAGGAAATAGGTGTACATTTGACGACAGAAAGATCAAGTTCAGTGTTAGATGTGTTCTCCACAATCCGACAGAGTGACCCCCTCTACATATTAACCCCCCCTTTTAAAAGTCAACTTGCAGTGCTTTCTTTCACCATTTTAATTCGACTAATATTGTTCACATTAAACATTTTAACCCCTCCCCCTTTAAAATTCAACTACAGTGCTCCCATGACTTTCTTTCACCATTTTTATCTGACTTTTTTCTTCCCCCTTTTTTTTTTTTCAACATTCCCTCGTATTGCATGATTAACCCTATGAGTACCAGAGAGGTAGCAACACATTGCAATGTGTTTGCTACCCCTCTGGCACTCATAAGGTTATGCAAGTGAAAGAAAGAAAGAGAAGAAATGTGTATTGAAGGTGCAGACTTGTTAAAATTAAACTTTATTAATTATAATATAAAACTGTATTAAAACACAGGGTGTTGAATGTAGCACAAAGCTGATAATGTAGATGAGTCCTATTACTTGGGCAGAAACTTGACTGTGGAAAATCCTCTTTTCACTGCTCTTTTTTTAGTTTATGGCATTAACCCATTGAGTGCCAGCGTGGCGTGCTCCGCATTGCAGGGCGATGCATTGCATACCACTCTGGAATTCAATGGGTTAATAGCACCTGATTTATCCCAGGATCCAAAAAACATACAACGTTGTCAGTAGGAAAATGTAAAAGATAACAGTTTTATAGTCCTACCATTACTGGATTATCTTTAGAGCTGCCACATTGTAACAAAAAACATGACATTTACCATCTGAGAAGTGAAGCCAATCAGCACTGGCAGTGTGACATATTTATGTAGAAAAAAAACAAGATAGAGATCCTATATATGTTTAGCTCATTGAGATCCAGAGTGGTGGGAGAGGTATTATATACTCAAAGGGTTAACCCTTTCAATGTCAGAGGGCTACTCAACGCATTGAGAAGCATTCACAGGGCTATACTCCTCATCCACCAGTCTGGCTTATTGAGTTTATTGATGCCAGAGCTGTAGGTAATGCATTGCTCACACAAAGAGTTAAATGTGTTCATAATCGAGCCCTCAGGTTAATACTGGGGCAAAAGTATAGGAGACAAAATAATTCAGTTGATTTAAATGGGGGCTTTTAGCCCTTTTAATTTGTCTCTAGCATTTAAGGGGTTAAAATCCCCACTTGATTTAAATGAATTAGAGTATATTTATTATTTGCCCTCTTGCAATGTGCTTGCTACCCCTTTGGCACTCATAGGGTTATGCAAGAGAAAGAAAGAAAGAAAGAAAGAAAGAGAAGAAATGTGCATTGAAGGTGCAGACTTGTTAAAATGAAACTTTATTAACAATATTTGTCAGATTAATGTGGTGAAAGAAAGCACTGTAAGTCGAATTTGGAAGGGAAGGTTTAAGTGTCGACTATGAACAATATTTGTCAGATTAATGAGGTGAAAGAAAGCACTGTAAGTCGGATTTGGAAGGGGAAGGGTTAATTGTCGAATACGAACAATATTTGTTGGATTAATGTGATGAAAGAAAGCACTGTAAGTCGGATTTGGAAGGGGAAGGGTTAATTATCGACTATGAACAATATTTGTCGGATTAATGTGGTGAAAGAAAGCACTATAAGTCGAGTTTGGATGGGGAAGGGTTAATTGTTGACTATGAGCAATATTTGTTGGATTAATGTGGTGAAAGAAAGCACTATAAGTCGAGTTTGGATGGGGAAGGGTTAATTGTTGACTATGAGCAATATTTGTTGGATTAACATGGTGAAAGAAATCACTGTAAGTCGACTTTTAAAAGGAAGGGGTTAATATGTCGAGGAGGGCACTTTATGTTGGATTTCTATGCTGTATACTGTATTATACACTGCTTTTGTTCGAACAACGATGGTTTTGAAACTGTCGTTACGGCTTCTACGCCTCAACCTCTGAGGTGCAGAATTTCTGACTTAAATGTAGCCACAAAACAGGTGGTAATACCGAGCGTGGGTAATAGTTGTTTTTAGTTGTTTCCTATGGGATTTTTTCAGACTGGTGGTAAGTATAATTACCGCTGATTTTGCTTTCACAAGTCGGGTAATAGGATAGCAAAAACTGACTTAAAGGAGCAGTAAACTTTTTTTATGAAAACACATATTTTAAAGAGCTTTTCCTGCTGAATTAAACAAGGTCACTCCCACTGCTGTCAGATGTTTTATTCAAAAATTATAGCAGTTTAATCAGGAAGTGAATTTACTGTATTTACTTCCTGATAGTTCTAACTGACAGGAAGTGACAGGCAGTTTCTATCACATTCTATGGAGAACTGTATGTCTCTGACTTTCCTGACTTTCCTTTCTATTAGAATCTAACAGGAAATGTAATTAGAATTTGACCACTAGAAGTCACTGCTGATGTAAAAAAAACATGGGTTTAAACTGCAATATAAATCTCTCCGCAGTGGGAGTACCCTTATTTTACTCAATAGGAAAATCCCTACAAGATATATTTTTTCATAAAAAAAGTTTACTGCTCCGTTAAAAAAAAAAATGCCTGTTTTATTTTTAGCGCTGGTAATAGAATGGAGCCCTAGGAGAGCAGTGTATGGTGGGGGAGGAAGAGAGAGGAAAAGGCAATGAAAGCATTCAGTGAAGATATACTAACCGGTTTCATGTTTTCAAACAAGTTTAGCCCTACATTGCTCAAAAGTTCACTGCTCTAAAGTTATGTGTGACCCCAGGGTGCAGCCTGCTTGAGATTTTTTTTTTTAACAAACAATTTTTTTGTTTTTGTTTTAACCTTATTAGCTAGAAAACATGCACTAGTAATCTAGTAGGGCCTATTGCCACTGTCCAGTTTGTTAAATGCCATAGTCTCAATGAGTTGATCAAATTGTGATTAGAATTAGGCCTTTAACTGTGCACTTTTGTATAGATAAGATTTATTTTATTTATTTTTATTACCTCCAAATAATCCATATTTCTGAATAGCTAACAGGCTATAATCAGAGCAGGGTTAAAACTCCATAGGACCCTAGGCAGAATATCAAATTGAGGCCCCCTCCCCAGCTTGTGCTCCCTCACCCCACCACTGGCACAAACCTTGGTTTTCCCATTGTTCTTGTAGGTAGAGGTACTAGAGCAAAGACAAACTGAATGCCTTAACCTGTTGGATGCCAGAGAGGTCACCAAAGCATTGCAAAACAATGCATTGATCACTCCAGACTATTGTTCAAACTCTGTGTGTGCATTTGTGTGAATATGTGTGTATGAGTCTGTGTGTATGTGTAAATGTGTGTGTATATTTGTGCGTGCATGTAAATGAGTATGTTACTGTTTGTGTGCGTGTTTGTATGAATGTATGTGTTTCTGTGTCTGCGTGTGTGTGTAAAAATGTATAACTATTCAAGCTTATTTTTCTATAAATTAACTGCATATGTCTCTTAGTCACCATGTACACACACAGACACAGATAATACATAGAAGACCCCTGGAATGTTGGATCCCAGACAGGTCAAGTGTAATCTTTTGACATCAGCTCAATGTTTTTATTAGGAAACATGACTTATAACACATACAAAATCATGCATTGAGAATGTATTTGGATCCCAGATCCTCAATGCATGATTTTGTATGTGTTCCAAGCCATGTTTCCTAAATACAGGGGAGGGCTGGCCTGGGGGGCAGGGGGGCAATTGCCCCCTGGGTCAGTCATATGTCTGGGCTTGTGGGCCACTATCTCTTTTTGCGCAAATGTAGCTACAGTAGTGATACCACAGAGCTTACAACTGAAATGGAGCTACAATCCAAGTGGAGCTACACTTGTAGCATAACCCATTTCTCTTGTAAGTTATATGGTATCACTAGTACAGCTTTACTTACATTGTAAACTCTGTAGTTGCACCAGTGTAACCCCATTTCAATTGTAAGCTCTGTGGTATTGCTTGCCTTTCTTCACAACACTAACCCTTTGAGTGACAGAGGGGTATGCCACGCATTGCGAAGCACTCAAAGGGCTAATGGCAATTTTAAAATTAACAAAATAGGGTGGGCTGGGATGGAGGGCTGGAATGATAGTAAAATCGGGCCACTTGATTGTAGCTGCCCTCCAGGCCACAAATTGCCAGCCCTCCCCTGCCTAAATAAAACAGTAGACTGTCAGCAAAACATAACACTTAGGGTAGAATGCAAGAAACGTGTGCATGCACTGAAGGCATTTTTCTTGGGCAGATAGATATTGTGCATGTTCTAATCCAGGAAACCGGATAATGAACGCTTCTTGAATTGCACATAAAAAATTGCTTTTACGACACCACTACACAGACGTATAAAATCCTTCACAATAGCACTTCCTACATTACATGCATAAACTATTCCACTCTGACAGATTTGTTAACCCTTTGAGTGCCAGAGGGGTAAGCAACGCATTGCAAAGCAATGCGTTTCGTATCCCTCTGGCACTCAAAGGGTTAATCCTGACCACGCTCACAAATACGCTCAGCTGTTCGTTAATCTTGATTTTGCATGCTCAATTGTTGGATCCCAGACACTCACAGGCACACACACATTCATAGAGAGACACACATACATTCTTACACACATACACATACATTCACAAAGAGACACACATACATTTATATACACACACACACACACACACACACACACAAGCAAACACACACACACACGAATCATGTATTGAAGACCTATCTGAGTCCCAGTCCAGAAAGGCTGGTGGGGATTGAGAAAAAGACTAAGTGAGAGGATGAACAGCTGAGCTGAAAGAAAATAACATGTGGGTCAGAGATGGATTCTGCATTTAAAGGTGGCAGACTAATAGAGAGAGTGAACACAGAACAGTGGAAGGGACAAGTGAGGTATAACAGTAGCCTGGCTTGTAAATGATGAACGGACCGACTGAGGAATGCAGGGAATCTATTTAATAAAAAAAATTCTGTAGGCAATCTCACAGGGTGGTCATGAGTGTCACATATAACTTGCTGGAAAGGCACATAAACAAAAGTATAGGCACAGGCAGTGTGGATATAGTTCTTCTACCAGTATTCCAACTCACTCTCCCTTATTATTCTGAATATGTATATATATATATGCACGTCGTGGCTTTATTTTATACATAATTAATACATAGAATAACTGTTAATACCAAGATTCCTACCTGTTGCACAGATGTCCAGGCTGCCTCAGCTCTGTGACTGCCTTCCACTGCTGCCCCAATGGCTGGACAAAAGAAGCAGGAGCTCTTCTAACATAAGTAAAGAGCTCTGCTGCCATGTGACTACGTTCCTTCTTCCCACACATGTGTAAGTGCCAAGACAAAAGGAAGAGTAGTTGCTGTTGCATTACGGATATGCTGGTGAAAATATTTTCCCACTAATTCAGCACTCCCCCAACATGACCAGGCCCTAGGCAGGGGCCTAGGGTGCCTTGCCAATGATCCACCACTGTTATCAATAAAAACACTTAAAGTGATAGTAATGTTTCACAAAAACAGCAGCTCCAATTAATCTTCATAATATTTGAGCCATAGAGAGTGTTATTCCATTACTGTGAACGTTGTAGTTCAAGAGTAATTGAATGATAAAGTTTCCCCCACCCGCCCCTTTTACCTACTGTAAGCCCCCACTCCTCAGATGTGGAATCCAGTCCATAGACCAGACAGCTCACATCCAGGGTCAGTATTCTTACTGTGAGAACAATGAAAGCCCTGCCCCCCTTGACAGGTTTTTCAGCTTTTTCCCTTATCTTAATTGAAGATTTTCCCTCTCTGCAATCTACCTGGACACACCCTGCTGCTCTAAGCTGAGCAGTGTTACATCAGTAGAAGGGGTGGGAGGGGGATACTTTATCATTCAGTTACTATTGAACTACAACTCTGACAGAATTGAAATAACACTCTCCATGGCCCAAATACTATGAAGATTAATTAGAGCTGCTTTTATTATGAAACATTAATATCCCTTTAAGGGTCATCTACTCAATAGAAAAGTGGAGAGATAATGGCATGCCTGGGAACTTTTTCTTCTAAAGTCCCTGGAGGGAACTCAGATAGTGCAAGTGGGAGTATATAAATGATACAATTCACATCAAAAAGGGAAAGGGCTTAATCACTGGTGGGGCATGGCTTAACAGGCTGTGTAATAAAGTGGGTGAAAAGTAGGCAGGACAGAGTGGGAAGAAGAAGTGGGCGGGAAGTGAAGGGAACAGGCTGGGGAGGAGAAAAAGTGGTTAAAGTTTCATAAGAAACTTCCCGCCACAGGAGAATCAGCCTTTGTAATTCACTGCAAAAACCGGAGTCTCCAGGGCAAATCCAGAGAGTTCCGAGGTATGGATATTGGATCAACCGAATTGTATCATAAGGTAAATATAAAAATTCCCAACATTTCCATTGAGATAAATGGGTATTTTTAAAGCCTTGAATGCTAGAGAGGCCTCCAACTCATTGGCAAATTTTAGTTCTCTGTTATAGTGCAATTGCGCTTTCTAAGAATTCCTCTACTTTTATTCTGAACATCTGGTCCTTAGAGTTGTATGTAGGGAGCAGAACCAGAGCAATTACCACTGTGTAATTGGTACCCTACAGTTCTCAAGAATAGTCCAGCCTGCTAAACACTAGTATTCTCATAGACTTGATTAAAACTGGTCAATGAATTGGACTAGGCCTATAACTGTGCAAATTTGTATGGATATTACTGCTATAAAAATCCATATTTTTAATAGTTAAGAGGCTATAATTCACCATTGTTATCAATACCATTGTTATCACTGCAATGGCACCTCATTGCAAGTTTATAGAGATAGTGCTTTTGATATGAATCAATTTTTAAGCTATGTGATATGGTAAAATGCATTATTCGTTTGTGGTGCCTTGGTGAAACAGGCAAGCTTACATATAGGCAACAAATTAGGCAACCAATCTTTGCAATGAATGCATACCCCTTTTGCACTTAAAGGGCTCAGGCAGTGAGTTTTGTCTTCCCCAGAAAATCCCCAGGGCCATTAAAAATCAGTTCTGTGAGAATTAGTTGCCCATAATTAAATTTTAATTAATACTGACTATCAGATCCATGGATAGGGACATAAAACAACATCAGCATATTTATAAATGTTAACCCCTTAAGTGCCAGGGGGTATGTAACTCAATGCTCTGCAATTCCTTGTGTACCCCTTTGGCACTCAAAAGGTTAAGCAACATTTTCGATAAGTACTAACTCCAGTCAGGTGACGTTTTTAAAAAGTGGAGTAGAAATGGTCTTCTCCAAATAAGAATTGTGCCTTAATGTATTTTATAAAGAAATTCACTAACTGTGCCAAAAATAAAGGCAGTTTTAGTGATTAAACCAGTTATAACTTGTTCTTAATGGAAGCGTATAATGATAGTTATGTATGCAAAAAAAATGATCTTGAGTGAATTTTCTGCTAATTTTCTCAGAATGTTCTCAGATAGACTTAAACTTGACTTTATTTCTTCATAATTATGACACATTGTTGCAAATTTTAGTGACATTTATTAAAGTTACAATAAGAAGGTTTATTATACATCTCTCCATGATTCTTTGTTGTGGGACTCCAACTTTCATTGATCTCTCCTTAGGAAGGAAATAAGCCTTCAGGAGGCGTTTGCAGGAAACATATCGTCCCTCCATAGACATATGTAGAAATATTGTGTATATATTTATCTGTACATGTATATGTATATTTATATATATAAATAAACATGTATGTTGGGGAACCAATTCAGTCAGAACATATTCATACTGGCATTAGAATTTTCTGCTCAGATTAAAGTATATGGCGGTTTATAATTAGGAATTGTTAGTGTTCCTTTAAGAGAATTCTGGCTAGGTGTAATTCTACTGGCTACTGTTGGGACTCTTACTTAAACATTGTCTTGCGTTTGCTGGAGAATATGATTTTACATTCCTTGAGGCACAACACCACTTATTATTAGGTTATTATGATTTTCTGCGTTTCAGCTGCAAGAAAAAGACTGGAAGCATAGGACTTATTTTATCTTTCTAGGGCACTGCAGTATACAACAAAATATAATTGTCCTACCTGTAATAAATTACCTAGTATGGATAAAGAAGTGCACCTCCAAACTATTTTTTTTTGCAGAAAATAAATGCTGGCTTTCTTAAATATTCAGTATTTAATTATGTTTTGCTTAGATATGCCATAAAATATTTAGACTTTGTGTACAATAGAGTTAAGTGAAATTATTCGGTAAAGTGGTATTAAAATGGTTTTCCAGTTTTGTGTAATGTAACGCCAACTAGTTGAGGTTGTGTAGAAATGGAGGTAAAGAGAGTGAAAATATTGGCGTGGAGAATTTATAAAGGATTATCTCAATTTGTGAAAGTTTTACGATAATTTTTTCGCCAGAATTGTAAGGCCATGTATAGGTTGTTCTCAATAAAGTTTAGGCATTAGGAAAGTACAAGAATCTAGAAATTTCACAAGACAATGTCACATTTATAAACGCACTTCTACAGCTTTTTTAGATCAGACCAGTCGTTAAAAGGACAATGAGAATTATAGCGACAGCTCAGATTTGAAAAATACTAATTTTTGTTTATAAATCTCCCCCAATGACCCTTATTTCTAAATGAGAGGAACAGCTAGTTATAACACACAGAGCCATACACAGAGAGAAACGTGGAACAAATCTGGGGAAAGAGGACTGCACAGTTGAAAAAATAAAATAAAATGTGTTTTGGTATGCCCCTCTGGCATTCAAAGGGTTAAAGGGATAGTAATACTTTGTTTTAACTTTATTTTATAGGCATTAAAAAACATGAAGAACGATATAAGTCTTATCTCTCAAACCTTTATTTTTTGAGAGATATTCACAAGCAAAGTTTCCCCTCCTGCCCCTTTTACCTAGTGTAAGCCATCTCTTCTCAGATGTGGAATGCAGTCCATAGACCAGACAGATAATAGAAGGGGACACTCTTATTCCTATGAAAACAATGAAATCCCTGCCCCCCTTGACAAGCTTTTCAGGTTTTTCCCTTATCTTAATTGAAGATTGTCCCTCTCTGCAGTCTACCTGGGTACCTCCCTTCTGATCTGGCTGAACAGTATGACATCAGTAAAAGGAGTGGGAGGGGGACACTTTGTCATTGAATTACTCTGGAACTACAACTCTGACAGAATTGAAATAACACTCTCCAAAGTCCAAATACTATGATTATTAATTAGAGCTGCTTTTATTATGAAACATTACTATCTCTTTAAATGGGACTTTAAATTGAATGCTAGAGAGGTCTCCAAAGCATAACTTCACAGTGCGTTAGAGACGTCGCTAGTATTCGAGTGGTTAAAAGGTAATTTTAAGTCAATGGGAATATATTCCCTATGATACATCTGGGTCGCTGAACGCTTGCTCTTTTTTACTTGTAAATATTGTTCATGCTGATATGAGCTACTGTATTTTAAGACTGCCTTTTCACTACAGAAATCCTCATATTGTACAATGAGCTTCAGATTGCTGTAACTTTGCTATATGAGGTGTCTCAGTCTGACTCACCAGTAACACCAATGGAGAGGCTGGGTTATATAGCACTACTCAACAAGACTAATCATGCCCGTAGCCCTCAGCACAGCATTACAATAATAAGGTTTGAAATACAAGTCAGAGAGAGCACAATGACACAACCATCACATATTCCATGTGTGCACAATTTGGGGCTGTAGTTTGTATAATTGGATGGGTTTGTTAATTTTATGGGAATTTTCTGATCACTCTGTTGCATAGGGAGAAGCAATTCATTAATAGCCCATCATCTGTCTGATGGGTTAAAAAACTGGTAGTGTGTGGAAGTGGAGATTTGTATGTAGGAGCAAAGTCAGTATAGGGGAGATTCACTATGTGGTGATAAAGAGGTGATAAAGTAGAGATTACTTCTCCAGTGTATCACTTCTCCAGTACCTATGTTATTCTATAGAGCCTATGCACTAAGAGCTGAAGAAATCTTAGTGCAAAAGATGCCACTATTAACCCTTTGAGTGCCAGAGGGGTAACAAAGGGTTACTATTGGTGGCTTCTTAATGTTCTTATGAAATATAAATATATGTCTATATTCATGTACAGCTGCAATTAGTTTACCCCCTTGCCTCCGCCAGCGGTGGAAGTAATTTTAATCAGCACAGAGGGATCCTTGCGACCTCTCAGACTGTTGCCCAAGTCAGCTTGATGGAATTTTGAACCGAGACTGGCTTTTATATGCCAGTCTCGGCTCAAAATAAATTGCCAGTCACCTATTGGCTGGGAAGTGCTTACGCACCTCCCAGCCAACCAGCTTCTAGTGTGGGTGATGACTATCCCCGCTACAAGCTGATTGGCTGGAAGCTATATAATACGTTGCATACCCCACTGGCACTCATAGGGTTAACTTTTTTCTTTGTTTCAACCACAAGTATGTGTCCAAAACCAGTTTTCCAGCACATACCATGGTTTTCACTGCCTGTTTTGGCTTCTCCTCCTGCTTTCTCATGGCTCAGGAGTTGCTCCATGAAAAGTGCATTCCTAAACATGCAGCGAACCCACCACATGGCATAGGATAGCAAAGTTGACTATTTTTAGTTGATATTCGATGGGTGAAAATTGCGCACACGTTGAACATGTTTTCTTGGTTTTTGGTGTTGACAGCACAGTTTATAGAATTGTAAATGGTGCTGTCAAAACCGCTACCACTTGTTTTAAAAATACCAGGGCTAATAGTATTGAGCCTTTAGTGCACAGGCTCCATAGAATAAGATAGGAATTGGAGAAGTGATAAACTGGAGGTCATCTCCACTTTATCACCTCTTTATCACCTCTTGGTGAATCTCCCCCGGGGTGTTCTGAAACTTGGACATGAACATTAGAATACAATTTGGTATATGCATAAAGATGGCAATCTCAGCCAAAACAGCCAATAACTTCTCTCACTGAAAATATGAAAAGTGAAAGGAGAAGAGGTTACAGAACAAAGCTGTGAGACCTGTGTGATAAAGAGGCTGATGTACCAAAAATAATTTTGGCAGCACTGCTCCTTTAAACCTCATTCATTTTCACACAAAATAGTGTTGAAATTTTCACTCATCCCATATTTTGTGTAATTTCCTAAGGGGACTATGCTCAAAAGTCTGAGAGGTTTTTGTGTATTTTGAGTGAATGGTAATACTTGTTATATAGCCCCGCAGGAGTGGAATCATTATGAGTAACCCAAACTCCTAACACAAAGATATTAGTTCTGGGGCACAACTTGAACCCGCTGAGCCCTAGAGGTGATTGCCCTCTTGGATGCCAGACACATCACAACTGTATCTTCTGCATCTCCTGTAGTTATGTCTCTGTCCACCATAGACTACTTTCACCTGTATTGCTCCATTGATACTGGTTGTCCCATTAACCATTCTGTTTGCCAGTATGTTTGTAGATTTATTATTGTACTTTTTAGTAAATATGAGAATTTAATATAGAGCCAAGAAATTACCTGTGCAAATTGCTTCTAAGCAAATACAGGTCAGTCTGATATATTTTGACTAAGATAATCTGACTTAGCACTTGCTGTGTCCCTTTATCTAGGTGCTTTTACATGTTGGAGTGTTAGCGAGTGCTATTGTGTGCATTGTACACACGTGTCATAACTCAATAAAGGTTGAAAACAACTTTCTGTCCAGATGTAATGAGCTATTCAGTTATTTGCTCCTCTCCCTTATGGACGCTGTATCGCTGTGTGCCCTAATAGATTATTGTGCTAAAAAGTATGTTTTTTTTTGCTCTGTGACATTAATTGGACGGCAAGCACTTGTATTTAATCAGAAAATACTGTATTATCAAGTTATAGATTTATTCTCTATAAGAATTTATAGCATGTGTTGCATTATGTGAGGAGAGCCTATCCAATGCAAAGTATCTATCCGTATCAATAGCTATCCCTGCAATCTTATAGAGACATGAGAAAACTGCAAGTCCAGTATGAGCAATTCTGTAGGTTTTATGTATTGAAACCCTTGAATCATATAGATTTCTTCAGTCTTAAGTTAATTGCTCTGGTCTTTTTAATTTTGTAATTTATTTTAATTAATAAGGAAAACCTGAAAGGATGCCTTGCACTGTATGTCAACCTTCTTTCGTCTGTTTATTAAGTAACATTGCAGTGAGTTTGACCTTGAAATCACAACTCTAACAATTCACTTTCATAAGAGTTTGTTTTCATTGCTATATGTACTAAATATTGATGATTGCAGCTAGCTGATATTTCTATATATTGATTCATCTCTCTGCATTTTCAAGATCATAGTGTTACATTCTCTGTTCCCTAGATTTACATATAGGGCCAAATTTCAGCATGGATTAAGATGTCCGCAGTTGTCTAACAGAGATACTGATGTTTTTTGGAAAGAATGAATGACAGCATGGATGAACTGAACAAAGAGAAGAATGACACTTCTGTGATTCTAATTAAGAGACATTCTTTAAGAAACAGACAAGGTAATGAAACGAGACCTGTCAGAGTGCTAAGGGAAGCAAGTTTGGTAGCATGCTTAGTGATAGCTACTTGTCACAAATGGTGAATGTGCCATACAACTTTGTATTGGTTCTAGTGATGAAAAGTAACATAGACATAGTGTCCAATATTAAAGTAGGTGAACATTTTGACAACTGTGATCACAACGTGGTTTCATTTGAGATCAGTCTGACAAAGTAAAGCTGTACAGGTTCCACCAAGACTTAATTTTAAAAAGGCTAACTTCAAAATGTTAACACCATCAATGCAACACATAGACTGGGATAATAATTTATTATGTAACTATATAACAAATAATGTTAAAATATATCTAGCCTAGAAAATTTCTTAAAGTTATGATGACTCAGCATACATTATTCTTCTATGGACATAATAGGCTCAATGTTTAAAAATTGTAGCATACTCCATCTGGCTACCTTATTAAAATAGACAGAGTTTTACCCACATATAGAATAATCTTTGTATATAATGACAATGTATGTGTCAAATAATGAATTATAAGGCCATAGATAACCATCCATCATATTTAAAGGTGAGATACGCCTAACACAGAGTGTTACCCATATAAAGAATAATCTTTGTATATATGGCAATTTATGTGTCAAATAATTAATTATAAGGCCATAGATAAATAACCATCCATCATATTTAAAGGTGAGATACACTTCAGGAATATGTGGATTTTACTTTGTTTAAGAGAATGTTTTCCCTACAAATATCCTTCACGCAGCAGTCAGGTAGGTCTATATAGTTTATTTCATACTAATTTTAAAGCCCGTATACAGGGGCTAACACTGGCGGCACTGCACTCATGCGCAGTACTGACTGCCTGCACCACAGCTGATACGGGGTGGGGCGCTCTGAATTCAGACCGTAGTCCTTTCTACGCACCTTTCTGGGACCGCTTAGACATCGCATGCAGCCATCTCTACTGCGCATGACAGCTTCTGACAAACATCCTTAGGGAATTATAATATAGGATTGCATTTGATCTCTGTTATAGTCTACTGCTAATTGTTTCAGTTTACTATCTGATAAAGATTAGTAAGTCCCCTTTCACATTACAGACACCAACACAGCAATGCTGCACTGGATATGTCACCTGTAGACTACAGAGCCTTTCACACAGGTCAACTATAAATCAAGTATGAAGAAACTTTACTATGTTCACTCAGGAATGCAGTAAAGCTGCTGTAAATAAGGACTGCTCAGAGGCAGACCTTTCACACAACTTGAGTTGGAGGTTGTGATGCTCATCAAATCTATGGTGGAACACAGGAGAAACATGAATTAACTAAATGGGGGAAAGAACTGACAAAGGGGACTGTGACAGTTCTGTCACCTGTGTGAGCCATTCAGGTTTATTGAAGCCTATTGTTTTTGTTAGGAGTTGTGACCTAGGGCCAGAGATCTCAATATACAGAGGAGAGCAGATGCAATGCAAAAAATATATTGACACATCTTACTGCTGTAATCAGGACACCTACGTAGGTATATTAATCTGTTAAATTAAGAACCTCTTATTCCTAGGATATAGTTTTACTTTAAAGAAACATATTAAAGTAACAGTGTAAGAAAAAGTAGAGTGCATTTATGAGCCCTGAATTATAATCAGATCAGTTCACTTGTCCTTGAAAATTGTAATAAACTGTGAGGCATCTTACAGTCATTGGTATTCACCATGTAGTGACCTGAACTGTACAGATGTTTAGCAGATAAAGTACAAATGATAGCCACTAATAATCAAAATTTTATAGATTTGCTGAAACAAATAGGCTGAGGTAACAAGAAGAGTAGTAATTCTGGGGCACACCAACAGAAACACATCAAAATTCCAATTAATTTAAATTGGGTCTATACTCCATTGAATGGGTGTTTGAGACCTCTGTAGCATTCAGTGGGGTAAAAGCCTCTGTTATATCAATGGGAATTTTGAAAATGTTTCAGTGTCTACGATGATGCAGGTTTTTTTTTGCTCCAAAATTAATTCTTCTTAGCATATCGGCCTCAATGTCCTTTTTTAAAGGAAAAAAAGACATAAATAATACAGGCTGTCATTTGCTGTAACAAAGGAAGGAAAATTTCCTTTGGTGGATATATATACTGTATATATACATACATACATACACACAATCTATTGTGAAGCCGGCACTCAACAGTTTGCAATTATAGACCTGGGTGCCCGTCAAATAGTCTCAACAGTACAAAGTCATGTAATGGACTGGCACTCATCAGGAATTTTAAATAAAATCAAAGTTACTGTATGTCAGAGTTTCAGCTTCTTCCCAAGCCTTTATCAAGACAACCAGAATAGTATAAAAAAAAAAAAAAAATAATAATAAAAATAAAAAAAGAGATAGTCTCCTAGCACCAAACACCCAACGTGAACCACCACTGAAAATTACGTGACGAGTGAAAGCAGGAAATGGATTTGGATACTGTGTCTGTGACTACCATGGTAGGTTACCATGAAACGCAAACCTAGCAATAACAGAATAGTGTGTAACTATCCTATATTCTAGTAGAAAATACAAAACTAGCTATCTCTAACTAGGGATTAGTCCTATATGCTAAGTAATCCTAAACTAGACAATTAGTATAGTAAAGACCTATGGTGAATGTGGACTAAGATCTAAAGATATGTAAATATTAGTGTTGAGCGAGCACCCCGATGCTCGGGTGCTCGGGTGCTCTGACCGAGCACCCCCTGAGGCTCGAGTGCTCGGCCGAGCACCCGAGCCCCATTCAAATGAATGGGGCGACACGAGCATTACACCAGGCACCCCCTGCTCTGATGAGGGGAGGGTGCCTGGTCAATGCCCCCCTTCATCTCCGCTATGCCCCCTTCATCTCTGAATGCCCCCTTCATCTCCGCAATGTCCCCCTTCATCTCCGCAATGTCCCCCTTCATCTCCGCTATGCCCCTCTTCCACAATGTCCCCCTTCATCTCCGCTATGCCCCTCTTCCACAATGTCCCCCTTCATCTCCGCTATGCCCCTCTTCCACAATGTCCCCCTTCATCTCCTCTATGCCCCTCTTCCACAATGTCCCCCTTCATCTCCGCTATGCCCCTCTTCCACAATGTCCCCCTTCATCTCCTCTATGGCATAGAGGAGATGAAGGGGGACATTGTGGAAGAGGGGCATAGCGGAGATGAAGGGGGACATTGTGGAAGAGGGGCATAGCGGAGATGAAGGGGGACATTGTGGAAGAGGGGCATAGCGGAGATGAAGGGGGACATTGTGGAAGAGGGGCATAGCGGAGATGAAGGGGGACATTGTGGAAGAGGGGCATAGAGTCTATGCCCCTCTTCCACAATGTCCCCCTTCATCTCCGCAATGCCCCCTTCATCTCCGCAATGCCCCCGTACCTCCAGTCCCTGGTGGTCCAGCGGAGCGTCTTCGGATCTGTGCCTCTTCCGGCACAGATCCCCGCCACCCGAACATGGCGGGAGAGCACATGGCGGTACTCGACGAGTACCGCCATGTGCCGAGCAGAGCGATGCTCGAGCCGATCCGAGCATCGGCCGAGCACGCTCGCTCAACACTAGTAAATATGGTTACAATACCTATCCAATTCCTATAGATCCTTTTTGTAACCTATTTCTATATACACATGGTTGAACCAATCAAACAGAGAAAGCAGATATAATTTGCGGAGTCATTTAATCCATGTGGGTTTATAGAGTTCATTTCCACTATCCATTTATTTTCTCGCTGCAATAGCCTTTCCCCTCAATCTCCTCCTGTAGCCACCAGCAATTCCTGTTCTATGACCACGTATTGTAGGCTTGAGAGTGGGTGTAAGTTTTTTTTGAAGTGTAGGGCTACAGGATGGTGGGATTTTGTGGGTTGAACTTTATCATCTAAGGCCCTCTTGATTGCTGATCTGAGTTAATTCATCCTTTCTCTAAAAGTCATTTCATTTTTTTCCTACATATAGGAGCTTGGGCAGAAAATGACATATAGTACATATTTTCTTAAGCAGGTAAGATGTTTATGGATTTTATATTTTTGCCCTGTTTTGGGGTGTATAAAATTACTTCCACTTTTCATGTATCTGCATGTTGTATGAGATGGACACTTGAAACATCCAACTGATTGATATCGTTCTTTGGTATTTGCATGCTTTTGATCAGTTCTGACCAGTAGATCTAACGTTAGGTCCTGGACAATATATATATATGCATAGGTTTTTCTTTTACAGAAGGTGGCAAAGTAGGGTCTGAGTAAGTAATAGGCCACTCTGTCTAGTTTTCTATTTTCTAGTATAACAAGGGATATCTACACACTATTCTGTTATTGCTATGGTTGCGTTTCACGGTAGTCTTGGATACAGTATCCAAATCCATTTCCTGCTTTTACTTGTCACGTCATTTCCGGTGGTGGTTCGCATGGGCCTTTTGGTGCTTGGGAGTACCTCTTTTTTGTTATCATATAAAAGTAAGCGTTTTGATACTGTTCTGTATGTCTTGATAAGGGCTTGGGAGCAAGCTGAAACATTAACAAACAGTAAACTTTGATTTTATTTAAAATTCCCAAATAGTGCCGGTCCATTACTTTGTACTGTATCAGAAAAAAAAAAAAAGAGTCAGCACTCATGGAAGTTTCCAAAAAAATGTTTCATGTGAAAGATGTCAACTTTTCAATGTGTAAACCACATTTTCATCAGGACCAAATGCACATCCCATCACCCCCCTTATATACATATTTCAAACAAGAAAACCACCACATTCCACCCTTAAACATCACTGATGATGTCATCAAGTCATTTATTTATCCCTATTTATTTATCCCTATATACTGAAAAACAGGAAAGCAAACATTTTGGTCTGAAGATGAATACCAACAAAACGCAAGCCATACAAAGGAAAATCACAGTAGATGGACAAGAACTAGATTAGGTGGACAAGTATGTTTACCTATGACAGGAAAAGACAGCAGATGGATTTTTTATATGCTGCATTATTCTGGTTGACTATATTGTAAAAGTATAGTTCACTTCATCCTATCTGGTCTCTTTGTTTTACAAGGTTTAAGCACTTGTATACTGTTTTACTTCACTCATCTAAGGACACATGATGTGAAAATAAAGTCTTATTATAATGCATCCACTGTTCCACCATCTTAGCATATTCACTGGGATGTCTGTAGATGCTCTGATACCCTGCATGCAACTGCTTTTCAACACATTGTCACGTGTGGTTTGCAAACCACACAGTGTGCAATGTGTGGACACGAACTGCCAGATCCTCACATCTACAGACTCTCTATCAGCTGGTGGAGGAGGTAATGGATGCAAAAGTAGTACATGAGAGGAGGAGGTAGAAGGCCCTGAGGGTGCTGTGGCAGGGGCACTGGGTAGATCTTCCTGCAGCCAGACCCTAGTACAAGAAGAAGATGGTAATGCAGGTGTTATGGTCATCATTGCGCTTACAGCTTGTGTTTCTTTAATCTTCCTCTGGTATTTTTGCCCCTGTTCTTTGTGACCTTGGAGAGAGACAGGGAGAACAGAGATAGCAGTTCTAGATTTCTTTTTTGACGTTCAGCTTTCGCATTTTTAACATAAATGGTGTGATGTCAAGGTTGCATGTGCTTTATGAAGACAGATGTGCCAAAGTGTGATTCCTCCTTTCCCTGTTTCACTACCTTATCACACAAACAGCACATTGAAGTCGCTGATGACTGCACTGTGTCTGCTCTAAGGGAAAAATATTCCCACACCCATGATTTCAGTGAGGGGAGAGGTAGAGAAGAATGGCCTTCTTCTCCAGAATTACCTCCACTAGCTGGGGCATGTAATGCTGCTGCTGCCTCAGCATCAGCACTAAAGCTAGGACCTGGAGTAGTGGTGGCATGTATAACCTGTCCTGTTCACATATCATTATTTAAAGAACCCAGTCCCATGGTGGCCATGGTGGTCTGTGGCACACTGGGCCTCTCATTATCATCCTGCTGCTGTGACAGATGAATGTCTGCTTCTGATGACTCAGCAGCAGGAATTACAGCAGGAACAAACTCTTGAATGTCACTGCTGCTGGTGGTGGTGGAGATGCCCATCCCCATTTTCATATCTTTCTCCCATTCCTTATTGCTTTCTGCAAAAAAAATTCTCATAGTTTCATCCACACCAGCTGCTCCACCATCACCCTCACTCTCATCACCACCACCATCAGTCTCTTGCTGCTCAAGTGGACTGTTTGAGGATGACAAGTGTGACAGAAGGTCCCCTGCTGCCACACTTGCCATCTCCTTAGAAAAAGGTGCACTGGCAGCTATGTGCTGCTGCTCATACTGCTGGCCAATTCTGCCTTCTTCAATATACATTTCCAGAGGGACAATACCTGGGGAATGGGAATCATTGGTTCAGGGGTATACGGGCTCCCTTTACTGCTGGTGCTGCCGAGTTCCTCCTCTCCCTCTGTATCAACACAATCAGGGCATCTGGGTCCATTCAGTCTCATGCTGGTCATAGTGTTAGCCAGCACTTAAATGTAATTTTAACTATTTGTATGTTTTTTTTTTATTCTCTCTCTCTCTCTCTCTCTCTCTCTCTCTACCTGCTTCAAGCCTCTTTCTCTCCAAAACTACACTGCATTATGGGAAGTTATGGGCTTTTATAGTATACTATAGTATAGGGAGAGGGAAGTTTTGCCTCCATTGAAAAACATAGATGAGAAATGGAACTGTTCCTTTTGGGAAATTCTGTGGTGTTAGAGAAACAGTAGAAAACCTCAACATCTCTATTGTTGGGAAAATCATGTTTTTTTGTGAAAATTCCCATGGAAACAAAACATTACTTTTCACCTATCCTCTGAAGGGTTCCACCACAAAAAGTCTGACAACCATTGTACTTGAGTGTATGATAACTTTAGTACAGAAGAGTGACACCTCAGAATGGCTGTACTTTTCCCCACTTCTCTCCCCTTGGTGCAAGATGCATACAGAGAACTTGTTTTTCTGTAAGTAACTTAGTAAATTGGGTTGAAGGGGACTCAGCACTGAAAAAAAAAGAGTCCCAGCATCTGTTTTATCTCAGAATTGTATTAGAATATCTCCCTAGATACTGTAACAAAAGCTTCTGGGCATGTAGTTTTTAAATAAAGTCCAAATGCACTTAAAGTGGATTAAAAGGGAACTACAGTTTATAAGTTGCAGTTTATTTACATTTAGTTTGATTTCTTTATTTTCTATGTATATGACAATTGACAATTGACACAATCCCAAAAATACCTGCTGTACTTGACATACTTTGGGTCATATGCACAAAAAAGAGGAACAATGGTGGAGCAAACCAGCTGTGATTAATTCCAATTAATTTAAATGGGTCTTTATCCCCTTGAATGCTAAAGTCCTGTTTCTTTTGAAGTATCATACATATTTTTTAATTGGGCCTCCACGAAGAATATCATGTACCTATCAGCTTTCTATATGTTGATGGCTTCCCTAACCTCATCTTACTATTTCTTTCTTTCTGAAGCATAGTCCCACCAGAAGTTATAACTATTTAGCCAGTTGTTTTATGCATTGTCATGTGCACGCATTCTGTTTGTTTTTTTAAAGATTCAGTAGAATTGCCCTTGTTATGTTTCTTCAGCTAAGGGGGTGTTTGTGTTGTGTTCTACTAGGTTTATAAAGTACTGACCTATGAACTCATTACCATTAGTGTGTCCCTTGTACTGCTCATATAACATTGTACCATCCAGTTACAGTATTGATAATGCAACGTACACAGTTAATCCATTGTTCTTTGACACCACCTTTATACTCGGCCAGAAGCACTGCATTATCTATTAATAGGTTCCTTATCCCTGGGGAAGTTTTGTAGCAAATACTAGTATGTGTGTTATATCATGTGGTGAGAAGATATCTAAGTGAAATGCTCTGCATTTATCAGTTATCTATCTTTACATGATGCAGCAAAAAAAAGAAGAATATTGCTGTGGGACACATTTGATGATTCCTTCAGGTTTGGCTGGCTGTATAGGGTATGTATAGAGAAGAGTACTTGATAATATCTTGGTCATGTTGTTATTTAAAAGGATAGTAACGTTTCACAAAAACAGCAGCTCCTATTAATCTTATAGTATTTGGACAATGGAGACTGTTATTTCCATACTGCCAGAGTTGTATTTCAAGAGTAATTGAATAATGAAGTATCCCCCTCCCGCCTCTTTTACCTAGAGTAAGCTGTAACGGATCCTACTCCGTTACTGGAGCCCTTGTCCGGGCATAAGGCTTATCAGCCAAGGACACAAGAGACTATGGACAATGGGACATATTGGACACCCTGTTATGGTTGGTCATACGACCTCTTAGGCCCTTATTTCAGACGGGCTAACACTGAAAGGCAGGTTGCCTTGTTTGGGAGTGTCAGTGATGCTTGGAGTGGCTAAGGCCACAGAGACTATGTACAGGACTGTCGGACATTGGGAACTACATGTTTATGCATTTCGACGACTACCAGTCATAAACTACAGTCTTGGTGCTCGAATCATAGACACCGAGTCGGAGGTGGTGAGTCGATGCCGGATTGATCAAGTCCATGAGCAGGAGGTTTAAAGGTCTTCCATAAACCTAACATGGAGAAAGGTAGTTGGCTCAGGGATTGGTCGACCACAGGACTCACTGTACACACTGACTGGCCAGGGTTGAAGCAGAATATTCAAACTATTCAAGGACCTGCTTCAACCGCTGGCCATTGTTCATTGAATGTGTATTCACGCCCCTCAGTCCTTACTGTCTATTGTCTATCCTAGTCAAGCCCTTTTGCGTAATAATGCAATCACGTCTATCTTATTGTACTTGCTCAGACCATTTGTTGTTGGTTCTTTGTCTTATGTGTTTTGATTGTATTATCCCTGTAACTCACCCATTCTGTCATGTCTACATCATGTATTATCAATGTAGTTGAAGTGTATAAATATGCTGTGAGTTCACATAATAAAGAGTTACTTGTTGTACACAGAGAAGAAGAGTTCAGGTGTTTTTACGCTCTTGTGTTTTAAAGTATCCCCTCTGATGCCCATCTGAGCCCAGTATCCTGTATCATCGACTGCCTGCTGCCAGCTCTCTGCGGATCTGATGTCTGGATTTCATATGCTGTCAGGCATCGACATGGACTCTGTTCGACATCACTGTGTTTCCTGCAACATCCTCCAGCTATCCCTCGACTGGGAGTAGAGGCCTCACTCTCTACGGCCCGTGGTACCAGTCTGTGATCCAACACTGGCTTCGAGTCCCTTCGACCTTTTCTTGTTCACCTAGACTTCCTCCGACTCCGACATGGAGTAGATGGCGCTACCAACTTCATCCAACTCCGATACAGAGTTTACGACACTGAGAATGCTCGATTGGGACGGTTATTGCTCGACCGGTAGGAACCAAGCTGTGTAATCCGCCTTCCAGAAGGAGAAACCTGGAACGACGGCTGAGGATGACCTGGTGTCCTTCCAGCTTCCGTTACATAAGCCACCTCCCCTCAGATGTGGAATCTGGTCCTGGGATCAGACAGCTACTTCAAGGGCCAATCTTCTTACTGTGAGCACAAGGAAAACCCTGCCCCCTTGACAGAATTTCAGGTTTTCCTTATGCTTATCGTCCCTCTCTGCGATCCATCCAGACTGTCTTGCTGCTTTGAGGGGAGCAGTGTTACATCAGTAAAAGGGGCAGGAGGGGGATACTTTATCATTCAATTACTCTTGAACTACAATTCTGAGAGTATTGAAATAACACTCTTCATGGCCCAAATACTATGAAGATTAATTTGCTTTTATTGTGAAACATTACTATCCCTTTAAAGGGTAGCTATCAAGTTAAAATAAAACATGTGTAGTTTCACTGTACGGCTTATGGATTCTGACAATGCTAAAATTATATTTTCTTTGCTGTAGGTCTGAAGTTATTGTTGTTGAATCTTGTGTTTTTTGCTCTTCTTTCCCATGTACCCCATGCTTCTAAGTAGGCTTTTCAGCAGTATACTGTTGCTTTACTACAGCTTGGGAATAGATTGAGCTAGGTGTCAGGTTAGAAGTTAAGGTGTCATGCATGTGCAACTTTTGAGATACCCCCAGTCAGTCAGGGTGAATATAGTTCCTGCTTGGCTGGACATAGTAAGTGCACTGCTTATGTGGTGGTGTTGGATAGAGAAGGTGAGTAAACCTTTCCTTTTAATAGACATCAGTTTTTGTTCCGATTCACCTACCCACCCTGCGTATTACCTACAAAGTGTTTAGTGTCATTAAATGTATCTGTTTAAACTGTCTATACTTTCGGGCTTTTGGTTTTGCAAACATGTTAATAGTGTTAGAGATTTTTGATTTAGTGGTTGTGGAATCTAATCTCACCAGAGCACTGTTTTTTGACTTGGTCAGATAAAGCTGTGTAATTATTCACTTGTTGTTACGGTTTTCTGACACTCAGACAAGGTATAAGTAAAAACACAGTTTATTTGAACTGGAAATCAGGAATAGCGCCCCTGGGGGCCAGGTCAGGCATATACAGACAGGTATAAAGCAGTAATAAACGAAATATGGAATAATACTGTATAGCAGGATAAACAAGGGTTAAGGAATAACCCACTGATCAGTCACAATGATGGTAGGCTGACAACGCCCAGCTGAACCAATAAGTCTCTGGAAGAATACACGATCAGTAGTAGGCTTGCTCAAATCACTCTCATATAGCTGTTACAAAAGGGGCGCCCAAGGAGACTGCATAAGCAACCAGAGCTGAGTAAAACTCCAGGAGGAGTGAATGGATGAGTGCTAGCAGAACTGGTAAACGGAACCGGTGAAGCCCTTGAACGTACAGGAGTACTGTTGTGAGCCAAAGGAGATCAGAGCCAGGTCACCCACTAGGTGCCAACAGGAGTAACACTATGCCAGCCACCGTGAGCCTTGCACAGGAATGCGATGAATGAGATACACACGAGCAATGACTAGCGCCCAGACACCCTTCCGGTGCCGTCTCAGTACCATACAGAGAGCAAACGGAGGCCACTGCACCGGGAGGTGCATGCACGGTAACCCACGTACCGGAACTAAACTGCTCTGCTAAAGTCACGGACAGACTAGGTACAAAGCGCAGCTCGGACAGTGTAAGCGGCTCTGATAGTATAATAAAGCTTGGCAAGTGTATTCGGCTCTGCAATGTAGGCAACACACACAGTAACTGGATCGGGCTTGTACGGCCACAGAGGGGCAGCTCAGCTAGCATACAACAGCTCGGTAAACGAAGGCCACGGTGCAATGAGAGTGAATGAACGGAGCCACACTACTACAGTTCAGAATGTCGCCGTCGGGCGATCTGGAACACAGGAACTCAGGAACTGATGAGCAACCGGCAGCGATGACCGGAACCAGGGATCCCTTGATCAGGAACGTCAGCCACAGCCAGTTCGGTAACGGAGTAGGAACGTCAGCCACAGCCAGGTCGGTAACGGAGCAGGAACGTCAGCCACAGCCAGGTCGATAACGGAGCAGGAACGTCAGCCACAGCCAGGTCGATAACGGAGCAGGAACGTCAGCCACAGCCAGGTCGGTAACGGAGCAGGAACGTCAGCCACAGCCAGGTCGGTAACGGAGCAGGAAGTCAGACAGCGCAGGAATCCAATCAGAGAGCAGGAACAGAGAATGGTCAGACGAGCCGGATCGGTACACAGGAACACAGTAACTCAGCAAGAGGCTCAACTTCAGGAACACCACGAAAGGGCATCAGACAGCTGTCACAGGCCCAGTATAAAAAGGAACATCCTGGGCGGGCCAAACCATCTGCACCAATGCACAGGTATCATCAGTGTGACTGACAGGGAATCACGGGCACCGTGATAGTACCCCCCTCTCAAAGACCCCCTCTCCTGCCTGCTGGTTTGGGTTTGTGCGGATATTTAGAGTGAAAATTGCGTAATAAACGTGGAGCATGTAGGTCTTTTTGGTCCACCCATAAACGTTCCTCAGGCCCGTAGCCTCTCCAGTGGACCAAATATTGCAATTTACCTCTAAATCTCCTGGAGTCAATAATACTCTGAACTTCGTATTCCTCTTGACCTTGAACATCCACCGGCCCAGGAACCACCGGAGTGGTGGTATAACGGTTGCAAACCAAGGGTTTCAGTAGTGATACATGGAACACATTATGAATGCGCATAGATGCAGGAAGTTCTAGTGCGTATGCCTCGGGGTTAACCTTACGGATAATCTTAAACGGACCAATGAACCGGGGAGCCAATTTGTTGGATGGTACTTGCAAATTTAGATTCCTGGAGGAGAGCCATACCCTATCCCCAACCTGAAATGAGACCGCTGGTAACCGTCTGCGATTAGCATGCCGCTGTTGACGCTGAAAGGACTGGCTGAGGGACCTTTGCACCTGTGCCCATGTGGAGCGGAGTTGCTCAATGTGCTCATCCAGAGCCGGAATCTGTTGTGACTGAAATGAGTCTGGGAGCAGACAAGGCTGGAACCCGTAGTTGACAAGAAACGGGGAGCTCCCAGACGATGAATTGACCGCACAGTTCCTGGCGAACTCTGCCCACAGCAACAGGTCGGCCCAATTGTCATGATGATCAGTCACAAAGCAACGCAAAAACTGCTCCAGTCCCTGATTGGCACGCTCAGCGGCCCCGTTGGTCTGGGGATGGTAGGCGGAGGAAAAGGACAATTGTATGCCCATTTGGCTACAGAATGCCCTCCAGAATCTCGAGACGAATTGACTCCCTCGGTCAGATACTATTACTCTGGGAACCCCGTGCAAGCGAAATACCTCTTTGGCAAAGACTGTTGCCAATTCCTGGGCCGAAGGGAGACCAGAGAGGGGCACGAAATGAGCCATCTTAGAGAACCTGTCCACCACCATTAGAATAAAAGTATAGCCCTTGGATGATGGCAATTCTCCCAGAAAGTCAATGGAGATGTGTGACCATGGGCGTTCGCCATTAGGTACTGGTTGGAGCAAACCCACTGGGAGGTGTCTGGGAGAATTATTACGGGCACATGTGGCACAAGCAGACGTAAATGCCGCACAGTCAGCTCTTAGAGAAGGCCACCAAAACATTTGTGATAGAGACCATACTAGCTGATCTCTGCCAATGTGCCCAGCTGCCTTCGAGGAGTGATAGTATTCAAGTAATTGGACCCGTAAAGGCTCATCCACAAAACACTTGCCAACTGGGGTTTCCGGAGGTGCCCTGGCCTGGGATGCCAATATTTGTTCCCCCAATGGCGAAGTGATACTAGTACGTATCGTGGCCAGAATTCTGTCAGGCTGAATAATAGGAACCGGGGTTTCATCCCTCTCAATGTCTGTGCAAAATTGCCTGGACAAGGCATCAGCTCTCACGTTTTTTGATCCAGACAAGTAGGACACTATAAAGTTAAACCTTGACAGAAACAGTGCCCACCTAGCCTGGCGAGATGACAACCTTTTAGCCTCTGAAAGGTAAATCAAATTTTTGTGGTCTGTAAGTATTAGTACTGGGGTTCTTGTGCCCTCCAATAAATGTCGCCATTCTTTCAGTGCCAAGATTATAGCCAACAGCTCCCTGTCCCCAATTTCGTAATGGCTTTGGGCGCTGGATAGCTTTTTAGAAAAGAACCCGCATGGTCTCAGGTTGCCCCCTTCTTTCGGACGTTGGGAGAGGACTGCCCCTACCCCAACCTCAGAGGCATCGACCTCCAACGTAAATGGCAGGGAGGGGTTAGGGTGGGAAAGGATAGGAGCGGAGGCGAATGCAGATTTGAGAGTAGCAAAAGCCTTTTCAGCTGCATCAGACCATTGAGAGGGATTGGCTCCCTTATGCGTAAGGTCAGAGAGGGGTTTGATAATAGTGGAAAAATTCTGAATGAATTTCCTGTAATAATTGGAAAAACCCAAAAACCTTTGTATTGCTTTTAACCCTTTAGGTCGTGGCCACTGTAGGACTGCTGCCAATTTACCCACATCCATGTCAATGCCATCATTAGTAATGACGAATCCCAGAAAGGGTACCTTGGAACAATGAAATTCGCATTTCTCCAATTTACAGAACAATTTGTTCTTGCGTAATCATAGCAGGACTTCAGACACATCCAGAATGTGTTGGGTTAAATTGGCAGAGTGAATCAATATGTCATCGAGGTACACGACAACACAGGACTGTAATAAGTCACGGAGGATATCATTGATGAGTTCTTGAAACACGGCAGGTGCATTACATAAGCCGAATGGCATGACCAAATATTCATAATGACCCGACCTAGTATTGAATGCCGTTTTCCACTCATCCCCGGCCCTTATCCGTATCAGGTTGTAAGCCGCACGTAAATCGAGTTTTGTAAATATAGATGAGCCCTTCAACCTGTCAAACAGTTCTGTAATGAGTGGGATAGGATATGCGTTTTTAGGCATCAATTTGTTAAGTCCTCGATAATCAATACAGGGTCGTAATTCGCCATTTTTCTTTTTTACAAAAAAAAATCCTGCACCTGCCGGAGATGAAGATTTACAAATTATCCCTCGCTTGAGGGCATCCTCAATGTATTCCTCCATGGCCAGATTCTCCTCACAGGACAATGGGTATGTCCTGCCCCTCGGTGGCACCACCCCCGGGGGCAAATCAATAGCGCAATCATACGGCCTATGCTGCGGCAATGCGCTAGCCTCTCCTTTACTGAATACGTCACTGAATTTGCTGTATTCAGCTGGCACGGAGGGAGAGGTACATAGAACCTTAATTGGATGCGACAAACAATGCCCAGAACAGTAATCAGACCACGACTTGACCTCACATGTTTGCCAGTCAAACTGGGGGTTGTGTAAAAATAACCAAGGGAACCCCAATATGACAGCATGATGGGGTGAATGTATAATCTGAAAACAGACCCTCTCCTGGTGGAGAGCCCCAATATTCATAGAGATAGGTGTAGTTTCCATGGTGATGAATGCGGGTTCTAGCGGTCTGCCATCAATTGCTTCAATGGCTAAAGGTGTATCTTTTTTGGACGGCGGAATACTGTGCGTCTCAGCAAATGTCTTGTCCATAAAATAGCCTGCAGCACCAGAATCTATTAATGCTAGTGCCTCAACCGCTTGATCACCTACAAGGAAGCACACCGAAATGATGGGTTTCTTGGAACAGGGATCTGGGGATGATTGTACACCACCTAGGGCCTGTCCCCCAAGTACCCTAGGTGCGTGCATTTCCCGGCCGTACCGGACAATTACGTAGCATGTGCCCATTCTTGCCACAATATAAACATAGGCCCTGCCTTCTGCGGTGTGCCCGCTCCTCCTTAGATAGCCTGGTGAACCCGAGTTGCATAGGTTCCCCCAGTTCGTTACCTCGATCAGGAGGATTGGGAGGCGAGGGTGGGTTTAAAGGGCCGTCGTGCCCATGGATTCTGGATCTAGCCCTTTTGGCCAAGTGCCTTTCTCGTATGCGTGTATCAATGAGCAATACGAAATCTATGTAATCATCCAAATCGGTAGGTACCTCTCTGGCCGCAATTTCGTCTTTAATCACATCTGATAGTCCCTGGGAGAAAGCTGCCACTAGAGCCTCATTATTCCACCCTACCTCTGCTGCCAGTATCCGAAATTCTATGGCGTACGCGCCTGCGGTGCGTTCGCCCATCTGAATCTCCATTAATCTTTTGGCAGCAGAGGAGGTTCTCCCAGGCAGCTCGAATACTCTCCGAAACTGCTTGACAAACTCGTCAAAATCTGATGTACATGGTTTGGCCTTCTCCCATAGTGGGCTAGCCCATGCCAGGGCTTTACCCGTTAATAGGGATATCATGAAACCCACCTTACTACGGTCGTTCAGAAAAGCATGAGGCGTGAGTTCTAGAAATATCTCAAGTTGGTTAATAAACCCTCTACACAGGGTGGGTTCGCCATTGTATCTCAATGGTAACGGCGCTGCCGCCGTTAAACTTCTGGAGACAGCAACCATTTGACCAGCAACGTGATCCGGTGTCACAACTGGGGGGACCACCGGATTTTGGTTAGGTTTCTCAAGGTGTACCGTACGTTCTAGCAATGTTTGCATGGCCAGTGCCAACTGGTCCAAGCGCTGCTCGTGCACATCCATCCTCCAGTGGAGATTATAGTAACATAGTAACATAGTAGATAAGGCTGAAAAAAGACATGCGTCCATCAAGTCCAGCCCATGCCAATAACACCCCTGTTGATCCAGAGGAAGGCAACAAAAAAGCCCTCTGGAGCAATTTCCAATGTAGGTGTGTGTGTGAGTGTGTCAAATAGTTCCCCGGCTCAATATCCTATTTGCTTTGAAGCCATCTGTCATAACTGTCAATATTGTTCTGTGCTAGATAGGCATCCATTGCTTTTTTGAATGCAGTTACATTATCTGCAAGCACAGCATCCCGAGGCAAAGAATTCCATAGCCTTACTGCCCTTACTGTAAAGAATCCCTGCCTGTGTTTTAGTCGAAAGCGCCTTTCCTCAAGTCTTAATGGATGACCTCTTGTTCTTAGCTCAGCTCTTTGCATAAATAATTCATTGGATAGTTCTTTGTATTGGCCTTGAATGTATTTGAAAATGGTAATCATATCACCCCTTAGACGTCTCTTTTCTAATGTAAACAAACCCAGTTTGGCTAGTCTCTCTTCTTAACTCAGATCCTCCAATCCCTTTATCAGTTTTGTTGCACGTCTCTGCACCTTTTCCAGTTCAGTAATGTCTTTTTTTAGAACAGGCGCCCAAAATTGTACTCCATATTCTAGATGAGGCCTAACCAAGGATTTATACAGAGGTAGGATAATATTAGCATCCCTTGCTTCTACACCTCTTTTTATGCAGGCTAGTACTCTATTTGCTCTTGCAGCAGCTGAGTGACTCTGCACACTGCTGTGAAGACTATTGTCTATCAGTACACCTAAATCTTTCTCTAATGAGGATTTCCCAAGTTGTTTCCCATTAAGAGTATATGTAGCAAGTTTGTTTCTACAACCCAAATGCATAACCTTACATTTATCTACATTAAATGACATCTGCCACTTTTCTGCGTATTACTGTCACCTTTACCGTCAGAGGTCATGGCCCTTTCGTACTGTTACGGTTTTCTGACACTCAGACAAGGTATAAGTAAAAACACAGTTTATTTGAACTGGAAATCAGGAATAGCGCCCCTGGGGACCAGGTCAGGCATATACAGACAGGTATAAAGCAGTAATAAACGAAATATGGAATAATACTGTATAGCAGGATAAACAAGGGTTAAGGAATAACCCACTGATCAGTCACAATGATGGTAGGCTGACAACGCCCAGCTGAACCAATAAGTCTCTGGAAGAATACACGATCAGTAGTAGGCTTGCTCAAATCACTCTCATATAGCTGTTACAAAAGGGGCGCCCAAGGAGACTGCATAAGCAACCAGAGCTGAGTAAAACTCCAGGAGGAGTGAATGGATGAGTGCTAGCAGAACTGGTAAACGGAACCGGTGAAGCCCTTGAACGTACAGGAGTACTGTTGTGAGCCAAAGGAGATCAGAGCCAGGTCACCCACTAGGTGCCAACAGGAGTAACACTATGCCAGCCACCGTGAGCCTTGCACAGGAATGCGATGAATGAGATACACACGAGCAATGACTAGCGCCCAGACACCCTTCCGGTGTCGTCTCAGTACCATACAGAGAGCAAACGGAGGCCACTGCACCGGGAGGTGCATGCACGGTAACCCACGTACCGGAACTAAACTGCTCTGCTAAAGTCACGGACAGACTAGGTACAAAGCGCAGCTCGGACAGTGTAAGCGGCTCTGATAGTATAATAAAGCTTGGCAAGTGTATTCGGCTCTGCAATGTAGGCAACACACACAGTAACTGGATCGGGCCTGTACGGCCACAGAGGGGCAGCTCAGCTAGCATACAACAGCTCGGTAAATGAAGGCCACGGTGCAGCGCCAATGAGAGTGAATGAACGGAGCCACACTACTACAGTTCAGAATGTCGCCGTCGGGCGATCTGGAACACAGGAACTCAGGAACTGATGAGCAACCGGCAGCGATGACCGGAACCAGGGATCCCTCGATCAGGAACGTCAGCCACAGCCAGTTCGGTAACGGAGTAGGAACATCAGCCACAGCCAGGTCAGTAACGGAGCAGGAACGTCAGCCACAGCCAGGTCGATAACGGAGCAGGAACGTCAGCCACAGCCAGGTCGGTAACGGAGCAGGAAGTCAGACAGCGCAGGAATCCAATCAGAGAGCAGGAACAGAGAATGGTCAGACGAGCCGGATCGGTACACAGGAACACAGTAACTCAGCAAGAGGCTCAACTTCAGGAACACCACGAAAGGGCATCAGACAGCTGTCATAGGCCCAGTATAAAAAGGAACATCCTGGGCAGGCCAAACCATCTGCACCAATGCACAGGTATCATCAGTGTGACTGACAGGGAATCACGGGCACCGTGATACTTGTCCAGAAAATCACTTCTCCACTTTCTTAGGGTTCTTTCAGACAGGTGACAGAACTGTTGCAGCTCCCTGTGATAGTTCTATTTCCCCAGTAGAATATTTCTAATAAAAGTTGTTTTTACACATTAGAGTTCCTTTAAAAGCATTAAAATAACCTTTTTAGATTAGAGCCCTTTCTTTTCTGTTAACAGTAACGCTTTTCTCATATTTGTTTATCTCATTCATGACATACATTGCACTTATTAGGAACTTGAGTGAACAAACAAGCATCAAACACTCAAGTATAAATACCCACAGGAAATGCATGTCTTGGACTGTTATACATCTAGCTAGGAAATTTGTGATATTTAAAAGGGTATGAGGCCTATTAATTTTATGTAATGTGTAGATATATGATGGAGATTCTGTGCTATATCAGACGTTGTAATCAATTTTTAGTCCCTATGTCTGCCTAAAGTCAATTTACTAAGCGATGTACACAAAAATTCCTCTCCTTAATGCCCCCTGCACCAAGGGAGGGGGGCAATGTGGTAGTCTATTGGTGTTTCAGGGTGTTCTTTTCCTCTATGCCTTGTTTAGTGTTAAAAAGCATAATTGTGTAATTTAATCCCATTTCGCTGCGTATGCATGGGGCTGTTATAGTGGATTTTCTGGTATCAAAGTCCTATTTCTGGTAGAGTCTTATACCTCCCAAGTATCTCTCTTCAAGATGGACAATCCCTCTTTGAGGCCCAAATCCATCTGTCTCTCTTTCCCACCTTGGAGTCCATCTTTTTAGGAGATCAGCCTTTGTGTTGTGTGTGTGTGTGCATAAGTGTATCACATTGCTCCACAGCAATAAAACTCACATTAAAAGGATGGCAATGTTTAGGTAGTACAGCAACATTGAGTCTTCAATATACATTTGTATAACAATGTGTAACTTTATAACCATCTATAACTTTGACGTTTTCCATTTATTCTATAAAAAAGTTTCCCCCTCCCTCCCCTTTTACATACATCACAAATCTTAAGCAAGCCAGTCCAGACAGATCACAATGAGGGACAATTTTCTTTCAGCATAAGGAAAAACCTGTCGTCCTTCATCAAGGAGGCAGGGTTTCCCTTATACTGAAAGAAAAAAGATTGTGCCTCGATGCAATCTGTCTGGGCCAATGACCAGATTCCAGATCTGAGAGGAGGCTGCTTGATGTATATATGGATTGAATAGATATAGAAGGCTCAATCTTACTGTACAACCTAAACATTTCTATCCATTTAATGTCTGCTTAAAGGGATAGTAATGTTTCATAATAAAAGCAGCTCTAATTAATCATAATAGTATTTGGACTTTGGAGAGTGTTATTTCAGTTCTGTCAGAGTTGTAGTTCTAGAGTAATTCAATGACAAATTGTCCCCCTCCCGCCCCTTTTACTGATGTCACACTGCTCACCTCAGAGCAGAAGGGAGGTGCCCAGGTAGACTGCAGAGAGGGACAATCTTCAATTAAGATAAGGGAAAAACCTGAAAAACTTGTCAAGGTGGGCAGGGATTTCATTGTTCTCATAGGAAGAAGATTGTCCCCTTCTGTTATCTGTCTGGTCTATGGACTGCATTCCACATCTGAGAAGAGATGGCTTACGCTAGGTAAAAGGGGCGGGAGGGGGAACTTTGCTTGTGAATATCTCTTAAACCATAAAGGTTTGAGAGATAAGACTTATATCATTCTTCATGTTTTTTTAATGCCTACAAAATAAAATAAAGTTAAAATGAAGTATTACTATCCCTTTAAACTTCAGTAACTGTGTTTATAAATTAGTTTGTGTAAATAAAATACTTTGGTCTTAATCTAAGTCATTTATTCAGCTACACAAAGGTGTCCATAAGTCATGAAATAGCCATTTTTTTTGGTAATACTCCACCCACCATTCAAGTTCCCAGCAAACCACTGAAAACAAAGGTGTCACTCTTCGGCTATTTGAAATTCTGAGTCTGCCAACTGGTATGCACTACAGTGCTCATGTGCTGTTGTGCATACCCTGAAGAGCAGTCTCTGGAGTTATAGGCTAACATCAGGTAAGAAGCACTGGTGAATTCGTACATTGGCCCACTGTTCCTCTTAGGACAAAGTATAATGGAATGTTAAGGAAAGTATGGTAACTTGTTAATGGGAGAAAATGAATGAGTTTTGTGTTTTTTTTGTAATGCTATATCTTATTAATATAAAAATACTTAAAAACTAAAACAAAGCTTGGTAAATGTAAAAAAGCTTGGTGTAAAGCTATAGAAAGGGAAGAGTCCTTGCTCCGACATTTTTCTACTCTTGTGATGTAAACTTCTCAAATCCCACCCAGCCATCTCAGCTCATGTCCATCTTTCAAATGTCCTTCAGTAGAATTAATGTTTGATCAAGAACTAGAAGGTATGGAAACCAGATGAATTCAGATGCCATGAAAAAACAGAGTCATTAGCAAAACGGAACTATATATTTGTAACCCTTTGAGCACCAGAGAGATATCCACTGCATTGCAACTGAAGGCATTGGATACTTCTCTGGCACTTGTTTGGATTACGATTTTTGAGGCCTCTTAGTAGTGTCTATGATAGCCCCCCCAGTGCTGTATTTATTAAGAAAAGTATTCTTTTTTCAGTAGGTGGCACTCCCCTTTTGAGCTATCTTTATCAGATAAACAGCTTCCATTGACTTTTTATATGATCTGTGTTTACTTAACCCAGAAAATTGTACAATTACTCTGGATCCATCCCTACAATGTGTCTGGCTCCATCTATATCTCGCTTTTGTGTGCCTATATTTTGGTGCTGGTCTCTGTTGGTCACTCTCTTTCAGACCTGTTTTTTTTTGCTAAAAAGGATCTAAATGGGGAAGTTTTGTTGAGTCTTATCACAACAATCATGTCAGATAGTTGATTTGTCTGTTGCCGCAGAATGAGCAGGTGCAAATGTTTTGTGTACTGGCACATGCAATGACATTTTAATTACAGAGAAAAAAAGAAAGATAGAATGCAAAAACATGCCTGTGGTTGCAAAATTATTTTTTTGTTTTAGCAAATTGTGCTATGTGTTTGGCTGTTTTACTGTCTCATTTGTCAGTGAGCAATACATATATCAGAACATCCTCACATTCCAGTTTTGCTGGATGGCACAGTTTGGCTCTTTAGACATTTAGAAAATGTTTTAACAGGAAGAGATTTCTCTTGTTTTCAAGTACGTCCCGGAGAGCTTTTACAGTACAACGTTACATACTTACATGACAATTTATACATAAACAAATTCTATATAGTTATATATTGTGACTTTGTAGCAAGTCTTTTTTGTAGCAACTAAATTTGGTGAGCATATGCAAATAAGTTTCACAAGGAATCACCGTTTTGCCCTGCTACTGTTCTGATGCACATTTATTTATGTAGGTTAGCCATTCATTGGAGGCTGCAATGAGCATTGCAACCTCCATCTGTACTCATGTGGAAGGTCTGCTGACAGCCCCATAGGCCTCTGTGCAAACCCTCTTTACTGTATCTTTACTGTGTTCCTGTGTGAATGCAATAAAGTTGTAGCACTCTAGACTTGGTGCATTCATGTGAGGCAATAGCTGCATTTGGTATAGGCACTATAGCCTTGTATAGTACCCTTCACAATGAGTGACATCACCAACACAACATTCCTTTGTTGGTGGTGGCCATATAACAGAAGATTAAAGGTTAGTGGACCTTATTTTTAGCAATGTTGTGACTTGTATCTGTTTCCTCTTGATAAAAAAAGAAAAACAAAGGAAAAAGAATATGTTAATGTTTTATGTAGCTCTTTTCTGAGACTGTCAATGGATCTCTGCTGGGAGAACCAAAGCTTTCTATTGTTTACAACAATGAAGTAAGATAAAGTGGGGGTGGGGGCTATTGAAAGTGTTCTTATATTTAAGTAGAGGTTAAGAAGATGAGTAAAACATGCCCTTTAATATGAATACATATATGTTGCAACTCTTTAGTGTTCCATAAATAAGTGTATAAACTAAGACTCGTTTAACACTTTGAATAAATGTAACACAGGCAAATAAATAGTTAAAAAAAAACAACCTAAAAATATTAAAAAGTAGAAGAGCAAAAATTCTGGTGCAAATCAGCTTCACCATATGCAATGACTACAAATTACAAAAAATCAGTTTATTTGAATGAGGCTTTTAACACCATAAGTGCTACAGGAATGTATGATGCTTTGTAAAGAAATGTATTGGACACCCCTATGGCACTCAAAGGGGTAACCCCTGAAACTGTAGAGAGGTCTTTTCAGACCCTTTTCAGCATTCAGAGTTTAAAATGGGCAGTATAGGGTCAATGATTATCCCTCCAGGTAAGCCGGGCACACCAGTAGTAAAAATAATAAATCTTTATTCTTAACCCTTTGAGTGCCAGAGGGGTATGAAATGCATTGCAAAGCAATGCGTTGTGTACCACTCTGGCACTCAAAGGGTTAAAGCATTAAAACAGAATGCCGTATAGGGTCAGGACAAGACACTTTCACCCACTGCTAGTGCCCTCAGAGCTATGGGAATAGAGCTGGTTTTCTGGGTAGATTACCAATATCTGGACAGGCAGGTGACACATCGGCTAACTTGGTGCTCACGTGGGGTCTTTTCCTGCTTCCATAGCACATGGATGGTCAATTTGCCAACACGGGCAACTTGGTTGCTCTCATTTAATGCGTTAGGCTGCCAGGGTCGCCACAGCAACCGGGCCTGTCACTCTAGGGGGCCCGGTCGCTCGGTCAACACCTGCTGATACCACAGCAGGCATCCTTCCGCCCTCTGCCTCTGTTGTGCATGCATGTGCAGTAAGGGAACTCAATGAAGTGAGTTCCTTGACTGCGCATACACAGGACCTAGGAAACAGAAGAAGAGTGTGCAAGGAGTACAGCACTGTTCTGTCCACCTGGCGGCCATCTGAGAATTGGAATGGCGGTAGACAATGGGGGCAATGTGGAAGTGGACATGGATAATGGAGGCAATGTGGAAATGGACAATGGGGGCAATGTAGAGGTGGACAGTGGGAGTAATGTGGAAGTGGGCAATGGGGGCAATGTGGACAGTGGGGGCAATGTAGTAGTGGATAGTGGAGGCAATGCAGAGGTGGACACTGGGGGCAATGTGAAAGTGAAGTGGACAGTGGGGGCAATGTGGAAGTGGACAGTGGGGGCAATGTGGAAGTGGACAGTGGGGGCAATGTGGAAGTGGACAGTGGGGGCAATGTGGAAGTGGGGGCAATGAGGAAGTTGACAGTGGGGGCAATATGGGGGTAATTTTAAATGGACAATGGGGCATTGTGGATGTGGATAATGGGGCTTACAATGTGGAGGTGGACAATGGGGCATTGTGGATAATGGGGCTTACAATGTGGAGGTGGACAATGGGGGCATTATGGAGGTGGACAACATATAAGTGCCATTCTGGAGTGGAGTTGCATGGTGGGGTCGAGGGGCCCCATGGCAATTTTCACACCAGAGCCTGGTGGTTTCTAGTCACGCCTCTGCATAAGGACCAAACTGGAGCAACTGATTCCAACTTCTAACCATTGATTTAAATGGGGCTTTTAACCCCATGAATGCTAGAGAGGAATCCAACGCATTGCAAAGTAATACATTGGTGACCTCTCTTGCATTCAAGGGGTTAAAAGCCCCATTTAGCTGAACGGGAATTTTTGCCTCAGAATTGCTGCAATTTGTTCTTGTACATGAAGCCCATTGGCCCAGATCTATAAACGTGAACTGGAATCATTCTGGAGTAAACCAACTACACTATAGGGGACAAATAAAAAATCCTAAATTCCCATGCACTTGACTAGATGTTTTAACCCAGTGAATGCTAGAGAGGTCTCCAACGCATTGCTTCGCAATGCGTTGAAGACCTCTCTAGCATTCAAGGGCTTAAAAGTCCAAATTATTTTAACAATAATTTTTTGTCCCATGTGGTAGACTTGGTATAGTCCAGAATAACTCCAGTTTGTTTTTATAAATATTGCCATTGTTCTTTCTTCAGTCTGGCCCTTGAAGAAAAAGGTTTGGACACCCCTGAGTCAAGTGGTTCTTACCTGCAATCCAGTCCTATATTTAGCTACACTTTGCATATTTCAGTGTACAACTAATCTCCCCTCTTCAATTGCCTCATCTTTCACAAACCAGGTTACAAGTCACTTTGCATATGAGGTGTGCTGAGAGGAGGCAGAGAGGATAACCAAGCCTCAGGTTCCATGGTGACAGAGGCGTGTCCTACTCTGCACACCTCAGCCAGGGAACTGCAGGTTACAGCACTCCTCCCAAGCCTTCTCACAGCTCCTCCCTGCCCCCACCTCTGGCCTTCACTGATCCTAAGTCAGAAAAATTCTCAGCCTGTGCAACTAATCCTGTGTGTGTCTTTCTCCCCACCCATGCATGCAATCTGCTGTTGTATGTTTGAGGTTTGGATAAAACCTACCATCAGATTAACACTTTAGCCTACTTTCCTCCTGACAATTCATTTCGGCATCTACAAGGATTATATCATAAAACAGTCTTTCCTATCTTACACCCAGGAGGGTTTACCTGCAGCCTTTCCTGTCTGTACAATACAGCAAACCTGGATAACACTGTACTGTTCATTGTGTCCTTTGGATAGGAAAACTTTACGAGACAAGCCTGGATATTTTCAGGATCACCTTTGAAACCTTATATTTAAAGGTATAGTGTTGTTTTACATTCCTGTTTGTAAGTATTGTTATACGTGAGTATCTGTGACCTATATCTTGAATTTCATGTTGCTTTTGTGGCTGTTTAACAGGTTAGATGCTAGAGAGGTTTCCAATATGTTGGAGACTTCTCTGCCAATCAAGGGTTAATCCTTTGCAGGAGGAATTTGTTGATGTTACTTTGTTAGGCAAGTTGGTCTATTCCACTATTACTTTGAGAAAATGCATTCAAATAAACATGATTAAACATCATTGACTTATGCCCCTCTTTGACATTCCAAAGTTAGTGTCAATATACAACATTTTAATTTGTTCAGGTAGAGATGCTGAGTGAAAGGATTGTAACAATTTGTTTTACAGTTTATATATTTTTTTATTATTTACCTAACATCAAAGGGAAACTGTCACTGAAAAATGTTATCCCTATAAAAATATATATATATTTGTTTTCTACTCTTAAATTCCACTGTTAGATTGCTTACTTGGATAACCTTATTATAGGTCGCGGGGCAGTCATGCGCAGTAGAGACTGCCCTCGCCGCAGCTGATACAGAGCTGACTGCAGCACGCGCAGCAGTGTCTACTGCACATGACGCGGCGTTACACACATTTTAGCTAATTATTATATAGGATAGGATAATGTGACTTGTGTCTGCCTTGTCCTGACAGAAAATACAGCAGCCTATTGTTGTTTTATCTCTATGCCACTAGTTTGTTTTTTGTTTTTTTTATTAAACATCAATATAGTAAGATCAGGAATTTTGCAATTTATGTAGCAGAGATAAGAACAGTAAACAAAGCATGACTGCAGTAGTCAAACCATTGTTGTTTACAAACTGGTAGTTATGAAACAAAAGGCCTGCTACACTGTTTAACCCTTTGAGTGCCAGGGGGCAATGGGTTGGATACCTCTCTGGCACTCAAAGGGTTAACATTTTGTTTAAAGGAAAACGGACTATAAATAAAGTGATTAGATTAGCTCTAACACTTCCAGTTTAGCAGAAACAAAGTGTCCTAACCTAGTTTCATAGCCATTTGTAAACAGATTTTTGTGACAGTAGTAAGGCTATAGGGTCACGCCTATGGGAATATTAACTTTTCATGGGCTACTGGCTAACACCAATTTGAAGGGAATTCACTAAAGTGTGAAAAGCTGTTTTACCTTTAATACTGTATATAACTGAATCAATTATAACTCAAATCCACTATTGCTATATATAATTAGGGGTTTATCTGTGTAGCCTAGGTAGATTTTACCTGTTTTATTAACCATACTGTCTCCTCTGTGATTGCATTGTACTTGTAGCCAATGTGATAAGCATTTTTGGTGAGAGTTCTATGTCTGCTGTACACATAAGTTACGTATTGCCCAAAAGCCACATTAAGATGAATTTTCTAATAGGATTTGGTACTCGCTTTGAAAATCTTGAATACTTACTAGCAAATAAAAGAGTTTCATGGCATTCAGCTAGTTTTGCATCTTAGTAAATGAGGGCAATGTGTCTATAAAATGAAGCCCAGCAAACCTTGGCTATTCAGCTGTTATAAACTGCAACTCCCCATTACCTCCAAACAGCCAACAGATTTAGGGGGATGATGAGAATTATAGTCCAAACCTTCTGGAGAGCCAATGATTGCCAACCCCGACATATGCGATTCTCTGTATTCACGTTTCCCTGAAGTCATGGATACCACAACACAAGTACGCTAAAAAATAGAGAGTACCATCAACCCTGGCTTCTAACATTGCATCTGTTTGTATGTTTACTTGTACCTTGGAGCTTTGCCAGGATCGTCCGAGTTCAGTCCACAGACAGCTTTATCTTTCATATGTCATCTTGAATATGCTGCCATAATAGGGGCAAGGGACATTCCAACTTGCTTTACATTTGCACTATATTTAATTGTTTATTTCATGTATTATTGTGAAAATAGTTATGTATTCTAGAATATCATATTTATAACAATCACATAACATCTTAGAGGTCTTGCAGAAATGCAGCAGCCCATGCTAAATTTCTGTCACCTGAGATCTTTCACTTACCTTCCCCTGCATACTACTGGTCTGGATGCAGGAAAGGCCTGTCTGAACAGCAGCAAATATTATTGGCTGGTGTACACATAGGTCAGCCAGTCATTGGAGTTTTTGATGAGCATCACAACCTCCACAAGTGCTTCTGTGAAAGGTTTGCAGGTGGCCCCGTAGGCTGTCATGCAGATCTTCCTTACTTCTTCTTTATTGCGTCCAAAGGATTGGTGTCTTTTTGATGGAGAGATATTATGCATGTGAAAGGCACCATAACCAAGTGTAATATATGTCATTGTGAAAGGGCCTAAGAACATGAGTTGTCAACCTGTTTATTGACCAGCTGAGGATGATCGGAATTGTAGACCAACAACAGCTGGTAGATGTAGCCCGCACCTGGACATTGATTTTGGGTCTGTCATTAGGTTGATGGTCTTGGTGGTTTGCCTCTTTCTATGGCTTATGTGGTTAAGCAATAATTAAACTTGACTTGTTTTCACCTTAAAACAATGTGGGCTGTTTGTGGCATTCAAAAACTAAAGTATATCAACTTGTGTTTCTCTATAACGTTCATCATTTTCTGCACACCACTGGCTGACATAGGAAGATGGGTGTAGATAGCTAATGATACCTGAGATCATCAGTTTACCCACCCCTGGAATAGATGCCTGTTTGTCAAGTCATAGTAGGATGATCTTATGTACAAATGGATAATTCTGTGCAGATATTCCGAAATGAGCGATACTTGTTTATTTATTTTTGACCTAAATATCACTAAAACAATTTAAAAAAGTATAATAAGTGTTACCCTTATTTGTTTGACACACACACACACACACACACACACACACACACACACACACACACACACACACACACACACACACACACACACACACACACTCACTCAATGCCCAATTACACAATGAGGTGAACTGCTACCTTTCTTTTTTTGAAAATAACTCCGGTTTAATCCTTTATAGACCATAATGGTGTGCAATGCATTGCTTCGCAGTGTGTTGCATACCCCTCTGATCCATAAAGGGTTAAACACCTTTTTTAGTACATAAGGAGGTAAAAGACACAAAGGTGTTGACTTCATACAATACATTTGCACACTTCTGCTATATAATAATAGAGGCACCAAACTAATGCTTTGGAAAGGGCCATGAGGGGACTTGTGGAAAGAGCAATAGTATTTGTTTTTATTCCCTACAAAATACTAAGACATACGGTGATTTGCACATGATCACCAATATCTAGAACTGGTTTGTATTTGGGATTATCCCACTTAATTTATCAGTGGTTTTACATCAGACAGTTTTTGAATTGCATTGTCTGGTTCCTGTATGTTTGGTGCATTTTCTATACATTGGTGTTCATAAACACGTTTGTTGGCTAATGGAAAAGAACACAAAAATATGTCTTAACTCCCTGCTGGATTTTGAATGAATCAGAGGCAGTTATTTTAATTCACTCACTTGTGCTCATGTCCTTGCTTGTTAATGATCCCAGAAGAACAGGTTTGTGAGCCAGTGAGCTAAAGCATAGGTAAGTAACCTTTGGTTGCCAGCTTGCCAGTTGGAGACTACAGATCCGACTGGTTGTGAATGATGGGAGTTGTAGTCCCCAAAAGCTTGAGAGACAAAGCTTGCCTAATTATGAGCTGTAAAATTTGATTATAAAACCACGGAAAGTGGATTGTCAACTTACCTGAGTGCAAGATGGGTGAGTGACTCTTTGATGAGCTATGTGTTGCTCACGTCTCTGGCATTCAAAGGGTTAAAATGGACTTCCACCTAATTCTTCAAACAGGATACTGTTTTTTTTTTAAACTTGTATCTTACATGTTTTTTAAACTTGTAACTTACATGGGACAACATTTGGATCCCGTTTCGGCACCTGTGAAGGCCATCCTTTGTTTCCTCACACAGTGGTTCGATGACAGGAAGGCCTATTGCACTATTAACCTTTATCGGTCTGCTATCTTGACCGGTCATGCTGGCATCGACGGGGTTTCATTCGGGAAACTGCCCCTTGTGTGCCGTTTGCTTAAGGGCATTAGGTTATCTAGACCCCCGCGCCCAAAATACTCTTCTGTGTGGGATGTAAATATCTTGCTTCGGTTCCTTGATCGCTGGCCCTCTAATAGTGATCTCTCCCTCCGACAGCTGTTGGCCAAGTTAGTGGCACTCTGTTGCCTGATTTCATGTAAGAGGATGTCGGATGTCAGGGCTTTGGATTTTTCGGCCTGCTCTTTTACTCCGGAAGGCGTCCTTTTTGACATTTTCAGACGCACGAAAACCTCTATCAAATCTGTTTTTTTACCCATCTTTTTCCCAACACGTTCAGCTCTGCCTTGTGGCTTGCCTCAAGGAATATGAGCTTAGAACCCAGGGTTTCAGGATCCCTTCCCGTCCTGAACTCTTTCTTGCCCTTCGCAGGCCACACCTTCCAGTAGCGACAGCTCCTCTGGCTTGCTGGGTCAAGTGGGTTTTACAAGAGGCAGGGATAGACACTCCTGCTTTTGGGTCTCACTCCCTTCGGGGTGCTATGGCTTCCAAAGCAGTCACTTTGGGATGAAGACTAGAAGATCTGTTTAAGGCAGCTGACTGGTCTCGGGAGTCGACCTTCCGTGAATTTTACTTTAGGGATAATATGCATTTTACTGACAATGTCTTTGACCAGCTTTAAACTTGCAATAATAGGAGCCTCAGTGTCTTTATAAATTACTAGATTTTGCTATTTGCGTGACGTAAAGTCATGATTTATAAAGACACGGAGGTGAGTATTATTCCCACCCTGTGATGTTCGTTTGTTACCTTTGTTGCCCACCCTGCTTTATCCATATTACTGCTTGTAGTGGGTTATTTGACATTGTCTATATGTATATTATTGTACATATTTTTTGTTTTATCCTTTCTGTTTTATTATCGGATGCTCTCTCTCTTTTTTCCTACAGCCTGACGTGGATGTCTCGGATCCTGGACGCCCTTGTGGTCTGCTGGTTCAGATCCTACCTTGGATTTTGATCCTCCTACCCTTTTTCTTTGTTCCCACTATTGGGGGTTTGTTTTGTTTCTAGTGTGGCTGTCGTTTAGCTTCTGGATTCTTCCCTAGTTGTTGGTTATGATTCTCTCCAAAGAAAGAGGAGGGGTTGCTAGAGGGGTCATGTGTTATACTAATGGGGGGGGTTATTGTAAGACTGTTTCTATTGATTTACATATATTTATATATATATATATATATATATATATATATATATATATATATATATATATATTTCTCTTCCTTTGCTGCTGAGGGAAATAAAGAAAGAGATATGCAATAATACTCGCCTCCGTGTATTTATAAATCAAGACTTTACGTCATGCAAATAGCAAAATCTAGTAATTAATCTTCATAGAATTTGGGCCATGTAGAGTGTTATTTCAATACTGTCATAGTTGTAGTTCAAGAGTAATTGAATGATAAAGTATCCCCCTCTCGCCCCTTTTACTGATGTAACACTGCTCACCTCAGTGAGCCAGACTGACAGGATGGATTACAGAGAGTTACAATCATCAATGAGCATAAGGCAAAACCTAGGAAAACCTGGGGGTCAGGGTTTTCCTCATGCTCACAGTAAGAAAATTGTCCCTTGCTGTGATCTCTCTGGTCCCAAGACCAGATTACACATCTGAGGAAGTAGCTTACACTAGGTAAAAGGGGCAGGAGGGGGAGAGGGAAACTTTAGCATTCAATTACTCTTGAACTACAAATCTTGACAGCATTGAAATAACACTCTCAATGGCCCACATACTATGAAGATAATCAGAGCTGCTTTTTTTGTGAAACATTACTCTCCCTTTAACTCTCTAAAAACAAGAGTCTCCTGGGCAGCTCCAGAGAGTTCCCAGGTATGCCCATGCCCATTATAATGCTCATTCTTGTAATTATTTACTAACCCTATAAAAAAGGTGCTTAACATTTACTTAACCCCTTATTATTTTAACACTTTCAATAAAACTCCCTTATTTTTGTAAATGCTTTTAAAGTGGTATATAATCAGCACAGCTTCCCTTCCTTTGTAGTTGTGTTTACTTATATGATGCATGTACAATCTAGTTATTTATAAAAGAGTTTATGTGTTTTGCCTTGTCATTATGACTTTAAAGAGAAATTGCTCCCTAAGAACTTGTGGCATTAATCAAGGGAGTGACTACAGGTGAGTGCAGAGAGTTCAGTTGTACCAGGGCCCAACATCCAAGGCCAACTGCTCCTGGTTCTAGTAGGTTCTAGTTATGTTTCTCTGCAAATATTTTTGTGGCACGGTGTGCAAAAATTGTATATACCGGGGGCGATCAATGACTAGTTATGACACTAGTTTTAATATATTTAAGGCTGAGTGTACACTGCAATGTTAGGGCAGAGTTCTATTGCCCAGATAATATCTCAAAAATTAGAACAGCTTGCTGAATATGGGTCTGTTCACTTAGACGACTATTGCTTCATGTGTTGAATGCAGCTTGTTGCTTCCTTACTGTGCTTCTGGCAGAATGCAGTGAAGATGCAGCAGAGCTGTATCTGTAAGGAGGCCTATGCATACCTTCCAACGTTTCAAATTGCCAAAGAGGGACACCTGTGTTTTAGGGGGTGTTGCTGGGGGCATGGTTGGTGGGCGGGGCATTACCGATCATTTTTAGGCTATTTCATGACCTATTGACACCTCCTTGTGTAACCTAATAAATGACTTATAACAAGACTGTAGTATTTTATTTACACAAACTAATTTATAAACACATATATTGACATTTAGACAAACAATAATGTGAGTTTTATTGCTGTGGAGCAATGTGATACACTTATATACACACCACACAGTCTGATCTCCTAAAAAGAGGGACATCAGGGTGGGAAAGAGGGACAGAGGGATTTGGGTCTAAAAGAGGGACACTTGGGAGGTATGCCTATGGGACCTCTGTGTAGATTGTTTACACAGGTGATTGAGTTTCTGAGGAGATCACTGCAATAATTTAATCAATAGAGGCAGGGCTGGATTTACATCCCAGGCTCCCCCGGACAAAGCACTCTAGATGCCCCTAGCTTCACCAATGCCCACACCGCCATTCCTCACACGGATCTATCCTGGAACCATCCATTATTTCCTGCCACAGAAAAATACCCCTTGCCTATAACAATCAAAGCTTGCTATAAAGATTTCTAACTCAATGAGAAGCAATGAGATGGAGATCTATCATCCAATAGGTTTTTTTTTTTTGCTTTCCTCTAGATCAACAGGGGTGACTTGGCATCGGCTGGACTTGATGGACGTATGTCTTTTTTCAGCCTAATTAACTGTTATAATGGGTTAAATAATAGTTTATAAAGGCATATAAAACTGTCTCAGGGACATTGAAATTGATCACAATTTAGAATGTGAGTGTGTCCAGCACAGCTCCTCGAAATTTGGAGCTCTCGACAGTTGCCTACTCTGCCTATTGGGAAATACATCCCTGAATAGAGGCTCACGTGGGCATCATCCAATTGTGTGGGTGATTCACCCCCCCCATCAGTCACACTCCCCGATACACTTTCAAAGATAGAGATGTGCTAACACAATGTGATGGAGCCTCTCTACCACTGAAAGGGTTAATCTGCCCATCTAAATTAGTGGGAAATTGGGGAATTATTTGTACCCTGTGGTATAGGTTTTTTTTTTTTTTTTGCTCATTAATTGCTCATCTTTTACTTTCCGCATAAGGACCTTAATATGTAACTGTACATGCCCTCATTTCCCATACAAATCATAATAAACTAATACGTAAAAAAATCTGTCAGAATTTTATATTTTGATTTGGTTAAAGGGGATCTATCACCCCTATACAAGTTAACCTTAATAGGTAGGTTATATAGTGAATAGGTGTACTATAGTAGTAGTATAGCAGTCTGTCACTCTTGCACTCTCCCCTCCCTCTATCCAGCCTACTCCGATGACGGAGGCTTTCTGCCTGTAAGCTGGAGCGATATCTGGCCAATGAGAGCGCTCCAGCTTACAGGTACAAAGCCTCCATCATTGGAGGAGGCTGGATAGAGGGAGCAGAGGCAGAGTGACAGAGCAGGTAAACTCAGTCTGTCCGGAAATAGGGCCAGGGCAGTATTTAATCATTACATTTCAGGCAAACAGTGGTTTTAAAAGAGAAAATACTACTAGTACACCTATTCGCTATATAACCAGCCTACTAAGGCTAACTTGTATAGGGATGATAGATCCCCTTTAAATGAGCAGTATAGGGTCAATATAAGACCTTTTTTACCCCACTACCAGTGCTCTCATAAGTGTAGAAACAGATGATATCAATACATATGATATTTATATATACAATTTAATATTAAAATTGGCAATCATTTCTGATGTTGACTGATGTTAATCTTTTTTTAATGTAAGAAATGTTTAGTCGATATTGACCACTCCCACTTTTAAGGTAATTAATTTAAAATTATTTTTCACGTTCTTAACTAATCTAAAAGCCTCATTATCTGTTTGACACTTAAAGACAAAATATATTTTGGTGCCAATAATAACACCTTAAAGGGATAGTAATACTTTGTTTTATCTTTATTTTATTTTGTAGGCATTAAAAAAACATGAAGAACGATATAAGTCTTATCTCGCAAACCTTTATGGTTTAAGGATGATTCACAAGCAAAGTATCCCCCCCTGTTCAACCAGATCAGAAGGGAGGTGCCCAGGTAGACTGCAGAGAGGGACAATCTTCAATTAAGATAAGGGAAAAAGCTGAAAAACTTGTCAAGGGGGGAAGGGCTTTCATTCTTTTCATACAAAGAAGATTGTCCCCTGCTGTTATCTGTCTGGTCTTACAACCAGATTCACATCTGAGAAGAGATGGCTTACACTAGGAAAAAGGGGCGGGAGGGGAAACTTTGCTTGTGAATATCTCATAAACCATAAAGGTTTGAGAGATAAGACTTATATCATTCTTCATGTTTTTTTAATGCCTACAAAATAAAATAAAGTTAAAACGAAGTATTACTATCCCTTTAAAATATTTTTTTCTTTTAAAATCAAGGACTTTTACTGCTTTACAAATTGCATTCATATACAAAAAAACATATATTGATGCCACTCTGTGTGCCAGAGAGTTATCCACGGTGTTGTTGCAATGTGTGCGATACCTCTCCGGCCATTAAAGGGTTAAGACTTTTTTCTTTATAACATACGGCCTTTAGTGGTCCATTTTTTTTTCGAAAATGGTTAAGTAACACATTGTTCATCATTGTTCTGCTTGTCTCTCTGCCAGGGAATGCGTTAATTAGCATGAGTTAATTGAATGAATATTGTGCAGGACCTACTGAATACCACACATCAGGTCAAGCTTGTGTAATAATGGTGCCACATGTCTGTCATTCTTTTCAATTCAACTATAACAAACAACAGAAAAGAAGTTAACTCCCTGTATTCTAGTGAGGTCTTCAACAAATTGAGAAGCTTTGCTAAAGCTAGATATATCTCTAACATCTGAAGAGTTAAAATACTATAAAGCCCTACTGTCTCTAGCTCTTTCCTTGGATACACTTTATGATGTAAGTGGATGATGCTTTGTGGAAAGTATGTTGGTTTAGAGGAGTTTTCCTATAATGTTTATATTTAAGCATATCTCCCAAGTGTCCCTCTTTCCCACTCTGGTGTCCCTTTTTGTTTAGGAGATCAGACTGTGTGTTCTGTATCACATTGATACACAGCAATAAAACTCCTATGTTTATACTGTGTAAATAAATACTTTGGTCTTGCTTTAAATCATTTATTCAGTTACACAAAGTGTTGTTAGATTATTAAATAACCTAAACATTCTCTGTAATACCCTGCCCACCAGCCACACCCCCAGAATCACCACCTAAAACAAAAGTGTTCTTCTTTGGCCATTTGAACTGTTAGGAGCTATGTTAACAACTTAAGAAGCAATGACATGCCAGAACCGTCAGGTGGTGAAGCACTTAAAGACCAGTGACGGTCCTTGCATGTCACAGAATTCCTGGGTCCCTGTGCGGCTGCATGCCAATCGGGGACCCTGGAATTCAATGAGTGAAAAAAACAAAACAAAAAAAAAGTCTGCACATGCTCTCAGCCGACATTTAACCCCTTAAGGGCTCCCCAAATGACGTGCAGCTGTGTGGTGAGCCCTGAATTCCATGACGTGCCAGGACCGTCATTGGTCCTTATGGCAAGTTTACCCATGACGGTCCTGGCATGTCATCGGTCCTTAAGCGTTAACTGCCAGCTGGTCATTATGGGGTTAAAGAATTATGACACTGCTTCCCAAACTGTTTCTTGCAACCTGAAGGTTCATTGAAAAGGTACAAGGGGGTCTCTGGAGCAAATGTTATTAAAGCAGAACTACCACCCAATAATAACATTGTACCACATAATTGCCATACCTGGGAACTCTCCGGTTTTGCCCCGGAGACTCTGGATTTCAGAGTGAATTACCGGGTCTCCAGGGCAATGTGTGGATCACCGGGTAGGCAGAGTTTAAATAGAAACTCTGCCCACTTGTGCTCCGTCCCGCCTGTTTCCTCCCACTCCCCGCCCTCTTAGATACATTTTGCAGGGTTTTTTTTGTCCTGCCCCCCTCTGTGACTAAGCCCCACCCCTTTTATGACGCGAATCGCGTCACTTTCCTCCCAGGTTGGCACTGACAGGGTTGCCCTCCGGGTAGCCCTGTTTGAAAAGTTCCCAGGTATGATAATTGCCCAACTGGCGAATAGCTGCTCAGTAGCGCTAGTCGCCAGAATTATTACCAGATTAAAGATAAATCGCTATTCTTCCCGGACTGACAGCAGGATGGAGCACGGACATCTTGCCACAGTGACGTTTGTGTGTCACTCTGCCGGCTGGCTCCTAGCAACGCCTCCTAGACCTGGCTGGGACTGACAGCGCAGGCGTCACTATGGCAAGATGCCCGCTCTCCGTCCTGCTGTCAGTCTGGGAAGAATAGCGATTTCCCTTTTATCTGGTAATAATTCTGGCGACTAGCGCTACTGAGCAGCTAGTCGCCAGATGGGCAATTATGTGGGGCAATATTTTTATTGGGTGGTAGTTCCGCTTTAATGGAGGATAGGTGGAATAGGATGGGGTAGCAGACAGTGAGGCTAATGTACTAACTAATATAGATTAAATATGGCACAAAGCAACGGAAGCACACAAATACAAATTCAATTAATTTAAATGGGGATTTTAATCCCATGATTGCTACAGTCTCCATCACGTGGTGAAGTATTTATTCTGTGAATTTCAGCAAACAAGCATTTTTTAAAAAAAAAATGAATACACTTTTCAACATATTCTCTAATCAACAAAACTATTTAGACAAAGTTGTATAGAGGTGATAGGTCCCCTTTAAAGATGTATTCAGGAAGCCAAAGAGGAGATGATGGACAAATTAACATTGCCCAAATTCCCATTTAAAGTGTTTTGAATCCCTTGAACGCTGGTGAGGTCTCCAAAGAAACTAGAGTCCATGAATAGTAGAGAAGGATTTGTATTGATCTCTTAAAGGGATAGTAATACTTCATTTTAACTTTATTTTATTTTGTAGGCATTAAAAAAACATGAAGAATGATATAAGTCTTATCTCTCAAACCTTTATGGTTTGAGATATTCACAAGCAAAGTTTCCCCTCCCTGCCCCTTTTTCCTAGTGTAAGCCATCTCATCTCAGATGTGGATCAGGTTGTATGACAGGACAGATAACAGAAGGGGACAATTTTCTTTGTATGAAAACAATGAAAGCCCTTCCACCCCTTGACAAGTTTTTAAGCTTTTTTCCCTTATCTTAACTGAAGATTGTCCCTCTCTGCAGTCTACCTGGGCATCTCCCTTCTGATCTGGTTGAACAGGGGGTGGGATACTTTGTTTGTGAATATCTCATAAACCATAAAGGTTTGAGAGATAAGACTTATATCATTCTTCATGTTTTTTTAATGCCTACAAAATAAAATAAAGATAAAACGAAGTATTACTATCCCTTTAAATTGCAGTTGGTTTGCTCCAGAGTTCCTCTTAATACATCTGCCTCATTATCACCAAAACATCCATTAAAGAATTGTGCACTCCTAGTCAGCAGTGGCTGCAGTTGCTACATTTAATATCAGGCTTGTAAAAAAACAACAAACAAACAACAAAAAAACCTGATTACACCATAATCAGAAATAATTATTTTGAGATTAGAAACCCACCATATCCAGTTCCCTGAAACTTGTTGTACTTGTTTATAACAAACATTTCTCTTATCGCTTTATTGGAGCTAGCATAAACCGACAGGGGTCTTAAGGTTATACAACACTCCCCACATATTCATAGGAAAGTAAGTGTATAACCTATTTGTAGGTTTATGCACCTAAGAAATATTGTTTTTACAAACCCTGCCTAGAACTACATGATATTATAGAGGTATTTACGTGATACTGGACCTTATGTATAAAGGCAAAGAGGAGCTACCATAAAATCTCAGATATAATACCACATTTTCACCCCATTTCACCATATATAAGTGTGTGTGTGTGGGGGTGGGGGGGTGGGGGTGTTTTATACATGAGTGAAAAAACCAAACACCAAAAATCAATTGCCCCCTTGATCGCCCTTCCCCTTCCCAGCCCCCCCATCTCAATACCAGTAGATGCATGCCCCCTTTCCATAATCAGACCCCCCTAAAATTCAGGAACCCCATCTGGAGGCAGCGCGTGGCATTCCTGCATTCACCGCCTGCTTACTCTATGCTCCATCATTTTTAGGAATATTAGAGCCCACCTTAATAACCAGAACCCCCCCCCCCCCAGTGGCAGCCGTGATATTGGGGCAGCAGACGGCATTGTTGCATTCATCGCTTGTTTCTTCCGTTCCTGGAACTTCTCCTCATATCTTGGTTGCCCCGTCAGGACCTCCTGACAGGACACTATCATAGATGGTAGTGAGGCAGACATATACTGGTATTAAGGTGGGGGAGGCTGGGAAGGGAAAGAGCGATCAAAGGAGAGTGTTTTTGGGGGGCAGAGGGAGGGACAGGGGGTGTATATTATACACAGGAATTCTTTATTTTACCAAAAATCTTGGGTATAATTTATACCTGTGTATTATACCCAGGTATGTGTTATACCCAAGATTTTACAGTATTCTGGTAGCAACCAACAGCACCACAGATCACACATAAATAAATCCTTAAATACTTATTGACTTGAATGGGTCATTTAACCCATTGAAGGCTAGAGAGCTCTCCACCGTATTGCTTTGCAATGCATTGGAGACCTATCTGGCCTTCAACGGATTAAATATCCAATTATATCAATGAACAAAGCTTACCATCACCTGTGGTGTTTTTCCTAGAGAAAAGCTGCAGTTTGAATTTATATTTAAAGCACAATTGTTCCTTTACATCAATGAGTTTGTGCTGACCAGCTCAACCAAGAAATGTGGAGTCAGTTTCCATCTACAGCAATCTGCAGAAGAATTGTGTAGTGTATGGTATAAAGATAATTGCTATTTACACCGCTAGTACTTTAGTGGAAATACCTGTTCACAGAAGACGCTTTGCTCAGACTGCCAAAACTGGCTTTGGAATGAGCTGACTCATGTGGTTGTCACAAGTGACTATTAGCAAATATTCTGAGAAAATAGAAATTATCAGTCAAGCTTAATATCATATAAGCTACACCTGTGAGAATATTTAGATAAAGTAATCACCACTAGTGTACACACATATTGAAATACTAATTATATTAACCTCTTGTGTGCTAAAGAAGCATCCAGCATATTGCTCTGCAATTTATTGGAGACCTCTCGGATCCAAAAGATTAATAAACAAATACTCTGTAATTCACTAGTATCCACTTTAGTCATCAGGATTAGGTTAGTGAGAATAGATGTCAAATTTTTATTGTTAGATTGATTTTAAAAGCCATGGGAGAGGCTGCTCCAGAGAGCAACAAGCCATAAGAATATTGGAGGAGAACATGTCTGGTTTGAGGGTCTAAGTGTAGGGCATTAATAGCATGTCAGGGGGTTTATGAATGAATGGGGATGGCAGTATTACAGTATGAGAGGGTAGATTTGCTGTATTGTAGTCAGTGGTAAGGTGAAAAGTCTGTGACTATTGTCTTGAACCTGGGTAGATGGCTGGGCATCTCAGCATTCTTGTTACATAACATCACAGGTTGGAGGTTAAATTCTTGCAAAGCAAAAGTTGGTATAGTGTTTGTTATTACGATCTATAAGAACCAGTATCGAGGCCAGCTGCCTTGACTTTGGCTGTGGGCTAAATGTTGCTGTACCCATTGGGCTATATTGGTGACAAAAGACAGCTTGGTGTCCAGGCTTGAAAAAAATGTTGTTACAAGTTAAAGGGATAGTAATACTTGAAAATAATTTTATTTTCTATTGTAGCCCTTAAAAAAACATTAAAAATGATATAAGTCTTATCTCCCAAACATTTATGGTTTGGGAGATATTCACAAGCAAAGTTTCCCCCTGAGTGACGTCACCATTTTAGCTCTCAGATTTTGAATCCGGTCCCGGGACTGGCTGCGGCTCTCCAGAAGTGCCGAGGTCACAATCTTTAAAAATAATTTCTTCATTGGAATGGTCTACAAAGTGTGCTTGCAAGCCAGGCACACTTTGTACAAAGTTCCAATTAAGTAGTTCTTTTTAAAGATTGTGAACTAGGCACTGCTAAAGAGCTGCCGGTTGATCTGTGGACAGGATTCCAAATCTGTCCACTAGATGGCAGACTTGGCTGAAATAGCCAGGAAAAGGGAACTTTATTTTACTTGTGAATATCTCCCAAACCATAAAGGTTTGGGAGATAAGACATTTATAATTTTTAATGTTTTTTTAAGGGCCACAATATAAAATAAAATTATTTTCAAGTATTACTATTCCTTTAAGTTAATCTATATTCAGGCAAAAACATTTTTGGACTTTATTGTTTTATTCTAAAACTAGTGAAGCCCGTGTACACGGGCCAAGGTCTGGGTAATGTTAACCCCATCCCGACAATGGACATACATGTATGTCCAGCAGAATCTGTCACTTAGTGACAGAGGACGTACATGTACGTCCAGGAGGTCATTGAAGGTAATGGGGGAAAAAAGTTCGGCGGGAGTTAAGTGTCAGCCGCGTCCGCGTGCAGCCGGTCACTAAGGGATTAAGCGGCCGCTACCTCACTTCTCCACGCAATGCAGTCTTGCGTCCCCTCACTCACACGATGCAATCATGCACAGTAGAGACTGCCTGAACGCGGGCAGTCTCTACTGCGCATGACTGCATCGTGACAAACATCCTAGCGAATTATTATATAGGATAAACCTTCAGATTGAACCTGTTGAGTGCCAGAGGGGTACACAACACATTGCAAAGCAATGATGATGACGATGTTCTTTGTCTAATTGTATCAGTACCCAGTACCAAGACATGAGTTTGAAAGGATGAAATAAACCAGGAGCTAAATCATCTTAACTCTTTGGATGCTAGAGACGTTTAAAGTCTGATTGCTTCTCTACAGGATCCATGGGGTTAAAACATGATCAGCAGCTACCTTATAATCCATTAATATTTAAAAAAAACTTCATTTTGCTATGGCAGAGTCCCTTTTGGTATATCCATTATGAAAGTGGCAAGGTAGCCACTGAAACAGGAATTATGACTGCTTTTAAAGGAACACTAACACTTAAAAACCTGAAATACGTTAATAGGAAACCTGAAATAGGTTAATTTAACTGTAAATATCCTGTACTTAAAACTAGTATATGTAAAAATGATATAATCAGGGCTCAAAATTCCCACTCACCACTAGCCAATGGCGAGTGAAAATTTAGCCCTGGAGAGTAGAAATTCAGCCCTGGTGGGTATGTTATGGCTTGCAGTGGCGAGTAACTTTTTATGTCTGGCTAGTAGCAAAGGACTTCCAATTTTAAGCCCTGATATAATCACATGTTACATAAGTATAATTCAAAACGCTCTTTTTAAAACATGTGTACATTTCTTTATTCAGAGAGAATTTATTTAATTTTTTTAATTTAATTTTTTTTTAATGCTGTTGTTAATGAGCGATACAAGCTAAGGTTCGTTAATTTATTGTGGTTAATGTTGAGCGCTGTTGTATACAGAAAAGTTATTATCTTATCTCCGCTATCACCTCAAGACTGTGGTTCGCGGAGCCTTGGAAAAGGCAGGAATGGATGCTCCCTATGAGCAAATATAAGCCAGAGAAAATATTTATGTTTTCCAGTTGCTAGCAAGAAGTACAGGGTATCTGAGTGCACTTAATCCCAGTTAATTTGTAAATGTTAATGTTCCTTTAATTTTACTCTGTACCTTTTGTATGCCTTTAGTTTTCTGAATACAAATCAGAATCTGTAAAATGTATTAATTTAATGTTAGAACCGTTTATTCTAATATTAAAATAGCTTTTCTAATGCATATACCTGGGAACTTCTGTTGCCGCTGGGTGATATAATTGCTACAAATCATGTCAAAAAGAGGTGTTGCTTACTCAAGACTGGGGGCTGGGCCTACTGAATGCACCACTAAAGTGGGTAGGAAGTGGGAGGAACTGGGTGGGAAAGGAGCAGAAGAGGGAGGAACAGGGAGGGAAGGAGCAGAAGAGGGAGGAACAGGGAGGGAAGGAGCAGAAGTGGGCAGGGTTTCAGTGGAAACTCCCCATATTCAGAGACCTGGTAATGCACTGTCAAAGACGGAGTCTCCGGGGCAAATCCGGAGAGTTCCCAGGTATGCCAATGCATTTGTAAACTGTCTTATACAGACACCATTTGGCTAATTTTGCCCTGGATTACACTGTAGTTTATAACATTAGCACTGGTTTTGAACTATAAATGCCCCCCATGGACAACAATAGAAATCTGTGAGATAAAACCAGTGCTAACATTTATCACCTTATCCTAATGCAGTTAATATGTTGCTCATGTTACGCACAATAATGCATCATCACTTGTGAGAGATGTTATTAACCCTTTGAGTGCCGACACTCAAAGGGTTAAGACTGCTATGCTAATGGACTCAGGGATTTCTGTAGATAGCAAGAATGGTAGCCCCCACCAGGTACATATAAAATTAGATTTGAGGAAAGAGATGAGCAAAATGTGGCTGGTTTAATCTGGCCCATGGGCCTGGCTGGCTGTTCAAGCAAAGCAGTGCTGCTCAACAGAGAAAATATCGCTTTTGCTTTCTTCAAAGGAAGAATGATAGATTTTATTATAAAGCACAATTTTGTTACAGACATGTCATTCTACAAGTGCAGAGAGAGCCATCATTTATATCATATGATTGTAGTAGCACAGCTTTTAATCAGAAGCACAAGAATCATCTAGACTAGTGATTCGCTACCAGCCAGGGTACTGTGGCACTTTGGTGTGCTGTGGACATCCAATCCGGGTATTACTTGTTTCTATGAAGACTGTGGCAAAAATGTGATTGCTAAGTTTGATTTGTATTTTTCATGATACAGGGCATTATGCCTTTATGCCTAGCATGACCACCTCCACAAACAGAGCATTATTATACAAGCAGATTGTGCCATTCAGAATGCCCATATGTGTGTGTCCTGGGGCCAGGGGGAATACAAGGACACAGCAAATATATTTCAATAATAATTATTTAGCAAATGCAGACCATAGGTCCTTGACAGATGTGGCAAGAAACAGTGACTGAGCAAGATCCTGAGTTCCTATCACTCACTTTCTTGTTATGTTGTCATCAAGTCATGGGATGACATAGGTGGGATCCCTGAGTTTCCCTTAGCACATCTGTACAGGTTTATTTTACATAAGTAGGTGGCTATAGCAGTGCGAGTGACTGGGATGGTGTGGGTGTGTCATGTTGGCATAGAAGAGAGGGAAACTTTGAGGGTGGATGCGTTATGAATTGTCAGGGATATACAGTAAAGGATTAAATAGGAGACCCATTTAGGTATTATATCTTCACATAAATAGATAAAATAATAATATTAAATTAATTTGAGAACTTTACACAATACTAGGTATTGACATGCTATTTCACAGTAAAGAATTGATTAAAATAATCAATTATGCAGTGTGTCATGTTGGGATAGAAGCGAGGGAAGCTTTGTGGGTGGGTGTGTTATGAATAGATGTTCTTGCAACTCTCCTACCTCTGTTCAGCTGTTCCTGGTGTGGGCGTTTCAAAGGACATAATAGGTGCTTCCCTACTCTGCTTAATGGGAATCCAGCTCTGCCTGCTATATCCTGGATGATTGTGTGCATGGTGCGCTGACCGCTTTTCTGTCATAACTGTGAAATTCTTGCAATTATGACACCAGTTTCAGGCCCTGGTTTAGGTCTCATTTTCAGCCTTCGTCGGGAAGATCTGTGTGACTGAAATGTTGAAAATAAGATTGTGATTCTTCTGTCTGATCTTGAGGTCCCCTGAGTACTTCTGTATTGTTAACACTATCGGATGTTACTGCACAGTCTGCAATGAGCTAGAAACAGCTAATCAGCTGTTTCATAAAAAGACAGAACCAGCAGAGAAGGTGCTAAATGTAACAACTGCTTTGACAATTATCTGTGTTTCTGAATGAACTGCAAAGTGGGGCATGGGGATTTTTAGTATTATAACCCTTTCAGTGCAACAAGGATGTGCAATACACATCCCTATGACACTCAAATGGTTAAGTAAGCTCTGGTGATGGTCTTGGTACTGAAATCTGATCTCATCCTCTCCTGTCCCTCACTTACCTTTCCAGCATTAAAGGGATAGTAATACTTAAAATGTAAAAAAAAATATGTTGTAGGGTTTATCCCCCTGAGTAAAACAAGAGTACTCCCACTGCTGAGAGGTGTTTTATTAAAAAGTTATTAATTTTCAAAGTTGAATTTTTTAGGTGCAATATCACAGTGGCCTGAAATTGTACAGTGGCGCTGTTGCTACACCATCCTATGGACAACTCTGGTCAGTTGACCATAAATCTCCATAGGATGGTGTAGCAACAGCGCCACTGTACAATTTCAGGCCACTGTGATATTGCACCTAAAAAATTCAACTTTGAAAAATTAATAACTTTTGAATGAAAGACCTCTCAGCAGTGGGAGTACTCTTGTTTTATTCAGGGGGATAAACCCTACAACATATTTTTTTTTACATTTTAAGTATTACTATCCCTTTAAGCCAAATCTACATGCTAATGATTAAAGTGACCCCCTCCCATTGCAACAATAATTCTTATTGCATGGGGAGAAGTTTGTTGCATTCTCCATGGCAAAGTGATCCTCACACACTGCTATACACACTTCTCCTGCATCAACCATTTGTGTTTCTCCCCACAGGAATTTTAAAGTATGTTGTAAATATGAGATTTCCCCATGAGAGGGACCAGGGTGAGATTAACTAAGGTGTGATAAAGAGGTGATAAACTTTTCAGTTTTCTTTTCTTTTTTTTTTTTCTTTTCAGTTGTTTTCTTATGTGGAGTTAATACACTAAGATATCTCAAGCTTGAAAGAACTTGGTGCCTAGGTTCCACTGAATACCATATTCATAACCAAGAACTTTGTCTTCTCCGGGGACTGCTGTGGTGCCGCTGGGAGATATAAATGATGCCATTCTTGTCAAAAAGGAGAAGGGCTCACGAGTGGGGCCGTGCTTGATGAAGGTGTCACAAAAGTGGTCTGAAAGTGGGAAGAACCAGGTGGGGAAGGAGGAGAAGAGGGAGGGAAATGGGAGGAACAGGATGTGATGGAAGAGACATGGGCAGAGTTTCTTATGAAATTCCCCACCACCAGAGAATCAAAGTCTGTCCCCGGCGAACCAGTAATCGGATGCAAAAACCGTCTCTGGGGCAGATCCGGAGAGTGTCCAGGTGTCAACATATGACTTTGAGAGTTTATAACACTAGAGAAGTTCTCTAATTTCCTCTGTGTCCAATCCACGGCAATGTACTGTGAGACTGACTCCGCTTCCCAGCTGGTAGGACCAAATTTAAATATGTAAGTATCTGTTTTCCCCTCCTGGTTCAGTTAATTTAGTCCTACCTAGCTGGAAGGATGGAGGTGTTTGCCTGTCTCTTCACATCTTGGGGTTATATACTCTTTTAGCTTTTTCTTTCTTATTTTACTTCTTATGCTACTTGCCTTAAAGGGATAGTAATACTTCGTTTTAACTTTATTTTATTTTATAGGCATTAAAAAAACATGAAGAATGATATAAGTCTTACCTCTCAAACCTTTATGGTTTATAAGATATTCACAAGCAAAGTTTCCCCTCCCCGCCCCTTTTACCTAGTGTAAACCATCTCTTCTCAGATGTGAATCTGGTTGTATGACCAGACAGATAACAGAAGGGGACACTTTTCTTTGTATGAAAACAATGAAAGCCCTTCCCCCCTTGACAAGTTTTTCAGCTTTTTCCCTTATCTTAATTGAAGATTGTCCCTCCCTGCAGTCTACCTGGGCACCTCCCTTCTGATGTGGTTGAACGGGGGGGGGGATATTTTGTTTGTGAATATCTCTTAAACCATAAAGGTTTGAGGGATAAGACTTATATCATTCTTCATGTTTTTTTAATGCCTACAAAATAAAATAAAGTTAAAACGAAGTATTACTATCCCTTTAAACACGGGTGCATGTCTGACAGGGATGCCACAGTCCGGACCTCATATCTCGCCTGAGTGCCAGGTCGCATGGATCAAGGGGTAGGAGTTGCAGCCAGAGCTGCTTCTCTGTGAAGGACAGCCCTCCGTCTATTCAGCGTGGTTCCTCAAGATATGGCAAACAGAGGCGTGCGGTGATGATGCACCTATACACACATCCCCCACAGGAAGTCCAGTCTATTGTACTCTGTTGCTTCTTGTAATACTGTTGTACTTTATTGCTTTATTACTCACCGTTTAATTTCTACATTGAAACTGTTGCTGTAATGCCTGCATGCAGAGCTTAACTACTGGAACTGTGCTTATTTCTGATATTGCTAAGGTGCTACTGTTAATGTGGGATCATCTAAGGATAAGGGGGATAAACCTAAAGGGGCTGAACCTCCTAAAAAGGCAAACTGAAAGCCTGTGCTGGCTGTGACAACAAAATCCCTGCCCGTGATTCTGCCAAGTTGTGTCCTGGCTGTTTGCAGAAAGTTGCTAATCCGGAAGTTCCTTCACAATTCAAGGAATTTTTAGGATGGATGCGATCTTCCATGCAAGGGACCTTTACATCTATGCAGGAATCAGCAAGAAAGAGGCCTAGAGTGTCAGATCCAGATGAAGGTCCGTCACATCTATTAGAAGTTGAATATGGAGCTAGTATTGTGGAACTAGAATCCTCCCAGTCCTCTGCAGAAGGTGAAGCGGTCATGCGCAGAACGGATTCAAGGGGTAAGACCTCATCAGGTAGAAATTTAGTATAAAGATAGTGCTCTTACAACACTTTTTTGGAGAAAACAAACTATGGATTGCTAATAACGATAGGAGGACAAAGGCTTAGAGATTACATTGTGTTGGGGTGGTAGTTCCCCTTTAATGTGATGGACTCTGCTTTCCTTGGATACAAGAAGGAATCCCTGATATTCCCCATCCACAGCTCCATTCAAAAGATCATAACAAATGAATGGAAAACTGGCGATAAACACTCTACCATGTCAAGACGATTCCAAAAGCTATTCCCCTTCTTGGAAGAAGATACAGCAAACTGGACGGTGCCCCCAAAGGTGGACGCTGCAGTAGACCAGATCTCACGAAGAACAACATTGCTACTGGAAGACGGTACTATTCTTCTTGACAATATGGATAAATGCGCTGATAGTGCGCTTAAGAAACAGTTCATGACTATTGGCCAAAATCTTAAGACAGCGACAGCTATGGCATGTATCTTCCGTACATTACGCATCTGGTAGGCGGAGTTTGAGGAGAAGGTTGAATCCCCTGTCCCCAGATCCCGTCTACTCAAAGATCTGTTAGCTATTAAGGATGCACTCACTTTCTCACGTGATGCTTCATTGGACAATATTCGTTATCTGGCAAAGGCATCTTTTCTTTCAGTTACAGCTAGATGGGCCCAATGGGTGAAAGCATGGGAGGCGGATGCATCCTTTAAAAATAGACTGGTCTCCCTTCCATTCTCAGGACAGAAGTTATTTGGGAGCCAGATGGAAGAAATTATTTAACAGTCCTCGGGTGGCAAGAGTCCATTTCTTCCTCGTGAACATAGAGGAAGAGTATCTCCCTCCAGATCTACATACAGATGTCAGGCATTTCGTGACTCTAAATGATATCACCCAGGGAAAGCTTTCAAACAAAGTCCACAAAATCCTATGCAGGGGCCCAAACCTGGACCAAAAAAGGAGTTCCAGGTTTTCAGAGAAACATCCAATGAAGAATGGACTCCCCCAACTCTATCTCCAGTGGGGGTCAGACTGGAGCAGTTTCAGGAAGCCTGGAAGAACATCAGTCCAGACAAATGGGTCCTGCAAACTTTAGAGATGGGGTACGTCCTAGAGTTTCACACTGTCCCAACCTGAGACAAATTTCAGACATCCAGCATCAGGAACCTGGATCTAGAATGGGCCATGAATAAAAGCATTAGCAGTACTCATGCAGAACAGGGTGATAGAGCTGGTCACACAGCATCAGAAATATTGTGGGTCCTATTCCACTCTGTTTGCCGTCCCAAAACCTCCTGCAGACCTACGCCTGATTTTGGATCTCAAGCAAGTCAATTAATTTCTGAGAGTCAAGGAATTCAAGATGGAGAAAGTAATGTCGGCCTTCAAGATGATTCAAACCAACACATTCCTGACGAGAATTGATCTAAAGGATGCATACTATCATATCAAGATACAGCCATCCCACAGGCGATTTGTAAGGTTTCACATCTTCCATCGGCACTATCCGGACAGGGTACTTCCCTTCAGGTTTGCCTCAGCCCCCAGGGTGTTCACAAAAATGTTATCCATTCCCATGGTGGAACCACACCGGAAAAAAATCAGAGTTCTCCCATACCTGGACACCTCGTCATAGCAGGCCATAGCAGTATTTGTGGACCTGCTACAAAACCTAGGTTAGATCATCAACAGGACAAAGAGTCATCTGAACCTATTACAAAAACTTGTGTTTCTGGGCACAGAATTCAACACAGTCGTTCAGCAGGCATTTCTGTCACAGGACAGACAGGATCATCTTCAGTCCACGGTCTGTTCGTTCCTCCAGAAACACCATCAGTCGGCAAAGGCATTTTCCAAACTTCTGGGTCATCTATCCTCTGCACAGTAAGTGATACCCTGGGCAAATGCTCACAGTCGATGCACTCAGCACAACTTCCTCACATAGTTCAGGAGGAATCCCCACGATCTTCACCATCGGATACCCTTATTTCCCAGCACAAGAAGGGAATTAAAATGGTGGTGCAAAAATTCAAATGTAACAAAGGGAGGATCCCTACAAGTTCCTGAGTGGCACTTAGTCTTCACAGATGCAAGCAAGATTGGGTGGGGAGGAATTTGGGAGAACACGGCAGTACAGGGCACTTGGAACCTGAAACAAGCAACTCTGCATATCAACAGATTTTAACACACGGCAGTATGGAAAACACTTCTGAGTCTACAACAGCAGTTACGTCACAAGGCAGTAATGATAAGATCCGACAACGTGACCACCGTACAGTACCTTGTCAACCAAGGGGGAACAAGGATTTTCACCCTGAACAAGATTGCAGTCAGGATTCTGCATTGGGCAGAGGTGCATCTTCAAGCCCTCACCGCAGTCTATGTATCCAGCAACCTAAACCAACAATCAGACTTTCTAAGTCAACAGACAATAGACCCAGGAGAATGGTCACTTAACGATCAGGTGTTTCTCCAGATTGTCAACAGATTTGGAACCCCAGTAGTGGATCTGATGGCTTCCAACTCCAACACAAAATGCCCTCGCTTCCTATCCCGATAGAAGTCCAGCCAAAAAATGGGGTAGGATGCACTCAGGATTCCTTGGGACTTCAACTAGCTTATCTCTTCCCCCCTCTGCCACTGTTAACAGAGGTCATTTAAAAAATCAGAAGGGAGCAATCACAAGTCATTCTCATAGCACCAGATTGGGAAAGGAAGGTGTGGTATGCAGACCTGCAAAGAATGTCAAGCCTGCCACCATTTCACTTGCCTCTTATTCCGGACCGGTTATCACAGGGGCCTCTTCTGCATCTGGGACCTGGCTTTCTTGAGGTTGACAGCCTGGCGGCTGTACGGGCCTCTCTAAAGCTTAAGGGCCTCTCGGATCCAGTCATTGATTCCATCCTGGCTGGTAGGCACCCCTCATCATCCATAAAATCCATAAAGGATACAAATGCAGAAATTTTGAGTGTCTTAAATTAGCACCTTGCTTTGCAATGTCTTGCTCCACCAACATCCAGAGGGTGAAATCCAGTTGATATCCAAAAATATCTTCATTTTTTTTTTTAAGTTTAGATATGGTAATCCTAATTTCTACTATTGTATAAGTTTATATCAGTTTGTATTTTTGTATCACTTGGTTGTAATTATTACTGCACAAGTATGCAACCCTGCTGAATATGTTGACGTTTTAGAAATTAAATATTTACATATTCATTATCTCTATCGGGAACATATGTGCAGCTATTAATCTGCAATAAAGAGTCAGAGATAGAAGCCACCTCTTTAAAACTGACCTTTGAGCCTGAAATAACATGTATATCTTGGTGTCTGAACGACAGTTTGGTGACTGATCTTCTGTGTAAACATAATGTCTGTTATATCCTAGAGTTCGGAGTGGACACCTATTTAACCCCTTTTAAGGCCCATAGTGTGGAACAAGTCATTGAGAAGCAGTTTATTGCACTCCTCTCTGTTCCATAAGGGGTGACTGTCTGCTCCTATGGGAGTAACATTGGTAAAAATCCCAGGGTTGCACTGTGCAGCACCAGACTTCTCCTATGAGCCTGATAGGGGGAACAACTGCTCAGAAAACTGCTCCAGTTAGCTGGAATGCATGTATGGCTGTCAGTCACAAACTTCATGGGCTGTGAGAGCAGCCTCCATGGATCTTATTGTGTTGGTCTTTCAATCCCAAAGCAGTGGGTCTATAGGACTCCAATACACAGGTCAAAGAGAGTTAAGTATCTACTAGCTTGACCAACAAGGTAGTCCTGGTGTTCTCTTTACCATACAAATGGCCAACAAGATTTTTTTCATTGATGCTCAATGTTTTATGGGAGAGGAGAGTTTGGAATTTGAGGCATAAGTATTGTTAATTTCCTATAGGACAGTCTGTGTGTTCTTAACAGATATTGAGAGTGACAGTTATAAATATAATGTTAGAATATTAACAATGCTAATAATGTGCTTTATTCTGCTTCTTAATAGGGGATGGGGGTGGTAGTTATTAATCTCTGTGGATTTTCTCATTATTGCAATGCAATTAGGACAGATCAATTTGTCTTCTTAACTCTTTGAATGCAAGAAAAGACCCAACAAATTGCTTCTTACTGCATTGACACATTTCTGGCATCCAAGGGGTTGCAGAGGATATTCATGCCATTAATATCATATCAAGGTGTGTGGAAACACTCTGTGGACTGCTTCTCCATACATTCTATAGGACCTATGTTCAATAGAAAAAGTTGTGTTCAACATTTTACAGTAAATGTTTGCAGCTATAACCTCGCTTTTTATAATAGTTAAGACCAGGAATGACAATTTAAAATAAATGGTTATAAAAGGGGCACGGGCAAACTTAACATCAAAACAAATCAGGTTTAAAAAATAACATTATGAACTATAATTTCATTTATACCATTACCATTAAAACAGGTGTTTATCTCCTCACACCAAAGGGGGGAATAGTCAGAATGACAAATGTTGGGTTCTGCCCGAAAAACTACTCCTCCCCCTCAGAGAGCGGCTTGGGAAGCAGACTTGGATATCCAGATCTCTGATTCCCAATGGTTCTCCTCGATTCAAGTACACAATGAATTCATTCCTAACATTCTCATGCGGGAGACAAACTGCAAGCTTCTGATGCAGTGGTACTTCACCCCTTCTAAGATTGCGAAGATTTTCCCAGGTACATTACCCCTTTGCTGGAGATGTGAATCCAAGGAAGTGGGAGGTTATAATTAGGAGGTGTTACTTCCCCTTTAAATGCATCATATCTACAGTACTGTCATTATACTTTTGAATATTCCAATCTAATAAAGTGAAGCTAACGTTGTGTTCACACTGGCAACAATAGTTCCACAATTTGAATGGTGTGCTAATCACACAATAGTAAACTAGCTTCTCTTCAATGGTACTGTTCACACCGTAGAATCTCGCCTCACAAAAAGCAACTGAATGCAGCATTCTGCAACTTGAATGTGTTCTGCGATGGGCAAATCCAAGTTGCAGCATACCTGATCTGAAATGTGGCCTATGGACCACCGCACAGTTTCCACTAGTGATATTGGAGGTTATGATGCGCACTGTAACCTCCAATAAATGGTGACACACAGGAGTGTCAGCCAGTAATATATGGCTGATGATGCCTATGTTGGCCACCTATCTGTCAGACCTCTGACGCACCTCACCATGGCATAATGCAAATCGAAAGTAAGTAAATTAAGCTGGCTTGGTCTGCACTAAAGCTGAGAATAGCCAAGTCACTTGTGTAAAAACTAAAACTGACTACATTTACAGTAGTTCAGAATTCCCAAACATACATTTTTTTTAACATAGGGCTTTGTATGTTTAGTGAATGTGTCCTCCAGTCTAGAGAAACCCATGGAAGTGTAGCTGTCGTATATAGAATAATGAGGTCCTGTTGGTAAAATATTGGATGTCTGGATGGGAACAGCTTCTGTTTCCTGAAGATATTGTGCAGGGAAAATACAGTGAAATTACTGTACAGTGAAAACTTTTATATTTACTGCATACATCATTAAAATGCATATGTTACCAACAATAACCAATGCATTGGGGTCATCATAAATATCCAAGGGGTTAAAAGCTGCCATTAAGAAAGTGAATTTGCATTTCTCCCCTATAATGCAGTTGGTTTATGCCAGAATTCTACATATTTTTATAAACGGAATGGAGTTATATATGTGCCTGGGAACTTTTTCTCTTTGAGCCCCTGGAGAGGTGCTGCAGGACAGGTCTTACTAGTCTGAGTGACATAAAGTGGGCAGGAGTGGGCCGAACAGGGTGGTAAGGAGGAGAAGAGGGAGGGAAGGAGAAGAAATTACCACTGCTAGAGAATCGGCCTCTGTCCCCTGAGACCCGGTAAAGCAGTCTGAAAACCGGAGTCTCCAGGCAGATCCAGAGTTGCCAGGTATAGTTATATACTAAATATCAAGTTCTCCCAAATGTTTATTTTAGTCTAGATTCCAAAAAATTGAATATTTAACTCACTTTCCTAATGCAGATGTAGACTGTGCTGTATAGTAATTTTAGTCTTGTTTGAGCAGTATGGAATGAGTGGCAAGACCTCAGGCAGTTCATTTCTTGAGAGAGTACCAACTTCTCTTTCATTCAGGAAGGATTCTCTCTAGTATCTCACAGCTTACAGTAGTCTTGCCAGATCTGATGCTTTTTGCTAAAGACAGAGAGATATGCCACATTTTTAGTGATCACTTTCCTTCAGGCCTGTTTTGAGTAAGTAATGCACTGGGGAACTCTCTAACATTCAAAACCCCATTTAGTTGCAGAACCAGTCATTTAGAAATAATGATCTAGTGATAGAGTGTGCTCTAACCAATGGGAACACAAGATCTTGAAAATTAATCTGTTCACAAAACCAGGCAGGGGAGCTAAATACCAGATAGGTGGCAACCCTAGATTAGACAGTACTGCACCATCATGTCTAATACACCTGATCAAGGGCTCCATTACTTAGAGATATTAGTGACTCACCGGGATCAATCAGCATCATCTTTTCTTACTTCAAGCAATTGTGCTACTCTGGGGATTTTGGGAGCTCATTTCAGGGAATTTTGGGACTTGGTAAAATGCAATGTAGAAGTCCATTATAAATGGACTATTGAGAGATCTTTTGAGAACAGGTATACTTTGCCTTTTTTATTGAATAAAGGTTGAGTTATAAAAATATAATCCTATATAATAATTAGCTAAATAGTTTGTTACGACGCAGTCATGCGCAGTAGAGACTGCTGCGCATGTGTCACAGTACCGTGTAGTGCTGCCGCTTCTGGCGATGCTTACAATTACGCTCCAGCATCATTTCCACGACCAGTTGGACGCATCAATGCTAGATGTGTCATCTGCAGGCGTGAGGTGTCAGCATGCTGCAGGCCTCTGTTTTATGTGTTTGAGGCCTGTAGTGTCCCCTCCTACCTATTTCCTTCCTCTGAGCTGCTCCTCCTTCCTACTTCCTGAGAAGGGGTTTAAAGGGCAGACTGATTCCTGACTCAGTGCCCCTTATGTTGTTGTTCTGAGCAGTTCATTATCTTGTATTCCTGATTCCTGTGTAGGCTTGTCTGTCCATCCATTCTGGTGTTGACCTGTGGCTCTGTCTGACTATTCTCCTTGTGCACTCCGATTTGGCTCAGGTATCCTTTCTGGTGCAGACCTGTGGCTCTGGCTGACTACCCACTCCGTGTATGACCTAGGCTTGTCCTACTACCCACTCTGGTGTTGACTTGAGGCTCTGTCCACTGCGCGTCCAGCATACCATTGCTTCAGTGGATATCCTACCTGGTGCAAACCTGTGGCTCTGGCTGACTACCCGCTCTGTGTATGACCTTTGCTTGTCTGATTACCCTCTCTGGAGTTGACCTGGGGCTCTTTCCACTACACATCCAGCATTCTACTGTTTCAGTGGATATCATATCTGGTGCAAACCTGTGGCTCTGGCTGACTACCCGCTCCGTGTATGACCCTGGCTTGTCTTACTATCCTATCTGGTACTTACTAGAAGGCCCTGTCTGTTCGCTCCGTGTGTTGATTCCGTTCCTCAGACATCCTTCCTAGTACTGATCTGGGACTCTAGCAGACTCCTAGATACTGACTGCAGGCTTGAGTCAGTAGCTTCCATGTTGAATACGATATAGACTCCACTCCTGGACTGACTGTAGGTTGAGTCAGTGCTAGATCTGGGCGTTACCGTACCTCGAGACTCCAGCAGGCTGAAGCCTTGTATCGGATAGTGTGGTGGAGATATTGGGAGACTGCTATTCCTGATACAGTACTCGCCTCTTCTATCACCCAATGTGTGTATATATATATTGCATTACTGTTATTATTCTCAAAATAAAAGATATCTTAACTATACCGTCTGACTCCTGGTTTTCGCTTGCCAACCGTAACAGCGTGCTGCAGTCATGCGCAGTACAGACTGTCCGTGACGAGGCTGATACAGAGCGGGGCGCTCCGAAGTCCAGCTCTGTATCAGCTGCAGTGCAGGCAGTCTCTACTGGGCATGACTGCACCAGTAGATAAGGGAAAAACCTGAAAAACTTGTGAAGGGGGGAAGGGCTTTCATTCTTTTCATACAAAGAAGATTGTCCCCTGCTGTTATCTGTCTGGTCTTACAACCAGATTCACATCTGAGAAGAGATGGCTTACACTAGGAAAAAGGGGCGGGAGGGGGAAACTTTGCTTGTGAATATCTCTTAAACCATAAAGGTTTGAGAGATAAGACTTATATCATTCTTCATGTTTTTTTAATGTCTACAAAATAAAATAAAGTTAAAACGAAGTATTACTATCCCTTTAAGAACCAGAGCCAAATGATTAGCTGAACCGGTACTTGAGCAATCACATGTGCCAGATTGCCAGGGGGAAAGCTGAAACTGATCACTCTGGTCTTGGAGCCTCCCGGCATGATCACAGTGTGCCTTCAGATGCTCTGTGATCATTTAACCTATGATGTGCCAGGACTGTCACTGGTCCATAAAGGACCAAAATCTGTGATGTTCCTGGCACTTTATTGGATGTTAAAGGGTTAAATGCTGAACTATAGTTTGTTTTTTTCCTGTGGAAGCCAGTGTACAGGGGTGTATTTGTGTCTCATGCATGCCTAGTAGGGTGGGCAAATTTTTTGGCCACAAAAGTGATACATGGGAAAACTTACACTTCCCTCCTTCCATGGAAATTTGTGTGCAAGATGCAGTTTTCATGTTTTTTTCTCTGCTTATTTCATTGCATTGAAATCAGTGATAACAAAATCATTTGCCCCCACTTAAATAGTTTCCCCCACGTATTCCCGGAGTGCTAACTCTCCAGTATAAAAAGGGTGTCAGTTTACCACCATACCTAGGAACTCTCCGGATCTGCCCTGGAGACTGAATTACTGGGTCAGTCTCAGAGGCTGATTCTTCAGCAGTGTTGGGTTTCTTCTCCTTCCCACCCTGTTTCTCCCACTTCACCTCCTTCACACCCTGTTCTGCCAGCTTCCCATCCACTTCCTCCCAACTCTGACACACAGGCGAGTAAGTCCCGGCCACCCGATTAAGCCCCATTCAAATTGTGTCGTTATCATTCCCTGTCCAGCAGCACAACAGCCCTCTCTGGGGGATGAAAGAGAAGAATTTCCCATGCATATTTACTACATGTTGTCAGTCTGTACTTGGGAGAGAGAGAAAGCAGATGAAATTTTGACTCTAGTTAGTGTAGAGGCAAACAGGTAAAAGGAACTGGAGCTGCTTGATTTAAGGAGTATCTGGTAGTACCAGCCAGGTTTTCTTTGGAAAGTTACATGGAGTATGTGTATGATTTGTAGACAATGACACTGATAGTGATAGGGACAATAAACTCAAAGGGTTAAACAAAACAGAATACTTTTGACTAAAAGGTGAAGGCAGGCATGACATCCAACCAGGATAAGAGTGACAGCAACAGATACTAGAGACAGAGACTTACAGCATACTTTATTTTCAGACAGAGACACGTCACTCGGCATTGGGACAAGAAAAATAAAAGCATAATTTGGTGCTGCTGCAGTGGTGTTACAATAGGGGTCACAGGGGCCCGGCTGGCCCCTGCAACCCCCCCGGCGCTCGCATCAATCTGAGGTCTGTGCCTTCTTTGGCACAGACCTCTCCTGCCATGCCACTGGTCCACCAGGGAGGTAGGAGATGGACATTGGGGGCAATGTGAAGAGGTGGACATTGTTGGCAATTTGGAGGTGGCCAGTGGGAGCAATGTGGAGATACTCAATGGGGGCAATGTGGAGATACTCAATGGGGGCAATGTGGGGGGGGCATGGCAATTTTTGCACCAGGTCCCAGTGACTTCTAGTTACTCTGTGCTACTGTGCTGCTTTCCTGTACAATTAGTTGAATACTGCATATTTTTGAAGCTAACAGCTCTGGTGTTATACTGCAGGGCTTGACAAATTTAGTTTGATTATTGGAGCCAGACCCAAAATTTAGAAGCCATACTCTGCATCACAGCGGAGAACCTTCCCTAAGGGCCTAGTGGAACATGGCTGAGGAAGAAGTCAGGGTTTGTGATTCTTTGGCTACCAGTGGAGTAACGTGGTGTTCTGTGGCTATCAATGGAACCAGGCTGAGGGGTGTCAGACAGTGTATATCGGAGGTATGTGGCTAGGGGCAGTGGAGCCAGGCTTGGGGGTCAGACAGTGTATGTGGGGCTCTGTGACTACCAGTGGAATCAGGCTGGGGTCCACAGTATATGTAGGGCTTTGTGACTACCAGCCAGGATGGGTCAGACAATGTATATGATGGATCTATGGCTAACAGGAGCAATGGGGCTCGTGTTGGGGGCCAGACAGTGTATGTGAGGATCTGTGGCTTCAAGTAGGCTGGGTAACAAGGCTAGTTGATCAGAAAGTATTTGTGGGGAATCTGTGGCTACTCATAGGCAGAGAAACAAGTCTAGGGGGGTTTAAACAGTGTATGTTGGGATATGTGGCTAGCAGTGGACAGAGGAACAAGGCTGGGGGATCACACAGTGTACATGGGGATCTGTGGCTACAAGTGGACAGAGGTACAAGGCTGGTTGGGGGTGGGAGGTCAGACAGTGTATGCTGGGCATCTGTGGCTGCAATCGTCCAGGCTGGGAGGGGGATTTTATTATTATTAATTTGTGTGTTATTTATTTATTTATTTATGTACTTCAATTCAGACCTCGTGGGGGGCATCGAGATGCCTCCTGAAGCCCCCCGGCATTGATCACCTCTCTGGTAGGATAGGTGATCAATACTGCAACCAGGTGGATGATAGCATCCTTCTTCCTACCTTCTCCTCTTCAAGCCAGTGTTCTATGAACGTCCGGGTTAGTAGGAGGACTTTCAAGACACACCTGCATCATGTGGGTTCAGAGAAAACTGGGTTGAGGAGGAAGCTGAGGGAAGGCGGTGATCACCTTCATGGTTGTAGCATTGATTGGATAGGCAATCATTGTCTGGGGCATCAGGAAAGGTCCCGTTATCCCCCCAACAAGGTCTGTTTTTTTTTTTTTTTTTTTTACCGCACATGCGGAATCAAGAAATCCTGTACTATATGCATTTTTTTTAATATACAACGTCATTCCTATACTCATGGGAGTAATCATGTATATTTTAAAGTGTTAAAATTTGCCCTGCAATGTAGGGAAACTTCTTCCTTACATACAGGGCAAGTTTGCTGGGTACCCGGTACCAATTTCTAGTTGCCATGGTGACTTGGCATCCAGGGTTTGTTTGAGCCCTGATATACTATATATTAAAAATCAACACTACTATCATTATGCCCACCAAATAAGGTAGGGGCAAGGGTAAAGGACCAGGAGGAGTTCATGGGCATGTTGGTGGTACCAAAATTATACTAAAATAAGTGACTGTGGCCTTGGTTGCTGCACAGTGTACAATAAATTATGATGATGCTCTTCCTTCTAAGAAGGTTGTTTGTGAAAGTGATAGTATTACTAATTATTTTGACACTAAATAAAGTTACTTGCATTCTAGTGTTGTTACTCTAGTGGAGGAGGATTTAGCAGCAGTGAGACCAACTGCTGCATGAGACGATGATGGTGGCACCTTACCGCAATCTAGTGGCCAATGTTTTATAAAGAAACTTTTTTACACTTTTAAAAACAAGAAACAAGAAAATGAATTTAGTTGGATGATGCTGATATTGATGCTGCAGACCTAATTATTAATCATTTTGATTGATTATTTGATTCTGATGCAGACCAAGTAGAGAGCAATGATGATATGCCAAAAACTGAGCTGTAGCTAAAAGAAAAAGGCTCAGTCTTCAACCCCTGAAATGGAGCAATTTATAAACATTTTGAGAGATCAACTGGAAAGTCAGGATAAGTAAACGTGCCAAAAATATACAAAGTGTCATCTTGATCATCACCAAACATGTTGCTATCTGTTGTCTCTGTTAAAAACATGTAAGCTGGAAGAAAGCACCATCTGAAGAACACTGATGACTAACAGCACTCTTCAAAGTGCTGTTGGGGACATAATAGTAGTGTTGTAGATGTCTCAGGGAGTGGAACAGCATATTCTTCAGTAACAATAACAACCATGTCTCCATGACACTGACAGATTCTACACAGACAGATATAATACATTCAAGAAAAGACAAAGCATAGTATTGCAATGTGAATTCTTGTGGCCATAGAAAGCATATGCATAACTTGTTCTCACTGAAATTTCATTACTGGTAGAGAAAAGGAAGACATTTTAATAGACTTTCTATCCAAGGTGATTGCTGACAAAAAAATAACATTTTTTCTTTTCCGCAAAGTTTCCCAAGACAAGAAAACTGGACTTTTCACCCATCCCCAACCCTTAGGCAAGCAATCCAAGGTAGGCTTAGTATGGCTATCACAATTAAAGTTCCTCTCAAAATGTTGTTTTGGCAGTTTCCTGCACCGCCTAATGGGAAATCCAGCCCTGCTTCAAAGCATGTACACTTTTTTACATATTCATTTAAAAACTAAATTAGAAAAGGAATTTCAGTCTCAGAACTGATTATGTAGCATTTTCTTTTTTAATGTAATTAGAACTAGATGGGGAGCAGAATAAAACCTTAGGAACTTTGCACATTTTGTGTCACAAGGGTATTAATCAACTTTATTCAAACATGAATCTCCATTTCATGGTAATCTTGATTTTATTTATACTTTAGTTCCCTTATGTGGTCACAAAGAGCAAGAACAACTTGTATAATTTAATAGCTGATTGGTTCTCTGTGAACATTGTTCCTATGAGAATGACATCTGGAGCATTAGCAATTTAGGTTTAAGGATAAACTCTAACACGAATGGGAAAATGATATACACAGTAAATACAGATTATTTCATTATCATTATTTACTTTTGGAGTTCCAGCATATTCCAGAGTGCTTGTACAATGGGACAGCAAACAATAAAGACAGTGGGGTGAATGGAGGGCAAGGATTCTCTGTTAATTCAGATGCAGGAATTGATTTCTCAACCTTATACCTGCTTAATGCCAATTTACTAAGCTATCAATTTCACATTTCATCCAATTGATGTTGCTTGTGCCATATTGTGGGCAACTGGGCAGTCTATGGTCTTCTGGGCATTCCTCTCCTCTGCACCTTTTTTATTGCAATCTATTAAACAAGGTGATGGGGAAATGGTGGCATCTAACGCCATTTTCATGTACATACTATGGAACAAGTGTATGGGACTTGCTGGCATCAAAGTCCTAATAATGGTGGGGATTGTCTGGAGGTATGTACAGCAAGGCTCATACACTTTAGTGCATTATCTGAAGTACATGCACTGGAGTGTGCACTTAATGCCAGTGGAACTGCACTGGTGAATGTGTACCTTCACCCCATTAACACTAATAACAATTATTTTTCTAGAAAAACAAGAGGTAATGAGATCAGAAGAGCTTACAGTCTAGAAGCAGCAGGGTATTATAAGCACAACAGGGAATATAAATGTTATGGGAATTAATAAAAAATGGAGCAATTTTGGGCAAACCAAGTGCACCACAGAGGAGAAATAAACATTCATTTACTTTCCATTGATTTAAATAAAGGCCTCTCTTGCACGCAAGGGGTTAAACCCCCATTTAAAATAAATATTTACATAGTAAAATTAGGTTGAACAAGATGTGTCAATCATATCCAGCCATTGCTACAGTATTACTCATAAAGTGAGAATAAGATATCCTTCCTGATGGGTGTTAGTCTGTTTAACAGAATTTCTTGTTTAACCTTCTAAAACATAGTATAACCCAGTATGTTCCCTACTGCAAGAAATGTAGCTTGTCTGCTCTTAAATAAATCCATTGTATCTGCCATTATTATATCTCTGGGCAAAGAATTCCACAATTTAGCACATATTACTGATAAAAAAACAAACACTTTTATTTATTACTATGCAGTTAGTTTACATAAGACTCATTGGGGCATATTTATTAAACCAAAAGAATAGCAATGTTGTAGGAAATCCACAGCACAATATTTATTGATAAAACTCCCATTACGTTCAATAGACTTTTTTTTTAATAAATATAGAACAACTATTTTGCTCCAAAATGTCTTCACTGTTGATTTGATAAATGAAGCCCCCAAGCAGTGTGTCTGCAAATATAACACAATAGTAGAAGCACAGCTAAATTAGGGTGACCAGACCTCACCTTTAACTGGGGACGCATATGAAAAATGCATACTGCAGGACTGCTTTGATTTCATTGAAGTACTGAAATATGCCTATTTCCTATGTGTCCCCGGTTAAAGGTGAGATCTGGTCAGCCTAAGCTAAATATAAATGTGTACAAACAGTTTAGTAATTAAAACTATGTGAGATAAAGTTCTTTAGTCATTAGTAGAGTGAACTTATTTTGTGATAAAACTCAGTTAAATTTGACAATAATATCCAAAGTAAATACAAACAACTTTCACACCACACATATATAAAGTGATGCTTTAAATAGATAAGCAGTGTCATTTGAAGAACTGATATTGATGAAAACATATATATATATATACACAGAATTCCTTGCAGTAGCAACAACACGAAAATGTGAGATTTCTGTGGGAAAAGCAAGTCTTATGGCTTGACTGGTGTGTCAAATTTTTCATTCACTTTTTTCCCCACCATAACCTTTTCAGTTTGTGCTCTCTCTCTCTCTCTCTGTCTCTCTCTGTCTCTCTCTCTCTCTCTCTCTCTCTCTCTCTCTCTCTCTCTCTCTCTATATATATATATATATATATATATATATTTCAAAATGAATGAGTATTGCAGTATGTGACTATGCCTTTTTTTATTGGACTAATATTCAGCTTTCAAGACAAGCGTAACAAACTCTCTTTATCACGTCAAAGGCAACACTTTACAGTTGCTTGCTTAAGTGCATATCAACCCCCCCCGACACATGCACACCTTTTCACTGTTATCAATTTAATGTGAGCAAGCCCTGGACACCCCCCCAGCCTGCTCTGGAAGAAAGGAAGCATTCTATGCTAGTTTACTCTATGCCTGGTTTGTACTTAGGAAGAAACTAGGTACAGAAGAAAGGGAGCCCCTTCATCTCCTGTAATGGGGTTCGTTGTCCGCGGATGGACTCAGGCCTTCTACCGGGGATCTACCTCCTGTAGCTGGTTACCCTCCAGTCAGATATCTTGGTCTGCATGGCAGCTTCTCTTCCTAGGATGGGGGTCACAAGAAGACCCTTGATACCATCCCTCAGTAAAGTGACAGGACACGGGTTGGGATTAAGCAAGACAACTTTATTCCACGCAATTCCAGCTCTTTTTATGCACAGTTAAACAGGTTAAGCTAACTTAATCAACTATGGCATACAAAAGACTGTATTCATGTAACAATGGCACACACATAACTTCATTAACCACACAAAGGATGGGAGGCGTGGGAACTCTGGCTACAATAGGTGTTAGGGCATACAATAGGCCTGGGTAGCCTACCTAAACAATGGGACATAAGACTTAGCAGGGCCAGGGACCTAACTCCACTTCTTAGTCTCAGCTAATGAACTGCTGAGCTACTGAGTCCTCGCAGCCAATCCCAGGGCCGCCAACATTTTCCCATGTTAAGTCAATGGAGTCCCTTTAACTCAGTCCCTGGCTTGGCGGCCAATCAAGAAACGGCCGACAGGTCCATTATAAGTCTATGGGAGTATTCTCCCCGAGCCATACGTTCGACAGCCAATAGGAAGAGGGCTGACCGCTCGCCATGTTATTCCTATGGCGGCCCTTTAACTCCTGCTCCTCCAATCAGGCTGCGGCCGACCATTCGCCATATTATTCCTATGGCGTCCCTTTAACTCCGGCTCCTCCAATCAGGCTGCAGCCAGCAGCAGAAAACCCCAAAGTATTGTAAATGCCCAACACTCCAGTGAATCCACAACTCTTTTAAAAGAACTGTTTTTTCCATGGCCTTAGGGAAACCTGTCCAGTAACGGGTCCTACCCCGTTACATCTCCTAACCTTGGTATAAAGAGAACCATTTTTTAATTAACTGGCTTAGAAAATAGATGTTAGGTGTTAGCACACACAAATCAGTTTCTGCTCCCATGTAATTTAGCATAGAATATTACTAGCACATCCTACACAGTGTATTTAACAGAAGCACTTACCTATGTAGCTGGTCTTCATACAACAGTCAGGTTTATCTATTAATATATTGTGTGCATAGTACCTGTAGTTGCCTGTATTTGTTAGACATCATCTTAGGTCTGTGTTTAGTTTCCACCTCCACACAATAAAGAATAGTCTTTATCAGTCTGAATGATATTAGCCATAGAGAGAAGGACAGAGAGAGAGATGGGGAGAGACCCATCCCCAATTCTAAAGGGCCATGGCAAACTTCTCACAACAGTAATAACTTTTCAGTTATAGCCTACAGCATAGATCAAATGCATCTGTTTTGCTCTTGAATTTCTCCAATTTTCTTATTAGACAAAACTGATTCATGTTTAGATCCAGATTTTAGTTTGCCCCTGCTTTATTTTTTTTAAATCTTTTTATCAATATATTTATTTCTCTTTCTGTACAGTTAATGCCATAGGCTAGAAGAACATAACCAACACTGCTTCATAAATAACTATAAACTGCAATAAGACCTTCTCTATGCTGTCTTATCCTAATCTGTATATAGTTACCCAGGGTACAGAATAAACAAAATAAATAAATAGACCAGTTTTGTCTTCTTTCTATATTCTTTTAAACTTGGTGGGGAAGGGGGTAGGCACCATGTAGGCATTTTGCGTCTTCATGATTTTTGTGTGTTTAGTTTTGCTAATTTTAGGATTTTGGTTTTTTGCTTAGATGTCTCCCATATGTCAGTTACACAATGACATCCATCTGTCTCCTTTCCATTTGCAGAGAGTGCCAGTTTAAGCATCTGTAGTTTTGTGTGTGGCCATGTACTCCTGTGGCAGATGTCTGATTGTGTCTCAATTATCCTCTTCTTATAGAACATCATTATGTGCATGCAAATAAAGGTAGGAAACAGTCTGGGATATTATTTTGTCATTATTACTCTTTAATTGTATGCATTTGCCAAAAATAATAGCACTTCAGCTAAATGTTTTGGAGCACATGTGTCAAACATGAAGAAATTACTGAAATAGTTTTTTTGCCATTATTTTTTTTTTTTAGCATATTGAGATGCAGTCCAGTATTTTATTTAGGAAATGCATTCTGGCATTTTTTGCTCAGATAGATGGATCTATGGTCCTGCTACCAGTGTCCGTGAAAGCATATGTGGAGCCAGAGAATAGCTGTTAACTTACTTCCCTGCTCCTAGGTTTCTCACTGCAAATAAATCTCTAATTCTCTGATTCTCGTCCATTATCATTTTACTCTCCTTTCTCCTGATTCCTTTTTATATCCACACTAATATTTGTACTTCCATGTATTCAGTTCTTCTATATATTGTAACAATACTCGTTCAGGCAGGAGATGGACTAAGGCAGTTATAGAGAAGTGTTTTTCAAGTGCCCCAAAACTCAACTGAACTATTATGAATTAATATTTGAAAAACTGGTAAAACCCAGTGTGTAACTAGATGCATTAGTTCCCCATGTCCCCATGGTTGGTGGATTTCACCATCTGGTAACCCCTTACAATCAGACTAGTTTCTATTTGGTTGGAGGCCACTAATATCATCAGACCTCATCAGTGCAGCCAGTAAGATAATAAAAGCATTGGTGAGCACCCCCTTTTTTCTTAATTAATGCTTTGAACACTAGGAAGGTTTGTGCATTTGTGTGTGTGTGTGTAAAGCCTACTATATGACTAGAAAAGCAGTATACTCTAATATTGGAACACAGCCAATGTATTATCATACATAGTACAAACAGAATTGTGTAACAGGAGTCAAAACAGAGGTCAGGGTCATAAGAAGAGGCTCACTGCAAGATGTCTCCTAACATTTCAAATGGCCATAAAGGGACACTTTTGTTTTAGGTGGTGTTGCTGAGGGAGTGGCTCTTGGGTTGGGCATTACCAAGAATTTGTAGGTTATTCCATGAGCTATCTCTTTGTGTAACTTAATAAATGATGTAGAGTAAGACCATTTTTTTATTTATACAAACTAACACATACTGTTGTGTAAACAGGCAAATGACCACTCATTTGATACAGTGGGGTATCCTCTTTCCAAAATGCTATGCTTTGGCTATCTTTTCTTTAATTCTGTATTTTTACAACTAGTTTAGTACAGGAAAGTCATATTGGAAAATTTGTAAGAAAAATAAGAGATTGTAGTTGGTATAATTGTGTGCGTCTGGCACCCCCTACAGTATGTAAACTCATACCAGTGGGGTACCATTTTTCTCATAAAAGAAATAGAAGAAGAAATTTACATATAATAAACCTATACAAATTTATGAACCCAAGCAAATAAGGTATGGAACACAGCAAGGAATAAGGTATTCTAAGTGTCCCCAAACTTGGAACAACCTAAAAGAAGAAATCCTGTGTTACTCCATACAAATTATCCACAGCTGAAGCCAGAGCATTTGTTATTCCAGATCTGATGATGCGAGTGGGTCTTGAGGATCCTCCAACTCCACCAGCACATTTGTAGAACGCTAGGTTAAAGAGATGGAGATGGAGGAAGGCAACAATCTCCTTCCTACTCTCCTCATTTATTGGATAGGCAATCAGTGCCGGGGGGGGGCACCAGAAGAGGTCTCCTTGCCCATTGGTAGCCTCAGATCCCCATGGACACTGTCTGACCCCCCCACCTTGTTCCCTTGCCCACTGGTAGCCACAAATCCCCATGGACACTGCCTGATCCCCCCCAAACTTGTTCCCATGCCCATTGGTAGCCACAGATCACCACATACACTGAGTGGCTTCCTAGCCTGGACCAACTGCTCTGGTAGCCATTTACACTGTCTGACCCCCCACATGACTCCACTGGTAACCACAGAAAAAGTGGAGGGGGGAACACCCCCCCCCTCCCTGTGGGGGGCGGTAGAACCAAAAAGCTAAGTCACACCTCCAAGCGCCATGGATCCCCTATCAAGCAGGAAGGAAGGAACTCCCCATCCAGTCATCAGGGGCAGGACTCCTGATTACTGACCAGCAGCATCCAGGAGAGACTGCGTTGCCGGGTCCTGCAGAAATTGCAACCAGGCGAACCAAGTGTTGATATATCTGTCCGAGTGATCATCTACCTTCAAAATCAGTTCCTCCATGTATCGAATATCTTCTACCCTCGCAACCCACTCTCGAAAGGTCGGAGCGAAAAGAGTACCCCAACGTGCCAGGATGAGCGATTTAGGCACGTTCAAGAGGTGCCTAATGACAGATTTCCTATACCGTGAAATGGAAAGTGAAGTTTGATGCAAAAGTGGGGCAGGGAGAAAGGGCGGCGGGACATCTGTGAGCTTTTCCACTACGGATTAGACAGATTCCCTAAAGGGGAAGATAAGAGGACATTCCCACCATATATGAATCAAAGTGCCAGGCAATCGCCCACATCTCCAACAAATATCAGACACATCAGGGGAAAAAATATGCAAAAGTGCTGGTGTGCGGTACCAACGAGAGAGCAATTTTGTAAGACATCTCCTGAATCTTATAGTCCAGGGAACATTTATGGGTCAGGATGAAAATCTTCTCCCACTGTCTGTCTCTCAGGGAGATCTGGAGGTTAGCTTCCCATTTCCCAACAAAAGATGGGAGGGGGTTGGACGCAGAGTCCAAAAGCAGACAATACAAAATAGAAACGCCAAGTGGGGGGACAGATTCCCCAGTGCATATATCCTCAAAGGGAGTAGCAGATTATTAACTTTTATATTTGCTAGCTTTTTGGTGTTAGTGTACCTTTAGTAAAAAAAAATAAAAAAATAAAAAAAATAAAAGTGTATAAAAAACAACTCACAATGCAAGACAAGACACACTCTGCTAAGATAAATGGCCCCTAAGGGCCATTCTGGATGTACCAGTTCCTGATTTGTGGTACTGTTCTGTGAATCCACTATTCAGTACCTGTTCTCTCCAACAGAGGAGAGGAAGAGTTCTCCATCTGAGCATATTGTTGATGATGGGTGGATGCTCACATTAACCATATCTCTACAGTGAATAGTTTTCATATACTTGTATTATCTATTTATATGAAATGGTATAAGGCAGTATTGGTGCCCTCTTTTCTTTTACTTGCATTTCGCAAGTACTACTGCTACCAACTTTGGATGAAAGTACAATACCTGGGAACTCTCTAGGCACTGAATTCAATTTGAGCTGGTAAATTAAGTGTTACTGCTAAAAGTACCAACTGGAAAACATTCCCATTTTCCAGATGTATTCATTAGCTGCCCGCAGGCTTAATAAAAAGTGTAGGCCACACAAATCCAACTTGCGGATAAACGCTTGTCACTGCTTTTTGTTTCCCCAACTCATGCTAAATAGAGTCAGAAGCGAGACTCTGTTTGACATAGTGTCAATCATCTAACAATAAAAGTACCCCCTTCCTCCCCACCAGACCTAACACTAACAATAAAGTGCTCCCCACACCCTTAATTAGACCTAACATAAATCAAAGCCCAACCCCCCACATGTGAAGCATTTACCTTGATGCTCACCCAGCAGTGTCCTCAATGACCAGCTCATTAACTGCATGAACCTCCATAGTTAAATAATATATAAGAAAATACCCCGCCGCCACTAACAAGAAAAATAAATCCCCCCTCAGTCCTGCTTGGGCCGTTACCGGAGCCAGAGTGGGGAAAAATTAACAGGGATTGGCTTTTTATATGTCCAATCCCTGTTCAAAATCTTTTCCACGCTCCTGTTGGCTGGAAGGTAGGGTTTCTGAGGGCACAGTATGTGCCCTAGAGTACTCTCACCTCTGAGCCAGTTGCCTTGCACATAACCTCACCTCTCCATCTATTCACTCATTGGCCAGATGGATGTGATGTTATAGGCGTTTGTGACTCCCCCCATCTACGTGATAATTGGTTAAAAAGTGAAGTTACTCTAGATCATGTTCTGAGCCCTGTGTAACTCTATCTCCCAGCCAGTGGGAGCAAGGGAAAGAATTTGAATAAGGATTGTGGCCATATAAAATCCAATATTTGTTAATGTAGAACTCTCACCTCTCTTGGAGTACTTATCATCTTAATGTTCCATGTGAGTAAATCTTCAATCTGTTTTTATTTTTTTTTAATTTAATGCAGTATAGCCCCAGAGCCAGGCTTTTAAAAATAAGACTGTGACGTCAGTTTGGGACAGGCTGTGGTACAGCTCTGTACTACAGCCTGTCAATCTTCGCCTCTTCCCCTTCCCAGTTGTTCCTCGTTACCCCCTCCTCTGACAGAGGCATCCTCCATGTGAGCTGGAGTGCTCTCTTTCCAATGAGAGTGCTCCAGCTCACATGTTGGATTCGGTAACGGGGAGCAACTGGGGAGGGGAAGAGGCGAAGAGTGACTATGTCATCATAGATGATTAAAGACATTTAAATTACTGAGTGCCAGAACAATGCTTAACATATTGTGACTCTACACCATCATTGAAATAAAAGTTTTAGTCCCCTAATTGCAAGAAGGGTATGCAACCCATTGCAGAGCCATGGGTTGCATGCTCCTCTGGCAGTAAAAGGGTTAATCCTATGAGTGCCAGACGGGTGTCAAACACATAACAGAGCAATTGAAGGGAATGTACAAAGGTGCTTAGACACTGCCATAAAATCACTCTCCTACACTTCAGAGGTATGTATAAGATTCATGACTGCAGTAGTGCACACCGGCACACACACACCACCATTGTTATGACCTTATTGTGATCAAGCCACCAATCCCTCCCCTATAGCATACATTGAAAAATCGAATAATTGTATGTTTGTATCCTCTGTGCCATGTTAGTAGATGCCTGTAAACAAAACATAGAATGACAGAACACTCCAAAATACCCACTCCCTTTGGTGCAAGAAGTACACACTAATTACTTTTTGTGATATATAGCATAGTAGATAGGTGAAAGACGGGTACTGGGTAAAACAGTTGGTTCCAGCTCCTGTTTAACCTCTTAAAGACTGGATGCACATGCGCAGCCTGCTCTTGAGGACCACGAGGCATTTTTTTAATATTTATATCCCATTCAGGGCTCCCGAAGCGGTGTGCAGCCACACGGGGAGCCCTGAATTCAATGACGTGCCAGGACCGTCACTGGTCCTTAAGTGCCAGACAGCTGTGATGGTCCTGGCACGGCACTGGACATTAATGGGTTAAAGCACAATTGTACTAGTATATCCCAACAATGTTGTGTGCTCGCTTGGCATTTGAGGGGTTAATATTTCTGTGGATAGTTGTTAGTGACAGCCTTTATCTGTGGTTACAACTACAAGCTCTTTGGGGCTCAATAAAAATGTAATTTGTGCTTGCACATACAGAACATATTATTTATTGTTGTTTATTTGTGTTCAATACGCCTTTGCTGTTATTTATATTTGTAGCGACTTCAGAATTGTTTTCACTCAGCAAGAAATTCTTATTCATTCCAATATCATTAAGTATGTACTTACACAGGGAGAATATCTGAGTGCATGCAAATGTCAGTAGGAACCAAGGGTGGTATTTGTAACAAGATGTATGCATTTTAAAATCTGTGATTTATGAATCTCAAATGTTATGTAAATTATACAGAACTCAGAATCACTTTGTGTTTAACATACTGCCATGAAAACTGGAAGGGAAACAAAGAAAATCTGTTGAACTATAGAATGTCAACTTTGATAAGTTTCAAATCTGAGATCCCTATCCTTTATTCACTTTTTGAAATAAATCATTAAACTTCAGATAATGAAGAAATGGGAGCTAGCAATAAATGAAAATCTGGTGTATAATGGAAAAATATCTGTAGTGTAGAGTCCCACAATACATTCTTTTCACCTAAACCAGCCATAGAATCCCTTTTACTGCCAGGAGACCACTGACTTTATTTTACTGTAGGGGTGGAGAAGCAGAATATTTAATCTATTTAAATGCCAGAGGAGCCAGCAGTTCAACTTATCTCACTGACTGTGATAGACCTTCACCTCTGGATTGCCTAGGTGTCTGATGAATCGCCTTACTTTTGAAATGGACCATTAGTCTGATAGACTCATTCACTTCCTAAATCACCAGGAATCTGGATCTTCTTCACATATAGATGGACAAGGAGTCAGGATCTTCTTCACTTCCAGATAGATTAGGAGTCTGGGTCATGGGTCTTGATATGCTTCACATCTAGATAGGCCAAAAATGTCATGAATATCATTCCCTTCAGGAGTACAATGATTCTACTTATCTAGTTTGGCTACCAGTGTCATGGATCTGCTTTTTCAGATAGGCAAGCAGTCCTGTAGGACCCATTAACTTCTAGACAGTCCTGCAGGCTTAAGTTTCTCCTGCACTATCAGAGGGGCAGCAGTCCACTGGATCTCCAATACTTCTTGAAAGACCAGTAGTCCATTTCACTTCCAAAGAAACCAACCAGTGTCTTATTAGTTTAAATATTTTACTAAATGTTTTTTTGATAAATAGTCTGAATACAGTACAAGAATGTAAGCATTAATATGTGTGTATGTGTGTGTGTGTGTGTGTGTATATGTATATATATATATATATATATATATATATATATATATATATATATATATATATATATAATATACATTTTTGTTTTCTTTTGTGGGAGCAAACTAATCTTACAGCTAGAAAAATTACTCTCACTGAATTATCTATTTAATTAATAGGATGCTAGAGGTGTGTCTAGCATCCAAAGTGTTAAATACCTCACCAAATAAGTTTATTGATTAAGCTGTTCACTGTACAGTTTTCTGCCTTGTTATGGTAGCCTGTACAGTGTGGTCATTATAGAAACTAAAGTAACATACTAGACATTTGCTATAATGCATTGATAGGAAATATTTCCATACATGGCTGAGCTCAGTCATTGGTAGTAAACAAATTATCACCAAGGAAACAGTCCCAGGGGAAGTTGTTTCAGCAGTGAGAGGCTGATGATAGCCAGGTCTGTGTCTGTATTACTGAAGTGTGTATAGTTTTCTAAAATCCCTGAGAAGGAAACACCTATTGGGTTTAATCTCCAATAGTCTGAACCACCTAGTGCAGATACAGTATATTCCATTTTTACCTTTATAAAAGAAAGAGTTGAAATACACACATAGTTATATACATACCTCATACGTAACTCCCAACATTTCAGATGGCCACAGAGGGACACTTTTGTTTTAGGTGGCGTTACTGAGGGCGAGGCTGATGGGTGGGTGGGACATTACCAAGATCTCTTAACTTATTTAATGACCTATTGACAGTTCTTTGCATAGCTGCATAATGATTTAGAGCAAGACCAAAGTATTTTATTTACATAGACTAATTTATAAACTCATATACTTAAGTTTGAATAAACATTAAAGTTTTATTGATGTGTAGCAATGTGATACACTTATATATACCCCACACATTCTGATCGCCTATGTATATATAAAGTTACTACACCTTGACCTAAGTTAATATTTTTGAAAATATATGTGCTGTTTTTCAGCAGGCTGCATTAAAAGCATTTGATTGCAATAGCAATATGAGGCTGATGTACTAAGAAACATTAGAGCAATTATGGAGCAAACCAACTGCGACATACAGAAAAAATAAACATTTTCATGTTTCAGGTCTTATAACCTCTTGAATACTAGGGAGGTCTTCAGTTCTTTGAATGTGCTCTGCAGCATTCAGGCGGTTAAAAGACTCCTTTAAATCAATCTTTATTTGTCCCCTGTTGTGCAGTTGGCTTGCTCCAGAACTGCACATCTTTTCCTTAGTCCTCAGCCTCGTTTTCACCATGAAATGGAAATGTCATAAAAATCGCTGCAAATATCTCAAAACCTACACATTTACTCTGTAAAATATTTTTTTACTACTCAGTCTTGCATTTCCTGGGCTGGTGGTGTTCCTACAAGATCCTACTGAGTGTTATTCTTATCTGACTATATCTGTCCATAGACAACTGTCACAACCGCACCACTAGCATCTCATGGAAGTACAACACCCAGAAACAGAAGTTTGAACTACAATTACTTTTCAATAAGAGCAGTGGAAGTGCCACGTTTTAATCAGCCGGACAAACTCTTTAATATATATTTTTTCCATATCAAATGTTACTATCCCAACTATTTGGAATTGTATGTGTTGCATTTCAGTATGCTAGAGAAGCAGTTTCCATTGTACACCTCTCTTTCTGATTAGAGGCTTTACTCTGATGTATAAGACAGAGCAGCATAGCTGGGAACTCTCCGGATTTGCCCAGGAGACTTCGGTTTTTGCTGCTAATTACTGTATTTCCAGGGCTGATTCTCTGGATATGGGGAGTTTCTAATGAAACTCTGCCCACTTCTGCACTTTCCCAGTCTGTTCCTCCCACTCTCCACCCACTTCTCCTTCACCAGCCTTTTCCTCAAACTTTTACTAAGTTTTTGAAGCTCCGCCCAACTCACGATTAAGCCCTGTCCCTTTTTATCGCAAATTGCATAACTTAGCTCCCCTTGCGCCACCAGGACTCCCCGAGGAGTCCACACAATAAATTCCCGGGTATGCAGTGCAGGATGTAAAGAGTGAAGAGGGAAAATATGACCCACTGCCTACTGAAAAACCTCTCATGTAATACAACACATCTTAAATTGAACTAACATATGGAAACATGGTCATATACATTTGTGACTGATACATTAACTTTCATTTGGGCAGGTTTGAAGGGATCCTTTTAAGGGGAACTATATTCAAGAAATAAGTGTCCCTTTAGTTATTTAACAGAATAACTTCACTAGGTTGGTATCTGTCAAACAGCAATCAGGTATATGTAGCTTTATTTATCTGTAGTTTTCTGTTTACAGTGATCTCTCTTCAGTCCTGTCTCTAGGTCAGCACTGTAGACTTTCTCATAGTTTAGTGGTCAAGTTGGTTTCCGTTTAGAATTCAGTGACTCATGAAAATTATTCCCTAGACTGTTATCTCTTGAACAAATGCATAAGGGCAAAATGAATGGGCCCATTAAGATTTTCTGGACATAGTATGGCAAGTGATGGTATGATATTATTAGGCGGTCTTAGTTCTCCTTTAAAGGAGCAGTAAACTTTTTTTATGAAAAAATATATATTGTAGGGATTTTCCTATTGAGTAAAATAAGGGTACTCCCATTACATTCTAATTAGATTTCCTGGTAGATTCTAATGGAGAGGAAAGTCAGAAAAGTCAGAGACATACAGTTCTCCATAGAATGTAATAGACACTGCCTGTCACTTCCTGTCAGTTAAAACTATCAGGAAGTAAATGCAGTAAATTTACTTCCTGGTTATTTAAACTGCTATAATTTTTGAATAAAACATCTGACAGCGATGGGAATTACCTTGTTTTATTCAGCAGGCAATGCTCTGTAAAATATGTGTTTTCATAAAAAAAAGTTTACTGCTCCTTTAACTAATTGAGTGCCAGAGGGGTACACAACGCATTGCTTTGCAATGCGTTGCGTTACACCTCTGGCAGTCAAAGGGTTAAAGGAAGCCTATAACCCAGGAATATGTGTTTCTTAATTTGATTTTCTAAACAGATGACTTACCCTAGGTAGGTGCCCTTCAAATAGTAGTCAGACGTATCTATATACTGTTTATTTTTTATTTTAAATATGATGTCCGTTGGGGTATAAGGACCATTATGAGTCTTTTTGGCCTATTTCAGCCTATTGTTTGTTGATAGGAGGAAGGCTACAACAGAGATGACACACACACACATACACACACTATATATATATATATATATATATATATATATATATATATATATATATATATATATATACCTATTGTATGAATGGCACTTACTTAGGTATTTCTTTCTGTTAAATAATGAACAACATATTCCTATTGTCTATATCCCATTTAAACCTTTGAACAGTAAAGCACAGGTGTTGTAGTCATATTCCTGACTCTTGATCATGTTAATAGCATGCTATAAAAGTCAGAATTACTTTGTGTATATGTTGAGTCTATATCCAGGCAATAGGGTTTTACTTACAGCACATTAGTTTAGATAAGAGTTTGTCTGATCTACCATACAAAGTTCAGAAACGAAGATTATTTGTATGTTATGATTATTTTGAGTGTGCCAACATTAACTTCTTGGATGCTAGAGACAACATTGTTTTATGAAGTCCTTGAGGAACAACCACATAATGGACATATATAATTTTATAGCAACCTTCAAAATTCAAGAGGTTGCCATTTCTGTTTTGCCATGGAGCAACCACACTAGACTAAAAAGGTATTTTTGATATCTAATGAATAGCTTTGTTATGGCTCTTTGACATGGACAACAGAATTGTAGCAGTCCCCTGCAATATTTCTCTTTCCTGTGTTGTGAACTCCCCTTTCTCCTGCATTTCATCTCCAAGTAGGGTATGTCTGACAGCTGATCCATGTAAGCATCAGCTGAATATATTGTCTGGTGCCCATGTGAGTGAGCTATTTATTGGAGGTTGTGATTAGAGATGTAGTTGTTTGTGTGATGGAAAACATAGCCCAGCAGCATACCTTTTATCACAGGTGACATCACCAACTCGTCTTTGCTGTGTTGATGTTACCTGTGTGAAAGGGGCCTAAAAGATTTATTGGAAGTGGTTACATATGGATCAGAGACAAAGTGAGGGGGTATCCAGTTTTCTAAGAGCCCCCTTTTGACCCTATAATATCAGAGAGAGAGAGAGAGAGAATTAATCTATAACACTCCAATAATGATAATGGATTGTTGCTGTTGTACATAGATCTATGATAGAGGTTGGCAGCCTCCAGCTGTTTATGAACTACATCTCCCATCATCATCATCAGCCAGACAAGGTCCATCTGGGAGTGATAGGAAGAGTAGTTCAACAACAACAGCAGGACAGCTGCAGGTTAATCTAACTCTCTGTATGCTATGGAAAGTGCAGTGGCTTTGGATGGAGCAATCAAAGGCAAGAATTTGTTTTGTTTTTTCTTACATACTAATTAGAAACCCTTCTGAAAATCCCAGGTTTTCCCCTGAGGGTTATAATTGCTCAGCAGGTTCTGACGATGATATCCTTAGTGATATTGGTATAGTACTCATCATAGTGGATGAATGAGATCTATTTGTTATTTAGATTTGCGATTGATGTTCAGTTTTCAATCTACCTTTTTTACCTTAAAGTAATAGTATTGCTTATATTTAAGTAATTTTAATATTGTAGAGATTAAAAATATGAATAAAATTAGGTATGTCCCATCTCTTAAACTTTTAAAGTTTGAGAGATCGAAGCATCTAAAGTTCCGGTTTCACAGAAGTCTGCCTTCTAGCTCAGAAAAGCAGATTCTGGTTTTGGGACCGTCCTGTGGCTCTTCAGCAGAGCCAAGATTGAAATTTTTTGCAATGACACTTTGTAGCCTGTTCCACTGAAGTATTTATTTCTATATCACGCTATTTCGGCCCTGCTGAAGAGCTGCAGGACAGTCACAGGACCAGAATCTGCTTTTCTGAGCTAGATGGCAGACTTCTCTGAAACCAGAAATTTAAATGCTTCGATCTCTCAAACTATAAAAGTTTGAGAGATGAGACATACCTCATTTTATTCATATTTTTAATTTCTACAATATTAAAAGTACTTACTGTAAAATCTCGGGTATAATACCCACAATTTTACCCCTCTTCACCTTATGTGAAGTGGGGGGGGGGATTTTTTTTTTTTTTTTTTTACAAAAAAGTATATTGCTGGCAAATACCCTCCCTCCCCCCAGCACAATCCACTCTCCAAAAAAAGCGTAATTTCATCCCACATAAGTCCCCCATCTTCCCTCCTGCTCCCCAGCTCAATTGATCTGAAAATAAGCCTTACTATTATTCATTAGAAGTCCCCATGATCTCTGCGGGCGGCATACTTGCATCTGCCGCCGCTTCCTGCAATGGGCTGTCAGGGCCTTCTGCCTCCAGTCAATGGTAATGCTCGACCTCACAGGGCATTACCATTGGCTGGAATCAGAAGGTCCTGAAAGCCCATTGCAGGAAGCGGGCGGCAGATGCAAGCGTGCCGCCCGCAGAGACCATAGGGACATCTAATGAATAATCGTAAGGCTTATTTTCAGATCGATTGAGCTGGGGAGCGGGAGGGAAGATGGGGGCCTTATGTGGGATAAAATTAAGCTTTTTTGGAGAGCTGAATGTGCTGGGGGGAGGGAGGGAAGGTATTTGCCAGTATTAACATTTTTTTTAGTAAGGAGGAAAACAAGGGTGCGTATTATACATAGGCACTCTTGTTTTCCTCTAAAATCTTGGGTATAATATGCATAAGGTGACCACATATCCCTTTAAATCCGGGGCACTTATAAAATACACACACTGCAGGGTTGCTTTGATTCCTGTGCTGTCCTGCAATGTGTGTATTTTATAAGTGTCCCTGATTTAAAGGGATATGTGGTCACCTTATGCACCTGCGTATTATACACAGGTGCGTATCATGCCTGAGATTTTACGGTACATATAAGCAATACTATCCCTTTAATACATTGTAAACAACTGGTTTTGTTAAATGGGATTAGATTGATTACCAACGTGCAATGTTTTTAACATTTGAAGCTGTATCCGGGAAGTGGTGCAATTCTGGAGCAAACCAATTACGCGACAGGGGACAATCAAAATAAAGGGGCCTTTAAACTCTTTGAATGTCAGAGAGTTCTCCAACACATTTGAAGGGGTTACAATCCCCATTTAAATTAAACAAAAGTTTAATTTGTCCCAAAATCTATCTCCACTGTAACTTGCCTGGTATAACTGGTATCTTGACTAGCTTGATGGCACTGCGTGGTGAATCCAGTCAATCAAAACTGGTTTCCCTCGTAGTTCCAGCTGATGAAAAAACATTGCCGGAACGAACCATTTCAGTTTGCATCTAATATTTTATACCATTGCTCACAGTGCCTAGAGTGATCACTACTGACTAGGTCCAACAAGGCTGAAAGGTAGGTCTAAAGTTGACTATTTCTTTTGTTCAAAGAGGAAATGCCTGACATTTCATGGCTGGACTGCCATTTTGTCAGGATCAGTATGATGTGCTTCAGGATATTTCCTCTCCAGATAAAGCCCTAGTGAGCTAAAGACGATTGCACCCTGGGTAAGACACTATTCCTATAGAACCTGTTAATTTTATAGCAAGCTCATCCCCAGTTTAGCATATCTGATCAGCACTTTGCACACTATGGCTTCCCAATGGTAAGACTAGAACTCCCATAATCCTTAGCAAACATTTGAATGTAATCACACAGCTGGAGAGCCACACTTTGTCCAGCCCTGCATAAAGAGAAACATCCTGCAGATCAGTTGATATGACATCCCTGAGATTTTACTTTGAAAAGCAGCATGCTACTGTAAGTTTACATTAAAATGACTGCAAAGAGTTGACAGTTTCTCAAGGAAGCTGCAGAAACCAAATAACAGGAAAATAATCAACTGTTTAATCTTCAAAATTAGAGAGTTGTGTGTTTTGACAGTCAGTCATGGACTTTAACATAAGACAGGACAGGAGCCTGCTGTTTTCTATGCTGACAGAGGAGTGATTATAGTGAGAGAGAGGATCATTCCTGGTAGTTCCTCCTGTTCCACACTCCCACTCAAGGTTATAATCAAAAATCTCTAAAGGAGAGAAGAAACCTATCAAAATACTGATATAAATCACATTCTAGGAGACTGGATGGAACCTCTGAAAGTATATTGACCTCTTGAGTCCTAAAAATATCTCCGATGCCTTGAGGACAACCCTAGAGAGGGATTCCAGTTGTTCAAAAACCCCTCTTGTTCTTTTGTCCCTTTTGAATCAAAGACACACCAAGCTGGCATCCCAATAATATCTATCACAATGGAACCTTGTTTCCCTCTAGTTGTTACTGGGCAATGCAACATCATCCTCAGCCAACTGCTGGCTGGAGATGATGGGAATTGTAGTCCAACAACAGCTGGAAGAATGCAAGTCAGTTCCTTACAAAGGTAACTGCAATATGTACTGGGTAATGTATTGCACAAAACTAGTTCTAAGTACCTAGGCATGCAATGCATTGGAAATGTCTAGCACTCAAGGAGTAAAACACCTGCTGATGTGTTAAAATTATAATAGCTGTCTTTGTCATCAAGTCTGCATCATAAGATATAAGTACTAAATGCATTTGGAGTGAAGTGTTCAGTTCTAAATGTCTCTGATAATGTTAAGTTTCATACTTAATAATGGGTGTAGTGGTTCAATTATCTCCTCCAGCAGTGTGTTATTTTTTATATAAAGCTGCTGACTAATTCTCCAACTAGGGTGTAATGATTGCTTTGTAGAGCAGTATTAATCGTACAGTGTTATGTAATTGTACAGCTTATGAGAAGCCAGAGCTTTCTGAACACTTATTCATAGGGGACAATTGACTTAAACAGTCTAAAACAAAATATATGTACTCCATTGCACATGATGAGGATGTATTCATACAGCTCAGCTTAAAGAAGAACTTACACCACCTAATAATAACTCCTCTTATGTTACTATTGTAATAATGCTTAATGAGGCCTATGAATTTATCTTTATTCTTTGGCTTAAGAGATAAGGGGAGTAATGCATTAAGGCGTGATAGAGGTGATAAAGTGGAGATAACTTCCCCAGTGATATCACTTCTCCAGTTTCTATGTTATTCTATTGAGCCTATGCATTAAGGTCTCCAGAGTTGGAGAAATCTTAGTGCATTGACTCCATAGAATAACATAGGAACTGGGGTCATCTCCACCTTATCTCCACTTTATCACACCTTGGTGCATCTCCCCCAAGATCTTTAAAGCAGAACTTTCATCATATATATATAGAGCCCCAAATCATAATTATATTAGCAATGTGTATAGACTTACTTGTATTTTCAAGTATAATAGTGGCATTAGTGAAAATAGAACTTTTTAGGCAGACAGGCAGGCAGAAGGGAACAGCACAGACATCTTGAAGAGACGGCATCTCTAAGTCTGCGCTGTCCGTCCCCTTCAACTCCGCGATTGGCAAGTTGAATACCTGGTTAGCTTAAAGGGATAGTAATGTTTCATAATAAAAGCAGCTCTAATTAATCATCATCGTATTTGGACTTTGGAGAGTGTTATTTCAATTCTGTCAGAGTTGTAGTTCAAGAGTAATTCAATGACATAGTATCTCCCTCCCGCCCCTTTTACTGTTATAAGTTTTGATAAAGCGTTGTTCAGCAGCGAAATGCGTAAGCGAGTGACTATATTATATTAGAATGTACTTCCATTTTAATTTTTATTAAATTAACTTTCTTATTGGATGAGCGGTTTAATTTTCTCTTCTTTCTTACTTTATTACCACTCCAGAAGCCGTGAGTTCCAGAGTTTAGATGGGAAATACTCTCTGACAGTGTGTTTGTCAGTGGGTTGGGATATCCCTCTAACTGTCCAATTGGATTTGTCAGTGTATTTTATTATATTCGTTCTGTATCACTGTTTGATGATTTACCATGATTGAACACCCTTGTTTTTTTCGTTTTATTAAAGATATATGCCTTTTTTGGAGGACATGTATCAGGAGCAGCCCATATACTGAACAAAAGAGTTGTCTTTTCATGCTGCAAATGGCAGTTGTCTAACTCAGAGGTATTATTGCTGCAGACCAGATATCTGGTACTCCCTGCAGGTTTTGTGAGTACCCACGTGTTGGATGTTGTTGGAGGAGCTTTAATTAAGATCACTGCTCTATAACTGCCTGCCCTTTTTCTCCTTTTGTTTCTTTGTAGATAACAATTCCCTTTGATGTAAAGGGGAACTGTAATTTAGGAATTAAGTGTTATGTCAGATACACCTGACTGCAGAATTTGAAGGGCACTATCTATACGCTCTTTACATTTTCAGTTCCCTGCACATAATAATCTCTGTTGAATAAACAATGGGTTTCGAGATATCTAGCCAATAAACTTGATATATCAAGAGACTCTTGCATGTTGCATTGCTTAAACAATTGGAGTGAAGGATCAGGATACTATATGGCGTGACTGTTTGGGGACCCTGCAGTAGACTATCTGGAGCATTGGAGGGAGACAGGTAAATTTTTATTGCATGCCTTTGGATTGTTAATATCTGATCCCATGCACATTGTGTGCTTTAAAAGAGGACACTGATATAGATCTCCAAGAGGACAGCTAGTGAGGCACCCTGGATAGCAGAGTTGTGTGGTTGTGAGGAGAAGCAAGGCAGTGTGCCAGGAGTGACCAGGGGGAAGATGAATTATGTGTAATAAAGAGGTCCACATATTATTTTGAGTGGACATTACACTACATTTAGAGTGTAATACACACATATCTGCTTGTGTTTCAAGTGTGCGGTGCTCAGTTTGATCCACATATACACTTTGGTGTGAAGCGTATTGCTACTTGTCACTTTGATGCATATATTATTTAACCATTTGAGTGCCAAGGGGTATGCAACGTGGGAGCTCTGTAAGTAAAAACGGGGTCTGAAATTGACTGCTTCAAGACTGGAGCGGTCTATCTTAGACCCCAACTCTGTGCGCCAGTACATGTAACTGGTCATGTGTACTGGCGCATCGGCAGGATCAAATCGGTCTTTAAGGAAGGATAACTTCCCTATGCTGGTCGTTAAGGGGGTTAAAGCACTATTGATATCTACTAGTGCATCTAACAGTCAGTAAGTACAGAGCAGAAGAAGTTGTTGAGTATTAGGTCCTATATTACAGAAACTGTAATATCTTGGGTGATATTTCCTTAATTTGTTATATTTATGGACAGGTAAAATATTATGAAAATGTGGAAAAATGTTTAAACTTTTGATCACCAAGGGTGATCACTAGAGGGGTGTGCAATGCTAAGAGGGTTACACTTGCGCATGAAAAACAAAACACAATTTCACACAGTTTAGCAAGAGAAATGGATTTCTGATTTAATGTCACCCTGCATTTCCACAAGCGTAATATAGCCATAAGGTTTAATAATTCTTCACGTCCCACTTTCCTAAACCCTTTACAGATCAGATGTGTGTTCAATGCAATGTGTTGCATACCACTTGTATCAAGAATTCCCTTGATGATTATGGTGATGACATTTCATTTGTCGATTTGGAGATGGTCTTTTAAACAAGGTGCTGTTTATACTTGTGTATTGTTTTCTCCCAGATCCATTACTCTACCTGGAACTGGAAGCCAAGATGCTTCATCAATATGAATGAAAACCTGTTTCCTTGCCACTTAACCCCTTTCTGACATGGTAGCCTTCTAGCTTATAATGGCCTACTTCTTAGTAGATAGTGGTGCAGAGAAAGTTATTTTAAACAATGATGCAGGACAAGCGGAGGACCAGTATCTTGTAGGTAGGTGAAGTGAGCCTCCTTCTTTATAAACATTCCATCTGAGAAAAAAGCAAGCATACACAATGGTATAATGAACTCTATAACCTTATGTCATCTTGTTAAAGGGATAGTAATAGATCTTTTGCAATGCAGCTCAGTTTGTTCAACATAAGGAATAGATCTGAAGTCCGGACAAATCACAACAAGGGACAATCTTCCCTTAATCAGTATAAGGAAAAACCTGCCCTCCTTTTCAAAGGAGGGCAGGTTTTTCCTAATACTAACTGAAGATTGTCTGCTGTCAGATCTGCGCTGAAATTCTGACGTCGGGAAAAGGGATGGCAGGGATCAACTTCAGCATAAAATGACATCATAACTGTACAGTTGTGGAGAATAAGAGCATCAGCCATCAGTACAATTGAACACAGTTGAGCATGTGCAATCTGCGTGTGTGTGTGTGGGCTGGGGGGATCGCAAAGCCATTCTATACATCAATAACACGTGGAAGTGGGAACTCAGCAGATTAACTATCAGAATGGATTCACCCACTTGATTTTTCCATGTCAGAAAAGAGGCTCAGCTTGTGGAGACATGGTACATGACAGTAGATGCTGTATGAATAAAGATTAGAGTAGAGCAATTTTGGCCCAATCCATCTACACCATAGAGAACAAATGAAGCCTCCCATTGTTTTAAATATGGCTTATAACCTCTGAAATGCTAACAGTGCATTAGGGACCTCCCTGGGATTCAAAAAGGTTATGCACTAAGGTGTGATAAAGAGGTGATAATGTGGAGATGATAATGTGGAGACGACATCTCCAGTGATATCACTTCTCCAATTTCTCCCATTTGTGAAATCTTAGTGCATAGGCTCTATAGAATAACATAGGAACTGGAAAAGTGATATCAATGGAGAAGTTATCTCCACTTTATCAATCCAAGGTGTTTAAACCCACTGAAAGAATGGAAATTCTACACTATCACTTGTGAGATGCCTAACAAGACTGAATTACTAATGGGTTCCTTGGATTCTGCACAGTACAAGAATGAATATCTCCAAAGGACACATTAAAGACTACATTTTATGCTTCATGTTCCAGGTACATAATTAGCATGAGATATTTTAGTGTAAATAACCTTATTTAACCTTTAGATATTAGTGTTCCTTTAACACTTATGCTACAAATTAGGGATACATAATTTAATTCCTCGAGTACTGCTAACAGAACATGTTTAGAGAATATCCCTGATTACAAGTGGATCAGTTAAAGTGACACTCACTGTTTGATCTGCTTGAACTCATGCAGTGTTATTGGCAATTAAGGGCTGGATTTACTTACCCAGTTTCTCACATTTCATCTTACATCTATAGGACATAGATATTTCAACTCTTAATAAACCTACTTTATTTATTTGTGATAATTTATCTTAAAGTCTCTAACTGCATTAAAGTTAAAAGCCTAGAAGAACATGATTGATTTAAATGAGCACATGATGTGTCTTCTATTTTATGTGGATATGAATTTATATAAATCTGTTCATAATCAAGAGTCTAATAGTCACATTATAATGTGACACATGTATTTGGTTTTATGATTTAATTTAGTATGGCACAACTCTACCAAACTACTTATTATATAAAGCCCTAAACTATAGTATTAAAATTAAACAATGCAGTGTTTTATACCTCAAATACATGGCCTTATACAGAAAGCAAACCATGTGCAATTCTGGAACAAACCAACTGCACCATTTGGGGGGAATGCCCTTTAATTTACATGGGCTTTATAACTACATTAATGCTAGAGAGGTATCCAATGCATTGCTTTGTAGAGGATTTTAGAATTCACAGATTATAATCCCCATTTAAATCAATGTGAATTTCACAGTTTTTATTTATCCCTTATGTAGCAGCTAGTTCACTTCAGAATGATATGACATTATTTTGATGATTAAGGTCCTACACTCTTGATTGTCCAACCCATGTAGGCGTCAGCCAATCATACACAGCCGTGTCACACCCTTGCTATGCACCCCCCCCCCATTTGAAAGGCTCATTTTGGATCAGAGGTGAGTAAATGGGTGGCTTGAGTGTGGTGCAGTGCCATTGCAATCTCCATTTAAACACAGCCTATGTGTTAGATATGTTTTCTGCTTGTCTATAGCTTGGGCTGCTCTTCCTATACAATATACATCAGATCACCCAGGCAATACCAGGGGTGAGATGTTCAGAAAATGGTGGTAACTGAAATTGTCTGTAATCAGAATAAAAAAGTTCTTACACCATAATCCGTCAATTCTCAGACACGTTTCCGTCATTTTTTTGCATCTAATCCAGCCATCTCTGTCAAAGGTAAAAAGCAGTCTTAAAAGTGGGTGTGTTTAATCTTCCACCATAATGTAAGGGATTTTCAGAAATAAATATTTGTTTGAATGTCATTTTTTTGTCTGATTAACGTCATTTTTTCCTGACATAATAAAAATGGTCTAAACTTGGAGAAGAAAAATTTGTTTCAAAGACAAAAAAATGTCTTTGCTTCTTTGAAAATGTTTGTTTCAAAGACAAAATGAAAGACCATTTTTAAGATCAGAATTTGTAACGGCAATGTTCACTGAGATCTTCTTACCGTCATTTTTATTTCTTTAGATGAATTTTCAAATGTGTCGGATTTACTCCTCAAAATATTGTCCTCCTTTTACCACCAACTCATGATCTGACAAGTCTTTCATTATGGTGACTTTTTGAACATCTCGCCCCAGGTACTCTGTGCTTGTTATTCAGATTATCTTCTCTTAATTCTCTTGTCAGTACCTCCTGATGCTTTCCATACAGCAGTGGTTCTCAGCTCCTGTCCTCAGGACCCACTAACAGGCCAGGGATTTCTCTGTTGAGCACAGGTGTGGTGATCAGAGGCCCAGTCACATTGATTAACTCACCTGTGCTCTAACAAGGAAATCATCAAACCCTGGCCTGTTAGTGGGTCCTGAGGACAGGAGTTGAGAACCACTGCCATACAGGATTCTTCTTTCTTCTTTACCAGTAGTGGACTTCAGGGATCTCCACTATTATTTAAATAGTTTCTGTTAAAAAATGGACATAATTCCAATTTGAGTGGTTTTTTTTTGTAATTTAGTCAGATACTTTAGTTTCCTCTTAAATGATTTATTTAAAGGATTATTGTAACACTTTAACCCTCTGAGAGCCAGAGAGGCATCCACCACATTGCACTGAAATTCATTGGATACCTCTCTGGCTCTCAAAGGGTTAAGCCTTTCAGATTTGAGAAGTTTTTATAATAGCTCACTGCCTCTCGTATTTGTACTGAAATTGCAGGAAACATTCCACTTCCATATAATAGCAACTCCCCACTTACCGTAGTCTAGCCAGATAATCCTAATGTCACCTATTCATTTTGCCATTGTGACTTTGTTCACAAAGCAATGCGTTATACAACCCAGTGGTTCTTAACCCTTTGAGTGCCAGAGGGGTACGCAACATATAGCTTTGCATACCCCTCTGGCACGCAAAGGGTTAAAGGGTTAAGCTTACCGTGCAACATACCTGGGAAATCTCAGGGTTTGTCCCAAATCTCAGGGTGAAAGGCCAGATTCCAGGGTCAATCATGTGTTACCTACTATATGATTTCCCCAATTAAATGTTTCTTTAGTCTCTACATTTATACCATATGTGTACCTGGGAACTCTGGATCTGCCCTGGAAACTCCAGTTTTTGCAGCTTTCCTGGGCCAGAGTCTGATTCTCTGGTGGCAGTAGAGTGACCACATTTCAGTTCTGCCATTCAGGGACTCTGTAGCGAGAAGAGAGTTCCACAGAGTTCTAAACACTACAGGGAGAGCTGCCCATTGTCTGCTGTGTCAAAAAGCGGTGCATGTAGTATACTACAAGAAAATGTACATCAAGCCCAAAGCCTTAGATTAGCATTACACTACAACTAAATTACACTGCAATCCTGACTGATGTCAGTATCAAGACACAGTTCTCTGTCTAGTGTTTAGAGCTCTGTCTGGTAGACATTTTTCTGTAGCCCAGCAGAGACATCAATTGTGACAGTAGTCTATGGGCCGTTGTTCTTATAGTGTTTAGACCTCTGAGTTCAGGAATCTTTATTCCAGGACATTGTACTGTCCCAGAAGGGGGCTGCCCAGGAGAAGGGACAAAGTTTTAAAATCCAGGACTGTCCCTGGCAATCCAGGACATGTGGTCACCCTAGGTGGTAGGGAGTTTCTTATGAAACTCTGCCCACTTCTCCTCCTTCACATCCTGTTCCTCTTCCTTCCCACCAACCACTCCTCCTTCCCCACCCTGTTCTACCCACTTCATCACACAGTCCATTAAGTCCCACTCCAATTGTACTAAAGCCCCACCCCTTTTTGAAGCAAATTGAGTAATTTATATCTCCCTGTTGGCACCACATGAGTCCCCGCCGGGGCCATATGTCCCAAAAAAACAGGGGGGAGATGCCCTGCTTGTCTTGTTTGTGTTCAGGAAGTGAGATCTTTAAGTTGTAGCATGTTACAGGTTCCTTGCAAATTGACTGAATCACCTCCGGGTTAGCTCAAGCAGGTACAAATTGCATAGAATCTACATTGTGGGAAGCTTTAAGGGTTAATATTTCAAATATCTTGGGGTCATTTTGAAAGTTTCCAGGTCCTGTGGTCTTGCTAGCAACTGTCATGTCTACCTAGGAGGGTAAGACATCTAGGACTGACTGTTATCTCTTGAGAGATGTTATCTCTTGAACAAAGTCTCAAGGACAGCTTTCATAGAGGCCATAAGACTTTTCTGGCGATATTAACTTAAGTGAGGGTTTTTAGGAAATCTTAGCCGGTCCTTAACCCCTTAAGGACCGGCGCGCGCATGCGCGGCCTGCACTTGGCGTCCACTGTGTTTTTTTTTTTACTTCCGATTCAGTGTTTTCGGAGCAGCATGCAGCCGCGCCGGGAGTCCTGAACTCCATGATGTGCCAGGACAGTCACTGGTCCTTAAGTGCCAGATCGCCGTGACGGTGCTGGCATATCAGTGGTCACAGATGTCTCCAAGCCAAGATGTCTGAGCTGATGCCTGCCTGTTCCTCTCAGAAGAAGTAGGATTTCTTAATAATATGGTACTTATGCTGGATAATACTACTATTTCTATGCTTATCGCTATATGAATAATTATTGGAGGGAGGCTTTATTTGGGGTGATAGTTCTGCTTTAACATGAAGTCACTGTATCCACTTTTAGCATTTGGGGAATGCAGGGGCAGTTTTCAATTAACCTTTTGGTTGCTAAAGAAAAATGAAATGTTTTTGAGACTTCTCTAGCATGTAAGTTCTGTGGCCAACCACTCTACAGCTGCCCAGGATCCAGTAGAGGATTAACCCTTTAAGGACCAGGGGAGTGAGCAATGCATTTCTCCAGCATACATTCATACTTGTCATGCTTATTCACTCCTATTCAAAAGACTCACAGGAAAGTTAACATGTTTACCATTGCTGGGACCAAAGTTTTAACACTTTTGGTGCCAGAGGGGTGCCCAATGCAGCACCCCACTGACACTCATAGGGGTTAAGGTAATGTTCAGCCTTTGTAACCCTTTCAGTGCTTTGCAATATGTTGCACACTCCACTGCCATTAAAGGGGTTATGTCCTGGAGCCAACATGTGTTTTGCTAGACAGATGACACCTCTTCTGCACTTAAAGAGAGAAATGATACTGGTGAAATATCAGAGTTTCATATACTCACACCAGAAACTCATATAGTTCTATAATATTGTTTTTCCTCAACTGAGGATTGTGAATAGTACTGGTTTATAAATACATATTCTCACACTTTTCTCTGAGTATTTTATTTTTATAATCAGCTGTCACAGCGCCTGAAATATAGTGATGGGTGAGGTCTGTTGGTAATGAATACATGTATTTCCTCTCTGTCTCTGTGGTTACAAATAGTGCTTAATAATTCAGTAAGCAGTGTCAGGTAATACTGCACTTTTCTGACTGCGAATTGCTCTCTTTTTTTTGTTTGAAAACAAACAAACAAACAAACAAACAAACAAACACATGTGTAGAGTGCATTGCAAAAATATCCCCCCCCCCCTTGGCATTTTTCTTATTTTGTTGCATTACAACCTGGAATTAAAATTGATTTTTTGGGGGGTTTATATCATTTGATCTACACAAAATGCCTTTCACTTTGAAGATGCTTAATATTTTTTATTGTGAAACAAACAAGAAATAAGACAAAAAAAAAGAAAACTTGAGAGTGCATAACTATTCACCCCCCAAAGTCAATACTTTTTAGAGCCACCTTTTGCAGCAATTGCAGCTGCAAGTATCTTGGGGTACGTCTCTATAAGCTTGGCACATCTAGTCACTGGGATTTTTGCCCATTCTTCAAGGCAAACCTGCTCCAGCTCCTTCAAGTTGGATGGGTTCCGCTGGTATACAGCAATCTTTACATTATACCACAGATTCTCAATTGGATTGAGGTCTGGGCTTTGACTAGGTCATTCCAAGACATTTAAATGTTTCCCCTTAAACCACTCGAGTGTTGCTTTAGCAGTATGCTTAGGGTCATTGTCCTGCTGGAAGGTGAACCTTCATCCCAGTCTCAAATCTCTGGCAGACTGAAACAGGTTTCCCACAAGAATTTCCCTGTATTTATCACCATCCATCATTCCTTCAATTCTGACCAGTTTCCCAGCCCCTGCCAATGAAAAACATCCCCTCAGAATGATGCTGCCACCACCTTGGTTCACTGTGGGGATGGTGTTCTCATTATGATGAGAGGTGTTGGGTTTGCACCAGACACAGCGTTTTCCTTGATTGCCAAAAAGCTCAATTTTAGTCTCATTTGACCAGAGTACCTCCTTCCATATGTTTGGAGATTCTCCCACATGCCCTTTGTGAAACAGTAAACGTGTTTGCTCATTTTTTTCCTTTAAGCAATGGCTTTCTTCTGCCACTCTTCTGTGAAGCCCAGCTCTGTGGAGTGTACGGTTTAAAGTGGTCCTAGGGACAGATACTCCAATCTCCCCTGTGGAGATTTGCAGCTCCTTCAGGTCTCTTTGTTGCCTCTCTGATTAATGCCCTCCTTGCCTGGTCTGTGAGTTTTGGTGGGTGGTTCTCTCTTGGCAGGTTTGTTGTGGTGCCATAGTCTTTCCATTTTTTAATAATGGATTTAATGGTGCTCCGTGGGATGTTCAAAGTTTGGGATTTTTTTTATAACCCAACCCTGATCTGTACTTCTCCACAACTTTGTCCCTAACCTGTTTGGAGAGCTCCTTGGTCTTCATGGTGCCGCTTGCTTGGTGGTGTTGCAGACTCTGGGGCCTTTCAGAACAAGTGTATATATATGGAGATCATGTGACACTTAGATTGCACACAGGTGGACTTTATATAACTAATTATGTGACTTATGAAGGTAATTGGTTGCACCAGATCTTATTTAAAGCGGAACTTTCAGTTCATACTTAGTCGCCATGCATTCATTAAACACATGGCGACTAGCTTTGAAATAGATGTCTTACCTTTAAAAAATAGCCCAGTGTAAAGGAATCGTTCCTGTTTGGAGACCAAAACCCAGGCTCCAGCGCAAACATCTTGTCTGCGTGCATACGCTGTAAGTTACGGGCTCCAATGAATACCACTGCAGTGCACATATGGTTACCTGAAGGGACTGACGGCGCAGGTGAGCAGACTGCACTAACCTGCCCGCCAGCCCCCAAACGGGAAGGATTCCTTTACAATGGGCTATTTTTTAAAGGTAAAACATCTATTTCAACGCTAGTCGCCATGCGTTTATTGAATGCATGGTGACTAAGTATGAACTGAAAGTTCAGCTTTAAGGGCTTCATAGCAAAGGGGGTGAATATATATGCACACACCACCTTTCCATTTTTTATTTTTTAAAACAAGTTATTTTCTTCTTTTCACTTCACCAATTTGGATTATTTTGTGTATGTCCATTACAAGAAATCTAAATTAAAATCAATTTTAATTCCAGGTTGTAATGCAATACCAAAGGGGGTGAATACTTTTGCAAGGCACTGTATGTGTTTTTTGTGTAACTCTAGTTACAACCTAGCAATTGCCCAAATAAATAAATAAGTGAGGATTTAATATGATATTTGGCAGAGACAGCCAATATTTAGACTACAACTCCCATTATTCCCATCCAGCCTCTGGAGGGTTGGGGATGATGAGAGTTTTAGTCCCCAACAGTTGGAAGACCAAAGACTGACTTTCCCTGCTACATGATGTAGCACAGTAGACTGTTCTGCTGGTTTCTACTTAATCATTAGTAACAACATGCTTGAATTCTGACCCTTGCTATTGTCATGTTCTTTTTAAGATATTTATTTAAAAAACAATCACAATGTTTTCACTTTGGATAGTAATAATGGCCACTGTGTTAATTTTCCATGTTGTAGTTTTGTCTGCTTGGACCCAAGGTCTGCATCACATGACTAGTATTGTGTCTATTCATACATAAGTCAGTTGACAGAAAGCTCAAATTCATTCACCTAGTCACTAATAGTTGTTGAGCTGTTTGTACATTGAAGGGAACAGACAAACACTAGGACACAGGCACTTGTATTATTTTTAACTTTTAAAGCATTACACATTTAGTCTGGATGGACAAAAATATAAAGGAATTTGGAACCAGGCAAAGTTTTTTTAGGTATCCACTTTGATTTTAAGAGCCATTGAATGGATGAATGTATACAGGTGTTTACATAAAATAATCCAAATCTTTAGTAGCCAGCAGTGAAATTCAGATGCTCTGGATTCCAGGTTCCTGTGATTTTCCTATCCCTCCAACTAGATAGTCAACACAATTCAGTTTTTGTGAAGATTCTTCTTTCAAAATTATGCTTTACTTGTTCTCCATAAAAATTATAAAAACAGAGAAGCATGATGATTACAGGAGCTAACTACTAGGAGGTTTAAATATTTGAATGTCAGAGAAAAATGCATTAATGGCTTTCTATTAAAGCTATCATACATAATAATTAGCACAGGTACATGCGTTTTAATGTAATGTATAAGCTGAGCTCTTCTTGTGACTTCATACTGTTTAGCACTGTTTACTATTTTCCAAGAACTTTTAAGGGTTGTTTTCAGAATTGTATCCTCAGAAATTTAAACCAATATGTATTAATACATTGTAACACCTTTCTTCTCCTTCTAAGAAAACTCAGCTTAAACATCTCCCCAAAAATTAAATAAAATGTCCCCCTCCCATTTAAATGTGCTGCATTCACTGTATCATATATGCTTATTCCTAGAGAGTGAAGCAATAAGAAAACAAAATCACAAAACAAAATAAATACACACATTTATAAATAACATTAGCTATAACCTAAAATTACTAATTATAACCTAAAAATAACTGTTAATTTAAGAGTATTTTACCTACAATCCAAAGGATGTGAGAGGCTCTGAACAAACAAAAGAAAACAATGATGCCTGTTCTAAGGCTAGTCACCGCTCAAGAGCATCACATTTTAGCTCTCTAGTGCAATTACAGAGGAGAAATTTCCACATACACATTAGACTAATCCCGCCTAAAAGAGAGGTCCAGTTCAAAAATGATGGGCAAGTCCTCTCTATGCGGGAAGTGTTAGATAAGTCTAGACATACGTTTATGCCTTGATTGGGCCTTGTCATTTCCCTAGGCATTGAGAGCAAGGGGTCCACATCTGGATTACCCTTTACTCTTAGGGAGAGAACTTAAGAGTGTTTCAGAAACATGTCAAAGGATGTGAGAGGTTCTGATCATTCAGAGGGGTATCCCCTTAATCCCGTACACATTTGGATGCTAGAGAGAGCTTGCAAAGCAATGCAGCAGAGATCTCTCTTGCATCCAGGGGGTTAATATGAGAATAAGCCTATAATTAAGTTACAGTTGCTAAGCCCTGCCTGACAAATGCCTAGTAAACATAAACCATTCTCCAGTGTCCATTCTTACTAAATGTCAGCAGATTCAGCTCCACGGATACTTATCTGAAGCCTGAAACTCTTGGAAAACATTTTAGTGGATTTCATACAGTGAGTGCAAGCTGTAATGGCATATGTACTTCAGCAGATAGTCATTAGAGGCTTTCACAGTTGGAAAATGTGAGCTGTATGTCATGGCAACAGAATATAGAAATGCATTCACTGGAATAAGTTATGATGGAAAATTTGATATGTCCTATAGTAAGAGACTGTAGTTTCAATCTGTGTTCTAGGTTCAGTCATGCGAAGATGCAAACCAATCATTGTTACAGCAGTCCAGTAAATGAATTTCAACTTTTTTTTTTGCATTTGTATTCTAGTGTAGTCTAGAACTGATCAGTCATATTTTACCACTTTGAGAATGTTTAAATGATACTTTAGAATTATGGGTGCATCTCTCTATTTGACTCTAATTAAAGGGATAGTAATGGGTAATTTTATGTTTCTTTCATATTGTAGGCATTAAAAATATTAACAATGATGTAATTCTCATCTCTCAAACCTTTATGGTTTGAGAGATATACCGTGCTAAAGTTACCTCTTCCTGGCCGTTTGAGAAATGTCAGTGCTGTAAGTGACAGCTGCAAAATCCAGTCATTTGACCGGACGGAGGCTCTTCAGCAGACCCAAAATCTCACTATTTCGAAATAAATACTTAATTGGAACGGTCTACAAAGTGTGCTTGCAAAGCAGGCACACTTTGTAGACCGTTCCAATTAAGTATTTATTTTGAAATAGCGCGATTCTGGCTCTGCTGAAGAGCCTCCGTCCGGTCAAATGACTGGATTTTGCAGCTGTCAGCTAGAGCGATGACTTCTCTCAAACAGCCAGGAAGAGGTAACTTTAGCACGGTATATCTCATCTGAGAGATGAGAATTACATCATTGTTCAAATTTTTAATGCCTACAATATGAAAGAAACATAAAATTAACCATTACTATCCCTTTAACATGCTTAAATATTCTTGTTCAGTTATAAACTTCAGCAGAGTTTTAATACAAAAAAGGAGCAAATAGATATACTTATCTGCTGTTTGGAATAACACATGCCTAGCTAAGTTCCACTGTTAAAAATTAACCCTTTGAGTGCCAGAGTACCCCTCTGGCACTCAAAGGGTTAAGAGCCACTTATTAATAGTTCCATTTTATAAGACACTATTTCCTATAGATATTTGAGCTCTTGTAAATTGACACTCGTTCCCCTTTTTTCTTTACATATTCTGCATATATGAAGTCAAATTACTTTTCATATTTTGCTTTCGGGTTCACCTATTGTTTTTTATAATTATTTTCTCTGACAGTGAGCACTTTTTTCCAGAGAGCTTTCTGATAAGGACTGTGAAATTTGGGAATTTGATACATAGGGTTAATGTTACATTGGATTTCTATCCCAAATTTCAAAGTTCCTGACAGAAAGCCCTCTGTAAAACAGAACTTCAATGAGGTCACTTTCAGGGGCATAAATGTTATTGCTTAGAGATGCGAAGATAGATAAAACTCAATAAAGTCTAAGCGATTTGACTTTCAGAGTTTTAGTTCAAGACTAATTGAATGATAAAGTATTCCCTCTCCTGCCCCTTTTACCTAGTATAAGCCGCATCCCCTCAGATTTGAATCTGGTCCTGGGACCAGACAGCTCACACCAAGGGACAATCTTCTTACTGTGAGCATAAGGAAAACCCTGCCCCCTTGACGGGTTTTTCCTTATGCCCTATGAAGATTGTCCCCCTCTGCGATTCATCCAGACAGTCTTGCTGCGCTGAGGTTAGCAGTGTTAAATCAGTAAAAGGGGCAGGAGGGGGATACTTTATCATTCAATTACTCTTGAACTACAACTCTGACAGTATTGAAATAAGGCTTTCCACTGCTCAAATACTATGAAGATTAATTGGAGCTGCTTTTATTGTGAAACATTACTGTCCCTTTAAGAACGCTTAGGTCTCTGCTAAAACGCACCATGCAGTCACAAGTCGGAGAATGGTCTATACATAAAGACTTTGTCGAGGTTAGTTGAATTGGGAGTGCATCAGCCTGATAATTAAGGTTTTTACAGGGTACTTGAGAGGTTGGTCACTCACTGGAATGGATGATGCTTGCAGATAGAATTAAATTCTATAGCTACTCAGGAGCTGGCTTTCAAAACAGACAGGGTATTTATTGTGGCATTAAAAAGGTATGCTCACAAAACCAAGGCCACTTATTCATTATTGAGGAGCCATGGATGCTGGCAGGGGTCCCATTTTACAAAGAAGAGATATGCTTTTTGGAGAGTGAAGTACTGTATTAGCAGATGAGCACAGCAAGAGATTAGAGGACATAATTCCATTATAGTCTAGATAAATGTAACACTTGACATGACTCTGTTCATGTTAAGCCATGAGTACAAACATATTAACCTTTTAAGGACCAGAGGAATGTGCAATGCATTGCAATGCACACCTTTCTGGTCTTTAAAAGGTTGACCTGAAACCTAGGCCATTATTTCTAATGTTACTAACATGAAGTCTGCAAAATAACATTGCATGCATTAACTAGATCAGAGGTGGGCAAGTCGTGGTCTCAAGCTATTGTTTCACTATATTTCCCATCATCCTCAGCCAGCCCACAGCTGGTGTCCAGCATATTGCTCACTCTTTTAGTAGAGAATATGTCCCTGATTGAGTGCCAGAGGGGTACGCAATGCATTGCAAAGCAGTACTCTGCATACCCCTTCACACTGAAAGAGTTACATATCGGTATAGGTCTGTATTTTCTATCTGCTGCACTAATGTATTTTCTGTATGTTTGTAGCTTAAAGTGGAACTACCACCCATCTTAAACTTTGTGACAAATAATTACCCTTCTGGCAACTAGCTGCTCAGTAGTGCTAGTCGCCAGAACAGCTCCCAGCAATGCCTCCTAGAGCCGGCGGGGACTGACAGCGCAGGCGCGCAGATGTCACTATGGAAAGATGTCTACGCTCTTTACTGCCTGTCAGCCCCGGAGCAGGGTATCATTCTCATTAGCCAAGTAATTATTCTGGTGACTAGCAATACTGAGCAGCTAGTCACCAGATGGGTTATTATTTGCCACAAAGCTTAAGATGGGTGGTAGTTCCGCTTTAACTTTTTCAGTGCCAGAGGGGTATCCAATACATTGCAATAGGGTTAAAGGGATAGTAATATTTCAAAAGAAATGTAGCTCCAATAATTGTTAATAGTTTTTGGGCCATGTAAAGCAGTATTATCATTCTCTCAACGTGTAGTTCCAGAGTAATTGAATTATAAAGTGTCCCCCTCCCACCCCTTTTACCTATTGTAAGCCGCCTCACCTCAGATGTGGAATCCGGTCACTTGACTGAACAGCTCCCAGCAAGGGACAATCTTCTGGCTGTAAGCATAAGGAAAACTTTGCCCCCCCTTGAAGGAGGAAGGCAGATTTGACCTTACTTTCACAGAAGATTGTCTCTTGCTGTGATCCATCAGGACGATCTTGCTGGGCAGCAATTACTCTGGAACTACACATAGTAGAGAATGATAATAACACTGTACATGACCCCAAAATCATAAAGAATAATCGGATCTACATTTATTTTGAAACATTACTATCCCTTTAACCCCTTCGCATCCGGTGACATACCCGGACTGTTATGCTGGTCCGGCACTTAAGGACCAGTGACGGTCCTGGTACGTCACGTACTTTTACTCACCGCGGTCCTGCAGGAGCGTGGTGAGTAATACCGGGAACAGAAGTTGATTGCTCCAATACCGGAGCGATCTCTTTCAGTCCCTCATTCGACGTGCCGGCACACGTGATCAGTCATGTGGGACGGCACGTCTAACTCACCTATCTGGTCCTTAAAGGACCAGACACCCCGGGACCGCTGGTCCTTAAGGGGTTAAAGGCATAGTAACTGTTTATTTTTATGTTATATGTGCTGCAAATTAATAAAAAGTGAGGTCAAACTCATTCTTTTTTTCCATCTGCATGTAATTTTCTTTTAAGTCCCTGACAAAAACACTGGATCTCTGTTTCTAGAAAGTTTTGTGGTCAGTTGACCATCAAAGCAGGACAGTGATACAATGTAACACCATCCCTGCAGCACTGAGTGCTCTGTATGCTATCTTTCTTGTATTATATCTTTATTATGTGGTATCTGTATTTAAATATAATTAACTTTTCAAATATGTGAAAATAAATGGTTAGTATTCCTTTAAGTGCATAATTGGCCAACTTAATTAATTAATGATTAGCTACCTCTTGTCAAAATAAGAAATAGCAGTGAGCATGGTCCACTTTCGTTTTAAAGATATAATAATATTTGTGTTACACAAGATAAACTTTATTTACCTTATAAACTCTACTCTTAACCCACCCTGCATGAAGCGAGCAGCAGGCGGTAGTCATCTTTGCTGTGGATGGGCTTCACTAATCCCTGTAGGGAGCCCCCGTTCCGAAATGAGAGTTATATAAAAGCACCAACAGTCACACAATCAAATGCTAGATCTGCTCTCTCACATCTCACCGAAGCAATCCCTCTCATTTCGAGCCTCAAAGGAGAATGTAAAAGACAGACATTTGAATCTTTTAGATCGGTTGTTTTGTTGAATGCTTAGGAGGCAACACAAAGTAGTAGAATTTATAAAGGCATATGGTGCATTTTGGGGCCAAACCAAATAAACAATACACATACAGAATAATTCTGTTGACTTAAATAATGTTTTAACCCATTGAATGCCAAAGGGGTGGCGTTGGACACCCCTCTGGCACTCAAAGAGTTACCCCATTGAATGCTAGAGTGGTCTACAGAGACCACTCTTAAATTTAAAGACCCCATTAAAATAAATGGCAATTTTGGGAATTACTACTACTAGTAGTCTTTGCTGTAAATCTGCTTCCTTTCCTGAAACCCAAGAGAAGGTCCATTGCAAATGTTCACAGCTCTTATAAAAACTAGAGTAACTGAACCAGGCACGTTCAATTCATTTCTGTTTAAAGGATAACATTACCATACCTGAAACCTTTTTGCCCCAAGTTACTGGAGGAACACTGTAGGGCTGAAGATATATGTGTCCAAATTATGTGTTTTGCTTCATATAGTGGGTGGTGTTTAATTGGTTGGGTCGTTGAAAGGAGGAGATTCTGTGAAGATGTAAAACTTCAGTGGTTTGTAAAACTCCTGTATAACTTCTAAACAATCTGTCTGGTATAAAAACAGAATTAAATAAAAAATGATCATAAATAGAAAGATATGAAATAATGACTACTGATAAATAAGCAAATGGTGGTCACATCTAGCTAAAAGAAAATAAATAAGTGTATAGATATTCCACACAGCCCTGCTACAATATAGCTTACAAGGAAGAATTCTAAAAGAACAAGAAGAAGAAAAAATGACAGAGACATTCATCATTAGTTAATAATGAAAATAATAAAGGACTTTTGTCCACATATAATATTATAAAGAGCCTGTTAATGCTTTAGATTTGACTTTAACACGTAAAGATGGAATAATAATTACACAAAATTATATAAACCCTACCAGTGTTAATAATTAAAGGGATAGTAATGTTTCATTATAAAAGCAGCTCTAATTAATCATCATAGTATTTGGACCTTGTAGAGTGTTATTTCAATTCTGTCAGAGTTGTAGTTCCAGAGTAATTCAATGACAAAGTATCCCCCTCCTGTCCCTTTTACTGATGTCACACTGTTCAGCCACAGCAGAAGGGAGGAGCCCAGGTAGACTGCAGAGAGGGACAATCTTCAATTAAGATAAGGGAAAAACCTGAAAAACTTGTCAAGGGGGGCAGGGCTTTCATTGTTCTCATAGGAAGAAGATTGTTCCCTGCTGTTATCTGCCTGGTCTATGGACTGGATTCCACATCTGAGAAGAGATGACTTACACTAGGTAAAAGGGGCGGGAGGGGAAACTTTGCTTATGAATATCTCTCAAACCATAAAGGTTCGAGAGATAAGACTTATATCGTTCTTCATGTTTTTTTAATGCCTACAAAATAAAATAAAGATAAAACGAAATATTACTATCCCTTTAACTTCACTTTAGGAGAAGTTAAAGGAGGAGCAGTGGAAGCGTAATATCCAGCCTAGACAGTTCTATAGGTTGAGGAGGAACTGTGAAAAAAAACAGATTGTCATTCACAAGCAATAGACTGAAAAAAATACATTTATAAACAAAGGCTATTCGGAACATATAGTAAATAAGGCATACAATAGTGTGGCAGTTCTTAATAGATGCAAATAATAAAAAAAATCAAAAATATTACAAAAAGGTCTTTTTATGTGGCTGAAGCTGGATTTGAAGAAGTGGTTGGGAAACCATGAAATGTCATCAAATATAGCTACCCTTTGTTTTTATGATTTTAGTAAATAGATATTTTAAATCATTTTGTAATATTTTTGGCAAATTAAAATCACTTTGAAGATGAATAAGTGGCATGTTGTGGACCCTTCAATCTGAAATCAAGGTCGTCTGAACAGAGACAGGACAATTTCTCTGTAAGCTCGGTTTGTTGTGTCTGGACATATGCCTGTTCACAACCATCACTTTTATGTGTACAACTTTGGTTATTAATAAGATACCTGTTAAAAAGGTAACAGGCACCATCGGGCTTCCTCTTTTGTGTTTTTCTTTGCGGCGAGTTGTACCGAGGAGCTGCCTGGCTATTGATACTGCTGTGGGGACAGTGAGAACTCAGCAATCCTCAGCTGGCACATAAGTGTTGAGTTGAACATACTACCTTGTGAGGATGTTTCCTGTGATGGTGATGGGTTGGTGAACTAAAGTTTTACCAAGACGTTATTGTACCTTTTGTTTGTTTTTCTTCTAGTTCTTGATACAGAACACATTTTGAGCTCAGAAAACGAAGACACTAAAAAGAATATCAATTTTAATAATAAAAATAATTATTCATTGAAAAATAGCCCGAGATTTGTTACTAAATATAGTGTACATTATAAAAGATCAAACAAATTCTGAATAAATTTTGGCCAGTTTTAATACAAGATTCCCTGTTATAATACTATCTCATTATCCCACAAGTAATTTTTTACAAAAAATTTGAATTTAATACCGAGAATATCTAGAAATAATGCAAATAATCATGTAACTCATAAAAAGGTTAATTGTTCAGAAATTAAGGGTAATTATAAATGTGGGAGTAGTAGATGTATAACGTGTAATTGTGTTCACACATCAGAGTATTAAATGTTTGTGCCAAAAACATATATTGGCTGCACAAACAGGAAACTAAAACAACAATTTCTGGAACACTGGAGAGACATTTTGCAGGTGATAATAAATATCCATTATCAAAACACTTTATAAAGGAATATAATAAAGATCTCAAAGCGGTTTCTCTAACTGCTTTGGAACATATTACTGCAAACATAAAAGGGGTTGATAGATTCTAATTATTATGTCAGAGGGATTCATACTGGATTTTTAAATGTAACACATTTATGCTGAAGGGACATAATGATAAATTGGACATATGTATTTTTATTTGAATAATTTGAAATTACTCCAGTTATTTTTCCCCAACTAACAATTATTTCTATATAGGACTGTACGCCTGATATTTGATTGCGGACGCAATCACCAGGATAACCACTAATCTAATTGGTGTAGAATTTTTTAAGAGGGTAATTCAAACCCACTCCATTCCTTAAAAATTTGTCTTGACACTCCATCCTGTATTCCCTGATGAAGTGCCTATTCCAAGGCATGAAACACGTTGGAAACAATATTTCATTATTATTCGGCTAAAGAGTCTCCACACATCATAGCACCAATCTGCCCGTGCATGGTACATGAAAATACCAATACTAGTTTTTCCTCTCTATATATACCATAGATTAAAGGGGATGTATCACCTTATAAAAAGGTGTTACCATCCGCTTTGTTAATAAAAGTTATTACATGAAAGCTGAGTTTAAAAAAAATAAATAAAAATACTTTTAAAGATATTCAATTTTAAGCGCAGAAGAGCTTTGGCAATCAGCATAGTGTGTCCCATTATGCTGACCGGCAAAGCTCTTTTGTGCGTTGTATTTCTCCTCCAGCCTCCCTCCCAGCTGCTCCAGGGAGTACGTTCACGCTTCCCTCCGGTGTGCTGTGAACGGCTCCTAGCGTTACAGCAAGCTCCGGTAAGCATTATACTGAGGTTGTAACAGCTGGGAGGGAGGTGGGAAGAGAAATATGAAGTGCTGCAGAACTGTGTTGTGCACATAATGCGTAAGTGCACAGCACTGAATCTGGTATATCTTTAAAAGTATTTCGATTTTCTTTTTAAAAAAAATAGCCTTCATATAATAACTTTTTATAAGGTGATACATCCGCTTTAAGACTGGAACATCATCCTTTGCCCACTTGCCAACTACCAACTGCTGACATATGAGCTAAATCTATATTAAAGTTGGGAGAGACAAACTTTCTTCTACCCACTACTTGCTATAAGGTCTATATAGATGGGAGAGACACATCCATAGGACTCACAGTGTCTGGTAATCAATAAGATATTTAGTGGAATACTTTCCTTATCTTTCCATGCCTAGACCGGGGTTTACTGCATGATACTAGCCTCTGTTTTGCTTGACTCATCTTACATTTTGCATAACTGATCTACAAACTCTTTTTATTCTACTTCTAGATATCTGTTTGTTTATATATGTATATGTATTATTATTTCTTATGTTTATATTAAATCTTTTTATTTGATCTACTCAGAGGTTGTCTATCTTTTTTTTTCTTTTAACATTTGGTCCGGTGTCAACATTTTTCATATCTTTCACTTGAGCAGTCAAAAATAATGCATGTGGTGAATGTACAAAATTGGCTGTAAATCAAGCAATGGAATTGATTCTCACTCCCTATGCCTGCGTAACATCAGTTTACTAAATTACTGATGCCAGATTTCCTCCCCTTAATGCCTCTTGCACTAATGGAAGGACAAGAGGGCAGAATGTGACTGTTTTGGGGCATTCCCTTTTCCCTACGTCTTGTTTAGGCCAATGTACAGGATATGATGTAATTGTATGCAGGCACTGAAGTCCACCACTGGCATAGTCTGTCTGCCATATGAGCTACATCGGTCATACTCTGCAGTGCATACATTTTAATCTCAAATACTGGTGTTAGAGACTGTAAATGAGGCAATTTAGACATTTTGTAACGAGATAGAGAGTTGAACCATCATTGTATCTTTCTACCTAGGGTTTAAGTTACGTACTACCCTTTTCATTACATGTGCGTTAGATGGTGCACCATCGATGCACATGATTAAGTTCATTTTATATTTCTATTAGTTATGTGTGGCAAACCGGAACAGCCCCGGTGATTTTATTTATTCGTGAATAAAGGTTATGTTTTATAATTATCGATACAACTTGTCCTGACACGGCACACACTGGTAATATTAGACTTCATGGGAGAGTGCTGTTTCAGCAGGGTTATCTTTTTTCTCTTTTTCTTTTTTTTTGTGCCAGACTGTAAATGTCATCATTAGGTTATTTTACATTTATGTTTCAACAGTTATCAGTTTACCCTATTTTCTATTGATCATGTGTTGTGTTATAATGATTTAGTACAAGGCCCTACTGTCATATTATGTAAGACAATAACGGAGGTTTACTGAAGCAACATGCCAACTTGACTGCTGAGGGAGGAGCACAGACCCCATTATATTATACCCCTTCCATCCAATAAAGACAAGTAACTCCTGCTTGGGTGAGAAGAGGCCACAGCATTTATTAAAAAAATAACAGTATGCCAGTCCGGGCAACAGGCTGGGGGCACAATCAAACCACCACAACAAGAGTCTCTGCCCTCCCAGCTCCGTTAGCCAGTGGGTGACGGTCTAACTTCCCAAAGCCCTGCTGGGCAAGTGCCATTTCTTCCTCCACTAGCGAGGACCCAGCCAACCACGACCTGTCATGACAAAAGAAAAAGGGGGAGAGAAGGACACAGCTAGCTCTCTCTCTCACTAAATGGCTGTCACTCTAAGTGCTGCCCCTCAGAGACAGCAGACTATAATCTTTTAGACATATCCCACCCCCCTTTACCCTCTAGCCAATCAATTTAATTTACTCCCTTTGCTCAGCATGTTGCCGTGCCCACCACAGTCAAGCCCTCCCACTCCTATGGTCCTGGAAGTTTACCTTGTGACTCCTTTAAACCCTTGCATACTAAAAACTTTTCCAATGCATTCATTGCAATGCAGTAGATTGGATAGGATACATCTTTAGCATCAAAGGGGTCCAAATATCATGGGCTGTTTGTATGTGCAAAAAAAAAAAGAAGTATTCCTGGGGCAAACCCAGCTGTACCGTGGGAGAACCATTAAAATCCACACTGATTAAAATGGGACTTTTAGCCCTTAAATGCTAGAGATATCTGTAACACATGCTAAAACAATGAGTTGGAGACCTCTAACATGGTTAACCCTTTGAGTACCAAAGGGGTATGCAACACATTGCTCCCCAACAGGTTGTATAACCCTCTGGCAATCAAAGGTTTAAAAGCCCCATTAATTTGAGTGCCAGAGGGGTACGTAACACATTGCCTTGCAAAGCATTCTGTACCCCTCTGGCACGCAAAGGGTTAAAAATAATGGCAGTTAGTTCTCCCCTGTGGTGGAGATGGTGTGCTCCTGAACGGCATATGTATTCTTGACTTTCAAATAACATCTTTGAGAATAAAGTAGAATTTCAGCAAATGCCATTTCTTTCCGTCTGAAGCTATTATCTCCTAAGATGAAGTGAGGTGAGTTCAAATATCTTCCCTCTGTGATAAATGGCTCATCAGGATATGGATTCATTATACTGAGTGATTGAATTAATTACATGGTTGTAAAAAGCAATATGGTAAATCTCCAATTAGAATTGATTTTTTTCAGCTATGATCCTTGGTAGATTTCACCCATTTGTACATGGGTATATATTACACAACCTGTGGTTCAAAGTTTTTGTAACTGCATTGATTATAGAAAAGTACAGATTTATGATCTTAGCATTTTTAAATAATCTTTATACTGAATGATACTGTTTTCTAAATATTGCCGTTTTCTGCTATTAATATTTGAAAGAGTAATCCGATTGGGAATTCACTTTGCATAGAAACCAGAGCCATTATAATACTAAGCTATACAGAGCCCATTGTTGTAAAGTACCTCCCCACAATTAAGAGAAAATGGGTAACTGTGTCTGTTATGCAGTCTAATACAGAACTCTTTGGTGCTCCAGCTTGCTTATGATCTGTTCCACGCAATACATGCTGGTCAATGTGTCAAGATAGGCACAGATACTGAGCATTGGGTGATTATGTGTGAACAGTCAATATTCTGTCAAACCTGAAATTAGTGCTTATCATTGTGTTAACTTAGCTGTCACCACATCACTAGGGATATGTGGGAATTTTCATCACAGGAAGAGATTTGGAGGAAAACTGAGTCTTCAGCTCCCTAGGGAATTACTGAAGGAAGGCTGTACACATATATGCATTATGACTCGTGTGCGTGATGATGTGTGTGGGGACATCATAAAGCATCATGGGAAAGGTGGAACGCAGCATGGGAACATGACGACCAAAGGTTTTTATTATTCCTTTATTTATTTAGAATGTTATACCAGGAAGAACACATTGAGATTATTCTCATTTTCAAATATGTGCTGGAGAACGTTTATGATACAAAGCTACACAATTCATTACAAACAGAAAGGAGAAAAATAACACTAATGTATTTTCTTTTATATAAAGTTAAGTGTTTTTAAATATAAGGAAGCAATTATGTCAGATATTTTAAACTGGCAGAAGATTTCATATTTTTTGGTTGTTCCAGGCTTATATAGTTTTGTAGAAGAAGTCAGACTGACCCACTTCTTGTAGTTTAAAATAGTCAGTGAAATGCTGGCAGTGGAGTGGAGGTTATAGGAAGGGTGGAAAGATGCTGCTAAGGCAGTGTGGTAGCTGTCCAGACAAGTGGTTATAAACTAGGTAAGACAAGTGAAGGGTGCATCTGGATTCATTTTGTTTTTTAAACATATTACTATGATGGGTAGTGTAATACATTGGAGTGCTGAGTTTGAAAAGATGGATTTGTGGCCCAGAAGCATATTCTATATCCCCATAATAGGTGAATAGCATTAACATCTGATCTACTTTTGATTACTAGGGGACATAGACGGGATTTGTTTCAATGATGTATCATTTTGATGACAATCTCCCTGGAAAATGGTGGCTGCAGGGTTCTCCATCAGGTCAAGGGAGACCACCAGAAAACATTAGAAGACTCCAGATTGAATCTCTACTTATGTTAAGGGTCACTTTCATTAGAAGGTGTTAGTATCCCTTTAAACAATGAACTTTCTTTGACTGGGTCCAGCCAATTAAATCTCCAAAACCAACAGCTCATTTTGTTGTTTTGAGTAGCAAACTCACTGAGGAGGTGGGCTATGTCCGAGAGCATGTGCTGGTGGCTGGTATATGTTAGCAATTGTGACTGGTTTTGAGAAAGGGAGTTCAATTTAACAGTCATGTATTTATACATAGCAGAGGTACAAGAGTAATTTAAGAGAGTAACGTTTATAGACTAAATATATAATTGTGCCTTTTCCTTGAATAGCAAAGATATGAAAACTCAGGATTCAATATGTATAGTGATTTTCAGTTTATACTTTTAATTCCTCAATTTTGGGTTGTATACTGTGTATTTTGCAATCAACAAAAGTAAGTACTTTTTAAAGGTGAAAGTGCATTTTGTTAAAGTGGTAAGATTCTACATCATTTTCCAGGGTTAGTAGTAAAATACATGAAACAAGGCTGTCCAAGTTCAGTCCTCAAGGGCCACCAACAGGACAGGATTTAAGGATTTCCTGATTAAGCACAGGTGAGTCACTGGTTAACTCACCTGTGCTTAATCATGGAAATTCTTAAATGCTGGACTGTCTGTGGCCCTTGAGGACTGAACTTGGATATAAAATATTTAGGACCTTATCTTCAAAATAAAAGTGGAGGAGTTCTGGGGCAAACCATTTGCACTGTATTGGAGAACTAAAATTCCCATGGAATTACATGGTGATTTTAACTCTTTGAATGCTAGAGGGGTCTCCACTGCATTGCTTATCAATGTGTTGACTACCTCTCTAGCATTCAAGGGTTTAAAATTCACATTTAAATCAATGGGAATTTTTAGTTATGCCCTATAGTATAAATGGCTGAACCCAGAACTTCTCTACTTTTCTTTTAAAGGGGATGTATCACCCCTATACAAGTTAGCCTGAATAGTTACATTATATAGCGAATGTCTCTGGACAAGCAGAGGCTCTTCAACAGAGCACACTTTGTAGGCCGTTCCAATGAAGGGTTTCTGTTTCAATAACGCAATCTCTGCTCTGCTGAAGAGCCTCCGACTGTCCCGGGACAGTATTCCCCTCCAGTCAGCTAGAGAGCTGACATCAGGGGGGGGGGAACTTTGGTCCTGAATATCTCTCAAACCATAAAGGTTTGAGAGATGGGACTGGGGGCATTTAGTTTTATTTTGTAATGCCTACAAGATTAATATTTCTGAAAACATGGCAATACTATCCCTTTAAAGCTCTAGTTGGTCAAAAATGAAGGAATAAATGCTGCCCTACAGCTGCTTTCACATAGACTGCTCTGTAACCTTAGTCTGTCATTCTGCCTCTGCTCCCCTCCCTCTATCCAGCCTCCTCCGATGATGGAGGCTTTCTGCCTGTAAGCAGGAGCTGTCTCATTGGCAGAGATCAATATCTAGCCAGTGAAAGTGCTCCAGCTCACAGGTAGAAGCCTCCGTCATCAGAGGAGGCTGGATAGAGGGAGGGGAACAGAGGCAGAGAGACGGATTGTGGTTACGAGCAGGTAACCTCAGGCTATGCAGAAGTAGGTGCAGGGCAGCATTTACTCCTTCATTTTCAACCAACTAGAGCTTTAAAAAAGAAATTAAGAAACTTTTACACATATTCGCTATATAATGTAACTATTCAGTGTAACTTGTAGAGGGGTGAAACATCCCCTTTAAACATATGGCTCTTAAAACGGAACTTTCATTCATAGAAAAGTTACTATTGTATTAAAGGGATACTAATATATAATTTCAACTTTAGCTCCGAGTATTAAGAACAAGTTTTTTTAAAATATTGCTCTATGAATAGTTACCTACATATGTGTAGTTCAAAAGCAATTGAAGAGTAAAGGATCTCCCGCTCGCCCCTTCTGGCCACCTCCCCTTAGAACTGCAATCCGATCCCATGACCGGACGGATGCAGTGAGGGACAAACTTAAACCTTTGAGTGCCAGAGGGGTATGCTTTCCGTATCCCTCTGGCACTCAAAGGATTAAGTCAGTAAAGGAAAACCATGCCCTCCTTGATGAAGGAGGGCAGGATTTTCCTTTGCTTATTAAAGTTTGTCTCTCGCCGTTCTCCAATCTGATACAGGTCAGGGTATATAACAAGATATGTACAAAATACAGAAATGCAGAAAAATGACTGGAACAGGAACTGGAACAAAACCTCAACAGTACTGGTCAGGAGAAGCCCTAGGACAGACAAGTACTGCAGGGCAGACACCCCAATAGATTAGGGAGAGGATAGGCTCTACCGGCCTTGCCTGTAACCAGGTAAAGGCAGCCCATGTGATGGCTCAAATCAATACACGGAGGAGATGCCCAGAGGCAACCAGAATAGGCACAGTCTGCACGGAGCGCAACCGGAGGTGATAGTAGGCAGACTGTGTATAGCGCACCCGGAGGCAATAGAGAGTGCAGCAGCACAGCAATGCAACCGGAGACAACTGATAGGTGCAGACAGACAGGTCATGCAACCACAAGTACCCACTGAGGCAAGGCTGTATGGTAGTGCAACCGGAGGTAACAGCGAGGCACTGACCTATAGTGGTGCAACTGGAGGCAACAGATATGTGCAGACTGACAGGTAGTGCAACCACTAGTGACCGCTAAGGCACAGGCTGTATAGTAGTGCAAACGGAGGCTGCAGCGAGGAACAGGCTGTATGGTAGCACAACCGGAGGCAACGGATAAGAGCAGACTGACAGGTAGCGCAACCACTAGTGACCGTTAAGGCACAGGCTGTATATAAGGCAAACGGAGGCTGCAACAAGGCACAGGCTGTACGGTAGTGCAACCGGAGGCAACGGATATGTGCAGACTGACAGGTTGTGCAACCACTAGTGACTGTTAAGGCACAGGCTGTATAGTAGTGCAAACGGAAGCTGCAGTGAGGCACAGGCTGTAAGGTAGCGCAACCGGAGGCAATGGGGATGTGCAGACTGACAGGCAACCGTAAGGTAATGGCTAACATGCAACTGGAGGCAACAGATATGTGCAGACTGACAGGTAGTGCAACCACTAGTGACCGCTAAGGCACAGGCTGTATAGTAGTGCAAACGGAGGCTGCAGCGAGGAACAGGCTGTATGGTAGCACAACCGGAGGCAATGGATAAGAGCAGACTGACAGGTAGCGCAACCACTAGTGACCGTTAAGGCACAGGCTGTATATAAGGCAAACGGAGGCTGCAACAAGGCACAGGCTGTACGGTAGTGCAACCGGAGGCAACGGATATGTGCAGACTGACAGGTTGTGCAACCACTAGTGACTGTTAAGGTACAGGCTGTATAGTAGTGCAAACGGAAGCTGCAGTGAGGCACAGGCTGTAAGGTAGCGCAACCGGAGGCAATGGGGATGTGCAGACTGACAGGCAACCGTAAGGTAATGGCTAGCATGAGACCGGGGCAACAGATGCACTAGCGGTAAACTGACGCTAGGCGAGTAGCCAAAGCCTGGAACGGGACACAGAGAGCGGTAGTCAGCCAAAGCCAGAATCGGTACACAGAGAGTGGTAGTCGTCCAAAGCCTGGATCGGTACACAGAGAGTGGTAGTCAGCCAAAGCCTGGATCGATACACAGAGAGCGGTAGTCAGCCAAGCCGGGATCGGTACACAGAGGGCGGTAGTAGCAGAATCGGTCACGGGATCGTAGTCAGGCAAGCTGGGTCATAAACAATACGGGCAGTGAAGACAGGAGCAAGGTCAGATGAAACCGGATCATACACGGAACAGGAACACAGCATCAAAAACGTCTGGTCAGGAACACCACTAAAGGGCACCGGTATAGTGACAGGAGGTCATATATAAAGGCAAGCCCTGGGAGGGGTTGAAAACCCAGAGCCAATAAGAAGCAGCCAAAGCAAACCTGAAAGTAAGAATGTCGCCCAGGCAGAATCATGGGCACCGTGATAGATGACACCTTTGTAGAGCTTTCCTCTATATTTTTCCTTGATGTTTTGCCTCAAATTTGTCAATAAAGCACAGTAATATGTTGTATTGATGGTTGAACCCTTTTGGAGGTAGTCCACCAGCAGAACTCCCTTCTTATCTCAAAAAACTGTTGCCATTTGCTTCTGCACTGACCTTTGCACACTGAACTTCTTTGGCATGGGGGAACCACTGTGTCTCCATTCCTTAGACTGTTCCTTTGTTTCAGGATCATAACAGTAGATCCATGTCTCATCACCACTTATCAGTTTGTCCAGGAAATCTGACTAATTTCTTGCAAAATGTTCCAAAACAGCCACCGATGTTGCCAGACGTCTCCTCTTTTGTTCAGTTGTCAAAAGTTTTAGGATCCACTTTTCTGCAAGCTTTCTCATTTCCAAGTTGTTGTGGATAATGGCACTAACTCTCTCACGTGATATTCCCAGATATGTAGCAATATGTTTGGCTGATATTCGGCGATCCTCCATGATCATGTCATGGATGGTTTTCACATTTGCAGGCACAGAGACAGAAACAGGCCTTCCACTGGGTTTCTCATTTTCAGCACAGAAATGGCCAGTTTTGAAATTGAAAACCCAACGTTTAACTGTTGCATATGAAGGTTCACTGTCATCCAAAGTTTGTGACATTTCTTCATGGATCTGCTTCGCACCTTTCCCTTGGAGAAACAGGAACTTGATTATGGTCCTATGCTCTTCCACATTGAACTTTTCTGGAGGTGCTGCCATGTTCACTTTGGACCTTAAAAATAAAGATAAGTTAAAATCATAGGTAGTTGATTTTTGCACCATTGAATATAGACAAATTGGCCAGTACACCCTGCAATTTACAGCTTCCTAGCTCAATTTTTTCTGGGTAAGGCTCAGTACTTATCAGCACCCCCTCATATATAGGGAAAGAGTGCTTTGGGGCTGGGAGAGTTTGTTTTTATAACTCTTACCCAGCATTCAGAGAGTAGTGCATCTGTATGCAGAATTCAATGGTAGATTAGTATGTTACAGTGTCATACCTCCCAAGGGTCCCTCTGTAGGAGGGACAGTCCCTCTCTGAAACACAAATCCCCCCTGTCCCTCTTTCCCACCCTGGTGCCTCTTTTTAGGAGATCAGATTGTGTGGTGTGTACATACATGTATCCCATTGCTCCACAGCAATAAAACCCACATTATTGTTTATTTAAACTTCATTATATGTGTTTATGAATGTTTGTGCAAATAAAATACCTTGGTCATGCTCTAAATAATTTATTTAGTTACAATTGGTCATGAAATAAACAAAATAATTCTCAGTAATGTCCGCCCACCAGCTACAACACCAGCAACACCACCTAAAACATTTGCCATTTGAAATGTTGGGAGGTATGCGGTGTAAGTGAAGATGAAGTTGTGGAAAGGATAAGTAAATAGAAATAGTATGTTCATTTTGACATGCATTCAGAAAACAGAGGACCTTGAGTTACTTTGAATATATATTTTCAAGTAATTGAAATGTTACTTTTTTCCTCCCTCCTTCCCATTTCCTCCTTGTTTCACTCTTTCCTCCTTTGGTAACTTGCCTGTTGTCTGTAGGTGGCTGAGTTGCAGCTCTCCGCAACAACTGTCAAATTAAGTTGCCAACTCTGAGATACCTAGAAAAGTGGGTGTCAATTCTTGCCAAAACCCATCCAAAGCTCTTCCTGACTGAGGTTAAATTTAAACAAACTGATATTAAATTCAATTATATTGACTGGGAGAGGCCACAAATTATTTTGCATAGGGAATGCCAGAATGTATTCATTCGTGACACAACCAGACATATGGAACCTGTGGAGAAGCAGGGAAAACATAAAAGAGAGGGTTAAATAGAAAATGGAGTCTGAAGTGCAGAATATTAGCAGAACTGATCACATATCAGAAATGGTTAAAAGGATACTTCGTTTTAACTTTATTTTGTATGCATTAAAAAATATGAAGAATGATATAAGTCTTATCTCTCAAACCTTTATGGTTTTACAGATATTCACAAGCAAAGTTTCCCCCTCCCACCCCTTTTACCTAGTATAAGCAATCTCTTCTCAGATGTGGAATGCAGTCCATAGACCAGACAGATAACAGCAGGGGACAATCTTCTTCCTATGAGAACAATGAAAGCCCTGCCCCCCTTGACAAGTTTTTCAGGTTTTTCCCTTATCTTAATTGAAGATTGTCCCTCTCTACAATCTACCTGGGCACCTCCCTTCTGATATGGCTGAAAAGTGTTACATCAGTAAAAGGGGCGGGAGGAGGACACTTTGTCATTGAATTACTCTTGAACTACAACTCTGACAGAATTGAAATAACACTCTCCAAAGTCCAAATACTATGATGATTAATTAGAGCTGCTTTTATTATGAAACATTACTATTCCTTTAAATAGAAAAAGGATTATGGCAGCAGTGAATATATATGTTAAATGGTTAAACAGAAAATGTCTAAAGCAGGATTTTAGCAGCAGTGAGCAAATACCAGAAAAGTTTAACAATAGGCTTAACCTTCTGCAGGTTATTTTCATCATCTTTCCTCCCCGCAGGAATTTCTGCACAAAATAAAAACATTGCTCTCGTTCCACAGAAATTCCCATAATGAGGAATTCAAACCTTCCACACACACCCCTACACACTAACTATGTAGCTAAAGGTAAGCTCCTTATTGCGTGAAGCACATGTGACCTTGATTACTCCCTTTTAGCAGGGTACAGAAAGCAGTGTAGTTATAAAGCCCTTCAATGCATTACTGTAATGTGTGGAGATTCCTCTTTCATTCAAAGGTTAAATTATCAAAATAAATGGGACTTTTATTTGTTCTATATGGTGCAATTGGTTTGTCCCAGAATTGCTCTGCTAATCCTTTGCACATATGTCCCATTATTTCTTTAATCACCATATATCGGCTGAAACACTTCTAAAGGAGTGGCCCAGATGCGGATAACCTCAGTCATGCTAGAAGGAACTTTGTTGCAGATGCAATGAACAGAAGGTGCTGGCTAGGTAAAATAAAATGATTAGTTAATAGCATCTGACAAGCAATAAAATACTTTTACAATAAGTTAAATCAAGCAGGTGTCACGATCCTCTGAGCAAAGTCTTTTCTTGATATTCTTTCAGTCCACCTGTACAAGTCCATTATTTAACTCAGTCAAGTGAAGCAAAGAAAGCAACAGGGGCATGAATATTGTCATGTAGGTTTCTGCAGTTTCAGAGTACCAGAGACTTTCTCCCTCAGTAGGTGATGTCATCAGACACTGCCACCTGCCTCAATGGACTTTATATAGAAAAGCAAACTGTGACAATTCTGGGATAAACCAACTGCAAGATAGTGGAGCAATAAACACTTCCAAAATTCCCATTGGTTTAAATGGCATTTTAACCCACTTGAATTGCATTGTAAACAATGTGATGGAAAAATCTCTAGCATTCAGTGGTTTTAAGGCCCCACCACTTAGATCAATGGGAATGTTCATTGCCCCCTGTGGTACACGGTTCAATTTTAAAAGGTCGCACACAGAAGAGAGTGTGACCAAATGGAGCATCAACCATGTTGCCATGATAAAAATGGCGACATGAGACTCTCACGGTGCATTGAAGCGCAAGATTCTCATGCTGGGTGCTGACGCCTCCAGGATAATTATTCAGCAGATAGTGGACAGGCACTAATAAACATGAGGGAATTCCTGTCCCTGATATCCAAGTAATCATAATGATAACACACTGAATAAGTAGAGCTATCCATCCGTCATAGTAGGATTTATTTCTTTAGCCTTTGAGTATCCTGAGTGCTGCCCCGACTTGCCCTCTCCCCTTCTCTCGTGCAGCATGACATGGCAGAGTGGAACATGCAAAGATGGGGAGAGAGCGAGCCGGGGCAGTGCTCAGGATACTCAAAGGTTAAAGAAAAAAAAATGTACTATAACGGATGGGTAGCTCTATTTATTCAGTGTGTTATCATTATGATTACTTGGATATCAGGGACAGGAATTCCCTCATGTTTATTAGTACCTGTCCACTATCTGCTGAATAATTATTCTGGAGGCGTCCGCATGCAACATGAGCATCTTGCATTTTAATGCACCGCGAGATTCTCATGTCGCAATTTTTATCATGGCAACATGGTTGATGCTCCATTTAGTCGCACTCTGTTCTGCATGCAACCTTTTAAAGGGATACCTTTGGTTTGTCCCAGAATTGCTCCACTTTGCTTTCATACATAAGGCTCAGTGTATTATGTGCACAGGTACACCATCAGACGTTCATGCTAGCAAATGAGCTACACTCCACAAATCGACCTGCTAATGTATTTAGTCCTGGGGGTTATGCACTAAAAGGTGTGATAAAGAGGGGATGATGTGGAGATGATTTGAGGAATTTTAGTACATAGACTCTATAGAACAACATAGGAACTGAAGAAGTGATGTCACTGGGGAAATCATCTCCACTTTATCACCCCTTAATGCATAACTGCCAACCTCTCTGGCACTCAAAGGGTTAAATGTCAGAAGGCCATAAACCTTAAATATACATACATATATACTGTAAATAAAATGAAGATACCAAGTGAATAAGATATAAGAAGCAGCAAGGAGAGAAGGGATTCTCTAAATCCCCAAACTAGGAAAAAACCTAAAGTAAAAGCAAAAGAAAAAAAAATCCTGAGCCAATCCATAAAGATTATCAAATCATGTTCTTATAAAGATAGAGAGCAGATTGCTTTTCAGAGCTTGTTATTTCATTTACCAGCTATTGGCACTTCAAAAGTGTTACCACCTGCAATTCCCTATCCCACACTGGGGACTTTTAATACTCAAAGTGTGACTTCTCAAAGATCAGTACACAGAAAATGTTAGGTGTAGTTTCTTGCAGCACAACTCACTTTAGTCTGTTATTACCGAGCATTGTAAGTGCTTGGAGTGAGTATTTTTCATGTTTCCTTTAAAAGCGTCTTGTGTGCATTCCTACAGGCGAAAACTGACCTAGAGTAGGTGAGCTGTGTTACATGTAATGCTTCTCCAGGGAAAACAAGCACCTGTCAAGTAGACGTACAATTTCCCTTTGTCACTGATGTTCTCTTGCTGATTCCAAGCAGCCCCTATCATTGCTATTACCTGGGAGAATACTATTCCTGTTGCCACTAAGGGGATAGCTCAGCAACCACTTCTGCTTCTATCGTTGACCCCGTGTGACTCTAATCCTTTTCCATCAACCTACTCCTTAACCCTTTGAGTGCCAGAGTGTTATCCAACGCTTTGCAGTGCTATATGTTGGATACCTATCTCTGGCATTCACAATGGTTCATTTAATAGGGACCAATAGTCCTGTGGATTTTGTAAGCAGCAAAGAGCTACTCCTATAAAAAAAAAAGGCCCCCTTTACTATGAAATATGGACATGTACCCTATGCCAAAACTGTTTAATGCCTCTTAGTAACAATCTTGCTTAACTAAATCTGGGTAGAAAATTCTAATGGCCACTATTAATAAATTCTGCATAGACTGATTTGTATTTGTTCCCTTTTGGTGCAGTTTGCTTGCTCCCGAGCTGTGCATCGTCTTAGTACATCAGTCTCAACAGACTACAGTTTGATAAATCCATGTTGATACAGTATAATTTGTAATTAGTGCATATGGAATATTGCATTTGTTTATGTGTGCTCTATAGGGGGAATGTACTAATATGATTTCATGCAAAAACACTTTTTGGTGCATGCCTATTCATTATGCTTTTCACTCAGAAAATGTGTTGCTTGTGCCAGTGGGAGGTCAGTGTGTGAGTGGATACTGTGGTGTGTTCTGTTCCTTAAGGGATATTGGTGACAAGGTCTTACTTTTTCTTTGCATGCCGTAGTAATGGAACTTGCTTGCTTTAAGGCCTTAATGAAAGCAGGGAATGTACTATGGGATTATGGACGACTGAACATACCCAGAGATGAAGACATATGTTTTTATACTAATGTATAAGAGCAGAAAATTAGTTGTGGTTGTAAATTTGTGCATTTTTCCCATGTGTGTTTTTATATTTGCAGAAAAAGATGGACATCGCAGGAAGTAAAGTGTAGTATAATTATGTTCTGGAACCACATCCAGATACCCATGTGCATGCACCTCTGCTGGATTTTTGCTGGCATATTTATGGCTGTTTCTATGGTCATTTCCTCAAGGGGCCATTGGAAGGAAAAGAGGAGATGATACCAGGAAATCCCACCAGCCTGAGGTGTATAAACCAGAGTCTGCCTGGATTCCAAGAGACTGGATGAACTTTGCAAATATGCCAGTAGAATCCAATAGATGAACATGCGGGTGTCATGTTGTTGTTCCAAAACATAACGATACCACTTATGGAGAGACTTCCTGCAATGTCCATCTATTTCTATTTGCTGTGTGAATGACTTGCATGTCCATAATAGATAACCTGTGGGCTGTCTACTACTCAATCAAGTGGGCTATATTTCACTAGTATCTTCTACATATCCATATGTTATCAGTGGTTATATCCATATATTATCATTGGAGTAGAAAGTATTGCTTTTTTACCTTTTTGCTAACATTTGTATTTGTTGTCCATTTTGTATGGATTGCATGTTGTCAATTTTTCATGTACTTGAGCCTTGTTGGGTTGAACTGCTTTGAAGTACCAAGAAAGCTTATAAAATACATATTTCATCTACATCTTTTAAATACATTTAAAAAAAAAATCCTTTCTGTTTGCTGAAGTCAATTAAGTTTTACATTTTTGAAATAGGGATTAGATAATTGAAGCCTGAGAATAAATCTCCAATTTCTGTTGAAGTGTTAATGGTTTCTTTTATGTTCTAATTCCATTAGTATCTAGATTGCTTGTGGAGAATTTCACACTACATAGGATGGACTGAAAAGTCTTTCAGCTTTACTATCATGATTTTGCTTTATCATCTTAACCCTCTGAGTGCCAGAGACGTATGCAACGCATTGTGTTGCAATGCATTAGATACCTCTCTGACACTCAAAGGGTTAACCCCTCCAGTGTCAGAAGCTTATGGAATTTTTGCTATCCATCTGTTTAGGCATGATTTTGGCAACTAAAAATTGGGACCTGGCACCCAGAAATTTGCCTTGCATATAGTGAGCAGTTTCCCTACACTGCAGCACGGGTTTTAACATTTTACACTATACGCTTACGTTCTCATTAGCATGGGAACTATTGTGTGTATATAACAAAAAGGCACATAGTGCAGGATCAAGAGATGTGTGGATAAAAAACAAAGGAAATCTGACCTTACGGGAGAGCATTGGGACCCCTCCTGATGCCCCCTGGAATTGATTGCATACGTGATCAATGTTGTGACCAGGAAGGCAATTGCCAGCTTCCTCTATCACCTCCACTTCAATGAGTAAGTATAGTGGAGACCACAGAGAGGAGGGTCGGCCAAAGCCTATAGTCAAGGTAGAGCGTTACCTAGGACTAGCCAGGGGTCAATACCAGAGAGGGAAGTCGGCCAGAGCCACAGGTCTGTACCAGACTGGGTGTCTACTATGCCAGAGGGTAACACAGGAAGAATAATCAGACAGAGCCACAGGTCCTCACCAAGATGGATGGTCAGACAAGCTTAGGTCATAAACGGAGCGGGTAGTCAGCCAGAGCCACAGGTCTGCACCAGATTGGGTTTCTACTATGCAAGAGGGTAACACAGGAAGAATAGTCAGATAAAGCCACAGGTCAGCACCAGGATGGATGGTCAGACAAGCCTAGGTCATACACGGAGCACTCACAGGAAACAAACTACTGCAACAGACACCAGAGTAAGGGCGACTGGACTAAATGTCCATCACCTTTTTAACCTCTACCAGGAAGTAGCAGGGAGGAGTCTCAAGTCGCCCAAGGTATAGAAGGTACCTGCATCATACTCAGTGACGTGCGCCTCTAAGCGACGCAGTGGACCGAGAAGATGCGTTGCATCCTGCATCATCCTGAACCACCGCGTTGATTAGGGGAAGGACACGGATGGCCGCGGGAGGCACCAGACGCGACCAGGCCCCAGGCACGAAGAGACACGGGTACTGACACCAGGGCGCCACTCCCGCAACTAGTACCCCAGCAGCACCCAGCCAGATTACTCTGGACTTAGGGTATGTGCTGTGACAGTAAGACAGGACTTTCCAAGTTCAGTCCTCAAGGGCCAACAACAGTCCATGATTTAATGATTTCCCTGATTAAGCACAGGTGAGTCAGTCTAAATGAATGATCCACAGATTAACTCACCTGTGGTGAAATCAGGGAAATCCTTACATCCTGGCCTGTTGGTGGCCCTTTCGGACTGAACTTGGACAGACCTGATCTAAGAGAACCCATTGTAAGTTCCTATACAAGTGATTCTCAGCTCTGGTCCTCTAGGCACCCAAACAGATCAGGTTTTAACCCTTTGAGGGCCAGAGAGGTATCCAATACACTGAAACATCCCTGGAACTCAAAGGGTTAAGGATATTTCTGATTAAGCATAGGTGGAGCAATCATAATGACTAAGCCACTGATGGCACACCTGTTAACAAGCAGTGAGATCTTGGAAACCTTCACTGTTGATGTGCCATGAGGGCTATCTGTGAGAAACACTGGCTTATGTACATGGTGACTAGGCAATAGCAATGTCACCACGTTTTGGTTTGCAAAAGTTTCCACCCTTCTCTTTTCCCCTGCAAACAGTCACAGATAAAGGTGTGTGCATATGCAATGGTCCAATCACTTTTGCAAATATTTTCAGAGCAACCCCATAAGCAACCATGCTGCAACTTGCTGGCTACCACATCCAGTCAGTAGAAAGTTAAGCTTCCTGCCTCCTAAATGACTGTTGAGTCATCACAGATGTTTATGTGAATGACCCCATTGGGAGGAACTGTTAGGAATGGCATTATCGCTGCAGCACAGTAATATTTGTGAGGCCTAGGAGAATGAAATCAATATACAAACATATTCTTGTGTCCAGCCTGATTTGTGTGCATTGGGCTTCAGAGAAATGCCGTCTACAATAATAATATATCTTACAGTTCTTATCGGATAATTATCTTCACTTTTTTAGTGGTTTCTTAATAATATCAAAATTATAGTTTTAAAGGAAAAAAATGTAAATACAGGTATAGAAAAGGAATTTTCTGTGGCCTAGAGATATGTTTTATCTCAATATTAATAATACATCTTATGGACAGAGATCTATAAGGAGCCATTGTTTATTGTTATATACATCAAGACTCAACTCTATTTCTGTTTACTGCACACAATTCAAGTTCCCACTGATTTTTATCAGGAGAAATATAATTACTACAACTTCTGTAAACTTTAAATATTACAATCATATTTCCAAAATACCATACAAAGGGAAAGTATACCATAATAATTTGTTTTGCTTAATTAACTTAGAATAACATGCAGTCTTTCATGTGGCCATAGTTTTTATTTATTTATTTATTTTTTGTTATATTGCCATTTTCTGTTAGGGAGTTGTGATGAAAGAGGATGTTATTGCTCTGTGGTTGCTGCTGATTAAGGAAGGACATGCGTTAAGGTGCGGTAAAGGCGAGATGAACTCTCCAATGACAGAAACAAAACAACTGACAAGTTATTTTATGAAGGCAATGCAGTAAGAGCTCTCCAACTTGAAAAAGAGGCTACATGGACTAACCTAAGAATACAATAGGTTTCTCTTACTGGAGCATTTTTCTCAGGGCATTTATCTCATCTTTATCTAACCATAAAGGGGGGGGTAATTATAATGAAGCATTTTACAGCTGCAATGCAACCCAGCAGTGAGAGAAATCTATTTTTATGTTTTATTTGAACTATATTTGCATTTATATAATGCACTGTATTGGTCTGTCGAAATCTGCATTAATGATACAAATTAAGAGCCACCTATTACTAAATTACTATTTCATTTTAAGATATATACACAATTAATGTGTGCAAATTCCATCAACTATGTTGCGGCCCCAGAATGGAAGAGAAAAGCTTCCTTACTATTTGATTGCTCGCTGTATTCCCCTCCAGTTATTTTATTTATTGGAAATGGGCAAACACATTATACAAGCAGTTCTAAACATGCACATGATATATTGCATATATATTGCATATAATGCAACATCTTACTGTAATAGTACATTAGTACATTATACAGTATCTCACATAAGTGAGTGCACCCCTCACATTTTTGTAAATATTTTTGTTTTATCTTTCGTGTGAAGAAATGACACTCCGCTACAATGTAAAGTAGTGAGTGTACAGCCTGTATAACAGTGTAAATTTGCTGTCCCCCTCAAAATAACTCAGCACACAGCCATTAATGTCTAAACATTGGCAACAAAAGTGAGTACACCCCTAAGTGGAGCCAAGTTTTAGACATTAATGGCTGTGTGTTGAGTTATTTTGAGGGGGACAGCAAATTTACACTGTTATACAGGCTGTACACTCACTACTTTACATTGTAGCGGAGTGTCATTTCTTCAGTGTTGTCACATGAAAGATAAAACAAAAATATTTACAGAAATGTGAGGCGTGTACTCACTTATGTGAGATACTGTAGATATATAATAATAATAATAATTTGTGATTTTTATAGCGCTTTTCTCCCTGTGAGACTCAAAGCGCTTTACAATTCTATAAACAGACATAAAATGTAAGGGTTCCTTATGGTTAGATGAGGTGACTGAATGCCTGATAAAAGAGATGGGTCTTTAGCTTTTTTTTTTCAAAGTCTGTAGTGATGGTGCCTCTCTGAGGACGGTAAAGAGTTCCAGAATGTGGGGGCAGTGTGGCTGAATGCCCGGGAACCTGAGGTTGTCTTTATTCTGGGCACTGACAGGAGGGATCTGTTGGCTGACCGCAGTGAGCGGGATTGAATTTAGGGTGTCAGGAGCTCTTTCAGGTACTGTGGGCCTTGATTATTTAAGGCTTTCAAGGTCAGCAGGCCAATTTTAAAATATGTTAGCCATTTAATTGGAAGCCAGTGCAGGGAGTGGAGAACAGGTGTTATGTGACATGAGCGAGTTTTATTGGTCAGTAGTCTGGCTGCTGCATTTTGTACTGTCTGTAGGCGATGGAGTTCTTTTTCTGGGAGGCCCAAGTAAAGTGCATTACAGTGATCTAGACGAGAAGACACAAATGCATGGACTAATGTTGGCATATCATCTGGTGAAATTAAGTGTTGTATCCTGGCTATGTTTCTCAGATGAAAGAAGGCAGATTTTATTACAGAAGAGATCTGCTGTTTAAAAGACAGTCCAGAGTCAGTCATCACTCCGAGACTTTGTACCTCTGTTGAACTAATGAGTTCAGAGCCTCCAAGTTCCAGGCCAGTTGGGTGATCCTGAGATATTCTTGTTGCCCGGGGTCCCCTCACCAAGAGTAACTCTGTTTTGTCAGGGTTCACTTTAAGCCAACTAGCATTCATCCACTCTATGAGGTCTGTTAAGCAACTGTTGATGATGCATATTGGGTCTTTAGTATCTGGAGCAAAGGAAAAGTAGAGTTGTGTGTCATCTGCGTAACAATGATATCTTAGGCCGTGTCTTCTGATGATGTCTCCCAGTGGTAGTAAGTAAATTGCGAATAGCATAGGAGACAAGATGGAACCTTGTGGAACTCCGCAGGCTAATTCTGTTGGTGCTGATGAGCAAGATCCTGATGTTACTCTCTGTGATCTACCAGTGAGGAAAGATTTAAACCAGTTAAGAACTGTGTCTCCTAGACCACAGATGTGCTGCAAGCGCGCTATTAAAATCCCATGGTCAATGGTGTCAAATGCAACTGAGAGATCCAGGAGGATTAGGATGGAGTAATCACCTTTGTCTCTTGCCAAAAGGAGATCATTTAGCACTCGGACTAGCGCTGTTTCCGTACTGTGGCGGCATCTGAAACCTGACTGGAAAGGATCAAAGATGTTTTAGCTTGATAGATGGGCCTCCAGTTGAGTTGCCACTACTTTTTCAATGATTTTCCCCAGAAATGGAAGGTTGGATATTGGTCTGTAATTTTCTATGTAGTCTGGGTCTAGTGAGGGTTTCTTTAGGAGGGGTTTTACCACTGCTTCTTTTAGAGGATCTGGGAAGATTCCAGTTTTTAGTGAACACTCCACTATTTTTGTGAGGGCTGGGGCAAGTGTTTCAGTACATGCAGATATAAGACGAGTTGGGGCAGGATCTAAGTCACACGTAGTGGGGCGCAACTTTTGCATGGTTCTTTTAACTTCCTCTATATCCACATTTGTAAAAGTAGACCATAAACTGGGGGAATCTGGTCTTACACTGTAGTGGTTCTGGTGGGTAACTGGTTGGCCTGCTGTGATGGAGGCTCGGATGGAGGAAATCTTGTCTCTAAAGAAGACTGCAAATTCTTCACACTTATCTTGAGAAAAGTTGGTGGGTATATGCATGCATGCTGGTTTGCAGAGCCTTTCTACTGTGTGAAACAGTTGCCTGGGTCTGTTGCGGGAAGGTGTGATTTCGTGTGACAAAAATGAGGATTTTTTCTGAGTTATCTTAACTTGATATTCATTTAATTGATTGATAAGAGCAACTTTGTCCTCTGGGTCATGTGTCCTGCGCCACCTTCTCTCAAGTTTACAGCCTGTTCTGTTCAATTCTCTGATGGTGCTATCAAACCAAGGTGCATTATTGTGAGTTTTGCATATGCGTGATGGTGCAATGCTTTCTAGGGTGTCCTTTATGGTTTTGTTGTAGAGTTGGACTAAGGAGCCAGGGTCTTCACAAGTGTCCATCAGTTCACTTAGATCCATATTTGATGTTACGTCCAGTGGGGTAACCCCTTTTAATGAGCGTTGTTTGACCAGGTTCTGAGGCTGTGGTCTGGCTGATTGTGATCCAATGGAAAAGTGTATGGAGTGGTGGTCTGACCATACAACTGGATTTACAGTTACTGGCGACACTTCTAGTACACACTGGAACACTAGATCAAGTGTATGACCTTTTCTGTGGGTGGAAGTGGCAACTATTTATATGAAACCGAGTGCACTCATCAGGCTGAGGAGGTCCTGCCCCAGTTGGGATAGTGTGTCATCAATCCAAGTGTTGAAGTCTCCCAATATAATCCATTTAGGATGTTCAAGGATTAAACCAATCAAAAGGTCTGAGAGTTCTTGAAGAAATCTCTTCCCATCTCCTGGGGGTCTGTATATTAACAGTATCTGAAATCCTCTATCTATTGAGATGCTAACAGCTACACATTCAAAAGATTGGGGTGTGTGGACTGATATTGGCCTGGGGTTTAAGGATGATTTGACACAAATCATTACTCCACCTCCCTTGTGTTCTTGTCTCGGGCGATGGAACACTGTATAATTGCCTGGAACAGCTGCTTCTAGGATAGGCCCCCCATTGTCATCTAGCCACGATTCTGTGATGCATGCTAATTCACATGTTTCAATATGGTTGGCGATAATAGCTGTTTTGTTCTTTATTGATCTGGCATTGCACAGGATTGATCTGATAGGACAGTCTTGGGGTTCTGAGTTCTTGCTCTGTACTTTGGAAACAATGTGTCTTCTTATGGGGATCACACAAAGAGGTTTCCTTGATTTGAATGTGCGCTTTTTGTGGCTTCTGGATTGAATCATTTTAATTGGGTTTCCAGGTAGAAGTGGCGGAGTGGCTATGAGAGTGTCAGGAGACTGCACTTTAAGTTTTGATTTTCCTCCATGGCAGCCCCTGTGAGTGCCTTTGAAGATGCCAAGTGATTTTAAGGTAACCACTTGCGAGGGGCTGAGTGGAGAGACCACTTTTTGGGGTTGTAGGGAATACAGATATGAGGCAGAATAGGTGATCATTCCCTCAGCAGTGAGGGGGTTAAAATAGCCTCTGAGTTTTACAGGGATGTCAGCTGTGGGGGATGATCACATTGTCCTGTTCTTTAGGATGCAGGCAAGTGTGAGGTGTGGAATTTTGCACTTCAGGATGCTTTGTAGATAACAGATAAGAAAGCATCCATGCAGGTCAGATTGCAGTTTCAAATATGTTGCAGTGAAATATATAGTTGATATTTTTTTCTTTTTGTTTCTTTGTGTTTTTTTTCATCAATAAGTTTTCACAGTGTAAAAATTAAATCTGAGTATTGCTGAATAGATGGTCAAATCCAAAACCCAGTTAACAACTGGAGGTGGGTATAGGTGATCATTCCCTCAGCATTCATAGGGATAAAATAGCATCTACGTTTTGCAGGGATGTCAGCTGTGGGTGATGGTCACATTGTCCTGTTCTATAGGATGCAGGCCAGTGTGAGGTGTGTAATTTTGCACTTCAGGCTGCTTTGTAGATAGCATAGATAAGAAAGCATGCATGCAGGTCAGATTACAGGAGTTCAAAACCAGTGTGCTTCAGTGAAATATATATAAACATATATATTTCATCAATAAGTTTTCTGAGTGTTTAGAAATGAAATCTGAGCATTGCTGAATGGATGATCAAATACAAAACCCAAATAACAACTGGAGGAGAGCTAGTTTTATAGTTTTAATGTACCTTGTTTGTGGTGTTCCAGTGGAGTTATCTCTTCTTAGCAGAGGGTCCAGGGGAAGTATATTTCAATCCGCTGTATATCTCAGTGTTATAATGCCATCCGTTTAATTTTGGTAAAATCCAGGTATGTGGAATGTGGAGTAGAGCTTGGTCCTTGGAATATTTTTGGTGAATTTTGAAAGCAAGGAGGTTATAATGAAGGTAATTCCTGGAGAGGTTAGGAGCATGAGAAAAGTGTGGCAGCCAGCAGGGGCGCCTGTATGTGGTGTCTAGACTATGATAAGCTTTGAATGGAATGATGGAAGGTATGGAGAAAAGCACATAGCAAAAAGGTATGCAGTGTTCTTTGTTGGTTCAAAACTATAGCTTTAAAGCTGCCTACCCAACTGAATTAGGGCCATGGCTGCATCAATGAGTCTCAAGCTTTCCCCACTGTTTTATAGAACTAGTTGAAGAGCCCATTTACACGGGCCACAGTGCCAAGCAGCAATGGCCGCAGTGCAGTCATGCACAGTAGAGACTGCCCACGCCGTTGCTGATAACGGAGCAGGGTGCTCCAAAATCAGACCGTAGTCCAGCCGCGGCACTGCCAGTCTGTACTGCGCATGACTGCAAAGCGTGCAGCCATCTGTACTGAGCATGACATCTTCTGACAAACATACTTTAGCGAACTATTATATAGAATGGAAGACACCACAGGGAATCCTCACACCTCAGGGATTACCTAGGGCAGGGTAGCCTACCTTGGTCCTCAAGAGCTATCATCAGTGAATGATTTCTGAATATCCCTGAATGAGAAGAGGTTGACTAATTATCCTGAAAATATGCATTTATGGTGGTTCTAGAGGACCAGGTTTAGCCATCCATGTCCTAAAAGGATTGATTAAGTGCAGTTTTTTGCCCCAGAGATTGTCATCAAAGTTCCTGCTTGTTGAATTCAAATGTGAAACTTGTCAGTCTCTTAAGTGATTTATTTGTATCTCACAGGGAAGGAGAGTATCAGAAGAATGGGGATAAATAATGGGAACTGTGGCTGTGTTTGTGTGTTATTCTCACGTTTACCTGCAAATTGGGTACAAGCTTCGTCTGTACTCCAATGATCCATGTTTCTGATAAAAGAATGTTGTGCTATCTGCTCTGTCTGATCCTTGAATCTCTATGAACCAACAATTTCTGTCTTTGAAATATTTATCCCAATATGTAACACCAGAACATATAAATATATACACAATCACACACACAGATCTGTCTGTCTATCAAATGTAGGAAGTCAAAGGCCAATACTGTACCCCTTGTTAAGTATGTACGTCATGGGGTAAATGTGCCTAAAGGCCCCATGCCGTACATGTACGCCATGGATTTCAGGCCTCCCCTCGTGGCTGCACGCTGTTCGGGGAGCCCTAAATCGGATCCTAAAAAAAAAATGGTCTGTGGTCCTTAAAGGTATAGTAATACTTTGGATTAAAAATGTCTAATACTGTAGAGATTAACAATAGAAGTAGAATAACCTAACTCCCATCTCTCAAAACTTTATAGTTTGCAAATTCATAGCATTTAAAGTTCCCCCCTCCCCTTTCTCATACGTCAGCGCTCTAGCTGACAGGGGCAGATCCTGGACCGTGCTACGAACTCGCAAACTATGAAGTTTTGAGAGATGGGAGTTAGGTTATTCTACTTCTATTGTTAATCTCTACAATATTAGAAGTTTTTAAACCAAAGTATTATTGTCCCTTTAAGAGCCGTCTGCGCACGTCAGTTCTTGAGGGGTTAATGAAGGATTTTGTTTCTCCTGAAATGTTATCTTGTTCTCCATCTCTGAATTAGATGTTCATAATATGAAAATACCACTCCAAAATTTCACAAGAAAAGAGGATTATGACTTAAGTATATTGAAAAAGCATATACATAAAAACATGATGTGATTATATGAAAAATTGCTTTGGATCCTAAAAATATTCATACAGACCCATAAAACTGCGCAAAAACCCAAATCCAGAGATGGGAAAGAAGGCAACATTTCAGGTGGAGAAAGTTATTTTTTTAGCCTTCCTACTAATACAAAAAGGGAAGGGCAAATTTAATTAAATAAGAAAAAATATACTTTTTTTTTGATACAGTGCAACTTATGCCATCTTTATGGCAATTCTTTTTGCTTTGAGTTTTTAATATGTGGTTCTGCTGAATTCATGCATTATTGTATAGGTGTTTCATATAAATATGCACGTTTGTTGGACTGAGTGCACACCATTATCTTGCAAGCCACAATATGTGGTTGCTTAGTTACTTGTTTGCATTGTGTAATGCCTCAAGGTCTTCTAGAGTAAGGAAAAATCATTAATCTTCTGTAGAATGAATCAGAGACCAAACCCCTTCATGAAATGTCTGCTATGTCTTTTGTTTATGTGTTTAACAATACAGGTGCGCTCCAGGCATGAAGGTCTTCTGACATCAGTTTCAATGACCATGACTTGAAGATAAGAGATACAATAACACGTCCGTAAACAAGTTGGATATGACTTAGTCAATCAAGACCTCCAAAGAACGCGAGAAACGAGAGTCACAATGTCTCAAATCTTCAGTGTAAGCAAGAGCCGGAAGAGCATAGACCTTCAAGGCGTAGACCCAGAGACATGTACTATGGTATTCAAGAATCACTGGACTCAGGTAATGTTACTAACTGATGAGCGAGACAGCTATTATTATATCCCAGAACTGCTAAATACATTAACTATTTTTGACAAAATTCAAACATTACATCTTCTGAATAATTTTGGAGAGTATAGTTTTACTTGGACACATCTGCATTCTTTAAATCCTTGGGTGTTTCACAATATATTGTACTTCACATCCAAGAGAAATTATTATTCTTTATTTATATAGAGCCAACTAATTCCGCAGTGCTGTAAAATTGACACCCATTGGTGAGGTGATATACCATAAGGGGTGCCAGAAGCACAAAACTACACTTACCAAAATCTGTTTTTTTTTCCTACATTATTAAAATATTATTTCTCTGCAATAAAATTGGCTGTAACAACTGGAAACATGAAAAAAAGGTAAACAAGATGTATAATTTTAAAGTATGATAACACATTACATAAATTGAGGGGTCCCTTGCCTTTATGCCATTTGTCCAGAAGGCACAAATGTTTCTAGAAGATGGCACTAAGGGAAAACAGGTGCATTTTTTTACACTTTACTGCTTCAAAAGTAATCATCTTTGTGACCTATGAAATATCCTAAAGTATTCATTAGCAGTTCCTCTCCTGAGAACCCCCTCCCCATTGGTAAGAGATAACATACCTCAGGAGGTGCCTGAAGTACAAATCTACCATTAACCCTTTGAGTGCTGGGAAGGCGTCCAATGCATTGCACTAGATACCTCTCGGGCACTCAAAGGGTTAACCCGAAATATGTCATTTTTCTTACATTTTTAACATACAATACGATCGTGCCTGTACTCTAATGGCACTAACAAATACAGATATGGAGTAAAGATAAATCAGGCATACCATTCTAGAAAGAAGACAACCCATTTGCCTTTCTACCCCTAAGCCAGTGTTCACAAAGGATTGCAGAAGGTGGCGCTATAAGAAAGTGTATATTTTTTTTAAACCTCCACCACTCAAAGGTACTAAAATGTTTGAAAACTTTTTACACCACCTCTTGCAAAACCTAGTAAAATGGAGCCATAATGTGGCTTAACATACCATAATGGGTGCCAGGAGCACTAGTTTATACCTATCACTTTTCTTTTTTTTAAGTTGCGTGCCTGCACTAAAACAAAACAAATATGTAAATGTCTATACCATGTGATCACCTGAAATTAACTTATTTGATGGAAAAGGGAGGCTCCTCCCTAAACAACAAGGGTACTCCTGTCATGATAGGAGTTGGGTGTTCTTGAGATAGAGGCTCTAAAATACATCCCACTTCGCTCTATTAACTTACATTAAATGTATAGTTTTATACCAGATAATCATGTGATCACCTGGTATTAACACCTTCACCTTCAAGCCTCTCCTGCTCCTAACATACATTAGATGTGTACATTTCTACCAGGTTGATCTCCTGATAAAAACTCTGTTAAGTTTGCCTTTGTTGGTAAGTGGAGACTCTCCCCTTTACAGGAATGGTGCCCCTACAATTCTAGGATGCAGGTGAGCTGAGATATGACTGCTGTTAGAGGTCCACCTGCCTCCATGCACTGATCTGCATTGTCCTGAAGAACCAGTACAAAAAAAAAACAAAAAAAGACTTTGGGGATGGGGAGGGATTCACTAAGCAGAAGTGGTGATAAAGCAGAGATGTCTTCACCAGTTTATCACTTCTCCAATTCCTGGGTTATTCTATGGAGCCTATGCACTAAGATTTCTTCAGCTTTGGAGATCTTATTGAATAGGCTTCATAGAATAACATAGGTACTGTAGAAGTCATCTCTGCATTATCATCTCTTTATCACCCCATTGTCTGACTTTATCACAAAAGTGCACTTTAACATCTGTAGGACAAGATGGATTATTCACCAGATGAATCAGTAGCACTTTTGTGTTGCCCCTAGTCACATCATGATGCCTTACTAAGAATATCATGGGCAACATCCTTAGCGGTTTTTTAGGGTCTGCTAAGTATGTTGTCCATAATATTTTTAGCAACTAAATAGTTAATGTGGTGGTCCACCTTAACCTGAATGCTCAGACAAACCTTACTGAACTAGTATCAATTAAGGATTTATAATTGGCGTCAGAGCACACCACACGCTTAATGGTGGCTTACTGATTTTAGGAAAGATCAGCAGTATGCTGAGACAACAGTTATGTTATATATATTTTGATTAACTATGTGCATATGGACACACGTATGTATCATTACACACATTTGAGCAGGTGGTCCAAAGGGTTTTGGTGCTATTTAGGGATTTTTTTCTTCATTTTTTTAATTTTTGTTTGTATTATTATCTACATATCCCAGCACATCCCTCTTACCCATGTGGGTACCGTGCATACTATATTTAAGCTGGATTTTAAATGTACAATTATAGCAATTGCTATACACTGTAACAAAATTTTTCTCTGCTGTCAGTATGATTGTTGGCCCTTACAAAACTGTCAAATGGCCTGTATGAAAGGAGGGGTGCCCTAGAAATTTCAGACTATTGAATGATGCCTTAAGAAGATAAAATATTGAAAACGTAATTATGCACATTACGTATCGCAAAACAGTGAAGTCTGTCTCCCAGGACTCAGTATAAGAAATGTACAGCTTCAAGAATGATATTTTTTGGCAATGTATTTATGAATATACCTTCAATGGCAAATAGATTATAGTTTAATGTAGAGATTTATATAACCAAGAAAAATAGATGTTCAGAGCAGTTTTCCAACCCACTGGCCTTCAAACGGTTATCTAGATGTATGCATGTAGCTGCCATGTTATATGAAGACTGCAATTCGGCACTATTAGTGTGCACGTGTTGGCACTTTCGCTGTTCTCTCTTTAGAGGTGGCATTTAGTGGGAACAGAAAGGCAGCGGTTGCGAGGAGCGATGAGAGAGGCCTGAGTAGTCTTCTCAGTGGCATAAGAATAGGGTTCACACCTGTGACCGGCCCCGTCACTCCAGGGGCCCGGCTGCCCCCTGCAACCCCACCACCTGGCACCTGCAACATCTCCCTCTGATACTCTAGTAATGCAGAGCTCTGGGAGATGACATCATCTCCCAGCGCTCTGCATTATGAGAGGACCGCTCGGGAGCTCCATCTGCATAGAGATCTGTGCGGAAGAAGGCACAGACCTCTCCTACAACGCCACTGGACCACCAGGGAGGTAGGAGATGGGCAATGTGGAGATGGGGGGTAGCATCGTGGCAATGTTGAGATGGCGGGCAATGTGGTGACAGTGTGGAAATAAGAGGCAATGTGGAGATGGGGGGACAATGTGGAGATTGCAATGTTGAGATGGGAGAAAATGTGGAAGTGACCAGTGGAGATGGCTAGTGGGGGGGACAGTGTGGTTAAGGGGGGGCAGTGTTGTCAGGGGGGCATGGCAGTTCTTGCACCAGGGCCCGGTGACTTCTAGTTATGCCTCTGAATCTTCTCTCTCTACACGTTGATGAACCACAGCTCCTACCAAAAGGAAGGCAAGCGTTTACGCCCAATGACAGGTACAGGACATCAGTTGCCAAGACCTGCGCTACATTATCAATGATGGGCAATTGTTTGTGCAGCTGCAGGCAAGACCCACAATATTATATGCGTGCGCTTGTCAATCACACTGACTCGTGAAGCCAAACCTGACAACTCGTAGTGAAGTAGAACTCATAAGTGACAAACGATATATAACAGATACATGCTTGTTTATGTCTTAGCCCTGACTCCTTGAATGCCAAAGGGGTGCCTCTGGCACTCAAGGGTTAAGCTGTCTCCAGCATTTTTTTAGCAATCCCACAGCATATATAAATAGGGCTTTTCCCTTAGGTCTCCCACAGTCTCCATCATACGAGGGTAAAACGGACAACTACAATCAACTGGGACCTGGGGAGAGTTTTATGTGTCCCCTATATATTGCATGTCTCTAACTTATTAAATGCAAACCTAAGAGTCATATGCACAACAAACTAAGTAAAATACAAAATGGTAAAACAGCTACTCCATAATGTACGAACAAAAACACATTGATCTGAAATGGTTATGCGTTTCCTATGGTGCAGTTGCTAAGCCCAAGTAATTTCTCCACATAATTTAAGTCTTAGAGAATAAAGTATTGTTTAATGTTTATTTTTTTCGGGGGTGGATGACATCTTATTTATTTATTTTTTATAGGCGGGGGCAAAACTACAAAGGGTTCTGTTGCAATTTTGACCCTTTCAAAGGGGACCCATCTGCACCAAGGGGAAATACGCTCTAGTTCTGGATCTGTGTAAATAGCGTTGTGTTAGGGGGCCGAAAAATGTTTTTAACCAGGCAATCAAATAACTAGTTACCCTGTACATATTACTAACATCAAATTATATGTACAGGTCCGGGGCCCTGATTCTGAACCAGTGCTCACTTGCACTTTGGTATGCTCCGACATTCATTTAGGCGACCCTTTATTTTGCATGGCGTTTTGGCTAAAATTGTGTTAAGTTTCAAATGTATATATTCTTTTCCACAATATCCTTGTTTTTGTTACTCTGGCTGTGAGACCTAAAATAACTATTACATATTTGGATCTTTCAGAACAATGAATGAAATAAAATGTTAGAGATGCACAGAAACATCTGAATTGGTGTCAGGGATGGTCTGAACACCCCAAAAAATAAACACACAGATCCTGTGCTGAGGGTACTATTTGCTTTGTAATAAAAATATGTATTTGTCACACTGTCTACATTACATTATACATCCTTTATGTATAGGAAAACATTAAATGTAGTGATACAAAAAAACATAGTATCAACTGGGTTCCTTTATTTGCAGGAACTTCATTCATATATCAGTCACCTCTTAATGGTAAATTCATTTTATGCCCTGAATTTGATGTATTTATCATTTAAAGTGAAGCCAAAGAAAAACAAAACATGATCTGTATAATAATCATCAGTAGATACACAAAGAGATATGGAGTATAACATAGCACCCAACATTTTAACAGCCAAAGATGGACACTTTTCTTTTAGGTGGTGTTGCTGGGGATTTGGATTGTGGGTGGAGCATTATCGAGAATTTTTAAAGTTATTTCATGACCTATTGACACCTCATTGCATAACTGAATAAATTATTTTAGAACAAGACCAAAGTATTGTATTTACACAAACTAATGTATAAACACATATTCTAAGGTTTAATCAATCATAGTGATAGTAATGTCTATTTAAAATTCATTGCCCGAGTCTTCTGTATATTAAAAGGAACATATTGCGCTATGTCTAAACACTTACTTCTTTGTAGTTCAAAAGTTATGAAGCACTAAAGATCCAACGCCTGCCCCTTTTCCCCATGTCACTCAGAAGATGCAGGCTGGTCGGGACGGCTGCAGCGAGGGACAAATTTCAATAAGCAAAGGGAAATCCTGCCCTCCTTCATCAAGGGATGCAGGATTTCCCTTATACTCACTGAAGTTTGTCCCTCGCTGCAGCTGTCAAGTCATACAACCAGATCTCAGATTCTGTGGGATGTAGCCAGAAAGGGGCGGGGGTTATTTAGTACTTAATAACTTTTGAACTACAAAGAAGTAAGCACTTAGACAAATCACAATCTGTTCCTTTTAATATACAGAAGACTTGTGCAATGAATTTTAAAGAGACATTACTATCCCTTTAATGGGAGTTTTATTGCTGTGGAGCAATGTGATTCACTACACTTACATACACACCACACTGTCTGATGTCCTGAAAAGAGGAACATCATGGTGGGAAAGAGGGACAGAGGGATTTGGGTCTCAAAGAGCGACTGTCCCTCCTAAAGACGGACACTTGGGTGGTATAATGTGTGTTCACAATAACATCAAAAGATTGTGAAATGTTAGCGTCATATAGCAGTGTCAGCAGTTACGTCAGACCTTCATTTGAAATAATAAGGTTTTTCTTACCGCTGAAAAAGCCGACAAGCGAAACCAGTTGGGACTGCACAGTCTCCTCTTGTGTTCAAGTCTATCTATCGAATGCTATATTCTATGTTCCCTTTTTTGTGTTGTCACCATAGTTGATTGAGGCTCTTAGAGTCTTAAGTGAGTTAGGATCCACAATACTTCAAGGCTCCGATTGCTATCGGTGGTTTACCTGGCACACTCCAGGATCACCTTAGACGATGCATACTGCCCTTATGAATGATAATAGGCTTTGATAGCCATTAGCAGCCTGTAGTGGACTAGGACTCATTACTTTCTGAGGCTTTGAGAGCCACCAGTGATTTTACTAGAACACATGTTATTGAAAGTAAGCATTTTGCCTCTGTGAAGCTAATACTGAGCCTTTAGCGACATCACTATTATTGCACTCGAGTTAATTATAATGATGACATTCATACACTTTGATAGTTGCTAGTAGTCTATTTGATTGGCAGCATTGAGACTATACTGGGAGCACGTGATAAATCACAAGTTGAACTTCCAGTTATATTATTACTATTGTGACCAATAGGAAGGAGATTGAGCACAGTGATGAATGTCTGCCAGTTACTTGCTATGATCATTCTGGGCTTTTTTATTTTCGGCTATAACATTACAACTGTGACTAGCTCATCAATCGCAGTAGTAAATTGTGGTGCTCAAGCACTTGATGATTAGGTTCTGAGAATCCTATAGGTACACTTCTAACTCCTCCAGATGGTAGGAGGCTAATCACAAAAGCTGACATATTATACTATCTTTGCCTTTGAACCATCCTAGCATATACTTACATATTCAGTATTTCTATTTCAAATGCAGGGCTGAAATAACTACCGACACTGCTATATGAAGCTAAGATTTCAATGTCTTTTGATGTAATTGTGAACACACTCTATACTACTTATCTCTCTGTGCATCTAGTGATGATTATTATACAGATCATGTTTTGTTTTTCTTTGGCTTCTGTTTAAATGATAAATATATCACATATCAGGGCATAATATGAATTTATAATTAAGAGGAGAGTTCATGTAAATAAAGGAACCCGGTTGATACTATGTTTTTTGTATCGCTAGTTACTTTTTTACTCTGCCTGTGTTCCTGTACAAAAACAGTTTTTTTTAAATTTGATTTTATCTCATTGATTTATAGTGATAATAGTAAATGTTAAGTTTTAGCAATTGGTCTGACATATAGGCCATTGATTTGGTATCTCATGAGGTGCCAATAAACAGGTTTCTTTTTCTCTTTTTTTTTTTTGTCAAATATGGCTGGGAGATCAGTAGCTGGGGGTCATCAGGGGGGTCCTAATGCCCTACCACGAGGTCTGACTTTTTTTAAGCGGTTGGCTGAGGAGCCCCCTGCCTCCTCTTAAGCCAGGTAATGTTTGTTTGGTTTTTTATTTTGGTTTTTAAACAGACTAGCTCCTGTAGTTGGTTGTGAAGCCCTCTGCTTCCTCCTCAACCAATCAGCGTGTTCCATTCACACCCCTGACAGCAAACCAGAATCACTTAGATTGTATATAGATATATACAATCACATATATTAAATGCCCAACAGGAAGACCAAAGATGGAACTGTAAAAAGAGATGGCAGAGGCAACCAATTTATCAAATTTGCAGAAAAATAAAATGTATACATCACAAATTCATTTTACAGTAAAAAGGCCCACAGAAAATGGACGTGGAAAAGCTCTAATGGTAGTATAAGTGAAATAAATTTCATACTTGCAAATAATAAAACGATTTCTACTGACTGCTCAGTCTAAAATCATTTTAATGTTGGAAGTGAGCAAAAATTAAAATTGACTGCAAAAAAGAAAGGATGAAAGAAAGAGGAAATGATCAAACCAACAACCGTGAAGATCGACTCTAGCCAGCAATTGAAAAACCACAAGAATTTTGCGATAGCACTGTCTAATCACTTTATTGTGTTTGAAGACCTTATAGACATTTCAACCCACAATGAAAAAGTTATTGAGACTATCATATATACTGCCCATGCTCTTACACCTACTGTAAAACAAGAAAAACCAATCCGAATAGCAAAAGAAACAGTTGCATTGATAAAAAAGCAACAAATACATAATATTAGAAACAGGGTAAGTCCAGGAGGAAGCTCATTAAAGAAGAAGCACACAAGTTCACTGTTGAGTTCATCTAAAGGTCACTGGAAGAAAATCAAGTGCTAAAGAAAGCAAAACAAAAGATGGCCACACATAGGAGCCAAATGCTTGCACTAAAGTTTGAACATGGTACAACAGCAAAAACATAACAACAAATACTTCAAAAAGTGGAAGAATTTTATTCAAATCTTTATAAAGATGAAGGACAACAACCGAAAGCAATGCCAGAGGCTGGAGCTGTACCAGACGTTTTGGTAGTAGTAGAAGCTGCAATAAAATCAATGAAAAATGACAAAGCAGCTGGACCTGAAAAAAATACCATTGAAATGTTGAAAACTAGAAGTTAACAATTATTACAAGCCCTAGCTAAACTATTCTTAAAATGCCTACTACTTGGCAAAGTGCCTGAAACATGGAAAAATGCAGAAGTCATCCTATTGCACAAAAAAGTAATAAGGAGGATCTAAAGAATTACCAACCAATAACCTTATTGCCAGTGATCTGCAAGGTTTTCACAAATGTGCTGCCAAGAAGAATGGACACAATACTTGATGCTGCACAACCTAAGGAACAAGCAGGCTTCAGAAGCAGTTTCAGTACAGTGGACCATATCCAGACAGTGCAACAAGTTATACAGCGACATAATGAATACAACCTTCCACTATGCATAGCCTTAATTGACTATGAAAAGGCATTTTCAATAATAAAAGCAATAGTTGTTACCCTGATCAACCAAGGAATAGATTTAGCTCACATCAATATCCTCCAATCAATATATGAAAATGCAACTGCATTAATACAGGTCAACAATGATAAAGTCCATATCAACATAGAAAAAGAGGTCAGACAAGGAGACACAATTTGCCCAAAACTATTTTCAGCTTGGTTAGAAGAAATTTTCCGCAAACTAAATTGAGACAAAAAAAAGGACTTAAGATAAATGGAGAATATGCACATTGCTTATGTTTTGCAGGCAATGTCATACTCTCTGCTAGTAGCCCTGAATGCACTGAAGAGCTACAACAGAAAAGCAAACATTTTGGTCTGAAGATGACTATCAAGAAAACGCAAGTCACGTTTAACAAATGTACCATTCCAAGGAAAATCACAGTAGATGGAATAGAAGAAGTGGACAAGCATGTTTACCTTGGACAGGAAATGTCAACAGATGTAAACAAGATAATAAAAAATGTAAGACGCATACAAATGGGATGGCAAGCATTTGAAAAACATAGTAGTACTTACTGTTTTTAAGACAAATGTACCACTCTGCCTCAAGCTAAATGTTTTTGAGCAGTGTGCCCTCCCAGTCCTTAAGTATGGCTGTTAAACGTGGACTCTGAATGCCAAAGCCATACAAAAACTTAATGTTACACAGAGTGTAAGTGTGTCAAATTCTAAACATAACAAAAAGAGACTGGAAAACACACGCGTGGATTCATCAGCAAACAAAGGTCTATGATGCAACTGAAAGAGTAAAGCACCTGAAATGGAAATGGGTAGGCCACATAGCAAGAAGACTTGATGGCAGGTGGATCAAACAAATTTTGGAATGGATTCCTCTCAGTACTAAATGCCCAAGAAGAAGACCAAAGACAAGATGGATAGATGAAATTACCGGATTTGTTGTACTTAATGAACAAGTAACATCGCGTATGAGGTACAAAAGTATATAGATTGGTCAGAACGGTTGTGTTGTAAATCATTGTTACTCCATGGCCCTTCCTCTTTCCATTAATGATGGCAGGGGTACTCAGCCCTCTTCAACAGTCTCCTTCAGTGGTGAAAGTTTCCTGGATGTCTGCAACTGAACAGACCTACACCAAAAAAGTGCTACAATTCAATGCAATGTGTTGAAAACCTCTGTAGCAATTTAAATGCACTGGAATTGTTCTTTGTCCACTGTGCTGCAGTTGGTTTAGACCAGAATCGCTTCTTTTTTTGTGAAAAAATACCTCTCTGTCTATATATATAATAATTCCATCTCTTTTGTTTTTCCTGTACTGTCAATCATAAGATTCATAAGCTTAAGGTTAAAGTAACAGTAATAGAGAAACTTAATGGTCCCTCTAATTTTTTTCCTTGTTGTGGAAGTTCTATCCATGAAGGCAGACATGACAATTGCTGAGAGGACAATAGGGGTGTGTAATTCATATCCTTCTGGTCCTTAACCCTTTGAGTGCCTTAAGGACCCATGACGGACCTGGCACGTCATGGAATTCAGGGGTCCCCGAGCAGATGCCCACCACTCGGGGATCCCTGAATCCATTGCTCAAATTGAAAAAAAGATCAGTGGTCCTCAAGTTCCAGCCTCGCTGCAGCACTGCCATTCCTTAAAGGGATAGTAATACTTCGTTTTATCTTTTTTTATTTTGTAGGCATTAAAAAAACATGAAGAACGATATAAGTCTCATCTCTGAAACCTTTACGGTATAAGAGATATTCACAAACAAAGTATCCCCCCCCCCCCTGTTCAGCCACATCAGAAGGGAGGTGCCCAGGTAGACTGCAGAGAGGGACAATCTTCAATTAAGATAAGGGAAAAAGCTGAAAAACTTGTCAAGGGGGGAAGGGCTTTCATTGTTCTCATAGGAAGAAGATTGTCCCCTGCTGTTATCTGTCTGGTCTAGCAACCAGATTCACATCTGAGAAGAGATGGCTTACACTAGGTAAAAAGGGCGGGAGGGGGAAACTTGTGAATATCTCTTAAACCATAAAGGTTTGAGAGATAAGAGTTATATCATTCTTCATGTTTTTTTAATGCCTACAAAATAAAATAAAGTTAAAACGAAGTATTACTATCCCTTTAAGGCTGAAAAGGTTAAGATTACCATGTGCCCAGGGCAGAGTTTGTGTCCTGTGGTCCTGCTAGTAACTGTCAGGTCTGCCTCCTGTACAGAAGATCCCGGGCTTCAATGAAGATGTTACGTCTTGAACCAAGGCACAAAGACAATATTCAGAAGGGCCGTTATTGTAAGGTAAGTAGCGGGTTATAATTGGGAGCTGTTCCTTCCCTTTTAACTATAACCGTAAGAATTAATCTGCTAAGAGCACAGGTGTACAAGAAGTAAACAATAATATATGCTGCTAGGGAAAGAGGATAAACATAGGCTTATATATATCTAGTGGCAGAAATAACTCTGCAGATGTTGTAGTGATGAACAGAAAGGCAAATCTAATGATTCTTAACTCCTAGAGGACCAGAGGAATGTGAAATGTATTGCCTTGTAATGTATTGCTCTTCCCTCTGGTCCTCGGGGGTTAAATTTACATTTTGTAAAATAAAAATTATTTTAAAGGGGAACAAGGATGATATGACATTGCTACCAAGCAATGTACTGGATACCTTTTGGGAACTCAAAGGGTTAAAAACAAGGTTTGTACCAGCCACGGCGTATGTTAAATGGTTAAAAGTAACAATCATCTGCAGGGTCAAACCTCACAAAAAAAGTATACAATAACAATGCCTAGAATTAGTTTTGTGTAATTATGCATCCCAAATCATTGCAGTTGTCTCTGTAGACCAGGGTTGGGCTTCCTGCAGTCTCCAACTGTTGCTGGAGTACAATTTCCATCCTCCTCAGCTGGCCAATGGCTGGAAGAATACAAGTTTCCCACTGTATGTACATATATATGCACAACAAAAGCTAGAGTTGCCACCCCTTGCTCTAAAATGATATTTGCTTTCTCTCTGCCATCATTAACTCATCAGATGCTCAAAGCTAAAGCTTTAATGACCTAGCAATATTTCCCTGGCTAGGTGGCAACCCCAAGAGCAGCAAACTTTACTTTAATGGGGGAGCTAAAGCTATGAAACTGCTTGATCTGATACTGAAATTAGATGCAAGGGGGTTTCTGGTCAACATGAAATCCCCTCTTGCTTTGCCCCTAATAGATCCCCTCATGACTCAACTTTCAGATTATCAGGCCTCTAATTCAGTAGTCATAAAACTGTTCTCACTTGTTTTCTCTGCTGCTTTCATGAAGCTATTGTTCACAGAGATTTGGAATCTTGGAATTCATTTGCAGATTCGTTGGCCTATATTTATGATAGTGAATTGAAATTATTCTGGAATAAATCCATTGCACCACAGGGAACAAATACAAATTCCCATTAAATTGTATTAGAGACCTCTCTGGCATTCAGGGGGTTAAAAGGCTCCTGGAAAGTACATGGGAGCTTAGGAATTTTCTTTTGTCCCCTATTGTGCAATTGTTATACTCCAGAATAATTACAATTTGCTTTTATAAATATGGGCCATTTATTCTAAAGAACTGAGTCACATCCTATCTGTTAGAGATGCTGGAGACCAAGAGTGAGACTGCAAGTGATTCCATGTGCTGATTCCATGTGCTGTCATGATAGTTTTCTTGCATTTGGATGATTGAAGAGATGGACACCTTAATCATTCCAATGCTGAAACTTTACTGTATTCCCTCAGGAAAGCAGCAAAGTTGCAATAAGCAAGGTCTGTACAGAGGCCTAGGGGGACGCTGGCAGGCAATACACAAGATGGTGTTGGAGGCTATGAACCTCACTACAATCTCCAATAAATGACCAATCCATTCGAGCCTCAGCCAGTAACACTGGCTGGTGCTCACCTGGGCCACATGGAAAACACTGCTCACCTGCATTACAATTGGCTGTGGAATGCATGAGGGTGGGGAGTGCTAGAACACTGGCACAGAGCTTTTGTAAGGGACTGCAACAGTTGTGTTGCCTATCTGAACAAAGTGTTAGCATTTTCTTATCAACAGCAGCAGGGTGATCTGTAAATTACAATCAAACGGATGCTCCATCAGTTTTCTCTTGATGTGTGTGTACTCTGGAGGATTGAAGTAAAAATAGCACATACCTCTTATGACAATGAGAAATATCTATATACTGTAGTCATTACTTATGTGGCAGCATTTTAACAGAAATGCAATTGTTCTTTTCTATAATCTAATACAAGAAATGTGTACACAAATATAAATCCATTGTAGTTAAACGATTTCTCTCAAATACACAGATGCAAACAGAATGGATGATTCACTTTGATGTGTAACATTGTGGTCTCTGCATCTTGGATGTCTTTTTGCTTTTGGTTTCCATGGGGTTGTCTTTCCGTGTCCCTCAATGCACAATAATAATCGAGATGATTTCTACAATCAGGGTATCACTGAAACTGCTGTAGCCTGGATCACAAAGTATAAGAGTAGAGAATATTGTTAATCCAATAGTTATTACTTTAACCCTTTGAGTTAGTATGAGCCTACTTACCCCTTTAAGGACCAGTGTGGTGAGCAATACATTGCAAAAGCAATGAGTTCCACACCACTCTGGTTCCTAAAAGGTTAACATTGCCATGTGCAAGAAGCAGAGTCTGAGGTCCTGTGGTCCTGCTATCAACTGTCATGTCATGGATATACAGAACTGATTGAATATGTAATCTCTTGAACCAAGGAGCATAGGCAAAATTAAAAGGGGCCATTAGGATTTTCTAGCCATAATAAGTGCACTAAGTGGGGGTTATTATTAGGAGGTGTATACTATCCTTTACTTTAAGCTCTTTGAATGCCAGGGGTCTGTCCAGTACATGTTTGCAGAGTGCTGTGTACCCTTCTGGCACTCAAAGGGTTAAGAATCCAGTGTATTGGGTAGTGGCACCTCTCTGGTAGTCAGAGGGTTAAATGGATTAGCAAATGTTGCTCAGAGCACATAGAGGAATGGAACATCTAATCACCACAAGCCTCCAGTCTTTTTGGCCTAGATTTCTATGATACAGGATTAATGTTCATCTTAGGCTGTCACATCACTCACACCTGCTCCTTCATAGAATGAAGTTACAGTGTTAGTAATGTCCAAAAATAATTTTTAATAGATTTGTAGAGGGTAAAAAAAATAATCAGATTGCCACAAACCCCATCTTTCAATCCTTTACGGTCTGAGAGATATTTGGAATCAAAGTCCCCCCCCCTCCCTACTTCTGACATCCACGTCTAGCTGACAGCAGGAGATCCCAGTCCAGGAATCAGCTGGCGATTCTGCAGCAGAGCTGAAATCCCATTATTGCAAAAGAATTACTTAATTGTAAAGGTCTACAAAGTGTGCCTGGTTTGCTGAAGAGCATCATAGTGTCGGCCGACAGGGATCCCCTTCTGTTAGCTTTACAGCTGACATCAAGAGAAGGGGAGGGAAGGGGGAACTTTGATTGCCAATATCTCTCAAACCATAGCGGTTTGAGAGATGGGGTTTGTGGCAATGCGATTATTTTTTTACCCTCTACAAATGTATTAAAATTATTTTTGGACATTACTAACACTTTAACTCTATTCTAACATATCTATGTACACTAATGTGGATATGACACTTGCTGGCAGGACTACTTTATGATTGGTTAAAGTGCACGTTCTCCTTAACTCAAGTTTGCATATTTGAAAACTGCATTAAAAACTGCCTATATGTCATGTTAGCCAACAGACCAGCAAATGTACAGTTAATGTTATATTCACACTTGTTACCATATGTTAATATATGCTAATTGCGGTACTCATGCTGCACCAGTGTCATTCCATATGCTAATTAAATATTTTCAGTGATGGTTCATATGATAATGAAGTATTTTCAGTGATGTTTCATGTGCTGTACCAGGACATTTTCACTTTCACTTTTGTCAGAAATAAAAGTGTGAATATCTATTAACCCCTTGAGTGCCAGAAAGGCATCCAATGCATTGCACCGCAATGCACTAGATACCTCTCTGGCACTCAAGGGGTTAAGCTATACATCTACTGGACTTTTGGTTAATATGACATATATGGCATTTTTTAATGAAGTTTTCAAATATATAAAGAAAATTCAAGGTGATAGTTCCACTTTAATATTCCATGACTTATGCATTCTGTATGCGTCATTTTGGGGGAAAATGTAAATTTCAGTGGACATGACATTCAGGGCTGCCTGAAGATGTCACTCCCTGAACAAAGTACAAAATTAATAAAATCTTCATCAGCGACAAAGCCAATTTAGTGGCAATATGGTTAGGGTACTGTCAGGGAATCTTGCTGTACCTTCTATTTCTTCATGGTGGGACATATTGAGATCTGTTGCAGGTTTAGTATTGGGTTTTTCATTATACTTAAAGGGATCGTAATGTTTCATAATAAAAGCAGCTCTAATTAATCATCATAGTATTTGGACATTGGAGAGTGTTATTTCAATTCTGTCAGAGTTGTAGTTCAAGAGTAATTCAATGACAAAGTATCCCCCTCCCACCCCTTTTACTGATGTAACACTGTTCAACCAGATCAGAAGGGAGGTGCCCAGGTAGATTGCAGAGAGGGACAATCTTCAATTAAGATAAGGGAAAAACCTGAAAAACTTGTCAAGGGGGGCAGGGCCTTCATTGTTCTCATAGGAAGAAGATTGTCCTCTTCTGTTATCTGTCTGGTCTAGCAACCAGATTCCACATCTGAGAAGAGATGGCTTACACTAGGTAGAAGGGGCGGGAGGGGGAATCTTTGCATGTGAATATCTCTCAAACCATAAAGGTTTGAGAGATAAGACTTATATCGTTCTTCATGGTTTTTTTAATGCCTACAAAATAAAATAAAGATAAAACGAAGTATTATTATCCCTTTAAGTTTATGAGTACATTTTTGGTTTGCACTAGCACTTTATTCAATAAACACTTGTAGCACTTTGCTCTCACTATACCACTATTATCACAATGTAGTGTTGGATGTTTATTTACTTGTGGGTATACCTAGTCCTGTATATTACTACCTTTATGTATCTATTTATTATTCTGTATTGATCATCCCCAGTGTTACTTTTTGGACTTACTGTTTTTACTTTTTTGAGCTATTTCTATTTTTTGATTGCATTATGGTCAATACCGTTCATATACTTGTTTCCATCCACTTTTGTTGTTTGATTGCATCAACTTAAATAGTTATGGTTTCTCATCACTTTTATAGAATGATGGTAAGAGGAGCGGTTATGATTAGAATTATTATTAGGAGATGTTTGTGTTCCTTTGAGCAACACGCACGCTATCAGACTACAGGTACATTTCTCTGTAAGGATGCACATTTTGAAAGTAAAAACCATTGATACAGCATTTGTTTTTCAGGAATATTGATCAAACCTGCAGCTGCGGCTGCTTCATAAATATCCTTCTCATTTCTCTTCACAGGGGAAGATTACAGACACCTTTGAGGTATCAGTAATCTTTGCCTGCAGATCACTGATGTGTGCTTTGATCCTCAATAATAATTACGGCAGAGGATAGACTACTAGACTTGCATTGGACAACAGTACTCTCTGCCCCATATACAAATGACCCTATGCACAAAGAAAATGTCAAACAATTCTGAGGCAAAGCAATCGGACATTAGAAGACAAAATAAAATGTCCCAAATTGCCACAGAGTTGAATTGGACTTTTGACCCCTTGAGCGCTAGAGAAGTTTTTATTCCATTAAGACTCCAGGGGGGAGATTCACTAATCTGTGATGAAGTGGAGATTACTTCTTCAGTTTATCACTTCTCCAGTTCCTATGTTATTCTTTTGAGGCAATTCACTAACATTTCTTAACCCTTTGAGTGCCAGAGGGGTATGCAATGCATTGCAAAGCAATGCGTTCTGTACCCCTCTGGCACTCAAAGGATTAAGGGTTGGAGATCTTGGTGCATAGGCTCCATAGAATAACATAGGAAGGGGAGAGGGGATATAATTGGAGAATTCATCTCCACTTTATCTCCACTTTATCACTGCTTAGTGGATCTCCCCCAGAACCTGTATTTCCAAAAGCATGTGGAGTAATCCTGTGGCAATGGGAAATGTTGGTCCTTGTGGGACAGTTGTTTTGCCCTAGAGATCCATCACTTTTCTATTGGCAATACAGCCTCTAGTGGAATTTTTTGCTCAGTCTGAAAAAATGGTACATTGTGAGCCATATATGTATAAAGGATATTCATCAGTTTGGGTACAGGCCAGCTGCACTACACAGAAAAATACATTCTGAAAATATCCATTAATTTAAATGGGGAATTTATGCTAGCATGGTCTCCAATGCATTGCTTTGTTGCTGCTCACTTCCAAACATGAGTCATATCCATAGGAGAAACTGTCAAAGTAGTAAAAAAAAAGGAACAAGAATACCTGGGAAATGTCTTGCTCTGCCAGGAGAGTCCAGTTTTCAGTATTCATTACCAGGTGAGTAATTCCTTAAACAGGCTGTATCTGACCAAGTCAGAGAACAAAGCTCTTCTGAGATTAGATTCCCCAACTATTAAATCTCTAAATATACTCAAAAGTACAAGTCATAGGGGGTTTAAAGCAGAACTACCACCTCATAACAAGTTTATCTTAAATAACTCCCCATCTGGCGACTAGCTGCTCAGTAGCGCTAGTCGCCAGAATTATTACCTTAATAAATAGATTTCTCCTTTCTTCCTCGGCGGACAGGCAGGACGGAGTACAGACATCTTGCCATAGTGACGTCCGCACACCTGCTCTGTCAGTCCCTTTTAGAGCCAAACGGCTCTTAGCAACTCCCCTAGAGCCAGCTGGGACTGACAGTGCAGGCACGAGGATGTCACTATAGCAAGATGTCGGCGCTCCGTCCTGCCTGTCATCCAGGGAAGAAAGAAGAAATCTATTTAATAAGGTAAGAATTCTGGCGACTAGTCAGATGGGGAGTTATTGAAGATAAACTTGTTATGCGGTGACAGTTCCGCTTTAACTAGATACATTTAACCATTTGAATGCCAGAGGGTATGAAACACATTGCACACCCTCTGGCACTCAAAGGGTTAATGAAACTAAAAGCAGTGTAGTAGGTATTGCACTCATGCCAGAAGCTGTTGGGGACCACAACTCCCATCATTCTCAACCACCTATTGCTTTGCAATGCGACTGAACCATTTTGGCATTCAATGGAACTTATATATAAAAGCAAACTGGAGCAATTTGGGGCCAACTATCAGCAACATAGGGGACAAAGGAGAAACCCCATTGGTCTAAACTGGGTTTTTACTCTTTGAATGTTAGAGAAGACTCCAATGCATTTTATTTGCCCCAACAGTGCAGTGCAGCTGGTTTGCCTTACGATTGCTCAAATTCCATACTGAACGCCCAAAGGCCCATTTAAATGTCTTGAGAATTTCCCTGTATGGTGCAGTTAGTTTCCTCCAGTACTGCTCATCTGTTTCTTTCTCCATAAGGTTTTCCGTGTCAGAAATATAAGTGGATGAATATTAATTGGACCAATTTAGCAATAATGGCTCCACCCCATTTGTCCTTTTGCCATGAATAGAAACAGGGCGTAGACAGATGACTGAAATGTTTGGTATTTGCTGTTAGCTATTCCACCTAACAGGCAGCAATCACAGTGACACAATAATATTATTTAGCTGTAGTTACATGAATGTGTAGTGCTCAATGTCTAGCTCAGCTATACACTCAAAAATCCCATTCTCAGTTGCTTGTTATTTTTTCGCCAAATCGTCTTTTTAACCCAGGAACCTTTAATCTTTAACCAATTTTATAATTTGTTTCTTTCTTAACTGCATATAGTCATCTTTTCTCACCATATCTTTTTTTATGGACTGTATCAGGGGTGTCAAACTGATCCTAATACTAACCTCTACATTAATGGTGCCTATGAACATAGCTCTTGTACCATTGTTCTAGATCAGTTCTCAATCTTTTTTTCTTGAGCTAGGCATCCCTAACAATTTTAGAGGTCATTTTACAAGGGCATAATGAAAGGCACAAATACATAAATATAGAATTATTCTTGAGCCCCACAATCAAAATGACAAAAACAAACATGTTGTGCATAACATTTTTTCACAAAATATACATCTGGATCCCAGCATTCACATTTTTGTCAAAATTTTCATACAAAAAAAGGGGTACCTAAAGCTGACATCACAGAACACAAATGTGCTATGGCACCCTGGTTGAGAGCCACTGTTCTAGATATTAACATAGTCCATTAACACGGACATGCCATCTGCTAAAAGGACAACAAAACCTAAACCTCTGCTCACTACGCATGGTGATTTTAACCCTTTACTGTCCCCCACCCACACTTACATTACAATGGACAGAAAAAATAATACCCCCATGAATATTGTTGTTCTGCATTTGTTCAAATGATGACATATCCAATTAGTTCTGGGTGCTGTGCCCATGGAGACAGACATGATAGTTGCTAGCAGTACCTAACATAGGACCTCAAACTTGTGCAGCAATGTTTTGAAGACTTCTCTGGCATTCAAGGGGTGCATTTAAAATCACAGTAAACAATTATTATGACAATATATATTATAGTGTTTGTCCTGCTAAGTAAAACAAGGGTACTACCAGTATTGAGATATTTTATATTCAAGAGGTTTTACATCTCATATTTATGTTTTCTTAATCCTTTCAGTGCCAGAGGGGTAAGCAATACATTGTATTCCCCTGTGGCACTCTAAGGGTTAAACAACAGATCCAACTGTTGTCCACAAAGGCACATTTTTATAATGCATGCTATGGGAGAGTTTGACTAGGTCTCTCAATATCGAGTGATAGGAACTGCACCACCTGTTGACCACAGCAGAACATTTCAGTTCAATGTAAAACAATTAAAAAAAAGTTTGAGTTCCAATAGGAAATATCTCCTAGCAATGGAAGTACACTTAATTTACACAACCTGAATAAAATTGCAATATATATTTTTTTCATATAAATAATCCCTTTACTTCTCATATATATCAATAGGAGTCTTTACTTATGGTTCAGTTGGTTTGCTCTAGAATTACACCTCTTTATATTATTGAACACAGCTTTATTTTCCTTACAGACTGACAAGTGAAATTAATAGTAGCCTACAGAGATTAAATGCAAAAAGTACAGTAAATAGATATACCTGACTACTAGGACATTTGCCCATATAAGTGGTTCTGTTAAACACATTTTTCTTATTTCTAGGGTATAGTTTTGATTTCTATACTGTAGCAACTTGCTTGCTTAGTGGTTTTACCCAGATGTCACCAGGTAAGGCACTCTGGGTGCCCTTAGCTCCACCCATGGATACAACCCTATGCCTCGAATGACCCCCACCCCAGGACGATCCACTCTGCATTGGAAATCTCTCTACCAACCAAGGAGTTAAATAATAGTATGTAAATGGGTATATTAACTGGTGCAGGGGCATTAAGATTGCTTTGACCACACTCTCAATTCAGAGTGTGGGTGTGGCCATCACAGTTGAGGCTTCCCTCAAAATTTGGAGCTCTAGGCTGTTGACAACTCTGCTACAGGGAATACCAGCTCTGATTGTCGATGTGGCTTAAATGTAAGTGGGACGGTCGGTCATTTTTGTTTCCCATAATAGTTTGAGATATTTCGCTTTTTTTTTTTTTTTGCACTAACAGACAAATAAAGCTACATATCTCATAAACTATTGTTTTAATTAAAAAAAATGTCTAAAATGAATATAGTTGGCAAATATAGTTTTTGATACCTTTTATTGGCTAACTAAGCAGATTTAAATGCAAGCTTTCAAGACCTTAGGTCTCTTCCTCAGGCATGTTATACATGCCTGAGGAAGAGACCTAAGGTCTTGAAAGCTTGCATTTAAATCTGCTTAGTTAGCCAATAAAAGGTATCAAAAACTATATTTGCCTCCTGTATTTATACGGCTAACACGGTACCAACTCTGTTATCATGAATATAGTTGTTTCTGAGGTCTCTTTCAAAGTGACTTTTACACTTTAAGTTTCGTAAATGAGAAATCATTGCTCATTTGGGAAGTTTTATCTACTGTATCTTATGTGAGAAATTATATAAAGAATTATTATTATTATTATCATTTACTTATTATTACCTGTACCATAGGGTTACAAACTGGCAAACAGTGAGCTTAAGCTGAAGAGAGAGGTGCTGAATATTCTACTTATGCAGGTTTGCAATGTAAAATACGGGTAGGAATACTTTGGTAATCCATCTATTGGGGACTAGTTTTGCCCAAAGCTGAAGCGAGATATTTCTTACTTCTGGTCTGTAGGCCTTTGTAGAACTTACAGCATGCACATAAACATACACACAGAGAAAAAGTAGAAGAATTTTGGGTAAGACAACAATTTCCAAAATGTTCACAGATTACACAGGCCTTTTAACCCCTTAAAAGCTAGAGTGGGCTTCAAAAAATTGATTTGGAAAATGGATTTTTATTTTTTTTCCCATAATCTTCACTTACATTTATGGTAGTTAATTTATCACAGAGAAGAGAGGACTAAGAGGAGATCTTGTTGTACTGTATAAGTATATGCAAGGTCAATACAATGATCAATTTAGTTTAAAAGTGAATGGAAATTTCACTGTATGTTGTGCTACCCATTTGTTTGTAATGTAAAGGTATGTTTGAGAAATTAACATTTATAATTTGGTGGAAAACTGTTGCACTTTATGATAATTAGTTTGTGCTGGGCCATTATTATTTCAAACTGTGCTATGAATGAATCTAGGCAGAGTCCACACACTAGGGGCAACTGTAATAGCAGAGAAAGAAATAGGTTTGGGCTAGGGGAGAACTAATTAGTATACTGTGCAGTGACGTAACAGTGTAACACTGTGCCACCCAAATGTAAAGGTTACTCTCTCAAAAACATTTATTTTAGAGAAAAAAATGGCTAGCAGAACATAGACAAATTTTAATTATCTTGACATCAAATGGAAAGGGTGACAGGTAAACTTTAGTTGATTCTTTCTACATTTTTGATTATCTTATTTTATTTTTAAGGTTCAACGCATTTTAGAGACTCATGACCCATTCAAGAATTCTCAGGCCAAATACGGAGCCATATCTGCAGATGAAGTCAGTGCTGTACAGAATTATGTTGAACACATGCTATTTCTTTTGATTGAGGAACGAGTGAAAGATGCTGCAATGGGACCAATCCTAGAATTTGTGGTGTCTGAGAATATTATGGAAAAGCTGTTCCTGTGGAGTCTGCGAAGGGAGTTTACAGATGAGACAAAGTTTGAGCAGCTGAAGATGTATGAATTACTGGTCACTCAATCCCATCAACCTTTGCTTCATCACAAACCTATTTTAAAACCTCTGATGATGTTGCTAAGCACTTGCTCTGGGACATCAACTCCAAATGTGGAGACAGAACTGGTGGTCTTACTTAACCAGCTCTGTTTAATCCTTGCCAAAGATCCATCTATATTAGAATTGTTTTTCCACACCAGCGAAGACCAAGGAGCTGCCAATTTCCTTATCTTCTCTCTACTAATACCCTTCATCCATAGGGAAGGCACCGTGGGGCAGCAGGCCCGTGATGCCTTGCTTTTCATCATGTCCCTGTCTGCCGAAAATAACGTTGTTGCTAAACACATTGTGGAGAGCACCTACTTCTGTCCAGTGAGTTTCTAAAAAAAACAAAATTCCGTATATGTTGTGGTAGACATTTGTTGTATTAAAAATAGTTTTTGAGAAATGTACTTTAAATTGTTGGTGGCACAGTGCGGGACTTTATGCTAATCACTTGCTGGACCATTATTAACACACTGTGCTAGTAACTGATCTCAGCCGAGCCTCATCTCTAATTGTAATGAGATTAGTAAGTTTGGTCTCAGACAAAACTAATTGCATGAGACTAGTAGAGTAACATGATAAATTTATTGGCAAACTAAGTGGTTTTAGATACAAGCTTTCAAGACAACTAGGTCTTTTCTTCAGGCATAATATAAATCATTCTTATTATACCTGAAGAAGATACCTAGTTGTATTTAAAGCGTGCATCTAAAGCCACTCAGTTAGCCAATAAAGGTATCAGTTTTACTCTATTTGTCTCCTGCATTTCCTGTGGCTAAAACTGTACCATGATTTACCCATATTACAAAACTAATTGGCATTGTGGTAGCATAAAGTACCACAATGTGCCACTATAAAATAAAGGTTAATTGCTAAAAAACATTTATTTTGTAGAAAAGCTGCTAGTTTGACACAAGCAGATTTTAAATCTCTGTAAAACAAACTAAACTTGTCCTAGGGCAACAGGTCCAATTTAACAGAAGTCTAACTGATTAACTCATCTTTCTTTTACATGAAATAACATAAGTTAAACAAGGTAGATTTGTGAAACTCCATTCACACATTAGTAATAATCTGGAATTCTTAAAGGAATAGTGAGACAGATGTGCTATTAATAACTGAAGCAAATCTGGATCAAACCAGTTGCAGCATAGATGACAAATTGGATTCCTCTCTAACATTGAGGTTAAAATCCCTCTTTAAATCAACATAAATGTTCACTTTCTTAATTGATTTCTAAATTAGCTTGATATATAAGGCCTTGGTCTTTTTCAGGGGATATCCTGGGCCAATCCAGGTTTCTCAGGGAGGTATAATGACCTATAATCTCTTGGATTGAGAGAAGTACCAAGGAGGGCTTGGAGCTACCAAGTAAAGCTAGTGAGAGGTTTTAGTTGTAGGTGCAACCTTACTGAAGCCAGAGGCTGGAGTAAAGATGGAGAGTACAAAGTCAGATAACCAGAACTGATTGGGGTTGGAGAGTTGCTCCCAAACACAGTAATGTAGCAATGTCCAGACAGAAATGGTGAAGAGTTGCATTTATTTACAATCAGAAGATGGACTCTATGTGCAGAGGTTGGACAATGTGTAGGCAGACGCAGCCTAGACCAGGGAAAGAGACCATTTTGAAGCCAGGATGTAGCCAAAGGTCAAGTCAGGCCAGGGAGCACAGGATCGAAGACAGGTTATAAATAAAAGGGCACATGGCACAGGGCTGATGTCAGGTCATAGTCAGGGCAGACAGTACAGGATTACAGTCAGGTACTAGTCAAGGTTTGGTACTTAAGAAGACAACCTGGTATAGTGCATTTACATAGTTACTTATTAAATAGCTTGAAAAAATACATCAAGTTCAACCTTTGCCAAAGAATAACCATGAAACTGAAAATTAGAATTGATCAGCCTTCTTGACTAAAAATTTTACCTACTAATACCTAGCATAACCCTGTGTGTTCCCTTGTTCTAGAAAATGTGTAAACGTGTCTTAAATATATCCATTACCATATGCTTGGGCAAGGAATTATACAACTGTGTACTGTAAAAAACAAAAACAAAAAAGTTCTGCTGAATTTGAGACATCATTTTCTCTTAAGGGGTGGCCCTTAGTTATTTGATCAGTCCTTGGAATGAAAATCTCACCAGAGAGATCCTTGTATTGATCTGGCATATTCTTAAAAAGTATAAAAAGATCTCCTCTTAGTCGTCTTTACTCTAGAGCAGAGATTCTCAACCCATGCCCTCAGTGGCCACTAACAGGCCAGGACTTAGGAATTTCCCTGCTAGAGCACAAGTGTGTTGATCAGAGGCTCGTTCACATTGATTAACACACCTGTGCTCTAACACAGAAATCCTCAAATCCTGGCCTGTTAGTAGCCACTGAGGGCATGGGCTGAGAACCACTGCTCTAGAGTAAATAAACCAAGTTTGTCTAGACTTTCTTCATACTTCAAGTCTTCCATTTCCTTAATTTATTTTGTCGCACTTCGCTATACTCTCTGCAGTTTTAGAATATCCTTTTTCAGAAGCCCAGAACTTCACTACGTATTCAAGGTGAGGTCTTACTAACGATTTGTCCAGTGGCAAAATATTATCTACTCTTGCTTCAATACCCATTTTTATGTGAGGCAGGACTTTGCTTTTGCTACTGCTGTTTGACACTAGTCACTGTATCTAAGTTTGTAGTTTATAAGGATTCCCAGATCTTTCTCTAGCAATGAGTTTCCTAAAATGTTTCCATTAAGTTCATAAGTAGCATTGGGATTTTTTTCTTCCCAAATGCATAACTTTACTTTACACTTTTCTACATTAAATTTCATATTCCGTTTGTTTGCACAATCTGCCATTTTAAGTAAATTCTTCTTTCGAGAGCAAACATCCTGCTCTGGATGTATTATCCTGCATAATTTAGTGTCATCCTGCAAATACTGAAATTCTAGTTTCTATACTAATTTCCATGTCATTTATAAACATGTTAAAAAGAATTGGACTAAGTACTGAACTTTCAGTTTTAACTGCATTGGATAATTTTCCATTTACAATGACACATTGTTCCCTATCCTTCAACCAGTTTTCTGTCCTGTTGTAAAGGTTATCCCTAGCCCCAAATTCATTATTTTATACACTGTCCTCCTTTGTGGCACTGTATTGGATACCAAAGCATAATCTATATATACTACATCTACTGCTTTGCCATTACCTAGGTTGCTACTTACTTCTTCATAGAAGTTCAAAATATTGGTTTGGCAAGATCTATTCCTTATAAAACCATGCTGGTTCCTGCTAATAATCTCATTTTCTACAGTGGAATTCAGATTATTATCCCTTCTAGCAGTTTTCCCACTACAGAGATTACAGGTCTATAATTCCTAGGTTCTGTTTAAATTCTCTTCTTAAATAAAGGCACTTTTCATCAATCTTGTGGCATTGAACATATGGTGAGAGTTTCACTGCACAAACAATTAGACACTGGTCAGGTATAAATACCAACTGGAGAAAAGCACACGTGCATGGTAACACACCATTTTTGTTGCACACACAGATAAAGCGGTGAAAAGGCACACACTGCAGCTATGACTCAGCAAGCTCGAGTCGTACCAACAGAAAAGGCACAGGTATGAAAGGAGGTTTCAGATTATGCAAAAACAATACTTAGAAATAGTTTTATGTAATTCTGCCTACAGAAGCTATCGCAGATGTCTGTGCATAGAGTAGGAGTGGTAAACCTGAATTCCTCCAACTGTTGTGGAACTATAGTTCCCATCATTCTCAGCTGGCCCTCATATTTCTGCATAATGGGGTAGCAGAGAGAGAGAGAGAGAGAACAGGGTCTTTATAATCTGACACTCAACTCTTTATATTACAGAAAGCCAACTCATACTGTCACAAATGTATAACCCTACCCTCTGTGCTCATGTATGTACTTCCATTAACCCTTTGAATTTCAATGCATTGTGTGTTCCTCTGGCAGTCAAAGGGTTTTGCAGATTGTGCAGTGGTGTAAGAATAGGGGTCAGAGGGGTCGCACCTGTGACCGAGCCCATCACTCCAGGGGCCTGTCCATCCCCTGCGACCCCCTGCCTGGTGCCAGCAACATGCTGATGTCTGTGCCGCCTTTGGCACAGACCTCTAGCAGCCTGAGCTCCCTCTTCAGCTCTTTAGTAACGCAGAGCGCAGAGAGATGCTCTGCATTACTGATGAGAAGACCACGTGGGAGCTCCGGCAGTGTAGAGGTCTGTGCGGAAGGAGGCACAGACCTCTCCTGCTATGCCGCTGGACCACCAGGGAGGTAGGAAATGGACACTGGGGGAGGGATGTGCAGATGGGAGGCAATATGGAGATGATGAGGGCAATATGGAGATGAGGGGGGCACTGTGGAGACTGGGAGCATTGTGGAGGTGTCCAGTGGAGATGGCCAATGGGGGGGGGTGCAATGTGGTCGGGGGAGACCATGGCCAGGTGGCTTTTAGTTAAGCCTCAGAAACTGTGCCATACTTGCTTCCAAATAACAATATACAAATCTACGGAGTTTATATATTTTTTTTAATTGAAGTTAGGGCCAAACTATATATATATATATATATATATATATATATATATATATATATATATATATATATATATATATATATATATTTTTTTTTTTTTTTTTTTTTTTTTTTTTTTCTATATATATATATTTTCTATATATATATTTTTTTTTCTATAAATTTCTTTCCACACTGACCATTTGTTAGGGGTCCATGATGAGAAGGGGAACACAGGCTCTAGAGACCCCTTTTTACTTTTTAAAATTGTGCAGGGAACCCCCTATTATGCAGGCAACCTCTGCTTGCTTGGTTAGGGGTATTTTTATTCTATGAAGATATTAACAAATTAAAGATTCTTTATATATTCTTACAATATAAAATAATATTCTGTTTTGTCCTTTGTATAGGAAGTAAAGTCGCATATTCTCTTCAACTAGATTGCTTTTTGCCATTAAGAGTAAAAGGGAGATAAGAACTGAAATAGCTAATATGGGGTACATTCAGATAATTAAAAACAATGAAAACCTGCATCTTAAATATACTATTAAAATATACTACTATAATAAGAAAAGTTAGAATATAACATACTATTTCTTTAAACAATTTACCTGTCCACCCACCTTGTTCTTTAGTGACTTTGATGCTTTGACTTTGCAGTCCTCCTCTGAAGTTAATGATTTTTCTTATACTTTATTTTCTGAGTTATACTTTCCCAGAGCATCAGTTCTGTCTAGAGAGCTATTTCAAAGAGGCACACATAAAATAACTATTGTCCCCACAGCACAAAAACCTGTTGTGAAAGTGGCATAGTATTGTCAGAAGCATAAATAAATAGTATCTCAGCAGTGTAGAACTAGGGCTATTGGTGCTTTAAAGGGACTAAGGTACCAGTGAAATATTCAGTATTTTTATGTGCCATAAGTTGATAGTAAAATTAATCCTTTAAGAACCAAAGAGATATCCAACGCATTGCAACATTTTAAAACTTTAAGTTATAATATTTTAATTACAGAGTACCCATCACTTGAAATATGATTCGTTATTTTCTAAGAGAATGCAAAACTGCCTATATATTGTAGTAGACATTTGTTTGTAATATAAATAGTTTTTGAGAAACCTTTATTTTATGGTAGCACTTCACACTATTTAGTTTGTGCTAGGCTATATTAACATACACACTAGTGATTGGGTAATACCTTTGTGATGGGGTCTACCTTCCTTCCTAGATAATATTAAGAGGAGAAGTTCCCTACTCTGAGTACCAGTAAACAACACCTCAAAGTTATATCTTGTAGAATGGCCTCACAATCTTTTATGTGAGCACTATAGAATGGGCTGAGAGTCCAATATAAAGCAAGTGACAATATCAGGTACAAATATGACAATTAGCATAACATGATACAGTTACAATTACCAATCCAAATATAACTAAGCTGAGTATATAGGATAATGCTTGCATACCAATCAGTTTTGTTTCCTAGTACCTAGTACCTCTCTTCATTCAACACTCCTTTTGTTATATACCTTTTTGTCAGGATAACTCAAACAATAATCACCTTAGATTACCTAAGTAGAATCAATCAGGGGCTTAGACTTGACAAGTAGAACCAATCATGGGGTTTAGACCTGCCAAGTAGAACCAATCATGGGCTTAGACTGGCCAAGTAGAGCCAATCATAGGATTTGGCTAAGTAGAACCAATCATGGAGCTTAGACTAGCCAAGTAGAATCAGTGAGGGTCTTAGAGTGGCCTAGGTAACCAGCCTTTGGGCTTTATCTCATGTATGCCCTCAAGGAATTACAAAATATTTGGCCAGTACAAAGTGTCAATGTGGTATTCACTTACTTATCAAAGTTCCTGGTTTATCAGTATTAGGTGGACAACTGTTCCTGCACACTAGGTTATGTGGCTTGTGGTTTGGCTAGTTTTGGTTGGAAATCTTCAATTTGGAGTGATTCAGGAAAACCCGATTCTCAGGTTATTTTGACCTGAATGGTTGTCAATGTCTTCTTATGCCTCCTGCAGCAATTAAATGTGGGACAAACTCTTGTACATTCTGTTCCAGATCCTTGATGGTGGATGAAGAGGTAGGCTGGAATGCTTAAACCTCTCCCAGCTGAGTGAACACCCCTGATTGCTCAGCAGAGAGTTCAGCAATAGAGGATTTAAAGTCATTTTGCAGATCTTGCTTAACTGAGAGAAGACATGGTTTAAGCTTCATAATATCTTGCTTGATGCAAGGGACATCACATCACATAGGTATTCAAAGAGCTTGTGGAGTCAGCAGGGATAGTAGGGTTGGTGGGAGGAAAGGAAGGGTCTTGGAGGGCTGAGGTGGAGGTGACGAAGTATGCAGATACTGATCTGTGCGGGTGGTGCCGTGACTTACCGGGGGGAGCACAACTAAAGGTAGCAGAGTGTGCTGATAAGTCGCAATGGAGTTTCAGCACCTTCTGGTACTGGTACCAAGTCCCAGGGTTGTGGTGAACTGGTTAGGCCCAGAGATAAGACTGCCCCTTGAGATGGTAAAGGTCGTTCCAGTGGAGGAAAGAAAGGGCTACTTGGAGGACAGCACATGGGTAGGTCCGTTGCGGGGCAGTACGCGTGAGCAAGACCTCTGGTTCTTCTTCGTAGTATACTGTAAACAGTGTGTCATTAAATCTTCCGGACATGAGTGGTCCTCTGGGGACACCCTCAGCAGAGTCTAGTCAGTCGTCTTGATGTCTGTGAGAGTTCTAAAGACCCTGGGGCTACGCAGTGGGCGAGTGTGAGTAACAGGGCCCAAAACAACAAAAAGGAATAGGAAAAAAAATGGGAGCAAGAATAAACTAAGAAGCTACCATGAACAGACTAAAACTATGAAGGGGGAATCCGTGGACTAGAGAGGCGTGCCTGGCAGCCATAGCAGAGGAGCTCAGATAGAGCAAGGTAACCAGTTAGGATGGCAGTCACCTCTGGCTGCAGGTGATTAGCAGTCAGGGTGTGGCAGAGAAGCCCAGTATGCATGGTCATCTGCTGCATGGGACAGCTCACTTATCTTCTCAGAGGAGATCCTATATGGAGGAACTATTGGACACAACGTGTCTGCACGTCTACCCGCTCCAGTAGCAATGGCTGAGGTGTAGGAGATCGGAGCTCAGGGTAAATATCGAGCTGGTCCAACAGCACACTTCACAGAAGAAGCTGAGGTCCATCCAGCAGACGTAGAGTGAAGGTGGGCTCAGCCACTGAGTGTCATGCCTCATGCCATGCACTGGGCTGCAGAGTCCTCCAGCCGCCAAACGGTCACAGCGAGGTTATAATTTTCAGATTGGTCTTGTAGGCTGTCTGCTGGACACAGGTATTTGCTTGTTGGTCATGTAGAGCAGTGTTTTCCAAAGAAAAGTGGTAGCAATCTGGGTAGAGAGTGTGAGCTCCACAAAGATACATCTGCTTTCATCAGCTGCTAGGCCATGCCCCCAAGGAAAGACATTTTTAACTAAAACAAAGGCATGGATTTCTTTACAGTAAGGACAGTAATTTTGCGGAATTATTTTACTTGGGAGGCTGTTTGCAGATACTGTAGATCAGGGCTTATAAGTTTAAGTCCTTTGTTACTAGCCAGTCCTGAAAGGTTACTCACCACTGTAAGCCAAAACATACCTACCAGGGCTGAATTTCTACTCACCAGGGCTAAATTTTCACTCGCCATTGGCTAGTGGCGAGTGGAAATTTTGAGCCCTGCTGTAGATGCTTTCAAAAAGTAATGGATGCCTTTGTAGAGGAGAACAAAATTGAGAATCATGATTCAGTGCAGACAGTATGTTGATCCAGGTAGATATCTGACTGTCTTTTTGGAGTAAGGAAGGAATTTTTTACCCACTTGGGGCATAACTTGAATTGCCTTCAATATGATTTTTATTTTGCTTTCCTCTGGATCAAAAAAGGCAATATGACAACGACTGAAGTTGATTGAAGCATATATTTTTTTCATCCTTATCAACTACAGCATATTACTCTGTTTTTGTACAAGGCCCAAATTTAATGGCATTAAGTGGCAATTATCATATTTTACTCAGTCTGTTCCTGTGGGAGCAGAGTTAGTAAAACACCTGGGACTGTACTGTAACCCCAGAATGCTACTGGTAGCCTTTCAGAGGGTCAGAAAACGGACCCCTTGCCTTGCCGTGGGTTGTGTTGCAACCTGGTGGTTTTTGGCTCAGAGTCACAATTTATACATGTTGCCCATGAAGTAGGAGTGATTTTGTAGGTATGTATAGCTTTATTCATATAGCACCACATACAGTGTACTCAGTGCCTTATAACGTAGCTAATTACAATAAATAAAATAAAAGTGGTTACCTTATTATTGGTGGACAAAGTGCCAAAAAATGAATGACTGATAAAAGATACTGGGTCACTAATTAAAGGGTCACTGACTGGTCATGAGTTGGCTGAAAATCAGCTCTGACATGTAGCTTCAATAGATCCTGTGGGTTAGGCATGAATCACTAGAGTCTAAGGAGGCTATGTGTACAGATCAATCAGGTTGAACTGTGAGACTTCAAAGTCTAGCAGTTCAGTCTCTCTCTATGTCTTGTGTGGTCATTCTGATTCTCTATTGGTCCACTGGGGCTCACAATGCAGCCCTATCTTCATCAGCAGGTCTGTTTCCAGAGGAGCAGATCTGCTGATAGGATAATATATACATAATAGTTACCTTTTAAGATATATGTATTCTGGGTGTCTGTTTTCGTTTTTTTTTTTTTCTTAAGCATCCAGTTACAAAATGTGTAAAGATAACAAGTTCATGAAAATATAGCAACAACCTTATCTGATAAAGAAAATGAACATGATCAAGGTAGCTAGTGGTACTCTTTAAACTTTATTTATCATTCTGAAAGCTTCAATTTCTAAAATAACGCAATAGCTGCTCAGTGCCCGCATTCAGGATTTAAATTGCCATCAGAAGTCTCCATAGAAACCTCAGTTGTCAAAAGGTAAAGCCATCAATAAGTAATTTCTGTCTTTGAAAGAGCTGAAAGGGAAGTGAAAAGTGCTGCATGTTAATATGAACTTATATTATGATCTAACTCTGGATTTTATTGATAGTGCACTGGCATAGAGAAGACTCATGCTTAACCTTCTGAATGCTAGTGATGCCTCCAATGGATTGTGAAACATTCAAAAAGTTAACCAAACATAAACGAAATTGCTAATATATTAGGAAGCAAACAAGCATGCATTAACATTTTTATGTTATTTTTAGGGTGAGGTTGCAGTTTAGTTAATGTTGTAAACTAGATTTGTTTTTAGATGATCTTTAGTTCAATGTATCACTTTTATTACCAGAGCATCCAAGGGGTTAACCCTTAATGACCATAGCTGGGAACTCTCCAGATTTGCCCCGGAGACTCTGGTTTTGACTCTGCATTACTGGGTCACTGGAGCAGAGACTGATTCTCCGGATGTGGGGAGTTTCTTTTGCTACTTCCCAGAGTGCTCCTTCCATTCCCCGCCCTCTTCTCCTTCCCTAGCCTATTAATCATAGTTTTTCTTCATATTATAAGCTCCTCCACCACTCACAATTAAGCCCTGTCCCTTTTTTTTTTTTTTACACAAATTGCATCATTGTTCTCCCCCAGCGGCACCACAGGACTTCCCTCTCTGGGGAGTCCACAATAAAAAGTTCCCAGGTATGATAATGACCAGAGAGATGTGTAATGCATTACTTCTCAACACTTTGCACGTTCTTCTGATCAATAACCCCTTAAGGATGCGGCCGGCACTTAAGGACAATGGAACATAATTTTTTCTTCATCTGATGCAGGGTTTTCCGAACGACGTTCAGCTGCGAGGGGAGCCCTGAAATCCATGATGGTCCTGGCAGATCATGGGTCCTTATCGCATGTTGGACCCATGATGTGCCAGGACTGTCCTGGGTCCTTAAGAGGTTAAAGGGCTAACACGATTCTAAATTGATTGTAAACAAATCAGTTATTAAAATGTAATAGAATAGTAATTGTAATTATTTACCATTTTACATACTGTAATTGAAGTTTTAGCTTCAGAACCCTTTGAGTACTAAAGATGTATCCAATACATTGCAATGCAGTGCTTTGGATACACCTCTGTCACTCATGGGATTAAAAGGCAACTAATTTATTTTATGAAGTCTGCAAACAAAGTGCAGTTAACACTTTATGACAATTTAGGATTATTTGGAAGAGCTTTATGTTATTTTATTTTTTAATTCAAAATAATATTTTAAGACATATTTAGCTTTATTTATGTGCCAGTTTATGCACATCAAACAATAATACATGGCACAGCCGTGTGCCAGATACTAACATTCTACACTGCTTTTCCTCCCAACTGCCACTTCTTCATGCTCTTCCTTCTTCTCTCCTACTCAGTTCAGTAACTGGAAAAAGGGGGGGTCATAAGACACCGATACAGTCAGAAAACAACATGAGTAAGTGCATACCCTATGGATGTCAAGGGATACCAGAGCAGTGTGGAGTGTTGTTATTCGGCATACAGCGCTGTCAGACACTACTGTGTGACTCAGATAAACTGACAAATAAAGAAAGCTAAATGACTTATAAATTATTGTTTTACATTGAAATGGCTTACATGACATATAGGTGATTTTAAAGCTCTTTTAACTGAATAAATAGCATTAAATTTTAATAAAAAGCACAGAGCTGTGCAGCCCCCAAATGACTCACATTTCCCAAATGACTCACATTTTTTTTGAGAGGGGGTTCAGCCTTTACTCTATAGTATTATATTGTCTTTCAGCTTTAGCTACTTCTTTACACTTTTATGTGAGTTTTCTGGTCAGTTGAACAACAAAGTAGTACAGTGAAACAATGTAGCACTGACTGTTCTGCTGTATGCTATCTTACTTTATATTATATCTTTTTGACATTGTATCAGCACACCTTCTTTAATAGGCCCTGACAGACATCTGGAAACAGATTCATGGAGCACAAGGCCAGGAACACAAAAGTATAAAACAAATAGGGGAAGATGGCAGGAAAAAAAAAAGCATAGGCTATTTGACTTTAACCCTTTGACTGATGCATAGGACATTTGCTCCCAAACCCTGCCCCCCCCCCCATCCATCCATTCCTGGAAACTTTTTCTTCTGGACTCCCCTGAGGGGGAGTCTTGTGGTCCAATTGGTGGATAAAAATGGTGCAATTCATGCAAAAGGGGGCAGGACTTAATTGAGAGTGGGAGTTAGGGCTTAAGAAACTAGTAGCAAATAGATAGAATAGGCTGGGGAAGGAGGGGAAGTGGGAGGGCACTGAGTGGGAAGGAGCAGAAGTGGACAGAGTTTCAATAGAAACTCCCCACATCCAGAGAATCAGCCTCTGCCCCTGGGGCCCTGTAATGAAGAGTGAAAAACAGAGTCTCCGGGGCAAATCTGTAGTGTTCTCAACTATACCCATATCTCTTAACCAGAACATAGACGTACCATTCAGGAGGTTTTCTTGTACAGAATTCCGCAGCAGGACAATTATAATAATTGACAGAGGACAGACATTTTAGGGCCCCTAGCTATTGTTGCTGTTGGACGACAGCCATTGTTATCTTCAGCCAGCTGCTGGCAATCCAAGGAGGAAGGGGATTGTAGTCCAAAATCTGAATGGCTGCCAGTCTGTCCACCTGTGTCTTAGTCCATGTACATCAGAAAACACCTGCCTCTAATTATGTAATTATTCCTCAGTGTCTCTAGATGAAGGATTGTGAATTATTGGCTTTCCAGCTGTTGGGAACTACAGATCTCATGATACCCAACCACCCTTTGGCTCGATGGGGATAATTTGAGGTGTTGTCTCCAACAGCTGGGGGACTGACCATTGGCTACCTCTCCTCTAGTTTGTAAGCTGTTGAAAACAGGGCCATAGTTTCTTTACTTAAAGCCCCTGTCTCATGTTCCCCTTGTAAAAGAAATCATGGCACTTTATAAATAAAGAAGAAGAATGACCACCAAAGCGTTCAGCTGCGATGCTTTATTTACCATCTGATAGATGTCTTAGTATGCAGTAGAGTTTCTCGGAGAAGTCTCTCCTTTGTAAGTCTTCATTGCAGGCTACTGGGAGTTAACTGATATTTTCCTTGTAGACCTGGAAAGTTGGGATTCATAACAGCAGCATAAATGTTTTTTAAAAAAATTATTTTGACCTTGATTAAGATAAAATACACCCATTATGAAGGTTACATTAAAACTGCAAATCAGCCAGAAAGTTTTATAGTTGCAGTGTTAGATTAAATATGCTAATGTCTCAAGCGTAGGCCTTCTTTTACATTGCAGTTGTGTGCAATTACTTCTATAGAACACAGGAATCTCGGCATCTTAATATTCTACTTGCAGTTTTCTTGCATTAGAAAGAAAGTAATCTCTGTCCTTGACAGAGGATTATTGCCTGTTTAAGAGGAAAATGCCTCACATTCATCCATTAAGAATTAATATGTTGCATTATTCAATAATGATTAGAATCTGTATACCATCATTCTTCTTAAATAATACAGCTTGAATTCTTGAATTGACTGAAATATGAATAGAGCTGCCAGCAATGTTGATTTTATGCAGTATTTTCTATGTTGATAGTTGATGGGGATGCTGGCGTGTGGGTCTTATACATAAATAAGTTTGTAAATGAGTGTTTGTGTGGTTTTTGACTCCAGAAGTGAAAACCTCAGAAGTCTCTGCTGTTTGTGTGTATGTATGTATGTGTATATATGTATGTATGTATATATATATATATATATATATATATATATATATACACTAGCAATATGTGACGGCATTGCCCGTCATTGTAGTAGGGTATGTGTTATGTAGCATTTTTTGTTTGAAATGTTGTAGGTGGCATGTTGAAGGTATTTTGTAAGAATTTTTTGTGTTTGTTTGTATTGTACATTTAATTTAGCTGTATTGACTGACGATGTTTTTTTGTGTACTGTGTGAAGCAGAAAGAATCATATTGCACACATACATAAACACACAGATAATGTGACATACACACGTACGTACATGCGTACACACACACACACGCACATACACACACACATACACACACACACACACATACACACACACACATACAGATATTATTACGGTCCTGTAAGTGCCAGAGGGGTAGGACAGCATTGCTCATTGTGTTGCTTAATCCTCTGGCACTGAAAGGGTTAACCAGCTGTCCCAGTATGTAGCGAGAGTCATGGCGTCCACAGTCCCTGAAGTTTGCCTTTGTCTTATCTTGGGCTTTAACCTCTAGAATTCAAGAGATGTCTCCAGCGCATTGCTTAGCACTTTGTTGTGACAGTATTCAAATTTAACATTGGAATGTGCGTATGTTTTCTGATCATTTATACTCTGTAAATACTCAGTGGATTTATAACAACTTTGCAGCAATTGTAGGGACAGCCAACGTTACCTGAATTATAAAATGTAAAAACAATTTGTATTTCATCCATCATGCAAAGTATTTAAGAAAGAAATGCTGTTTACTATGGCAACACTGTTGCATTGCCATTATAGAAATGGCAATGTTACAAAATATACGTGTTTGTGTGTGTGTGTGAACTTTTTCTCCTTAGTTATTTGAATAATGGGAGTTCTTCCATCAAACCTACATAATCTATCTATCTATCTATCTATCTATCTATCTATCTATCTATCTATCCATACACATACATATTTATGTATTATAGCAACAACACTGAACTTGCATGTTTCTTCTGTTTTGCTTTTCCTTATGGTCTTGCACATTACTACTAGGGATGGGCGAAACTTTATGCCTCAAACTGAAATCGGCGAAAAATGGCACTTTACGCTTTGTGAAAAATTTCCAGCGAAAAGTGCAGATTTTCTGCTTTTTTCCTGCTTTTTTTGCCCATTGAAATCAATGGGAACATAGAAGTTACAGACAACACATTACAAATAATATTTTATTTCCCAAAGGCATTTCATAAAAGGGGCATGAGGGTGCCTGTATTGGTGGGATGTGGGGAAAGAATCAGTTGAAAGTGGAATGTTTTTGGGGGGTTGTTTACTGGGATTGGGGGGCACTTAAAAAAGAAATCCTAAATAAAATAAGAGAAAATAAAAACCATAAGACATGGTATAAAGGGTTCTGAGGAGGGTGCCTGTGTTGGTGAATGAATGAATCATTTGAACAGGGAATTTGTTTTGGGGGGCTTTCTTGACTGCTATTGGTGGGACAGTTAATAAAAAAATAAATCAATAAAATAAGACATTTGTATTTAAATTGACAGAGAAAGGAACCCCCTGACATAAGCTGCAACTGGGGTGGACTGATACTTGACTTGATAGAGTATTTTGTAGAGGATGATTTGTTTGATTTGTTGTTAGAGGCCTTTGTAGGACTTGGACTTATTAGAGGCCCAAGCCCTGAAGAAACATTGATTTGTAGGGCTTAAGCTTGTTTGGCACAAGCCCTAAGGAAACCTTGATTTGTAGGACTTAAGCTAGTTTGACACAAGCCCTAAGGAAACACTGATTTGTAGGACTTAAGCTAGTTTGGCACAAGCCCTAAGGAAACATTGATTTGTGGGACTTAGGCTTGTTACAAACAAACCCCCAAAAATTGTTTATTTTTTTTGTAGGGCTAGTTTTTTTTTTTTTCCCCCAAAACACAAGCCCTGAGAAAAAAATAAAAATGCCCTACTGGCCTAATGCTGGCAGGTCACGTTGGCCAGTGGTCACTGTCAAATGTCCTCCTGAGTTGCAACTGCTGTTTGTACTGCTACAGCTGAGTTGTTTAAGCAGCAGGATGATTAGGCAGCTGAAAGGGAAGGGGATCAACAATAACAGTAACATGGAAGATGGATGATAAAGGTTCCACTTGCCACGACTGGTCCAGTGATGAGCCTGAGACAGTAACAGAAGAATAAGTAGCCCCCAGTATATGTGGAGAAAAGAACAAGTTGACCATCTTCTCCACCTGCCCCTCCTCCAAAATCATCATGGGTGTGTTGTTATTAGAATATATATTTTTCCCTTGAGAACAGGAACTGTGGCTTCCATCAGCAACTGCAATGTGCACAGTGTGTGTGGTAAATAACATCTGGGGGCACAACTGTATCCAAACACCATGACACCCGAAACCAAGTACTGCTACTGTCACTGTACCCCTTGTCCAGACCCCGCTAAGGACACATGACAACTTGCTGACAGTAATAGTAATGATAAACCCTCCCTGCCAGAATCCTATCATATTATGTGAGATGGAATCTCCTCAGATGCCACCTGATGACCTGGTATCGATCGATTGAAAAAATGGTGAAAAATTTTGGCCAATGGGCGAAAAATGCAAAAATTTTAACTGCTAGTTTTAAAGCGGATTTTCCCGCTAAAAAGCGGATAACAATGTGGTTTTCGCGAAATTTACCACGGGAACACGGCAACAGCTTTTGCCCACCCCTAATTTCTACATATTCTAGCCTGTTTTTAATATTAAAATTTTGATTCATTTCTCATCACTTTTTCATCAGGACAACTGATATTCAGGTTGTTTTTTTATTGTTTCACAGTAGGTGGAAGAGCATGGGCAGTGTCTTCGATAGTCTAAATAACTCAATAGTCTCAGTAACTTTCCTTGTGGGTTGAAATATCTGTGTCTTGAAGGCCTTGCAGCACACTGAAGAGGAAAGACAGTGCTAACTCAAAATTCTTATGACTTTTTTAACAGATGCCTAGTGTTGATCTTGACTTGATCATTTTCTCTTTTTCTTGCAGTCGATTTAGATTTTTGCTCTAGCTAGATGACGGTCACTTACAAAGTTAAAATTATTTAAGACTGAGCAGTCATTGAATATTGTTTATCATTTGCAAGTATGAATTCAATTTCACTTGTATTACCATCAGGGCTTTTCCATGTCCATTTTTTCTGGGTTGTTTTTCTTTAGAAGGAATATATGATGAACAAATTTTGTCCTTCTGCAGATTTGATCAGTTGATTGGCTCCATTGTCTAATTTTCCAGTTCCATGTGGTCTGATCGATTTTTCACCATTTTGGATCTTACCAATTCCCGCATTGAAATCTTACATTATAAATTTGTAGTGGTAATTGTCCTGTTTGTAGAGGCACAATAAAACGTCATAGAATTCTTCAACTTTATCATCATTGTGGCGACATCAAAAGAAAACAATCTGTTGATTAGTGTCTGAGATATTTTCAAGCACTGACCAATAGCTCAAATACAGTCACCCTCCCAAACACTAACCCTACACTACCCCTAACACTAGCCTAGCACCCAGATCTGTGTTACACTTACCAGTCTTCCTCTGTCTGGCTTCTTATCTTCCTTCTATTTTCTTTAATCTTCCATCTTCTATCTTCTCTGTCTTCTATTTTTTCATAGCATAGGTAATTGAATAGCATACCATACTTGAAAAAATGCCATTGTTTGTTTTTTTTGGCATCGGACCCAATTGAATCAAGGCAATAGAATAATTTATTATATAAAATGTTGGTAATAAGCCGGGAATACCAAGTTCTTATTTAGTCCAGTTTGTTGTTGAAATAACTGATCATCTTTCAGTTGTCTTTCTCTACTATTTATTTTTGAAGTTCCCTCTGAAAATTTTGATTTTAAGGTTATGGATGGTTTCCCTGGGTATAGTGATGACTGACTGGGTATAGCTTTGTTTAATGTCTCAATAGATTGTGTGTATTCATCCTTAATTTTAGTGGTAGGCCTGTTTCACCAGAATCACATTCAGTGCATTGTATTATATATACAACATGAATATAATCCTTTAATGTTATATATCTTGTTGTTGTGTTGTTCAGTATTGTTTTCACAAATGTGCTGACATATTTATAGCTTGATTTGTTGCAAGGTTTTGTCCTGTTATCATTGTTTGTCCATTCATTGGACATTTTTCTATTGATCAATTTTTGTTTCAGATTTGGCGGGTTGCCTGTATACCAGAATAGGTGGCTGGGGGAATATGTCTATTAACCCTACATTGTATGTTAGCAGAGGTTGTAGCTCTTTGATGATGTTGCTTATTTCTTGTAGTGTGGGGTTGTATGTGGTCAGTAGTTGTATACATGTAGAGACTTCCTTTGTATTGCAACAAGTGTTCATGTGGTGTTCTCAATGCAGATGTTATTTTCTTTGTGATTGTCCTTGTTTTATAGCCTGTTTGAATGATTAAAACAATGTTTTTATATGATTGTTGCTGTCATTGGTAACAGAGCATATGCAGTGGCATCTGATAGCTTAGCTGTGAATGATGCATTGTTTAGTATGCACTGGGTAAAAGCTGGCGTTTGTGATGATAACTACATCTGTCTGTGGGTGTTCTGTATACAGATGAGTGTAGTTTGTCATTGGTGAAAGTTATGGTGTGTACAGGAAATGTACTCTTTCTGAAAAGAAATCCATTTTAAGTTGAATGGAGGGATGAAATGCATTGAAAGATTTGTGAAAATCTTTAAGTCCTTCTTCACCTTCTGTCCATACATTGAATATATCATGTATATATACAGAAATACTTAGGTTTGCATCAGTATGTTTCAAGAAAGCTCTGTTCCAGGTTATTCATAAAAAGGTTTGCATGTTGTGGTGCCATCTTTGTGCCCATGGCACATTCTATTATCTGCAGGTAGAAATCCCAGTTGAAGGTGAAATAAACTGAGTGTGAGAATAAATTTATTGATTTGGTTATATTTTCAGGGCTATATTTTTGGCTTGGGCCTTGGATGACAGGAAATGATGGCTTGTTTGTATATTTTTATTTGTCTTGATCAATGTCCCCATGGACCGAAAAGTTGACCTAAAAAAACAATTCTTCTTCTGCATGTAATTTCCTATTCAGGGATTGTGCACCTGGGCATTTTATGAATTCAAGAGAGTGAGTACTTCTACCCTCCTTGATGAGATCTATATATGTATATATATGTATGTTTATTATATTAGCATTACAGTAGTATAACAATATTGCCTGCACAGTAATAGCCATGCACTTAGTATGTTGCACACAGATGCACAAAGTCCTACATACACACATACACAAATTTTATATATATATACATTCCGTATTTGATAGAGAGAGACACACACACACACACACACACACACACACACTGATACATACTGAATAGCGCATACACACAAATGGCACCGTCTATAAGTTTGGACTCTGAAAGGGAAGGTGGGCGGTGTGTTTGGTTTACAAGCACATGTAGAAGACCATTTCAGTGAATTAATTCTTTTTCACGAAATGCAGAGCCACCTGATGAAAGTCAGACTGGATATCACTGCAGTCAGTACAACGCTGACTTCAGGGAAGGGGAATGGAGGGGAGAACTTTGCCTTCGGTTATCTCTCAAACCTTTATGGGGGCTATTAAATTATTTTGCAAATATCTACAATACGGGGAATAGTAATAATAAAGTATTACTATCCCTTTAAAGTTGAGAGGTAAGAAGAAGAGGGGACGTTTTGGAGATGCTTAAATGGAGGGTAGATGAAGAAGATTGTATGGCAGTTTACATTGCATGGCCCTGGTGCAAACACTCTTTTTGGGCCCCCTAACACAAAAATATTATACAGATGGATAATGGGCCCCAGTGCAACTTCCCTCTCTGCACCACATGTGGTTACTCAACATGTCAGTTGGGTGATGTCTACTGGTGAATGGGAGGGCTGACAGATGAAAAGGACTTGTGAATGGGAGGGCAAGAGGATGAGTTTAAGGGGACTGGATAATGGGAGAATGGGTGGCAGTGACACTGTGCCCCGTGTAATGGGCTCTTCAACTAGTCTATATATAAAACGCTAAGTGTTTCTTGTTGTCTGTCAAGGGGTCTAGCATGCAACTCTGTCGCCCCCTGCCTCTTCAACAAACCACTGCTGCTTAGTAACTTTCAATAACCAACAACCTCTGCTTAGTCACTTTGGTTAGGAGGAGGCAGAGGGTGAAGCCGCCTGCCTCCTCAACCAATCACCACTTACTCACGTATATATAAAAAAAAATACTCATGGTGGGGCATCAGGACCCCTCATGAACACCATTTTCATAAAACTACCACTAGTGTTTATCCAGTTCAAGACCAGTAACATAAAGAAAAAAACACAAACAAACATATAAATAAAAAAACACTTTAACAATATGTACAACTTATAGGGCCCTATGTTAAAAAAAACAATATTTGGAAACTCAGATCTAAACTGAAAGTCGATTTTGTTATCAGAAATGTCCATACATTTACATTATTATCATTGTTGTTATGAAGTAATTTTATATAAAGAATTATTGTTTGGAAGTTATGGAATTCATACAAACATACATTTAACCTCATAATTTTCATGGTTGTTATTGGAGTTAAAATTGGCATTAACATAATGTTTTAATATTTTCACCAAACCCATTTTTCATTTTTAATTATTTTTTTTCTAAAATCATTTGCAATGCGTTACACAACCCTCTGGCACAGTGATTCTCCGCTCCAGTCCTCGGGGTACACCAACAGGTCATGTTTTCAAGATATCCCTAATTAATCACAGGTAAATCAATCACAATGATTGAGCCACTAATTACTCACCTGTGATTAAGCAGGAACAACCTGAAAACCTGCACTGTGGGTGTGCCCCGAGGACTAACGCTGAGAAACACTGCTCTGGCACTTAGAGGGTTAGTGCTATTTTTATGGTGTTAAGTAGTGTAAAAAACTGATGCCGTCTCTTTGAACATTTTTTGATGTTAACAATGACATTTTAACACTTTTTTAATATCAACATGAGGCCTTTAGAGATAATTTTTCCTCAACATTTTTCTAATAGCCTACTTACTACTTTACCTTATAACGTCATAACAAAAATTGTTCAGGCACCTAGGAAACACCTTTTTCTGTGTTTCACAATTTAAAATCTGTCTAATTTTATATTTAAAGTCATACTTTAAAATCTTATCCTGATAACATGAATGCAAGAACATCACATAGAACACAGCATGCAGAGCAGTTATTAATAGTACAAATTCTTCATTCAGCGCTTTATTGCAGTAAATTAAATAATTCAAAATCATGACAACTTATTAACCATAAATATATTCAAGGGTAGATGAAATATGTTTCTTTAACTTGCTTTGATCCATACAGGGGCAGAACTACTACTATTAGTGCAGCTCATGCAAGGCCCCAAGCCAAATAAATAATGCAGATGTTAATTCATTTATTTTTTTCCAGATCTGCCACATGCATGAAAAAATTCTAAGAGACTGTTGTGCAATGTATGACATCTTCTAGATCCAGCACTGATGCATGTTAAATCAGATACCTTATAAATATCTTTGAGCGATACGTAGCATTTATCTGCCCACTACTAGTGCAAATGTTACCTTTGGTGAAGGCCCCTCTGTCTGGATGGGACTTTACTGTGAGTTGAAGTAGTAGACACTGGACCTGAGCTGAACTGAACCATCAACAAGTTTATTGCAGGTTCAGCAATACATCAACATCAGACAGAAAGGCCACAGCATCTTCTTGGGGCATCGAAATGCAGTAGTAGATTGTAACCACCCCAAAACACACATTGTAACTGAAGACCAACCCAGGACACAGACCCAGGCTTCTGGAACACATTAAGCCAGTCAGAATAATCAACTCTTTCCCCTAGAGAACCTCACGGAGAAGAGGCCAAACAGGAGACTGGATCTGGGCAGGAGGGCAGGAATCTGCCAGTCACGGCATTTTCCTCTAACCAGTGCCCCTTTGGGATTTTGTTAAAAATTTTAGTTAACAAAATCTGACATTACAGCTCCTACATCCCAGTCTCTCCCAAATTATATAAGTTACACGCAGTCCTTAACATGGAACATGGAAACCTGGAATGGAACTGCTTATCTAGGATGAGCAAAGGAGAGTGGGCTTAACCTTTATTTAAGCCTTCTACCATCCGTATGGTATGCACCAAGTTCTTTGGGCTACAGAATTGTGCAAAGGGTATGTGCTGAACAACTGTCCATTCACCTGGTACTGAAACTCTTATGATGCAGGCAGTGGCATATCAAAGTTTTTAATCGCTTAAAAAGTTGACCACAAATGTTCAGCCTTTTGGTTGCAGTGCTCAGATATAAGTACAGTACCCACAAACTACAGGGGGAAGGGAAGCCGGATTGTAGACCTCTGTCTTCGGCTTTGCTTCTTTTTGTTAGTCTCATAAATGGCATAAAAATGGCTGATATGAGACTCGTTGTTATACAATGCAGTCTTTGACTTATATATACACACATGTACATAATATATGTATATGTGTGTGTGCGTGCATGTAAGAGAGGGCAGCACGCGTGAGTCTTTTTTAAGTCTTTTTTTCTCTGGCTTCTTACACAATAAGTTCCACGGGTGCTGCCCTGTCTTTCCTCCATGTATGTTAAATGGACATTTATGAATATATAGATATATATATGTTATGCTGGAGAGCCATTTAAGAGAAATAAAGGTAGTGCCACTGATGGGAGCTACAACAATCAAAACTTCTTAAAGTGTAGACTTGCATTTGATTGATAGTTGGTGTGTGTCCATTTTTTGTGGCTGCTGTTACTATTTCAGGCTTGGAAGAACACTTATAAGTGACACACAGCTCTCAATAGCAGAAGCATACTAGAACATGTACATGTCTCAGCCACAAGGAATATCAAGCCAAAAGAAAAATCAATTTGAACTTTAATAACTTTTGAATGAAGCAAATCCCAGAAGTAGAAGTATCCTAGTTTTGCTGGAGGAAAAGCTTAATATGAATGTATATTTTTCATAATGTATTTCTGTTAAGGTTTTGAATAGTAAAGTATTGTCTATAAGGAACATATTAGTAAACTTTTGAAGCAATATTATAAATAAAAGTTCAGTAAGTCCTTAGGAAATGATGGAGGATTAATTACCTAGAAGCTATTGGTGACCCTATCCTATGCCTCTATTCACAGGTTCTTGCCACAGGCCTCAGTGGTCTGTATTCCTCCTTGCCCACAAAGCTTGAAGACAAAGGCGAGGAGTGGAATTGTCTACTGAAGGAGGATTGGCTCCAGGTTCCAGCTCTCATCCAATTCATGAACTCTTTAGAGTTCTGCAATGCAGTTATACAGGTTAGAAATGTATATGTTGCATATTTAAACCTTTGTGTGCAATGCAAAGGGCTAATGTAAGAGCTAATTAAAACCAAATAGTACATACATTATGACATTTGTTAGCATTGCTTCTTTTTATTATAATATGTTTACATCCATAAACAAAACTGCATATACAGTACAAAAGGATATATGTGCTATAAAGATCACCCATCAGTCAAATTCCTCTGTTGGTTGATTTTCTTATACAGTTATTTGTGATGGTTTATTTTAATAAGTTGAAAAATAATTGGCTTCATCTACCATGCCTCTATGACTTAACTGATGATACGTTCTTTCACATAAGTGTTTGGTTTGAAATGCTATGCCTATTACATTTATTACCATGCAAGTCTCTGTTATATGTTAAAGAACATTTGAAGGTTGCTGGGAGATTAATGTTTCATTTCTAAATTTACATTTCCTAGAGCAATGTGATTTATTGCTTACATATCACTGTGAAATATTTAACACTTGACATTAGACAGATTAGACATATGGAATCTTGCATAGGAACACCCCTGTACTATACTGCCTTCTTTTCTAATAAAAACAACTGTATAATCTGAATAGCAAAAACATGTTTTAAATATTACTGTCAGATACTAACCATCTTAAATAATAATTCTCTAAGGATGTTTGTCAGAAGCTGTCATGCGCAGTAGAGACGGCTGCGCGCACTACAGTCATGAGCAGTAGAGCTGCAGCTGATACTGAGCGAGGCGCTTCAAATTCAGACCGGAGTCCTCTCTGCGCACCTTCCTGGGACTGCTTGAACCGCTCAGAGAGGACTACGGTCTGAATTCAGCCAGTGATGACAGGATCGGGCCACCAGCCGAGATTGCTGGGTGGCACTGTGGTCCGTGTACACAGGCTCTTCAACTAGTAATACATAATCCAGCTGTCAACCCCATAAATCAATATAAATAAAAAGAACACAACAACCCAAGTCAAGGTAAGTGGCCATGCCACAGTTGCCTAGAACCCTGACCAGCCTTCAACACCTACCTTAACACATAAAATAAGCATCACTCCAACAAAAATATGTGATTGCCCCAGCCCCCTTGCTCATGATGAGTGTTTATCCATGCGTGTCACCTGATGGTAAACATGTAATAGCCCTAACCAGGTAAACCATAACACTGCCATCCCATGCCCTGATGTGCCAAATTAACCAACGTTCTGACAGCATGACTCAACAATTTCTGTCACATTCTATGGAATACTGTTTGTCAGTGACTTTCCTCTCAAATAGAATGTAACATGATAACTAATTGGAATCTGACCACTAGAGGGCACTCAAAATTGTAAATAACAAGACTTTAAACTGTAGCAACTGGAAATATGTATCTCTCAGCAGTGGGAGTGTCCTTATTTTACTCATTGAGAAAAGCCCTATAATATATATATTTTTCATAACAAAAGTTTACTGCTCCTTTAAAGAGAAAGAGGAAACATGAAAGAAACAATATTCATGCAGCTTAACCCCAGGTCATGTGTACTCTTTCAGTGGTAGGAGAGGTATAGGAAGTAACCTGTATAAATAAACCAAACAGGACCAGACTGGCATCTCAAGTGCCCTGACTGAAAGAACTCTGAGTGCTTCTTGCCCACCCGTGGCTAAACTAATAAGACCAGACCATACCTCCCAAGTGTCCCTCTTTAGGAGGGACAGCATCTCTTTGAGACCCAAATCCATCTGTCCCTCTTTTCTACCCTGGTGCCCCTTTTTTTTAGGAGATCAGACTGTGTGGTGTGTTTATAAGTGTATCACTTTGCTCCACAGTAATAGAACTCACATTAATGTTTGTATAAACTTTAGTATATGTGTTTATAAATTAATCTGTGTGAATAAAATAATTTTGTTTTGCTCTAAATAATTTATTCTGTTAAACAAAGAGGAGTCAATAGGTCATAACATAACCTAAAAACGTGTCAGTAATGCCCTGTCTCATCAGCCACACCCCCAGCAACACCGTCTAAAACAAAAGTGTCCCTCTTTGGCAACTGAAAATGTTTGGAGGTGTGCCAGACATCAATGTACTAACAGTGTGACAAGAGTGTGTATAAAGCAATTTCTATAATTCTACACTAGAAACTCTTAACGTGGCACCCTACACTGACTTCCAGGGCACATCATAGTGCCATGGCACCCTGGCTGAGAACCACTGTCCTAAGGCATTTCCATTGCCAATGCATAGCTATTATACAAAAGTTTTCACTTAGTTTTGCTGTATCCAAACTGATCACCTTACAAGCATGAGTTGTAAGTGCACAGCCATATAGCCATATAGATACTTTCAAGACTCTTTGGTAGATGAAAAACATATAATTGTTTATCAAGAATGTGCAGTTGCCTGTGTTTACTAAGCTCCATTTTATTCTGTTTCATGTATTCCTCCTCACAATAGACAATAGCATCTAACAGTCTGAACAGTCTGTTCAGTCTCTAGAATTTCTTAGTTTTTTTCTTGCTATATCAGTCTTGGTGATTTAACTATTTGAGTGCCAGATAGGACCAAAATGATTCCAGCTGAATTCTTTCAGTCAGGGCACTTGAGTATCAGGGGCACGTACAAAGTCCTTAGGCCTGTGTTAGAAGTAATTAGTAATATGACACCCAACACCAAATGTTTAATTGATTTGAGACATTTTCTCTGCCAAAATCTAATTCTACAACCAAGTTTTACTAAAGAGTGAGATTGTCTTTTTCCTCATAACTTAGGTTGGCTGCAAACAGGGTTTTTTTTTCCCACAAATTCCCCTTTTCACATAATTTAATTATATTTTTTTATTTGTCTTTCATGGTAAATTTGATTTCTCCTCTTCTTTTGTGCAGTTGTTCCTTAAAACCAGAAGACTGTGTCCTAACACATAAAAAAGCAATGAAGGAAAGAAAAAGCCACATACAGTAATACTTTTATTTTCTTGATTCTCTGAACGCTGCAGAAATTCACTCCATAAAAATATCCTATCAATAAATCATTTTGCTAACAGAGGAGGCTATCAGCTCTTTTTAGAAAATCCAAAGGTGTTATTCAATAGATCTAACAAAAGCAGCAACAGCCCTGTTAGTAACAATGCAATTTTAAATAATTATGGCAATAATATTCTTGGTCTGACTTTGCATCCTGGAGAATGATTGTAAACTAGTTGAAGAGCCCATTACACAGGCCACAGTGCCATTGCCAGATGGTCTCGGGGCAGTCATGCGCAGTAGAGACTGCCCGCGCCACAGCTGAGTATCAGCCACGGTGCAGGCAGTGTCTACTGCATATGACTGCAACACGCGCAGCAGTCTCTACTGCACATGACTGCAACACGCGCAGCAGTCTCTACTGCACATGACTGCAACACGCGCAGCAGTCTCTACTGCACATGACTGCAACACGCGCAGCAGTCTCTACTGCACATGACTGCAACACGCGCAGCAGTCTCTACTGTGCATGACTGCAACACGCGCAGCAGTCTCTACTATGCATGACTGTAGCGAATTTTTATATAGGATGATTTAGCCGCTATCCATCACAGAACAATACTTTTTCCAATGATAACATTTTAACCTTGTCATTTTAGAATTCTATGCATTGCATATTAACTCAAATATATTTTTGAAATTTATATCAATAATCTTGGAATGCAGGGGAACTTCCCAAATCAGCTTTAGATTGGCTTACTATGTTCTTGTGGTCCTATGTTACACTGATACATCCTTACCTGGTAATTAGCATACCTGGGAACTCTCCAGATTTGCCCCGGAGACTTCGGTTTTGACACTGCTTTACCGGGTCTCCGGGGCAGAAGCTGATCCCTCCGGATGTGTGGAGTTTCTATTGAAACTCTGCCACATCTGCTTTTTCTCCCGCTGTTCCTCCTTCCCCAGCCTTCTGTGTGTCACCTTTAAGCCCTGACCCCCGAACTTGAGTCAAGCCCTGCCCCTTTTTGATGCGATTAGCGTCATTATTGTCACCCCCTGCTACCCTCCGGGTAGCCCTCAATTGGAAGTTCCCAGGTATGGTAATTAGTCTTTATTAATGACTTCAACACTCTGTGATTGATTTCAGTAAGCTGCTCAGTAGGCTCTGATTTTATAGGAATGAAAAATTAGGACATGAGTTACTTGTAATATAAGAACTGCAGTCTAGGGATGAGCTCTTGCTTATAAAACAGACAGACAGGCAACACCGTCCCACATTGCTAGTATCAATATAAAATCATGTAAGGATTGCACTGACATGATACGGTGCTTGATTGTGGGCATATAAATCACCAGTAACAATAGACCGCATGCAGAGAAATAAAACCCCTTCTCTGATCAGGTGCCCCAGGCTTGTTCTCAGGTGTAGTGACGAAGTGGCAATGCGCTCTATCTCTATAAATTGGATTCAAAGTAATTCATTAAAATGGTGCATTATAACAATTGAATAGCCTTGGTACACATTTTACAGCATCTCAAGCCCAGTTAAAGAAGACCTATCACCTTAAAAACAGTTTTGTCTATTGATTAAAAGTATTGTATTGTATTGTATTGTATATTTTTATTTATATAGCGCCAACCGGTGTACTTGGCACTTTACAGATTACATTTAATACAGCACGGGTACAATAAGTGCGGTGATTAAGTGCTTATATAGGCAGTCATAAGGGGAACGACAGGTGAGTATACATTAGGATACGAGGTCCCTGCCCCGTAGAGCTTACAATCTAAGTATAGGATGGGTGACATACAGATACAAGATGGTAGAGGAGAAAGTGCAGTGTTTGGCTTATGATAATAATGATAATGTTTCCATATTATGCTATTGCTAGAGATAAAAGGTGATCTTTTAGTTTAGATTTAAAATTGTTGAGGGTTGAGGCTTGGCGAATGCTGGGTGGTAGGGAGTTCCAGAGGTAGGGGGCAGCATGTGTGAAAGATTTAAATCGTGAAACAGCGATAGTGGTTAAAGGGACAGTGAGTCGTCCAGCATGTGTGCTGCGTAGTGGACGTGCAGGAATATGGCGGGATATCAAGGATGAGATATAAGGCGGGGACAAGTGATGGAGAGCCTTGAAGGTGACGAGGAGGATTTTGAATGTGATACACTGCTTTATGGGAAGCCATGACAGTGATTTTAGGAGTGGTGGGGTGAGTACTGTTCTGGAGGAGAGGAAGAGTATTCTGGTGGCTGAATTAAGAACTGATTGAAGAGGAGCGATATGATTAATAGGAAGACCAGTAAAAGTAAAAGTGAAAAGTTTACTTTAAATTCTGTTTTTATCCTCCTTTTTTTCTAAGATACACCATTGTCTTTATATTTTTAAAGATGTCTTTTTACCTTTCCAAATCCTCCACTGAGTGGAAGCTTCTGTCTCTAAGGATCTGCATGCTTTTTCCTCCAAATGAATTTATTCCACTACTCTGGTGGAAACTGATGGATTCTAGCAGCCCATGAAAGTGGTTTTCTTGACATGGGATTAATTAATTATGCATGATTTGTCTGAACAAATCAGAGAACAATGCTCTGCTGAGGCTAGACTATCCAAGTGTTATATAAATAAACTACAAAACAAAAAGCACAAGGTACAGGTAGTTATATAGATGCATGTAATGAGATTAAAAGATGAGCAACTGACATGCCCGCTTCAAGCAATTACACCACATATGTATTTTCTTGTTTACTACCATCAATACATTTAGAAGATATGTCTCTTAATGGGAAATTCATCAAGGTGAAAAACAACACATCAAATAAACTGCTGTTCACCAGCACTGCCATATTCATTGATGGATACCGTTGAGTATTCATCAGTGATCCATCATATTTCCCTGTCTTGTTTGTGAAACAAGGAAATATGATGAAAACCTGGTGTAAATACTCACATACATGTACAGCATATGTATAAGCATGTGTTTGCTCCATTGCCAATAATGGGACCCACCAGCTTGAAGCTGCCGGATGGAATTTGAAAATTTATCTGAATATCACTCACTGATGAATAAGTGATATCCAGATATGATCCAGCCATTGCTGAATCAGCAAATGGGTAAAAGAAATAGAATTTGATGGCAGATAAGAACCATTCAGCCCATCTAGTCTGCCCATTTTTCCTACTGAAAAAATCTCAAACCTTATTTGGTTCTTGGTCTTGCCTTAGGGCTCGACAAACCCCAGGCACCAGGACCTTGTGATGGCTAGGAATTGCTTCCTGGAGCCTAGGGTTTCTGCTTCGGCATACTTGTTTTTTTGTTTGTTTGTTTTTTTTAATGTTCTTATAGTCTCCAAAAATTAATCACTCCTCATTTGGGGGGGGGGCCTCAGGACCCCTCCTGGCCCCCCCCAGCTATTATTTTCCCAGCCATTAGTGCTGGGAGATCAATAGAGATGACAATGAAGAACAATACTCTCCACCACTTCCACTCCTACCATCAGAGTAGGAATGGGCAGGACCAGGGAAGCCTCCTCAGGTCACTGGAGCCAGGTGGCGTGAGGGGATTTTCCCGATTCCATCCACTCCTACCCGAAGTGGAAGTATTGGAGATTCTTGCTTCTTGTCGTCACCTGCATTGATCCCCCACCCTCAATGAGGTCTGATTAAATTTGAAATGGAAAACAGAAACCTCACTTCGGAGGCTATAAGTACATAGCCTTTTATTTGTAAAACTTTGGAGGCTATCTCTCTCAGCCTGTCCCATATACTTTGATACCCCCTTGTTCCCTTTCCCATTGGTAGCCATTGATCCCCCTACACACTGAGGGACCCCACCAGCCTTGTTCACTGCCCTCTGGTAGCCACAAATTCCCACATATAATGTCTGACCCCCCAACCTTGATCTGTTGCCCAGTGGTAGCCAGAGATCCCCACATACACCGAGTGACCCCGCCAGCCTTGTTACACTGCCCATTTGTAGCCACAGTACCACATATACACTGCCTGACCCACTAGCAGAGCTCCACTGCCTCTTTGTTACAGCTTACCTTGGTTTAAGTGTCATCTACAGGTGCGACACTTCAAGCATGCAGCAGGCCTCTGTTTTATGTGTTTGCTTCCTGTAGTCTCCTCCTACCTACTTCCTCCCTCTGAGCTGCTCCTCCTACCTACTTCCTGTGGAGGGGTTTAAAAGGCAGACTGAGTCCTGACATTGTTGTTCATAGCAGTTCTATTACCTTGGGCCCTGAGTATGACCTGGCTAGTCTTCCAACCAACCTGGTGCTGACCTATGGCTCTGTCTGACTATTCTTTTGCTTATCCCTATAGTGGACACCCAACACAGGCAAGTCTGGCTGACTACCTGAACTGTGTATGATCTGGCTTGTCTGAATACCCCCTCTGGTGCTGACTTGTGCCTCTGTCTGACTACTCTTACGTTTGTTCCTTGTACCTAGCAGACACCCAACCTAGTGCGGACCTGGGGCTCTGGTAGACCAGCTCTGATACTGACTGCAGGCGAGTCAGCTATCTATTTCCCATTCTGACTGGCCAGCGAGCTCTGTGTGAGTCAGAGCTCACTCCGTTCTGACTGCAGGCGTGGGTCAGATATCGCTCGCTACTGACTTCAGGCTTGAGTCAGTACGTCCGCTACGTCGGATCAAGATCCTGTGTTCCTGTTCCTGCTCCTGGCTCCAGCAGAGACTACCAGTGGCTTAGGCCTAGTCCCCAGCAGATTGGTCAGGCTTGGCAGCCTACTATTCCTGATAGCAGAGCTCGCTGGCCTGTAACCATCTGCTTGTTCCTGCTGTATATAATGTATATATTTTGTTTACCTTTCGGTTGTCAATAAATTGCATTTAACTATACCGTACTGACTCTTGAACTTCACTGGGAACCGTGACACTCTTGTAGCCATAGATCCCCCATATACACTTTCTGACCGCCCTCCAGTCTATCTGACCCAATTCCAGCCTGGTTTCACTGGTAGCCACAGAACCACACATTACTCTGTCTGACAGTCCAGTTTTGTTCCATTGGTAGCCAAAGAATCACACATATTGTCTGCTTCCCCAGCCTTGTTCCAGTAGGCCATGAGGGAAAGTTCTCCTTTGATGCATGTACATGAACATGCTGTAATTTGTAGCTGGATAGTAACACACATTTCTATTTTGAAAATGTTTACATGATTTAAAAAAAACATGGGTGGGGTCTACTCTCTATAAGTAATCTCATTTAAACTGATAATATTAATAATATTATAAAATTCAAATATTTATTGTGAAGAGTTGAAAATAAAGTATAGAAATAAAATGGGGATTGACAAAGTCTGGCAAAATGCAGACACTAAGCAAAAACATAATCAAAAATAGAAATAAAATAAACAGTAATGTAAAATATGTTTGACTGTATGAATGACAACTACCTTAGTAAAAAACACATAAACATGTTTGTAGCTTCTATATACATGTAGTGAGAGATAATCTAGTTTGGGTACTATCCAAATATACATTTATTAAAACCCTGTAAATATAATATTTGTCAGTCTACAATACTATCCATTGATGTATATATAAAGGAAACCTAACAACTATTGAATCACATATGTCAAGATGGGTGTTACTATTGTCAAGGCACCAGGGAACAAAAGCATGCAGGTGACCACCTATTAAACTGTAATAAATATATAATATCGTCAAAAAATTATAATATTTACCTATATTGTACCTAATAAATGTCTCACAGAGATTGCATACATTGGATACCTCTCTGGCACTGAAAGAGTTAAAGAGTCAACATGGAAATCATTCCCTTAAGAAAAGTAGCATTTTGATTTTTTAAACATTTCAGTAAATTGATTTACTTAATATAGTTTCATATAATTATATTCAACTATTATAAAAGATAACTGTTTTGATAAACCTGGGCAGCCTACAGTTGATTATTGCAAAGATTAATGACAATATTTTTCCATCTTCTAGATTGCTCATCCTCTTATACGTGCCCAGCTTGTAGATTACATCTATAATGGGTTTCTGTTACCAGTGATGGCTCCTGCATTGCATAAGGTCAGTTTCAATGGTTTTGGAAGTAGTTTGTACTCTATTAATGTATGTTCTTTAGATCAATGTTTCTCAACATTAGTCCTCATGGCACACCAACAGTGCAGGTTTTCATGCTGTTCCTGCTTAATCACAGGTGAGTAATTAGTGGCTCAGTCATTGTGATTGAGTCACCTGTGATTATTTAGGGATATCTTGAAAACATGACCTGTTGGTGTGCTCCGAGGACTGGAGCTGAGAATCCCTGCTACAGATGAAGCAGGCAGTCATGCGATAGTGTGTATTTGAGACTACCATGGACAAGATAGAAGGCATATAGGTTTATGAAAAAAGAGACTCAAGACTCTGCTGAAAATATAGAGAAAAATTGATGCAAAAAATAATTTCTGTCAAATTTTCACAATTATAGGCCAGTGGACCTTATGCACAAAAGAATAGAGAAGCAATTCAGGAGCAAACCAACAGTTCCATGGGGGGGGGGGGAGTACAGTTTTCCATTGATTGAAATGGGGCAGTCAACCCCTTAAATGCTCTAGCATTCTAGGGGTTACAAGCCCCATTAAAGTGATGGGGAGTTTGGGAATTTTTTAATTCTTCCCTATAATGTAGCTGATTTGCTCCAGAATTGCATATCCTTCCTGTTATTTATAACATCCACTTTGTAATTTGTGCAGCATCAGTTTTAGTTATGATATCAATTGTAATGAAGAAACATTGATAATATGTTGTTGAATGGGTCTCAGTGCCATTGGGGTACATTTTTGATTTTTGGTGGTGTAACATGGAAATATATCTTCTTGTTAATTAAAAGTTGTTGTTTTTTTTTTTTTTTTTTTTACCCCAGATCCCTTTCCCTTTTGAGAAGAAGCTGACATGATTGTTCAACCTTAAAGATGAGAAGAACAGGGATATTACTCTCTCATTCTGAAAACAAAGTCATCTCAGCTATAAGATTTACCAACCATGTCGGCTTCTTCGTAGGAGTAGCAGCTGACACGTGGGAAATAAAACTTTAATATAAAAAGAAGAAAAGAGTAATATTTTTATTGTTATAATTTGGCTTCCTTTTTTTTTTTTTTTTTTTTTTTTAAATATACATTTTTTACAGGCAGGAGGTGACATAAGCCTCCTCAGAAACAGTTACTTGTTTCCAAAAACACCATGAGACTTGGGCCAGCCTACTTAATTATTAGTGCACTGTACAGCTTAATTGCACCATTACTTGATTCAAGCTAGAAAACATGAGGTCTGGGGATTATCCCCTCCTATTGCCTAGCAACACCCCTGCTCTTTAGGTATCTGTTGACATTAAATGTAATTTGGTGCTGGCAGTGTATGTTTTTGGGAGCAATATGAAGGTTTGGGTCTACATATGGAAACCATGGTCCCTTCTGGTGACATGATCAGAAAACTAGGTGTCTAGTTTGCGGTAGCTCTTTCACATCCTCTCTTCTCGCCATGTCACAGGTTGGCCAATAGTCCTTCAATTACACCAGTTCATTCTTCATTTACATTGGATCTTTTTTATTACAATATTCTTGGGATGGTGCAGATCCAGTAGGCATTGCACTTTAAAGCAAGGATAGCCAACCCTGGTTGTCCAGAGCTACTAACTGTATTTTTTCAGGATATACCTGCCTGAGTACTGGTGGATCTGTTAAAGTGACACTACGTATTGAAGACAGCTGTACCTTAAGGATATATGTTTTTATATGATCCTTTCCATTATAATGTTCAGAACTTTGAAATAATTAATACATGGGAAGACTAATGCACTAAAAAGAACTGGTGGAGTTTCGGGGCAAATCAGCTGCACCATAGGAGACAGATCCAAAATACCCATATCCCTACTGATTGAGATAAGACTTCAAAGTAAACAATGCACTGGAGGCACCTTGGTCATTTAGGGGGTTAAAAACCCCATTTAAATAAAGTGAAATGTATATTTGTCTCCTATAATGCACAACAGTCTCAGGAAGCCAGTAAGATAAATCTGAATGCTGCTAAACCTGGGCGGCTCTGTTAAGACACAACTCACTTTCGCATCTTGGATTTTAAAAGGAGGGGAGGGGCTTAGTTTAAAAGCCACATGAAACTTTATTATTCTGGTCTGAACAAATCTGGGCTCTGTTGTAGAGCTTTTCTAGACTAGTAAAAAATGCTGATCATTTCACTAAAATGTACTTTATTCAAATGTCATAACAATGCAAATTTACATTTTTCTGATAGCTTGAGTTTAGCATTTTTGTGGCCAGGCAGCACTGTTCCTATTGTAGTGTAAAGATAACTCTGGTCACAGAAACATTCTCTCATTAGAAAACAATATAACTAGTGCTGCCTTGCCACATGTTAAAGTCAAACTCTCAAGAAAATAGAAGTTGATCTGCAGTAAGTACTGCAAAAGTACCCTTGTTTTACTAGCAGGGAAAAGTACACTGAAGGGAACCGTATGACTGATTCTTTGGAAAATCTGACATTATACTGCCAGTTTAAGTGCCCAAAATACGCAAAACCTTTCCTTTTTTCAAATGTACAATTACATTAAAATATTACAGATCACTTTCTATAAGCAACGAATTGAACACTGAGTGCTTCAACAATTATGATAGTTACCCTTAGCTTAGAAAAATTATTGTGGAAATTGAAGGAATCCGTGTAGTTTGAGATATAAAAATAATATAAGCCTGTTCACTCAGAAGAATAAAGCTTTGACAATTGTTTTATGGAATAAGTTTGTCTGCTGTCTGGAAACATGAGAAGTATATTCCTGAATATGAATTGTTCCAAATCTAATCAGGGTAAATCTAAAAGACTTCACAAGTATAAAACCATAGAATCTGGAGGCAGATAAGAGCCATTTGGCGGTTTGCAATATCACTAATAAAGATATTAAAAAGAGTGGGCCCCAGTTCAGATCCCTGAGATACCCCACTAGTAACATGACCTTCTTCTGAATATTCTCCATTAAGTATAACCCTCTGTTTCCTGTCACTTAGCCATTCAGCTATTTTTATATCCAGACCCAAACACTACCATTTGTTAAAGGGATAGTAATGTTTCACAATAAAAGCAGCTCCATAGTATTTGGGCCTTAGAGAGTGTTATTTCAATACTGTCAGAGTTGTAGTTCAAGAGTAATTGAATGTTAAAGTATCCGCCCTCCCGTCCCTTTTACTGATGTAACACTGCTCACCTCAGAGCAGCAAGACTGTCCCGATGGATCACAGAGAGGGACAATCTTCAATTCACATAAGGGAAAAACCTGTCCGGGGGGCAGGGTTTTCCTTATCTTCACAGTAAGAAGACTGTCCCTTGCTGTGAGCTGTCTGGTCCAGGGACCAGATTCCACATCGGAGGGGAGGTGGCTTAAAATTGGCAGAGGGGGATACTTTATCATTCAATTACTCTGGAACTACAACTCTGACAGTATTGAAATAAAACTCTCTGTGGCTCAAATACTATAAAGATCAATTGGAGCTGCTTTTTTGTGAAACATTACTGTCCCTTTAATGGGCTTTCTGTGAGGGACAGTTTCAATGCCCTACTTAAATTTAGATAAGCTGTATGTGCTGCTGCACCATTTCTACTATTTTAATTACCCAGTTAAACAAAAATCTATTAGGTTAGTTTGCAAGATCTTCATGCTATGAACTCATGCTGTCGATGGTCTTTCAAACCATTTAAATTCAGTTATGTCTACTTTGACATCGCTGATAAGATTCCATCACTATTCCCTGCTTGGTTAACCTTTGAGGGTTGTAGAACATACTGATTTGCAATGCAATGCACACCCTACCTCAAAGACTTAAAATGGACCTCTAAACTAAGACATATTTAGTTTGTTATTCAGATAATTAAAGTACTAGCCAATTTTGTGTAAAATTAATAGTTTTTTAGGGTGTGATCTAAAATTGTGTGATCATGAGTTGATAGTAAAAGAAAGACAGCATTTTCAGAAGTAAATCCATCATGTTTGATAATGGCTGTGAGATGATGGATACATTTTTTTTGTGAAAACACGTTACAGTATTACTGTAGATTACTGTAGATTAAACCACACCCCCTTTTAAGACTCCTTTTTCCCTTTTGACAGAGATGGCAGATTCGTATGCAGTAAACTAAGGTGATACGTTAAAGCAATTACATTCCAAGGAGTAAGAATTTGTTTAGTATAATTACAGGCCGTTTCAGTTACGGCAACTTTTTGAACATCTCGCCTTTAGAGTAACCTTTAATAATTCCCTGCACTGTATGCTAATTCATTCTCTTCTTTGAGGCTAATCTTATCTCTTGCTGTGCTATTAGACATGACCCCAGTGTGTGGGATTTGCCTAGTTTCATACCACAATCTGATAATATTTGCCCAGCACGGAAACTGATTAGAACAAAAGTGCGACATTGTGCCAACCAATAAAGATTAACTGATCAAAAATCTTTTATAATACATGTACAGCATATAACCACTTTTACTTCTCTTAAGATAACTTATATTAAAGTAATGCAGCCTTTACCACCTTTGTATTCCAGGAATATACTGTTCACTTAGACTTTTGTAAAGGATTTTTTTTTTTATAAATAATTATTTGGAGATGTCTCTAGCATCTAAGGGGTTAAAATGGTAGTGCGCATTGTGTATATGTGTTTACATTATTATAGTTTCTTTAAGAAATTGACAAAGCAATAAAGATTCCTGTGTAAAATAAATAAAATAATAAAAATACAATTACATTTTTTTATATAACTTTAACCCTTTGAGTACCAGATGGGTGTGTAATGCATTGCTCTGCAATGTGCTGCACAACCTTCTGGCATTCAAAGGGTTAAAAGAAACAAGGCTTCAAGAAGTATCCCATAAAACACAGTGGACCTTACTGATCAAGATGCGCAAGTCAGGAGCAAACCAACTACCCCATAGGTTTAAAATTAAAATTCTTCAAATTCACATTGCTAGCTTCTTGAATGGGAATCAATATATTTAAAATGTCATTAGCATTCAAGGGGTTAAATACCCCATTTCAATGAACAAGCATTCTCATTTCCTGTTTACTGTGTAGTTAGCTTACCACAGAATTGTTACCTTTTATTAGCTTGCTGAACAGGCTGTGGGGCACTTATTTATACAGACAAAGCAGGCAAACCAGTTGTACGATAGGGTGCAAATAAAAAGTCCCATTTGTTTATATGGGGAGTTTAAACCTAAAAATGTTAGAAGTATCCAACATGTTGCTTCTTAATTTGTCAGAGATCTTTCTAGCATTCAAAGGCTTAAAAGCCACAATTAAATCAATGGGAACTGGGGGGGGGTGGTTTACTTGTCCCTTATAGTGCAGTTGGTTTGTTCCAGAATTCCTAAAGGGCTGTATGTTCAAAAGATTAGTGGAGGAATTCTGGGGCAAACGAAAAATTTGCACGGATTTAAATGGGGGATTTTAACCCACTGAATCCCAGAGAAGTCTCAAAACAATGTGAAGCACTGCATGGAGACCTCTCTGGCATTCATGGGGTTAAAATCCCCATTTAAATCAATGCATTTTTTTTTGTTCTTCCCTTGTAGTGCACTTGGTTTGCCCCATAATTCCTCCACTTTTTTTTGAACATACTGCCAAATGCTGTTAGTTATTTACACTGTCACTGTTGCACACCAGTTTATTTCTGAATTCCACACATTAGGATTATTTGATAAACCCAGAATGTAATCCAGTAAAACAGGGGTAGTCACCTGTGAGACCTCCAGATGTTGGGGACTACAATACCCATCATCCGCAAAAGCTGTTGGCTGGTTATTGCTTTCAGTACTGAACTGGAGTACAGCATCTTACTGGCCTTCTTAGAGCAGCATAGGTTATAAAATGTCTGAAGAAGTTAAAAAGAGCTAAATTGTCATCATGTATTGAGGTTAACAAGGTAAGCAGTGTGACTCCTAGCAGACTTTCAACACCTATTATGATAGTGACACTGAATGAAAGCATTTCTGAACAGGATATAATGCAGAAATTAGAGGGTTCAAAACTTCAAGATGTGCTGTAATCATGGAGGATATCTCCATAAGTAACGGAAAGAGAAGTACAGACTACAGAAGTATGAGCAAATAATTATTTTAGTGGCTGCCAAGAGTGGATCTGGAAACAATAATTTCTGTTGACAGCTGTAATGGTAATCCTTTGGTTTGAGGGACTGGACATCTCTAGGCATTAGAAGGCACTGTAAACTCTTTTATGGAAAAAAACATGGTCGTAGCACTATTTCTGTTCAGATACCTCATACAAAACATGTTTTTTGACTGTGTTTTATTGAGTTTAACAGTTCCCTGACCAAATGGAACTGTGGTCATTGCCGTCAGTTGAGAGCTTGTGTATCCAAAAACCACTCTATATAGACAGCACTCGCAACAGTGCTAACTGCCGACATATTAATGTTGTATTTAAACTCTCAAAAATGCATATTACTCTGTAGCTCTGTGTAAACTTTTACATGAAGCAAGACTAATCTGTCTGTCTGATTTGTCTATGTATCAGTCAATCTAGTATACATATATACACACACACACACATATATATATACATACATATATATAATAAAATAAAATTGTATGGGTTTCTGCCTGCATCTTAGGACTTTTCTAAATAGGTCCTGAGAGGCAACGGAAATGTCATATTGATGGAGCAAGTGCAATAAACCTGCTCTTTGTTTTATCACTTCCTATGTGTACAGAAGGATTCTGGAGGTGGTGATCCACCAAGTCCCATATGTTGTCAATGGGAGACAGATTCTGGGAAAATGCAGTGCCCCAGCAGTGTGTCCAACCAAAAGAAGAGGTCCATGGTAAAGTTCAATGTGCACGAAAATATTGTCCTTTTCCATAGACGTCAAGGAAATGTTTGGACAGATGATGGTTAATATGACCAGGCATACTTACTGGTGGGATGTAAGAGTGTCTGCTGCACACACAGCTAGTCCATGGTGGCATTGGACAAGACATACATATGGATGTTTTTGATTAGCAGTTCATCAGACCATTGTCTGTTCATCACAGTAGACATAACTGTGAATGGAGCATATCTCCATTCCCCCTCTAGCGGCTTTGGACTTGGCACCATTCTCACTGAGGAATGTTGCTCAGTGACAGAACTGATATGTATAGGAGTGATTATCTTGTCTAGAGAATGATTGTTACACAAGCGACATTGAATGGTTTGGGTCAACACAGTTGTACTACTGTGGAGTTTATGTCGTAGTGTTCTTGTAGTTGCAGTATGATCACGATGCTATTCTCAAGAGCTGATGATACACACGATGGGACCAGCATTGCTGTACAGTTTGCTGTACAGGTTGGCAACTACATTCAGTGATTTGCATGATCATGTCTCTATTATGTTTCTCATTTGATGATATTGCTTACTTTGTTGTATCTTAGTCATATCATGGAGCATCCCACATACAAAAACAGTGTTTACTGCCCCTTTCACCTGTGGGATACCTTCCACTGTCATAATATACTATTTTATGAAGTTATATTTCTTTTTGCTTTGGTTCATTGTCTTTTACTTTTATTGCTTGGTCACTTGACCATTTTATTTTAGCTTTCTGTTATTTGTAGCCCTTTTGTCAATGCGAGGAATCCTTCTGTCCACCCAGCTATCTCTCGAGACAATAGCTTCAATCAGTCTCTGAAATAATTGTTCTCCCCAACAGAGCCAGATTTCCAATTAGACTGTATAGGCAGTAAGTAAGAACACATAAAAGTTCAGACAGACATAACAAAACATGACCCCTGAGCCTGATACAGCTCCCTGACTGATCTGGTACAGTGATTGCTCCTTGTCATTTTAAGCACATACTTCACTTACATGGTGTATGTAGAAGCGCTCACTTGTTACAGGCACAGGTTAGTTGATAGATCTATAGCTTATTGCGGAAGGGAATAAGCCAATTGTGATATGAGTAGTCTCTAAGCGAGTGTTATTACTGTCTAAAAGTTCTATCCTTGACTGCTCAATCACGTGTGCTTATCCTATCTTGATATAAGGAATCTGTTGAGTAGTAGTCCTACTGGAAACTGGATTATTCTACAAAAAATAGAATAGTCCAATCCAGATGTCCAGTATTGTCAAATATAATATAAATACCAATATAAGTAACGGTGGGGTAATGATAATCCATTACAATTGTTCGTATAAGGTAGAAATGGTGGTAATAGCTGGGCAGTTTGTACTGAGAAGGTCTTTGTGCTGCCATCTGTGATAGCTCGGAGGCACCTCGAGCATGTACATGTAACAGAAAAAAGAAGAAAGGAAGACAGCGCACCAAAGATCTAAGAGTAGTATATTGATTATAGTGATTACTGGTACTTAAAATAATATAGACCACAATAATAAAGTGATTTATTGACTATAAAAAGCAAGAATAAAAGTATACTACACTAGATGTTATATTAAGCATTCAAATATTGTATTAAATGGATGAAGTAAACTTCAAGCTTGAAATAAAAGTAAATTAAAATAAATTCGTAGGTTTCTGTTACGTACTTCACTTACAGCTGTTCCAACAATAGCTGGAGAGCCAAAGATTATTTAACCTGTCAGGGCCAGAGAGTTGTGCAAAGCATTGCTTTGCAATGCCTGGCACACCCCTCTTGTCCATAAAGGGTTACAGTTACATTGATATACTCTTAGGTCATGAAACAACAAACAAACACAAATTTGGTTCTATTTACTGAATTGGTGACCAAGAGCCTAGTGATGTAACAAGTTTCTACTTAGAAAACATCAAAGATTCATAGGGTTAAAGGATAAATAACACATCTTAATTATGTCAAATCCCCCACACACACACTTACTTTATTATAGTCAAAAAATTATAATGGGCTCCTATGAATGTTGCCCTTGTACATGGAGGCAGACATGACAGTTGTTGGCAACTTTTTCTCCTGAACCAAGGGACAAGTGAAAACTTCTTAAGGGCCATTAGGATTTTCTGTCCATAGCAAGGTATGTAGGGGTTATTATTACGAGGTTTTAGTCCTCTTTTAATCCCACAAATAAAACTGTTTTATTAGTTGGAACAATGCTTAATTTCCTAAATGACCCATATCACTGAATTAATAATTTCTCATTAAAACCGTCATAAAGTGCACAGCTGTATACTTTTCATTTCAAATCATTTACTTATCCCTTTTGGTTCTTGCCGGTCAGAAGTAACAGACTTCATGCAGTGTCTGGATTGCTCACTCTATAAATCCCTTGATGTAAACTATCCAATGTCTTGTTTGGACTGTTGTGATAAAACATGAAACCACCATCCTCTTATGCACACCTCAGTGGTGGAGTTTTATATTTTACAAGGTTAATTCCCGAAACAGAAGCTGTTCTTTCACAGCAATAAATATTGTGCTTGTTAAGCAAGAAATACAATAGCATAATAAAAATGGATTCTAATAAAGTTCTTTTTTTCCCTTTTTTATGAAGCTGAAATTATTTGAGTAATAAAATGGACTCTGATTCCTGTTTATGTGTGCTGTTCTTCTCATTAGTACTTTATCCATTCAGGCTAGACAATGCCATTAGTGGTCATACTTCCTTTCTTTTGTTGAAGTCTTTGTTGCTATCTGTTTCTCTCAGGAACCATCATCTTAGAAGTGTAAAATAAGTATTATGTAATAATGGAAAAGCGTTGAACTGAACACAACCTTGTTAATAGTACAGAGACTTTTAAAAAGAATATACTTCCAAACCTTTCAGCCAGACTTAACCTGATACAGAGATTTGCAGGGTGAATTGACATTGCGCGGTATTCTATACAATAAGAGACATTGTAGTAGAAAAAAATCGTATTTCCGAATGAGTTTCCACTACTTGTTTAGTATAACAAAAGATCAGTTAATTTTGGAATTCACTTAACTCTTTAAGTACCAGAGGGGTATGTAACACATTGAAAATCTTTTGCAGCTCAGTTTTCTGATCCTTAACCCTCTGTGTGCCAGAAGGGTATCCAAAGCACTGCCTTACAATGCGTTGGACACCCTTCTGGCACTAAAAGTGTCAAAGTAACACTAATCCTAATAGCCAAGAGCTTTTTCTTATATGGAAGCCTACACCTTCACATCCATAGCTATATATGTTTCTACGCTTTGAAGATACTTAGGATATAAGAAATTGTCTGTGAAAATATTTTTTCTTCATCTGTCAGTCATGGATGTGCTTCTTACACAGTAAAGTACATCTCTTATGTAACACAGTAACATAGTAAATTAGGTTGAAATAAGACACAAGTCCATCAAGTTCAACCTTTGCCTCATAACCCAGTGAAATGAGGAAATATATAGGCTTTCTTGCTGTCAAATAAGTTAATCTGTATCCAAACTTCCTGTTGTGTCTACTAATACATACTATAACCCTGTATGTTCCCACTCAAAAAGAATGTATCTATTCTTCTCTTAAATATATCCATTGCATCAGCCATTACCACATCCTTGGGCAAGGAATTCCACAATTTAATAGACCTTACTGTAAAAAAATCCCTTCCTCTGCTAAAGTTGGAACCTCTTTTGCTCTAATCTCAAGGGGTGGCCCCTGGTTATTTGATCAGGCCTTAGAATGAAAAGCTCACAGAGAGATCCTTGTATTGTCCTCTCATATACTTGTACATTCTGATAACATCTTTTCTTCTCTCTAAAGTAAAAAAAACAAGTTTGTCTAGATGTTCCTCATATGCCTAGTCTTATATTCCCTTAAATCATTTTGTTGATCTTTGCTGTACTCTCTACAATTCTAGAATATTCTTTTTCAGAACTGGTGCCCAAAACTAAACTGCATATTCAAGGTGAGGTCTTATGGTTTGTACAGAGGCTATATTATGTTATCCACTCTTCCTTTAATACATTTTCTTATGTGAGACAGGACTTTGTTTGTGTTTGTTACTGCTATTTGAAACTGGCCACTGTTCCAAGTTTGTAGTTTACAAGGATTCCTAGTTCTTTCTCTAGCAATGAGTCTCCTAAAATGATTCCATTAAGTTTGTAAGTAGCACTGGGATTTTCTCTTCCCAAATGCATGATTTTACATGTTCCCACATTAATCTTCATATTCCATTTGTTTTCCAAATCTGCCATTTTATGTAAATTCCTCTGTAGAGAACAAATATCCTGTTCTGAATTTATCACCCTGCATAATTTAGCGTCATCTGCAAATATTGATATTTTGCTTTCTATATGTATTTCCAGGTCATTTATAAACATGTTAAAAAGCAGTGGACCAAGTACTGAACCCTTAGGTACTCCACGCTCAACTTTAACTCTATGGAAGACTTTGCCATTTAAAACACACTGTTCCCTATCCTTTAATTAGTTTTCTATCCAATTGCAAATTATATCCCCTAGCCCCAATGTCCTTATTTTATACCCCAGCCTCCTGTGTGGCACTGTTTCAGATGCCTTTTGCAAAATCTAGATATACTACATCTATTGCTTTACCATTATCTAGGTTGCTACTTAGTTCTTCATATAAGCTGAAAAGATTAGTTTTGACATGATCTATTCCTCATAAAACCATTTTGATTCTTGCTAATACTCTTATTTTCTACGGTGTAATCCTGAATATAATCCCTTATTATCCCTTCTTGCAGTTTTCTCACTACAGAGGTCAAACTCACAGGTCTATAATTCCCAGATTCTGTTTTAGTTCCCTTCATAATTAAAGGCACTGCATTGGCTTTATGCCAATCTTGTGGCATTGAGCTTGTTCCTGAAGAACCCTTGAATGTATACCATCAGGACCGGGTGCTTTGTCAGTCTTCATTTTTTCATTCTTCCATTGACCTCTTTGTATGTTAACCCAATATCTGATAGTGGTATGGTTTTATTTGTTACTTATTGATATCTCTTCTACCATTCCTTGTTCCCCGGTGCATATCGATGCAAAGAGTTTAGAACATCAGTCTTTTCCTTATCCTCTCAAATTAACTCACCGATCTCAATCTTGAAAGGTCCAATGTACTCCGTCTAAAGTTTTTTTTGCTATTTATGTATTTGAAAACCTTTTTTGGATTAGTCTTGCTCTCCCTTGAAATTCAAGTTTCATTATATATTTTTGCTAACCTAATTGCCTTTTTTGCAATCATTGCTGCATTTCCTGTATTTCAAGAAAGAACGTTCTGTTCCTTCAGACTTAAAGGGATAGTAATGCTTGAAGTAAAGTTCAGCTCTGAGTCATCTTTCTACTTTTTCTAACGCATAGTGCTATATTTTAACACTTACAGTTTTTGGCTTCTATCGTTACATCAAGCTTCGGTTAACATTAACTCAGCACAATGCTAACCGGAGCTTGATGTAATGATAGAAGCCATTAACATTACACCAAAGGGAGGCATGAACGTGCTCCCTAGGGCAGCTGGGAGGGAGATGGGAGGAGAAGAAGAGCTGTGCTGAAGATTCAGGGTGCCGCATTATGCGGAAGTGCACAGATTGAAGATGAAAGTATGTACATTTAGAAAAAAAAAACTTTCCTAACAGTACTTTATTAACTAAATCGATGGTAAAAAAATTTATGAGGTGACTGTTCCCCTTTAGATTCTGACCATTTTCTTCAATATTTTTGTGTTTAAATAATTTATCCCTGTCTATTTGTTGCACTGGTGCTCTTAACATTTTGAAGTTAGCCTTTTTAAAATCAAGAGTTTTGGTTGAACCTATACAACTGTATAGGTTCAGTATGCTGTCTGGTTGATGCTCAGAAGTTGGTCAGCTACATCATATGCTGGACTTACTGCCAAGCATCAACCAATCAGTATTCAAAATGCAGCACACCGATAAACCCACTTATTTACCACAGCTATACTATGGCTGGTGAAGTACATGGAACAACGAGTGTTGGTGGCCAAAACAAATGCTCATTGTTTTTTCTTCACACAACTCCGCTAAATAGTGTTAATTGTGGGAACATCAAAGGAAAAAAAGCCAGTGGGTGCATATTTTGTTCCCGCTGGACATTTTTGCATGGTAGTGGTTGTTGACAGCAAGGTTAATAGATTTGACATATGAACAGCTTATTCATATGTCTTCTGTTCATTCAAAGTATGCATAATTTCAAATAAACAATGAAATTTACAAAATGCTCCTCTACATAAAAAGCTGTTGTATTTCAGTATTGTTTATTTAATGGATTGTAATTTATTCTATTAAAAAGCTGTTTTGTAGCATTATATGCTAAATACTGACTTGTGAAAGAGACACTGGTGTGACGATACGAATTTGCCAATGGAACTCCACTGGAATTAGTTTTTATAGGACAAACCAACTGCACCACAGGGGACAAAAAATCCCATTCATTTAAATATAGATTTTAAACCTTTGAATGTTGGATCTGTCTCCAAAGCAATATTTTTGAGAGCTATCTATCATTTAAAGATTTTAAAAAAATCCCCTTGAAATCAGTGTGAAGTTTAGGACTCTTCTCAATGAGTTGGAGACCTCTCTTCTATTCTAGAGTTTAAAGGACCCATTTAAATCAGCTGGAATTTGGGAATTTCTATGTGTCCCCTCTGCTGCAGTTGCTTTGTTCCAGAATTAATCCAGTACTTTAAAGTACATCAGCTTCACTGCCTATTGAGAGTGTCACTAAGGCTGAGTGAAACAGATCTTTGTAACTGTTGGTAGAGTATATAATCATTGCACAAACAGGTCATGCTTGTGGTGGTGTTGATGATGAGCAGTAAACTATTCCCAAGATAGATTTAAACTTGCCTTGGTCATCTTCAGAATTCTACCTCAGCAGGAAAGTGTCCTGGCATAGCAGAAATAGTGATGATGCTGCCCTCCCTCAGGTGTGGGTCATTATGAGCATGATTGGCTTCTTATTTACTAATCTGTCAGTATGCAGGAACTGCTGTATCTCCAGAACACTAGGCCTTATGGATAAGAACAAACCATCTGCTCTACAGGGGGACACATAAACATTCACCATATTCCAAATTATATAAATGGGACGTCTAACCCATTGAATGCTAGAGAAGTCACCAAAACATTAATTTGCAATATGTTAGAGACCTCTCTGGCATTCAAGTGATTAAAATGATTTTGTAAATCAATGATAATATTTATTTCTCCCCTATGTTGCAGTTTTTCTGTCCAGAGTAGCTCCACATTACCTTGATACATAAGACCCATTGGCATTACTTGAATAAGCTTGAATATGTGTAAGTGGATGGATGGAGAATGAAATTGAGAAAGAAGTTGAAGTTTAATGTTTTATGGGTTCTTGTAAAAAGTCTGAAAAAATTGTGACATACTCATTGAAGTTAGAACACGGATTCATAACCTAATAAGTTATGTTCTGTTTATAGTGGACATGTCCCCCTAAGACAGGTATAGTTAATTTTAACCCCTTTAGGCTTAGGTGGGTGCAATATGGGATGATATCACAAAAACTATTTTTATTTACACTGTTCAGAAATGCATTGCCCTCCTCCCTTATCACTTAAAGGTTTGTGTCAGTAAGTGGGGGGAATAATATAGGGATAAGACAGAAAGTCAGTTCTTGGGCAGGTGGACAATGCATTGCTGAGCAGTGCCAGTAAGTGGGAGAGGTAATATGGGGATAAGACTGGAAGTCAGTGCTAGGGAAGAGGGACAATGCATTGCTGAACAGTGCCAGTGAGTATGGAGAGGTAATATAGGGATAAGACAGGAAATCAGTGCTAAGGGAAGTGGGCAATGCATTTCTGAGTAGTGTCAGTGCATTGGGGAAGTAGAAAGTCAGTGCTAGAGGAGGTAAACAATTCATTGCAGAGCCGTGTCAGTGAGTGGGAGAGGTACTAAAGGGATAAGGCAGGAAGTCAGTGCTAGGGGAGATGGGCAATATATTGCTGAGCAGTGTCAGTGTCATGGGTAAGTAGAAAGTCATTGCTAGGGGAGGTGAACAATGCATTGCAGAGCCGTGTCAGTGAGTGGGAAAGGTAGTGAAGGGATAAGGCAGGAAGTCAGCGCTAGGGGAGTTGGGCAATGTATTGAAGAGCAGTGTCAGTGAGTGGGTGAGATAATAAAGGGATAAGACAGGAAGTCAGAGCTAGGGGATTTGGATAGTGCATTGCTGAACAGTGTCCATGGGAGAGGAGGTGGAAAGTCAATGCTAGGGGAGGTGGACAGTGCACTGCTGAGCCATGTCAGTGAGCAGGGGAGGTAAAGTAGGACTCAGACGGAGTAAACAAAGTAAAGTTAAACCTTTCCTAAACATGTTTAGTACATGTTGCTAAATAAGATAAAGAGGAAAAGAATGCCCCAAAAGCCCATATACTGCCCTATTGCCTTCCCCTTTGTGCAAGCAGCATTCATTTTGAATGTAAATTAGCATTAAGCATGTGTAGTGCTACAAAATAGATTCTAACACATGTTTTGGGACAGAATCATATTTATACACCTCACTGAGGTTTTATAACTCTATTACATTCCACTAGAAAAAATCTGCTGAGTGAGTATCAGTTGCATCAGCAGACATTTTTTCAGGGCCAGATTTCCCAATAGGCAAAGTAAGCAACTGCCTAGAATTCCAAATTTTGAAGGGTACCTCGGCTATGCTGGCCACAACCATACTCTGAATTGTGGTGGTGGCTAGAGCAACCCCAATGTCCCTGCACCAGTTTATATACCCATCTTACAGGTTATTATTTAACCCCCTTGGATGCTAGAGAGATCTTCAACACATTACTGAGCAATGCGTTGGAGATCTATCTAGCAACCAAGTGGTTAAACCTTTTTTGGCCCCTGCTTGTTATAGGCCAAGGGTATTTTCTTTGCCAGGAAATAGTGGACAGGACTAGGGGCTGGACCATGTGAGGAATGGGGGTGTGGTCATGGGTGGAGCTAAGGACACCTAGAGTGCCTTGCCTGTGGGTACCAGTGATATAAATCCATCCCTGCATATTTTGATGGCCAAATTTGTAAATGCATAGGCCACAGGGGCTCAATAGTTTCTAGTTAAGCCCCTGGGAGACTATTTTGTGTTCGTTGGCCACATAGAATATTTGAGCTGGGGCCCACCCATGACTAGTTACCCCCACTGATTTAATCCCTATATTGCCAGACAGCAAGGTGTTATTTAATACTCTCTGATCCCACAAATCAATCCCACAATCAGTTCATATGACAATGCAAGACTCAATCAGTTAAGAAAAAGAAAAAAAAAGGGGTACGGGACCCTTTCCTATTTTCTCTTAAGGGGGAGAGGAAGTAAAAAAAAGGAGTTTAAAGCCCTCATATTAGTCATTAATTGACCAAAGGGAAGGTGTCTGGGACCCCTTCTTCTACCCTCCCTAAAGGACATGATGTGTTAAATAAAATAAATGAATAAGGAGCAAGGAGCCCCATATTAATTCATACATGCCCAAGGAAGGGGTCTTGGGACCTAGTCTTCTTACTCCAATGTGTATATGCGTGTACATGTGCAAAAAGTACATACTGTGGATGTGGTGGCTGCTCTAGTATTCATACTGAACATCTTAAATAAATGAAAATTATTAATAAGAAAACCTTAAAGATTCCAGTAGACACTACTGAAAACAGTCAATCATCCGGGCCCCATATTAATTTATTTTAGCATGTCCTCTTCCTTAAGGCATGACATTCTGTTTATACACTTATTTTATCTCCCCCACTCAATTGCACTTAAACATTTCAGTCTCCCCTTGTACTGAAAGGGTTACTTTTCATTGAGTAGGAGAGGTAATGTAGGAAGTGCCCTTACAGCATGCCTTAATTAGCAGAATCTATATATCTAAATCAATCACAAACTAGTTCCTGAAATAAAAACAGTTTGAACTGTAATATTTTTTGCTTGAAGCAGCATTGTGTTTGCTTAGCAGTAAGAGCCATTTAATAGGTTTTTCATTTTAAAATTTAGTCTTCTTTTAATGTACACCCCTGTACTTGTGATCCAGACTGACCCCATGTCCCCTTTATGTGGTATGATGTGAGTGGAGAATGTGTACATCTAAACTATTTGACAAGTAACTTGAGAGGCTCAGTGAATGATTGCCAAGTTGTCCTGTCAAGTACTTAGAATCTTGCTGCTTCAGAATACCAATGAAGAACGGAAAAGATCATAACATTTTAACGTTTTGTGTAAATCACTAGAAGAGATCTGAAATATGGATACAGAAAGTTTTACACTTTATCAGTCTCAGCCAAAGTTTGATACACATTTCAGACATTAAAGAAACATATTTATTTATTTATATTATACTTAACTACATTTTTAGATCTGTTGGATGATTTTAAGAAATATTATTGTAATATGTATCACAGGAACCTTATCAATAATGGATCTTGGAAGTACATCAAAACTGCTTAGAAATTTGTCATCACAACAGAAAATAAGATGTTGAAAGGTGCAGTCTGCATAGAAATGTTAGTGGTTCTTAACCAGTGTGCCGTGTCACTTTTATGTGCCATGGACAGCAGCTCAGAGTGCCTTACATTTTCAATGAAGAGTTTAAGAAAAATGTTAAAATTATGTTTCTGATGTATTTTAATGGAATCTAGTATGTACAATGTTCTCTTTTTTGTCATTATGATTTTGAGACCTAAGAATAACTATCTATACTATAAAATAAGAAGTGGTCAGGTGACCACAATTCTATGTCCGTGCCACACACACCACCAGGGAGGCAACTAGGAGGAGATTTGCATGTGCCCTCTATTGCTAGAACCCAGGATTACACACACCCCAGGGCTGGCACATAAGAGCACATACGCAGATCTCCTATAGAATGCCATAGCCTAACATACCCCACACACCCCAGGGCGCAGCTAGGAGGAGATAACCCTATCTCCTACACAGCCATTTAAATGTCCACACCCCTACTATCCCTTCACCGAAACCAAAAAAATAGCTGACACTCTCATCTTGGGGACAATCATTTCACCCATCACCACATTCTGTTTTTCCTAAAAACAGTGCTATTTTCTCTGCAGCACTCGCATTCAGCACTCGCATTCACCTTTGACTGTCAAAGAGGCGCACAACGCATTGCAAACTAATGTGATGCCCACCACTGTGGCACTCAAAGGGTTAACATGGCCTCTACCACTCACAAGCTTGCGTTATTCCACATTTTCCCTAAACTATACACACACACTCGCAAAACACACACGGAATACATATGCACAACGCAAACAGACAACACACACACAAAACATACATGCAATACATTTGTGCAAACAGACAATACACACACAATAAACACACACAGAAAAAACACATGCACAACACATCACAAAATACACAAACAATATACACATGCACAATACACATTCACACACAGTACACACATGTATACAACACACATGCATACAACACGTGCAAAACACGAGCACAATACACATACACTTGCAATACACGTACACATGCACAACAAAATACACAAACAGAACACACACAGGCAATACACAAATGCAAATTCAACAATACAGTCATTAAGAACATTGTCTTAAAAGCGTTACAGGCTGCTCTACTGCTCTGCAACACATTAATTACAAATGTGTTACCTTACACTGTACCTGCTGCACAAACAGTACTGAGAACTCAGAAGTGAGAGACTGGTCTCATGGTTCCTCAGCCAAGAAGAAGAAACCATGCAAACTGGAATCACCCCATAAGACAGGGCTAGGGCCATCTACCGCTTGGACCGGAATGAAACTCACAATTCTGTGACTTCCCATACTCTTGAAAATATTGTTCATTTTCTCTGCAAGGAGTAACCCTCCCCCATCTCCTCTTTCAAAAAAAAATATGCCATTAACTCCCTCTGCCTCTTGTGTGATGAGATAAGGGACTGCAGGGACCTTCTTCAATATACACACACATACACAAATGTACACAATACAGAAACACACACACGTAATATACACACACAGGCAATAAGCACAACACACACACAACACACATGCAATACATATGCACAATGCACACAGACATACACATGCACCACACACACAACACACACACACAGTACAAAGATGCAGGCAATACACGTGCAAAGCAGAGACAATACACACACACATGCACAAACAACACACATCTGCATCACACAGAAACACATACAATACACACATGCATGAAAAAAACATACACAACACGCACACATACAAGCAATACACACAGACACACAATACATTAGACTTGTGCGATTTGGTTCGGCTAATTTCAGAATTCAGACAAATAAGGTGTATTCGGCATCATTAAGACCTTCCGAAAGCCGATGTCCACCCCCCAAAAAAAAAATCAGAATCCGAAACGGACCTAGTCCGAAATTTCGGTATAAATTTCAGAAATTCAGACGGCTCTTTACCGCCTGAAACCGTTACAATGTTGCTACATGCTACTAAAAATAGACGGCATGGTGCTTTGCCACCTGAAACTATTACAATGTTGCTACATGCTGCTAAAAATCTGGTAAAACAGGTGCTTTATAGTTCATGAAAAGTGCAGATATTAACCACATAAGGACACAAGCAATTTTGGCATTTTTGCTACATGTGTTTTTAACCATAATTCCTTTCTTTCTCATTTATTGCACAAACACATATTATATACTATTTTTTAAAGGGCAGAAAGGGCTTTAATTTGATGTGACATATGCATATATAAGTGTGTAGGGGTTATAAAATACCCTTCCTGTCTCATAAGAGATTTAATATTATTATTAGTTTAGTTTAATGTATTTTTTATTTTTATTTGTTTAATTTTAGTTTTTTTATTAAATATTTTAATTTTTTTTAAATTTGTCTGAATAATTTGGACTATTGACGAATTTCGTCTGAGTCGAACAGGTCCATTCCGAAATTCGGATTCTCTGAAAGGGAAAAAAAAAAAAATTTGTCCGAAATCAAATTTTACCGAAAATTTTTGCTGTGCACAAGTCTACAATACATGACAACACACAACGAACAATACACACAACACATATGACACACACAAACACAATACATGCAAATGCACAACACACACAATACACATGCACAACACAGATAATACACACAGATACACACAATACACATGCCCACAACGCAAACACACACAAGACACACAACACACACATACAATAGACACACACACACATGCCTGCAATACACACATGCACACACAATACACACACACAGGAAAAAACACAAACAAAAGCATAACACACCGCAACACATAAAGAATACACACATGCAATACACATGCACAGTATACACTCACATGCAATGCACACACGCAATACACACATGCACAACACACACACAATACACACATGCACAACACACACACAATAAATACACATACACCATATGTACACACACATGCACAATACAACACCACACACACACACACATGTACAGCACACATGCGCAAAATGCACATCCAACACACCCAATACATACATGCAATAAACATGCTCACACACATAATAAACACCCAAATACTCAATAAAAACACACCATACTACTCACACAATGCACACGCAGCACACATGCCCACAATACACACACACACACACAAAACACACGTACAACACATACAAAAAACACACACGCAACACATACAAGTAATACATAAAGACACAATACACCACAACACACGCTCGCAACACACACGCAGTACATATGCACAATGCAAACAGACAACACACACACATGCACAATACACACACAACACACACAAAATAGATCCATGCAATACACATGCATAATATAAACAGACAATACACACACATAATAAACACACACAGAAAAAACACACATAAGCACACCCACACTACACACACACACACAGAAACACACATACAACACACCACAAAATACACAAACAATACACACGTATACACACGGATACAGCAGACATGTGCAAAATACACACACACACAACACTTGCAAAACATATGCACAATACACCTGCAATACACACACACACACACATGCACAAAACAATACACAAACAGAACACACACAAAGGCAATACACAAACTCACACAAATTCAACATTCCAGTCATTAAGAACATTGTCTCCTTTTCTGGATTTACCTGGATGTCAGTACCCCTGGAGCACTCAAAGGACTTAATCCACATGGGCAACACCATGCCCCTTTTACTAGTATATTTATATTTTCCCCTTCATTAACCCTTTAGGCTTTGCAATGTGTTGCCTACCTCTCTGGCACTGAAAGGGTTATTTGCATGATGAATCACCGATAAAATGGTCGAAATACCCTTGAGAAAAAAAAGTTGAGAACCACTATGTTAGATGAATACAGCATATTCACACAATTTATTAAAAGGAAAACTGAAGTGATTGTCAGTTGCATTCTTTTTTAGTTTTTCTTTTGCATGTGTTTCACTTCCATCTGATTATAATAAGTGGTTATGATGAATATTGGACTCTTCTTTTTTTAAGAAGGTGTTAAATTGTGTTTTAACCCTTTGAGTGCCAGAGTGGTACGGAATGCATTGCAAAGCAATGCATTCCGTACCACTCTGGCACTTAAAGGGTTAAAATGGTTAAAAATACATTACAACATACCCTTTAATATATAAACATAGTTGTAGTTCTTTATTGCTTACTTTGAAAACCTACTTATAGAAATACTAAGTTTATTAAACTTTTTTAGATCTGTTTTAGAACAGTTATGAGTGATATTGATGTTACTTACACTATTTAAAATGCTGCAGTTCTGGGGTTATAATGTCTTTTTTTCACCCTCCCTTCCATTTGCCTGATCTCAGAGCCTTTTACAAAGGAGGTGCTTACTTGTTGGGACGGTCAGTTGAGCTAGGGTTGCCATGGAATCCCTTCCTGGTGATCATAACAAGAGAAAATCCTCTCTATGAACTCTGTTGGCCAGTCTACCAGACCAGCTCCTTCCAATATTTCTATCTGTATTGACAATTGTAGGTTAACATTGCAAATAGCCTCGCCCATATTTCTAAATGTATAATTAGCGTTACAAGGTATATACTACGACACAAGAGAACATGTGAGCTACTCATTTGAATAGGTGCTACATACCTGTGACCACAGAATGACTCAAGAGCAACCAACTTAGTGCAGCTGGAAGGAGGTACCTAGGGTGTGATGCTTGAAGATGTCATTTGTAGGTGTGACCTTGCTAAGCTCACTGTCTGTGGTTAAATGTGCCTACCATACGTTGGGATAACCAGATCTGGTTCAGCCAGGATTGGAGCTGGAGGCAGAAGGAGGCATCACTGAGTTCAGAAAATTGACCCACAGTATAGTTTAGAACCATAGAAGTCAAATAGAAGCTTGTAGTTGGTATATAGACAAAAGCCAGGGCAGGTTCATCTATGATGCAGCCAAGGATCAAGGTAGGCAGAACAGGTTTGAAGCACAAAATCACAGCCAAAGGGCAGAATAACAAACAGCAACAAAGAAGCACATTCTCAGAACCTTGTTGCATCAGCAAACCGTTAGGGTACTGACCAGGCCTAAATACCCATGGGAGTAAAACTGAGCATAAGCACTGAAACACATGATTTAATGAGCCATTGTCATATTACTGTGGTATGTATATATTGCACACCCCTGTGGCACACAAAGGGTTACAACACACACTACCACGTGCCTTGCTTTAACAGATGGTTCAGCTATATACAGAACCAGCAGATCAGCTGTTAATGTAATACCAGATATGCACATTCTTTGTTTACCTGAACTGGCTGATCAGATGTTTCATATATACCGCAGACTATCTGGCATTCAGATTATTCATGTAAACATAAGACTCTGGTTATACTCTGCAAGACTCTCTTTTGATAGAAACTCCATCTATACTCCTTCCTAATTCCTTTTGTCTGTTGAGAAGGAGTATTTAAACTGCTGCTAGAGAACCCTGAGAGGTTATGCACTAAAGTGTGATAAAGAGGTGATAATGTGGTTGTTCACAAGCGAGGGCTATAGGCCCTGCTGAGACAGTTGAGAGAGGGTGGGAGTGAAATGCTTAACAATACCAGATCCCTGGTTACCTGTTATTATTCCTAGTAACCACCGAATTAACCCCTGAAATTCCTCCTGCACTATCTACGCAGTACTACAATTTGCTGCCACCACCAAGACTTTATATCTGAGCATCTTAGGTTACCCCAAACACAACAGAATTACAGTATAAAATCACCTTAATAATCAGACATATATAATTAACCCTTTAGTAACGTGTGCTACCTGAGCTTCCTTCAGAGTAGTGGGTTCATATTAGAGAAAAGAGACAAGAGCTGATTGATTGAACATTTAATCTGAAAAAAGGCTTCACAGTGCTGGGTACAAAAATACAGAAATAAAGGACATACAGAAATAAAGATTACACATAAGCAAAACAGTCCATAAAATAAAATGGGAGAAACACAAGAAATTTTAAGAATCCTTGTGGGAACTTCAGATGGTAGAAGTTCTCCCTTCAGTTGTTACAAAGAAATTCACCTTTTTTATCCAAAAACCCATATTAAATACATTCCACAGTTGTTGCCGGACCCTCTGGGTGTCACCTGGGGGGGGTCAGGGACTTGGCCTAACAGTCTACAGCCCACTCAATCAGACCTGTGTGGGATGTTACTGCAGAGTTCTACCTGGAAAGTCATAAGGCTTCCCAAAACATGCAATTTACAGCACACCTCCCTAATGTTATAATAATCACATTCCTCATATTTGTGTGAATATCTGGACACCAAATATGCTGGGTCTAACTTGTTGCAAAGTGGCTATTCTGAACTGGGATTCTTTACAGTAAGGGCGGTAAGGCTATGGAATTCTTTGCCTCGGGATGTTGTGCTTGCAGATAAAGTAACTGCATTCAAAAAAGCAATGGATGCCTATCTAGCATAGAACAATATTGACAATTATGACAGATGGCTTCAAAGCAAATAGGATATTGATCCGGGGAACTATTTGACACACACACACCTACACGCCTACATTGGAAATTGCTCCAGAGGGCTTTTTTGTTGCCTTCCTCTGGATCAACAGGGGTGTTATTGGCATGGACTGGACTTGATGGACGCATGTCTTTTTTCAGCCTTATCTACTATGTTACTATGTAACACCTCCCCCTGGCATGTTTGGTACCCACCAAAAGTGTAAAACCTGGGCATTCTAAATATGTAGTTGTATTGAACCTTTTTACTTTATATATACATGTTCTCCCTATTTCTTAGTATGTGTCTGTACCTTGGATAACACCCCCATCAAATCAGAGGGCCCAATGTCTTGTATGGCAGCCTATATCCTGCTCTGGTGATTGCTATCTTCTCATTTAGTTTTATGGCCTAGGACTGGTGCACTTTGAATAACATACAAAAATAAACAAACAAATTATACATACCAGAGGCCTGCAAAAGGCCAAATCATGCCTTGGCATGACAGTGGTTATGGCCATACCTGGGAACTTGCTCATCTTGAGCCGCCAAAGAGGGCTCGTGTGCTGCCGACAAGAGAATGTCAATGACGCGATTCTCATCATGAAGGGGGTGGGACTTAATCGTGTAGGCAGGGCTCAAGCAGATTTGTATCATAAAGTGGGTGGGAAGTATGCAAAAAATGGTGGGAAAGAGGAGAAGTGGGAGGAAAAGGTTGAGAAGAAGAAGAAACTCCCCACTGCCGGTGAACCAGCCTCTCTACCGGAAATTTACTAATTCAGTCTGAGAACCATAGTCCTTGGGGAAGATACAGATATTCTCAGGCATGGTGATGATTTCTCTAGTTATATAATTTTTCCAATTCCAATGTTATTCTATGGAGCTTATGCACTAAGATATCCCCCACTTGAATAATCTTAGTGTATAGGCTTCATAAAATAACATAGGAATTGGAGAAGTGATATCACTGGAAAATTAATCTCCACTTTATCGCCTCTTTTTCCCATCTTATTATTGCATCTCTCCCTTGATGTTCAATCCCAGTTGGTAGGAGATAAAGTAATTCAACCAGGCAAAGAACAGTACCCATCTTGCTTGTTTCGGTTTAAACTCAGAGCAGATTTGAATGTAGAACAGATTTTTGCAGATCGTTGGAATTGTAACTAGATCATCCATACCTTCAAGCTGATATCTCCATTCTTCCAAGGCCATCATAATTGCCAGAAGTCTTTTGTTGCATACGTCTTAATTCCTCCCTGCTGAGGTGAACTATCTGAAGAAGGAATACGATGAAGCTTGTTGGTGACCTGCTTCCTTTCTGGGACAGGAGTGCACTGACTCCAAACATGGAGGTATCTACTTTGACAGCAAAGGAGTGTGATCGGAATGATGCAGAACTGGGACAGATGTGAAAGCATTCTTAAGTCTCTCAAAGTCAGAAAGCACCTGAGGGCGCAAACTTGAGGATTAGCACCTTTATGTGTGAAAGATGTGATGGTGCCGATGACTGGAGAAATTCCTAATTGATAGTCTAACATATCAGAGGAGACACCTGAAGGGTAATTTACATATGGTAGTTGCCCTTTAGCAATCAATTGGTATAATTAATTATTAATCTATCATGAAATCACCTCCCTCTTTGTTACTATCCCTTCTGAGGTTGCCAGCACTTATCAGCTACCTCCAACGTTGTATAATAAATTAATGAGGGGGGGGGTAAATATGATTGGGAACAGTTCTTTAACAGTGTCTTACAATTTGGATATACAAAACCATGGGGAGATGGACAATACCCAATAATTATATTTTTTTCATGAAACAAAGCTAATATGACAAATGAGCATGTACATTGTTCAGGACAGAACACAATTCAACATATAATAGTGTGTGTATCATAAGCTATATTTGAACAGTTCTCATCTTACCTCCTACCTGTTTATTAAAGGCATAGTAATGTTTCATAATAAAAGCAGCTCTAATTAATATTCATGTTATTTGGGCCTTGGAGAGTGTTATTTCAATTCTGTCAGAGTTGTAGTTCAAGAGTAATTGAATGATAAAGTATCCCCCTCCCGCCCCTTCTACTGATGTAACTCTGCTCAACTTAGAGCAGCAGGGAGGTGCCCAGGTAGATTGCAGAGAGGGACAATCTTCAATTAAGATAAGGGAAAAAGCTGGAAAACCTATCAAGGGGGGCAAGGCTTTCATTGTTCTCACAGTAAGAATATTGACCCTTGATGTGAGCTGTCTGGTCTATGGACTGGATTCCACATCCGAGGAGTGGGGGCTTAGACAAGGTAAAAGGGGCGGGAAGGGGAAACTTTAGCTTTCAATTACTCTTGAACTACAATGCTCACAGTAATGAAATAACACTCTCTATGGCTCAAATACTATGAAGATTAATTGAAGCTGCTGTTTTTGTGAAACATTACAATCACTTTAAATGACACATGCTATTCATTTAAGAGTATCTAGTGTTCAGAGGAACTACCACTACAGATATACTTGAAACAAGCATTGCAACCTCGAACTTTGAACATTTGAAAGATCTGTTGGCAGCCCCATAAGCTGCCATAAATCCCTTGTTGCATCTTTTCTATTTCTTGTGTGAATGCAGTAAAAATGCATCATGCAGGACATTGGTGCAAGCATGTGTAACATTAATCATAAGTGTAAAGGCACCCCATCCAACAAAGTACCTTTCATAATGGTTGACATAACCATAGAGTCATATCTGACTGCTGTGTGAAGTACACATAACTGGATAAGCTATTCTGTAAAACAAATTCAATAGCATCTTATAAATGCTGTTCCCCTATAATTAATAGTAGACTGTAACATGAGGCAGAAGTGATCTGTTGGGATTTGTGTTGTTCCTGGGAGTATCTACAATGTCTCCTCTTTAGCTATTTACTTACACACTCAGAACATCAAGTCCACTGTGAAAGAATATCTTGGTTGATTAACATCTTACACTTGGCCTGAAACGAGACAGCAGCAAACTACCAATTATCAATTTTATCATAATAATGCCTTACCCTCTTCTGTCTTTTATGGTGAGGCACAGCAACCTAATCTTTAGAAAAAGAGAGCGAGAGAGAATATCCAAGGTTATATAACTCTTTTTCAAATGGATTTGTAGAGAACAGCAGTCTGTGCCAGTGAATCTCTACTTCCTCTCACTTTATCTTATGGTTAAAATGAAGTTTGTCAAGGAAAATATAAACTATAGGCCCATTGGTTTAGAAGACTGCCAGTGGTACAGAGGGTAGTCACAGCTGCCTTTATGGGCTCATTCATATAGAAATAGAAAATGTTCAAGATTTTTCAGTGGCTTGCAGTGAGAATTTGGTAGAAAATGATTAAACCAAGACCCATTTTTGTACAAATGGTTTTAATTATACCACCACTGGTCTCTTCTGGGTAGCAGCTTTCCTACATTAATCGATACATAGTGCTTTGCAATAATTTGTACTAAACAATGTATCTAAAGGTCCAGAATCTGTACTGCCATGACCGTATTGTAATGCAGTTTGAGAATACTGCAATAAACTATATACCATAAAAAATAATAAGCGTTGCACTACAGAAATGGACATGATAAAGCCAATAGAAATTAATGCCGTATGATGTATAGCTGTTTAGTAAATGTAGTCCTTTATAGCACATTCATTTCAATGCCCCATAAAGACTCTTGTTGGTGTAGTACTTATTAATAAATATGACCCTCTATCTTCAGAGAAAGTGCCTTAATTTCTCTCTAGGAATTCTCAGCAGTAAACAGTTTTACTGTGTGCACTGCTGCTATTTTATGGCTACTGGATGCTGTTTAATAACGTAGAGCAGCAACAAAATATTAAGCACAGGATGTATCTGATAGCAACATTGCTTTCCTTCTGAGATTCCTTGTGGACAATAATGTCAAAGGTGCTACTACTGGACCTATATGTTGCATATCTTGGAAGGAAAAATGCATTACCATCAATCTAGAGGAGTGGTTGGACACTTGAGAAATTCAGTCTGTTCCGAACTACATTTCCCATCATCCCCAGCCATTCAACAGCTGGCTGAGGATGAGAGGAATTGTAGTCCTGAACAGCTGGGAGACCTCAGAATGCCAATCCCTCATCTAGAGAGTAAAAGCTAAGCAGGCTCACATGCTTCTTCTTTACTATGGCATTTCTCTCTGACCTAGAAGGGAAACACAAGTGCTTAATCCTCTACAGTTGACCTTTTATTTTAAACTGCCCTGTAGACATATGTTGAAATTCTTGATCACCACCAGGAGTAAAAAAAAAAATGTATTGCATAGCTCCAGTTCATATAAGGACTGAGATTACTGCATTATATAATTAGAATTTTTGTTTTTGCCCATGAAACTACCTTCATTTTTTCCATCAAGCAGGGAAAGTGTTGTGTATTTTTAATCATTAATTTAAATTTAAGGGGATAGTAAAGTCCAATTTTATTAAACTTTGATAATGTAGCTATTACAATAATAAACTAAGCAATAAAAGTTCCATCTCTCAAACCTTTATGGTATGAGAGATATAGGAAGATAAAGTCCCCCCCTTCTCTCTGATGAGCTGTAAAGCTGTCAGATGGAGATCCTGGTCGCATGACCAGACGGTGGCTCTTAAGCAGAGCCGAAATAGCAGAATCTAGAAACAAATACTTCATTGGAACGGTCTACAATATACAAAGAACCCGCTGCCGGAACAAATAGATTAAATACTTCCTGATTAAGTTGTGATTGGCCAAATCCGCTCGTCAATGAATCTCCAAACCGAAATCAGCTATACGTTAAGAAACTCACAGAAGGGTTCTGATAGACTGGTGCCCCATTAGCACTGATATCTAAAAAACTAATAGATTGTCACGGACTCAAGAATGAGAACTGGACCAGTACTGTAGGTAACACAATCTTTATTGAGAAATACAATGTACAGAATAAACGGCAACAGCAAGAGCACAGAAAAATATAGATGAAGTGCAGTTGTAGAGGTACTGTACGGAGCCTCAGGAGGTAAACTGGAGATAAGCCACCTGAGGTCCGCATCTGAAGATCTGCTGCAGGTTCGCACCTGTACAGACAATGATTCAAAAAAAGGCTACTGCACTACAGGTCCACACCTGTAAAGACAACGTTCAAACTGAGCTCCAGAAGGTAAACTGGAGATAAGCCGCTTCAGGTCCTCACCTGAGGATCTGCTGCAGGTTCGCACCTGTACACCGCAGTATATAGACAGAAGCAAGGAGAAGCCTGCCAGAGCCACCAAAAGCACAGATTATCCACTGGAATGTTGGTTTGCTGGGTGTGTAGTGGACAACCCTTGGTGACACCAAGGTGGGTAGTCAGAAAAACCGGAATATAGACTGCGGAAAACGTAAACCAGAGCCACATGTCTGCACCAGATTGGTTATCGGACTAGCCAGGGTCATACACTGAGCGGGTAGTCGGACAGAGCCACAGGTCAGCACCAGGATGGATAGTCAGCCAGGCCAAGGGTCATACACGGAGGAGTTAGTCTACCAGAGCCGCAGGTCCACACCAGAAGGATTGTCAACCTAGTTGGGGTCATACACAAAGCGGGTAGTCAGACAAACCAAAGGTTGGCACCAGAACGGGTAGTCAGACGAACCAAGTAGTATACAAACACAAGCCAACTGCACTGGACACCACAAAAGGGTGAAGGAGAGTGGTGTCCAGGAAGTTTAAGTACCCAATGGCCCAGGAAGATGAGCAGCAATAAACTTGTGCAGTCTCTTTAAATAGAACATGCATCCCAGCTTGGACACGCGCCAACATGCTGCTGCAGGGAGCCGGAAGACACCGGAACCCTGCTCATAGATGTGGCTGAGCCGCCAACAACCCCTGCGCCGCCTACAGGTATGCTGTCATAGATCTCTCAGCTGTTCTATGATATCAACGACATATATATAAACTCGCGGATTCAGTTCCAGATGATTTGTGAGTTAGGATACTGGACACTCTCACATCAGTACAAGTAGAGGTGGTAATAGTATCCAACTGATATAATCGTTGCTTGATTACAAATATGAATAATATGAATGGAATCAGTATTATCAATATTTGTGATTATATAATAGAGCTCGATTCTGGCAGCGTCAGAATCTATTGGTCGCTGTAAATACCGTAAATTAACAACGCTATATAGTTGGATAATAGATATTTGAATCTCTGCATCTATATGGATAAAATATTATGTTCTGAATGTCGCCTACAATCATTCCTTTCATATTACATCCTAAGGTAACATCACATAATATAATATATCATAGTGTAATGAGACAAACAACACTAATACAATATAGATTTAAATAAATAAATAAGTACCTGGTCAGGTACTGTCCGTCTTCTTCTTTCATCTTCTGTCTTCTTATCTTCTCTCTTATTATCTTGAAAAGAAGAAAAATAGTCCGGATTAAACGGGATCTATCACCCCTACACAAGTTTGTCTTAATAGTTATGGTATATATCTAATATGTTGAATACTGTATAAATTTCTTTTTTTAAATCACTGTTTTGCCAAAATTGAAGGAAAAGTCAAGGAATAAATACTACCCTGCAACCTACTTCCGGACAGACTGCGGTTACCAGCTCTGTACCACAGTCTGTCACTCCGCCTCTGCTCCCCTCCCTCTGTCCAGCCTTCTCCGATGATGGAGGTTTTCTGCATGTAAGCTGGAGTGCTCTCATTGGCCAGTATTCAACATATTCGCTATATAACATAACTATTAAGACAAACTTGTATAGGGGTGATAAATCCCCTTTAAATATGCTCCACAAACTTATGAATCCAAGATATGCAGTCGTAAACCCTTTGACTGCTGGAGGGATACACAGTGCATGGCTCTGGCACTCATAGGGTTAAATTCATGCAGGCATTGTAAGTTGAATAAATCTGATTTCTCTCCAAATCGAAAAAAGTTTTATAATAGGTTTTGCAATTATTTTTTTTTAAGTACAAATAGAAAAAGAATACTTTGTTAGTCAAAAATATTTATTGAGGCATTGCAAGTGTTAAAATAGGTGCTGGCTCCCCCCCTTATTTTTTTACTTCTCGGCCATTGCCCAAAGCTTTCTGTGCAAAAATCGAATAGAGACTGACTTTTTTTTATATCCAGTCCCTGTTCAAAATGGTTCCCAGCATTCCATTGGCTGGGATGTGTGCTTACACACCTCCCAGGCAATCAGCTTCTAGTGGGGAATGATGAAACCTGCTGGTTACAGCAGCAGAGTTGGCAGTCTATTAAAGCACTTGCAATGCTTTAATAAATGATATTTTTGACTAACAAAATTTTTTTTCTGTTTGGACTTTAAAAAGAAATTGTGTAACAGATTAGAAAACGTTTTTCTATGTGGAGAAAAATCAGATTTGCAATGACTTTACAATGCCTGCATGAATTTAATGACTGCATTTCTTGAAATCATAAGATTGTGAAGCATATTTAATATTGACTATTTTTCTTCTTTTCAGGTACATATTTGCTACAAAGACGAAGATCAGAAGTTAAAGAAAAAGAAGAAGATAATGATAAAAGACGTCAGAAGAAGACGGACAGTGGATGACAGTTTAGTGTTACAGTTCTGGGTGTTAATCTAGTGTTAGCACTAGTATTGCTGCAATTCACTGTTAGGAGTTAGTGTAGGGTTAGTGTTTGGGAGGGTTACTGTGTGTTTGAGCTCACTTACGGTCCTTGACAATGTGTCAAACACTGTTCGTTAGCCCTTTTGCTTTGATGTGCCCATTACTCACGCAATTTAGCATGGGTTTTGGGAAGTTAAAACACGAGATGGACATTTGGCCAAGTCAGTCAGGTTCTTTGGTCCAACGTTCGTTGTGGTTTCAGTTGGTAGGGCAATTGAATACTGATGGTGACAGTGGGTGTACTGATTGGTAGCCATTTTTGCCCTACCGGCTGCTTTAGCTGTCACAATTGAAACGAGGCCTAAGTGTCCAGATGCAATGCATTATGAAGCAGTACTTATCAGGCATTAAAAATCAAAAGGAAATATCCTGTAACCTAGAGCTGTGTAAAGCTTTGTTCACAAGGGCAACTTTACCACAGCAACAGTAATTCACCACCAAAAAATACATTAATTCTGTTATTCTGATATTTATACCATTTCACATAGGCACCTATCACTGTTAATGTCACCGATCCATTTGGCATGCTGAAACTTTCGATCTGCAGTGAGTTAAGAAGCTAAAAATGTATAAGTAATGTTTCAATGGAATCACACAAATATTGCATATTTCAGTTTTATGAATGCAAACTGGAGCAAATCTGGGAAAAACCAACTGCATCATAGGGAACAAATACAACTTACCAAATTTCTCATTCATTTAAATGGGGCTTATAACTCCTTTAACCCTTGGTGTGCTAAAGGTATACTTTGCAATGTGTTGCATAACCTTCTGGCACATAAAGGGTTACTATTAGAGAGAACTCCAGTGCATGAAAGACAATTTGTTGGAAACCTCAGTAGCAATCAAATAGGGCTGAAACTACTTTTTACATTTTTATTTCTCCTGTTTGGTACAGTTGGTTTGCTCCAGTTTTTATACACAGGGCAAATTAATATAATTTGGCAATAAAAAATGCTAAAACATTTTCTTGTGTTTCCTTGCACAAAAAAAAATCCCTATGTAAACATAGCTATAGGCAATATAACAACATTAATGACACAGCACTTTTTGTTTTTGACAGCTGTAATGACAGTGTGGGTCATGTAGGCAAGGTTATCATGGCAAACTCTACAGGAACACTGCCACTGATCACCATATGATTGAATGAATGCTGATATAAAGGTTCCTCAGTCTTAGATAACATTTGCTTGCTGTCATGTGTTGCGTGTCATTATTGTGTGAGCTACTAGGAATCATTTTGTCTGTCAGGATATGAATAGGTAAATAGCTATAACCTGGAGAAGGCTCAGTTGGAGAGGATTACAATACCCTGATTTCCAGTGTGTTGCAATGTGTTGGATGTCTCCCTGGTACTCAAAGGGTTAACGGGTTAATGAGGTAGTGTCTCCTAGATGAAAAAAGTCTAAATAAATACAGAATTTGGGGATCCCATTCCTGGCAATCCTTAATTACCTCATAAACTTTAAAAATATGCAATTAGTTTTATTATTTTCAACATTATCTGACTTTCTCCAGGGCCTCTAAATGAGTTGTAAACTGAAGATGAAAGAAAACAGCACACCAAGAGATCTATGGGTAGTTAAAGCAATGGCCAACTGACTTGTAACTGAGACACACAAACAATGAAATTAATAAAGGATTAGATAACAAATATGAGACAAAAACAACAAATGGGTAAAAGAGTCCATCAGCAATATATCATAAAAATGTAAATCAATGGAACATAAACATATAAGTAAAATGATGTTAACAGTAAACGATGAGACACGATATGTCAAATATGGAGATTAGGGGGCTAGAGAATAAATCTGCCTAGGACTATCATGTTGGAGACAACAGGCTATGTAACCACAGTAAGCAAAATACTAAAGGTCCATCCAGATAGACCAAATGCTACATGAAAGCAGGTATAAACGTAAATGATTTAGTCTTGTTTAGTGCATTTCATTAGCATGGCAGAAATAAGGGTTAAATGTCTCCCATATAAATAAAACATAGGTGGCCTCTGATTTTCTTTCTACTGTAGCTACTGCTCCATCAAGTATGTAGTAAACATAAAAGCACAGATCTGATATATTTTGTCACCTTAAAATTCTTCATATTTATTTTAGCTTTTTCCTGTGAGGCACTGTCCCTTTAAAGGGACAGTATAAGGTCAATGCAATATACTTGTAAATCATTGCCATTCCCCTTAGTAATATAGGAACATAGTTTCAATAGCTCATAACTGCATCTTTCCCTGCCAGTTTGCCCTGTAGACCAACAATACTTGCACAGCTGGGTGACATCAGCCCCTAACTCAATGCTCACAGGAGCTTTTTTCTTGTCCCCATAGAAGCCCTGTATCAGTGAATTTGCCGACAATGGGCTTCTGTGGAGACAGGTGAAAGCTCCCAGAAGTGTTGAGTAATGTGCAGATATTGGTGATCTGCTCAGCAAACCCCATTTCAATCAGTGGGAATTTGTAGGATTTTCCTTTGCTGCAGAATTGCTCCACAATAGCTTGCCGAATTAGATGCCCCTGGTGTTGTGGAAGCTTCCATTTAATTGTCGGATCTCTGAAGAGATTGGCAGGACAGGAAATTTTGGTTCTGGCTCTGGATAAGAGCAATGTGTTAGTGTCTTGTTTGAGCTCTTTGAGGATCAAAGCAGGGGCAATGTTTTAGACAGAATGCTAACCTGTCTCTATTTTAATCCATTAGACCAGGGCTAGTTGATTACTGGATGACCATCTGTTGGGTATTACAACTCCCATCATCCCCAACTAAACCCTGGTTTAGATGTTAGACACATATCAACACATAGTGTATCGGTGTTAGAAAGTTCGTGTTTAACCCTTTGAGTGCCAGAGGGGTATCCAACTCATTGCAAAGCAATGTGTTTGGATCCTCTCTGGCACTTGAAGGGTGTGAGGTGAGCATACTTCTGTGCATGCCCCAGATTGAAGGAGGCAAGCTGTTACTGCCAACCAGTACAACTCACAAAAAATAGTAACATTTATATAGTTAGTTATTTTAAATGTATATTTATTATTGAGAAAAGTATATAATAATTTTTGCTGAATCATCAAGGACCCCTTAGTTACAGTGAGGCTAATGTACTTAATGAGCTTTAACCATTCTGGATCATTTCAACTGCACTATAGAGGGAAATGTAAAAAAATGCATATTTATTCCCATTGATTGAAAACAGGGTTCTAACACCTTGAATGTCTGAGTTGTCTCCAGCTCACTGCTAAGTGGCAATTTATACTTGTCCTCTATGGTGCAGCTGATTTTCTGTAGAAATGTTAGTATGTCACCTTCAGTATGTGTGTGTCTATATAATACATACTTTTTTTAGTTGAATAATGATTCTAAAAAGCAAATGAGAAACATATTAAAGGTGACATTTACTGTAACTCTATCTCCTAGTCTTAAAAATGCAAATTTGTGCATATTGTACAGTCTTCTAAAATTAATAATCCCTTTTGTTACAATCTTTGCCATGGTTGATGCAGTTTAATGGGACTGTGGAATGAATGCTGCCAGCATGTTGTTCAGATACTACCCATATGAATACTTTCTAAATCCTCTTATTTTAAATTGAGCTTTAAATGAAATCAGTTGATGCATTTTCATTTCAAAGTGCTGTGGTAAACAAAAGAGGGTTAGTGTCCATTTTAATGGCTTCTAAATGCAGAATGCTGGCTCTCAATCTTTTGCTGTGGATATTAGCAGTATGGCAGGAAGCTATGACTTTTAAAATAACTTGCTTTATTATTAAATGGAAGTAAAATTTTATCTTTTACATATATACAGTTTCTTAGTTATAAAAGGACATTATGATGCCACTTTATATTAGCACATTAGTGGGTGTGCATTATTCAGAACCACACATGTTTTTGCCAATTATACAGCAAGGTGGTCATTCACCTACATTAGTCATATAACTCGTAGGATTTGACCTTGAGGTTTAGGGTTTTGGCCCAGATCTCTTGGTCTCAGGGCTAAGGGCCAAATTCTCAGGGTGAGGCAGTCCAATGCTACCCACTATGTGACTTGCATCAATTTACTGCTTCTTTAGTCTCTAAAGTGGTACCATTTGTACCACATACCTCGTAACATTTTAGATGGCCAAAGAGGGACACTTTTGTTTTAAGTGGTGTTGCTGGGGTGTGGCTGGTAGGTGGGGCATTACAATTTTTAGATTATTTCATGGCCTGTTGACACCTCTGCGTGTAACTGAATAATGATTTAGAGCAAGATCAACTTATTTGATTTACACAGACTGATTTATATACATATATATTGAACTTTAAACAAGCAATAATATGAGATTTATTGCTGTGGAGCAACTTGTATACACGCCACCCGGTCTGATCACCTGAAAAGGACAGCATGGTGGGAAAGAGGGATTTGGGTTTCTAAGGGGGACATTCCCTTCATAAAAAGGGACACTTAGGAGGTATGTAAAACTATAGCATGGCTAAGGAATTCTAGGAAAAATAAATACGTCTATTAACCTTTTCATTGCTACAGTGTTGTCCACCACATTGCTTCACAATTTGTTGGACAACTATCTGGCACTCAAAGAGTTGAATAAAAACATGTATTCTGTCAGTGCCCTGTACATAATTAAACAATGTATGAAATGAATACAATCCATTGTGTGGTGTTTTGTATGGGGAGCAGGCTGTTATGATGCAGGAATTTGGTTGTATTTGATATGCAGGCTCCCTCCAGCTCCTTCCAGATTTAAGCTAGGGATCAAGCTGCCTGCTTAGATGATTCCTGACAGCTTTTTATTCCCGACATGCCTCCCTGGAATAAAGCTGTGCAGGCTCTGTAATATTTGAGATGGAGTCTCAGGGAAATTCTCTTGCTGGGATTTAGAAACGAATAATTGCACGCTTCATACGGGTCATTTAAAGATCACAGGGCTAAGCCTCCCTCACTAATATATAAGGCAAGGCCAGGATATATGCTGTGAAGGATTCTATTTTGCCTTCAGTAACCACAGAAATTCTTGATGAAATAACCTAATGCATTTCTCAACCCCATGGTCCTTTAAATGTTAAATTACTCATTGGATATGGACACATTCTGTATTACACACTATGGGCTATATGAACAAATCAAAATAGAAGCAATTCTAGAGCAAATGGACTATAGTACTGGTGAGAAGTAAAATAAAAAAAAAAATCACAAATTCCTATTGATTTAAATTAAGCTTTTAATCCTTTGATTGAAAGATGGATGCAAAACGCATTCGGCACCCCCTCTGGTATTCAAAGAATTAACTCCATGAATACTAGGTTTCCAGTGCATTGCAATGAGTTTAAAAGGGTCATTTACATCAGTGGAAATATTTATTTGCCCTTTAGCAATAGTGGCACAACATTGCCCGTGCAGTTTAACCTTTTGAGTGGCATAAGGGTATCTAAAGCATCCTATATGGTAAAACGCTAGGATGTTTGTCAAGAGCAGTCATGCGCAGTAGAGACTGTCCGTGCTGCAGTCATGCGCAGTAGAGACTGCCCGTGCTGCAGTCATGATCAGTAGAGACTGCCCTAATGACGCCGTGGCTGATACAGGACAGTAATCCTTTCTGAGCACCTTCCTGGGACCGCTCGGTGCGAGGGAAGCGAAGTACAACCGGCTGTGTCCTGAGGATGAAGGATCGCCGGTGGAGGCTGCCCAAGACTCCGGTGCTGCCACCCTCATCCTCCCCGGGGCCCACCACCTGTCTCCGCTCCCGGCTCCAGGGCACCAGCCGAGGCCGCTGGGTGGCACTGTGGCCCATGTACACGGCTTTTATACTAGTTGATGAATAATGCATTCAATACCCTGCTGGCACTGAAAGGGTTATCTGTATGAGTATGAGTGGCAGACAAGTCTAGTGCATTGCAAGGTATATGTTGTGTAGACCTCTGCCAATCAAAGGTTTAACCCTTTTGAGTGCCAACTATTTATGCTATGCATTGGCTACCTCTCTGGCACTCAGACTTATAACCATATGAGTGACAAAGAGGCATGTAATGCATTACAATGTGTTGGATACATATCGGGCACTGAAAAGTTAAAAAAAAACAAAAAAAAACTTGCCATGTGTTGGGGACCCCTTTGCCACTGAAAGGATAACCCTGTGAATGGCAAAGATGTATGCAATGCTATATCCCTGTGGCAATTAAACTGTTAACCCTTTCTCTGCAAAAGAAGTGTCTAGTGCTTTGAGATTAATTTTTACCTCTCTGGCACTGAAAGGATTAACAAAAAATATCCACATGTGAAGGGTTAAATCTTTGAGTTTGAAAGAGGTATCCAAGGTGTTGCAATGCACTGAAAAGGTTAAAAAAATTCCCCATGCAGTGGGGACCCCTCTACCACTGAAAGGATTAAACCATTGAGTTGTAATCATTGTACTAGGTCTCGTGCTCTGAAAGAGTTAAACTTTTCACTGACATAGAGGTATCTAATGCATTGCAATGACACACATGCATTTCAATGACACACACACACGCACACACTGATATGACACACTCTCTCACATACATACACACATGCAAACACACACACAGACCCCCTCTCACCTCTTAATGGACTGATGAACAGTGACATGCTGTTAAAAGAGGAAGGAGAGGAGAGGTGAACAGGGAGGGACATGCTAAATGGGGGATAAGGACATGCTGAGCAATGAATTGTGGGAGGGGGAAAAAGACATTGTGAATAGGGAAGGGAGGGGAACAGGAACATGTTGAACAAGGGAAGGCAGAAGAAGAAGAACATGCTGAATGGGGGGGACAGGGACATGCTGAACAGGAGGTGGAGGGAGGGAACAGGAACATGCTGAATAGGGAATGGAGAGGAACAGGGACATGCTGAATGGGAGGGGGGACAGAACATGCTGAACAAAGGAATGAGGAAGGGGAACATGTACATTCTGTACGGGGAAGTGAGGAGAACAGGGACATGCTGAATGAGAGATGGAGGGAGGAGAACAGGGGCATGTTGAACAGGGAAGGGAGGGGAAGAGGGACATGTTGAATGGGAGATGGAGGGAGGGAAACAGTGACATGCTGAATGGTGGAGGGGAACAGGGACATGCTGAACAGGGGATAGAGGGGAACAGAGACCTGCTGAATGAGGGAGGGAGTGAAGGGAACAGGGATATGCTGATAGGAGAGGGAGAGAAACAGGGACATGCTGCGTGGAAGAGGGAGGGAGAGGAATAGGGACCTGCTGAATAGTGTAGGGAGGGAAACAGGGACGTGCTAGATGGGAATGGAGGGGAGCAGGGACATGTATGAATGTATCTTTATTTATATAGTGTCATACATGTACACAAACGATTTACAGAAATAGTAATAGTACAATACAAAAATACAGGACAAGGTTAAGAGCATCAGGCTGAAGTGGAATCTTTGCATTACTAGCGGGCGGAAGTGCATCAGAGGGAATCATACATTGTGAAAGGGACCCTGCCCCAAGGAGCTTAAAATCTAATTAGAAATCATGGTATCATACAGAGACTGTAGGAGGAACATCGTAAGTGCCAATACAAAACTTCAGTAAAGTAAGTGCGGAATGATTTTGATGTGACTGTCAGTACGCACAACAAGGATGTTTTTACTGAGCAGGTGGCTTTTTAGGAGATGCTTGAAAGTGCAAATGGCTATAGGGAGGGCATTCCAAATTTGAGGGGCAGCCAGTGAAAAAGATTGTAGCCGAGGGATGGCTCTAGTTGTGTAAGGAGAGGACAGAAAGAACCCTTGAGAAGAATGGAAGTGATGGCAAGGGGTGTAGCGGGAGATAAGGGCAGAAGTGTAAGATGGTGCTGAAAAAGTGACTTAAAGAAGAGGAAAAGAATTTTGTAAACAATACGATGCCTTATATGTACCCAAGAGAGGGATTTCAGGAGCAGATGAGAGGGAAGGTATATGGGACCAAGGGTAATTATTCTTGCGGCTGAATTGGGAACAGACTGAAGCGGAGAAAGAGGAGAGTCAGGAAGACCAGAGAGCAGAACGTTGCAATAATCGAGTCTAGAGAATGAGCTCCTGAGTGAGAGTTTGAGCGGTTGACATACAGAGGAAGGGTGATATTTTGGCAATTTTTTCCAGGAATGCAGCTTTTGGTGACTGTATGCATATGGTGGGAGAATGTCAAGGTAGTGTCAAGTATGACCCCCAAGACAGAATGCTTTGGTTACTGCGTGGATGGCAGAATTGTCAACTGTGATGGAGAAAGAAGATGGGGTGGAGTTTAGGAGGGAAAACCAACAGTTCTGTCTTAGTCATTTTGAGTTTAAGATACCTGTGGGCCATCCATGATGGGATTGCCATAATATATTGAGTGACTTGAGACTGCAAAATCTCAGATGGTAATTAAAGCAAAGAGATTAAATAAGTTCACCAATGAGAGGGTGTAGAGTGAGAGTAGAAGTGATCCCAGGACTGATGCCTGAGGTACACCTACTGACATGTCATGGAGAGAAGAGAATGCAAACACAACACTGAAACTACGGTTTGAGGAGGTAATCCATTCTACAGCTGTGTCACAGATGCCAAGGGTGTGCAGTGTGTCCAGTAGGAGTTTGTGATTAACAGTCAAAGGCTGCAGAGAGGTCTAGTAGAATTAGTATACTTATACTGTATTGCCCTTTGCTGTGTGTAGGTCATTAGTAACTTTGGTTAGGACTGTCTCTTTGGAGTAGTTGGAATGAAAACCTGACTGTAATGGGCCGAGGAGAGAGCTGGAATTGATAAAAGAGTTTAATCAGGTATTTTAAGATCTTAGATGCAAATGTAAGGAGTGAAACTGGGTAGTAATTTGAAAAACAGGTGGGGTCGAGGGAGGGTTTTTCAAGTATAGGTCTGACTGTTGTGCGTTTGAATGGGGAGGGAAAGATCCCAGTTAAAAAAGAGAAGCTAAATTTATTAGTAAGGCTGGGAATAAAATTAGTTGCAAGAGCCTTGATAAAATGAGAAGTCATGTGATCCAGGGTTCATGAAGTGGGCAGTGAGGAGGATTGGGTTCACTATGGAAATGCCGCCCACTATTTGGCGACCTACAAAACAGTGCATTTAAAATGTCACCTGCATGAAAAGGGCTAAATCAGAATTTCACTAATTCCTTCCCCTATGCAGCTCACCAGCATGGTTGCTTCCTCAAAAGGTTTCAGCAGCTCACATACATTGCACATTAGTTGCCATTGCCCAGGTTAAAAGAGCCTCCCTCAAAAAACTTCCAGTTTTGCATTCTGTACTTGCTAATGGCCTTATTCTGCTCATATAAACTCTCTAGCATTTACAGGGACTTTCATTTTCAGCTGTTGATTCGGCAGGTTTTTACACTCTTGTATGGAATATATATAGAGTTATGTGTGCACTGTAGGAGCGGCTAAAATGGGCACCGATTTTCAGGTGATTTCACATTTTGCCAAGTATCTGGTCACAACTAAATTTAGCACATGGGCAAAGCAGGGCAAATTCACCATATCACCCATTCTCGAGGCAGCAATTATGTTGGAACCATTTTCAGCAGGGGTACAAGCCATTCATCTGTCACCTGCTGTAGTAGACTTAAAACATCTAAGGCTGTGTAGGACTGTCTTTCAAAACTCTGCATGCACAAGGCAGCATGCTGAAGGTATGTGTTATCCTACTGCTGCCTTTTAATCACACTGCCAGAACCAGAGACATGATTACTGGCTATCACCTGAATCTGTAAGCTTGAGTTGTTCACTGGTGGTGGTGGGAGTGAAACCCAATGAACAGTCACAGTCATAGAGTCTGTACACTGCCCACGTGTCCACATATGTGTTGTCAGGTGGATTTTCGTACAGTATGAGCTTTCCAGCCCTTTGCTTATCACACTAACTACCTGATTGTACAATTCTGGCACAGCCATCCTGGAAAAAACTGCTGTTTGGGTATGCCAACGTGGAGCTACATATGACATCAGTTCTATGAAACCTTAGTTTTCTACAAAAGAATACAACAGCATGTCCACAGTCAACATCTTCTCAACCTTACCATTCCACAGAAGTACTTTGGGATTGTTTTTGTGACGTTTTTGACTTCTTCCCAGGAACTCAGTAAGTTTGGATTGGAGGTACATGGTAGAAGAACCCTGTACATATATTATTTTAACAACATGACTAGCGCAGGCAGAAGAGGTGGAGGCAGCATGTGTGGGCACTCTATGACTCTTGCCATCACCTACAGCAAACCCAGAGTCATCATACTCCTCTGCAGAAGGAGCCATAGTCGTTATTTGGAATGAACGAACTGTTGGCAGTGGAACACCCTCTGACACATCAATAACATCACTTCTTCTCTAATGTGCCCCAGAGCCCTAGGAACTGGAGTGCTTCTGCTGGTGCTAGTTGTGACACCTCTTACCTGCTGATAATGTGTCTCCCAGTCAGGCCTGTGGTTGTGCTTCAGGTGGGATCTCATAGAGGAGGTGCCTAGATGTGAGCCTACTTTCCCCTGCTCACATGCTTTCGCACAGAAAACATATAGCTACATGCTTAGCTTGCCACAGCTACATGTGAGTCGATATTTTTATATATTTCTTTGCTTCATTTTGTAAAGATAGTATTATGTGAGTGGGCACCCCCTGTTCTTTTTGTGTCTTTTTTGGTATGCTTAGCTTTTGGATCATGAGTGAAGTATCTTCATACTGCAGGGTTTCTGAAGGGTGACTGCTACTACTACTACTACTGCTATCACTGGTGTTAGATGCAGTTGGAATTTTACTATTACTACTATTAGGTATCAAAGGTGCAGCACTTCCAGGAGCAGAAGAGGCACTCCTCATAGCTAAGGTTGTGGATGCTGGTTTGTCTCACTGTTAGATGTAGCAGTTGTTTGAGCTACCACACCTTCCTGCATTATGCCATCAACAACACTAGAATGCGACTCAATGTTGTCTTCAGTGTTCTTATTACATGTTTTTTTTAATTATAGTACTGGCAGTGGTGGTGCTACTTTTGGTGGGACCTTGACAAACTGCATCCTCCCTGGGAAGAGAGGGATCATCAACATCATTTTTTGCACACACTGCCGCAAAAATGGCTGCAGCCAGTTTTTGAACTACCACGTCCCTGCACTGATCCTCCTTTCTCCTCCCCTTGCCCCTTGGGAACTTGCTGCACATTACTCAACTACTGTGTGTGTTTTTACTCTAAAATACACAACAGAACTGATGGAGTGTGATGTCTTGCCTTGACCCTCAACAAAATGCTCCATCTCGTCTGCTATATATCAAGTCTGCTTCAGTCACACCCCCAAACATATCTAACACAGAGATAATAACAGCAAAATAAACAAAGAACTTGGACCACAGCTTCTTGTGTCTTTAACATCAAATCAGTCAGACAGAAGGTTTGGGGTCAACCTCCTTTCTCCCTTACTGTCCCCCAGACTCCCTTAATACAAAGAACAAATATCCTGCCTACAGGTCTTCCTAAACTAAGCTTCAATGCCACTGTTTCTCAAACATTACCTGCTCTTTCTTCCTCTCAGAAACACAGAATAGAATGCTGTGGGAACATGCCACCCCTTTTATAGTATGTCTGTCTTCCCATTCACATTCACTTCAAAGCAATGAGAAAGGTGAAGAAACATAGAATTTGACAGCAGATAAGAACCATTTCGGCCCATCTAGTCTGCCCATTTTCCTACAGTAAAAACCTCAAACCTTTTTTGGTCCTTGGTCCTTTCTTAAGTTATGGACAGCCTTATGCCTATCCCATGCATGCTTAAATTCTGAGCACTTTTCGTGAGAAATTTCCCACTAGGCGAGAATTGCAATTTTCTCCTGTTTTGCTTTTGATGTGAAAACTTTCACCCATCCTTAGTGGCCAGTAAATCATGGCTACCTGGACAGGACTGGAACTGGGGAGAAGAGTCAGACTGCATAAACTTCAAATGAGGTGAATAAGACTAATGGAAGAAGGGACAGAGGCCTGTAATGGCAGAGCTGAGAGAGAAGCCCCCCCCCATACCTGCAATCTGGGTGAGGTGTCTGTGAAAAGATAGGCCACCATAGGAGAAAGCAGCTTCCACAGTAGAGTGAGAATGTGAGTGCCAGGTTTCTGTGATAGTGAAAAGGTTAACCCCTTAAGGACCGGGAAAATCTGAGGTCGTTTTCCCTTAAGGACCGGAGCAATTCTGACCTTTTTGACTATGTCTTTGTTCAACAGTGTTTTGCCTCTTAGGCTTTTATTCCACCCCCATAAATTATATACTGTTTTTTAAGCATAAATAGGGCTTTCATTTGATACCCTATTTATATGGATAACCCACCATTCACTTTATTAAAATAAAAAAAAAAAGGTAAAAAAATGTAAAAAAACACCATTTTTGATTTTTCTCTTAGGATCAATTGGCCACAAAGGGTTACATTTTTATGGAGACTGCATGAAAGGTATGACCAGTCAGTCATACCTACAAAATGCGCAGTTTAAAGTGGCCACTGTCCCCCCTGGGTGAAAATCCCCATGTCCCTTTTTCCCACCCTATTTTGACACTTTTTTTGTCCCTGGCATTTGGTGGTGTATATAAGTGTATTACATGGCTCCACAACAATCACACTTGTAATATTGTTTAATTATATATTTTTTTTTAAATAAAAATGTTTTTGTAAAAAAAAAAAAGTGTGTTGTGTTTTTTTTGTTTTTTTTTAAAGTGTAAAATTGCAGGTCAAAAATTGACCTGTATTTAGCCAGCCTCCTGCACCAGCAGTGAAGGGGTTAATACCCCCAACTGCTGTATTTTTTTTAACCACTAGGTGTCTCCCGTCTACTTCTGTCTCCCTTACTTTGAGAGCAAGCGAGACAGAGGCAGATGAGACAGGCACAGACAGCATGCTTTGCATGCTGCCTCTGTCTGTCACTATGCCGGTACATGTGATTGCTGATACGGCGATCGCATGAACCGGAGGAAAGAAGAAGGGCTGAGACTGAATGCCCCGGTCTTGGAGCGCTTAGTCTCAGCCTGGATTTAATGATAGCAGCGTGCACGGAGGCACGCTGCTATCATTTAAGCCATGACGGTCCTGGACCGTCATGGGTCGTTAAGGGCATAACAACCCATGACGGTGCAGGACAGTCATGGGTCCTTAAGGTGTTAAGAGAGTTGGAGAGGAAGAGGTTGTGAGTTGTGTGGAGTTTTGTTAACTAGAGAGCAAGGATTCCATAATGTGTAGTAGAAGGGTGAAAGGGCACAGTAGCCCCCACATCCCCTTCCACTAAGATACATCTCTACTATAAAGATTGCCCACAAGTTAAAAGACAGCCCCTTGCTTTAAAAACCCAAACACCGTCTGCTTACACAAAGTTTTTATACATGGATTTAACTCCCAAATCTCCCATTGCCTTCCTGGTGTAGTGTTTGACACTGATGGTACTTCAGAAAATACAACCTTAGAGATCCTTTGATTAAGCTTTCACCTAAATCCCTGAAATAATTTTAATGGACCTCCATCTCCCACTGACATTGTCATTGATACCAACATGTACCATGTCAGCTTATTCAAGCCCTCTCCCAACATTCTATAAACTTGATCTATTTCATACTACAAATCACAATCACCCAGAGACAGAAAACTGTTCCGCTATTGGGATCCTGGACACAGATTACCAAATTTGGCTTCTTAAAGAATCCCCTAACACCACCACCACCTCTCTAGCTCTTCCTGCATTGAAGATCTCATCAGCTTTAGAGGTGCTCTTTTACCAGCTGTTAGAACAGTCCTCTACAGCAATGACTTTTCTTTGCTGGCACCCCAACATCATTATGCAATAGCAACTCTGGCTGGGTGAGTAAACAAAGGAGTGTCCTCCCTATGCTCATTCCCTTCTGTTACATTTATCTGTAAATCCATCTTTGCACAGTCTCCACCCCCAGTACTTCCTATGAAAAACTACTCGCTGATCAGCGAGCAGCAAACCCATCTCAAGATTGCTCGTCAACCTCAATGTTGCAACCTGGCTCTCCAGATTTCTAGCTTAAGCTTCCATGCAGGTTACTTGCTGACATCTGCCACAGTGGTATGAACCCTGGCATAGGATTTGACACCTGTATGTCTGGGAAGGGTAGCAGTAATAATCAATACTTGAATGTAGGATGGGTGCACCCATCACAATATATGGGTGCATCCACTATAATTAATTGTTGTGTTTATTTTGATGAGGGTAAGCCACTCCTAGCCTTCATTATTCCTGTCCTATGAACCATAGATCAGTTTTTTCAGGTGTGCAAAACGTATGGCAGCTTGTGCATTGAGATAAACAGACAGTCCAGCCAACACTCATTATCCCAGTTACTGCAAGTTAAAAAGGCAGGTCAAAAAATATATATTAAGTTAATCTAAGAATGTTTGTTGCTCTGTTTAGCAACCTACAATTGAATTATGTGTTGTATAATTCCCCACACTTCACTGCTGCACTTGCATATACTGCTACAAGATTCACACACACACCAATTATTTACAGTTCCTCTACTTTATATAATGAAGCAATGCAATGGAGATCTCTGGAGATCTCTTCTGCATTCAGGGGGTTCAGTAGCTCTATTCAGAGCTCCTCAACGAGCTACGTTCCCCCTTACAAGTATATAAAGTGACCAGTAAGATGATGCCCATGTGTGACAAAAAAAGATTAGACATTGTGATGTGCATCTCCATAATCTATTCTCTAATGTAAATGTCTACATGGTAGCTCTACAAGCTGCAGTGCAGGATCTTCATGGTGTATTCTCCCAGCATCTATAATCAGTCACTGCAAATTCAAATTAACTTGTAGCCAAGACAATCGACCATGTTGAATTAATTTTGGTGTTTGTCGCCCCAATGTCTACATACCCTTAGATTTGAGGAAACATACTATATGCAACATTGTTGATATCTAATCTGATGAACTGATGAAGAGTGTACTATTAAAGAAGGAGAATCTACCACCAATCACATTAGTGTAAATTACGGGTGTTATGCGCAAAAGAAAATAGTAGCAATTCCAGCTGTTTACTTTCAATATGTCGCAGGCTGAATCGCGCATCTTGAATTGTCGCATTTGTTTTGGCGCGTCATTCCGAATGGCGCATTCAACATGTTGCGCGGAAAGGTGTCACAAAATGTAAATGTCGCGTCATTCCGAATGACGCATTCAGCATGTCATGCATTATAGAGTAGCATTAAGGGTGAATTGGGTGCAAGAAGGATGCAATATGGGTGCAATATTGTTCATTAGGAACTCTGTAAAGAGGAATTAAGGTGCAAGAAGTACAAGTAACAAAAAGTAGTGAAGTAGAAATCTTTATTTCAAAACAAACAATATCTGACAAAGTATGCATAAAATGTAACAAATAGAGGCGCAATAAGGATGCATTAAGGGTGAACTGGGTGCAAGAAGGACACAATATGGGTGCAATATTGTTCATTAGGGACTCTGTAAAGGGAATTAAGGTGCAAGAAGTACAAGTAACAAAAAGTAGTTAAATAGAAATCTTTATTTCAAACCAAACAATATTTTATAAAGCATGCATAAAATAACACAACAAATAAAGCATAACATTTCAATGTTCAATGTAAAACAAAACAGTAACATACCAAAAATTGTTCACATTTTTGTTAGTCATTTGCACTACTACACAATTCAGAAGTTATTTGTGTAGTAAATTATGTGTGTAGTATTGCAAAGTAAGTAGATACATGTCTGCTACTGGAAATTGTAACTACAAATAAATTGACAGATAAATCTATGAATACCTAGTACATGGTAGTTATTTATTTGTTAGTGCTGTATGTGTATATTGTGTGTCAATAGTAAGCAAGTACTTAAATATGTCATAGTGGTAGTACCCACGGTCCTCATTGGATACTTACGAGGAGGTGAGGGTGAAGCATCACGAGAGGACCTTCCGTGACACATTCTTCGAGCTACAAATAAATTGATAGAAAACATCTATGAATACCTAGTACATTGCAGTTATTTATTTGTAAGCTACAATGTGACTTACAATGGTATTTACAAGGAGGAGGAGCAGGCCTAGAGAGCCTTCCAGATGCAGAACGTCCTATAAAAATATTAATAATAATATGTCAGTTTATGTAGCATAATTGAACATTGTTGTGTATTGTGTAAATGGCACAAAAATTACCTGATGACCAGGAGAGGTTCTTCGTGGTGGTTCCGGAGCTAGGAGGAAATGTTAAAAACGAAATTTTAGAAAATTGTAAAACATATGAATTACAGTTATGTTACAAGCAACACATCCCTCCCACCAATAAAAATGAAAGAATCATACCTGCACGAAAAGTCTGCAGCAATCCAGACTCTCGTCTCTTGAGGTTGGACCACCGACAAAGAATCTGACTCCTGGTCCTAGCGATGCCACCGGGCCTCTGCATTTTGCAGGACATTTTGTTTAAAACACTCCTTTGAGTCCAGTCTGTCCCTCAGACTGTCTGGAAGATACTTGTCCATATAGTGAACAAGAATCCCCAGCTCTGCATTGGTGAATGAAGGCGCTCTAGGCATTGTGGCATTATGGGTGCAATCTGTAGTGGAGGTGTCTTGAATGGTGTCTCAGTCTTTGTAGCAGTGTACATTGGTTGGTACTTCCTGTTTCGTTTTTGTACTTCCTGCACAGATGACGCTGGATTTTGATGCACTGCATCATTATCAAGTCATTACTGCTTCATTTTTTGCACCCTTATAACATTGCACCCAAATAGCCCCATTATGCGCCATTCTTGCACCATTCTTGCGCCCTTTGACCCTTGTGCCCATATAGTGCCAGTTTTGCGGCCTTTTGCGCCCTTGTACCCTTGCGCCCATATAGCATCATTTGCACCCATATAGCACCATTCTAGCGACACGATAGAGCATGCTGTTATATGTAGCACGCTATTTTGCATTGCGATATTTCGAATGTGCCGTTCGAAGACGCGCGACCAAAGAGATTCCAGCACATCAAAAGGGAACAAGTAAAAAGTCCACAATCCCCTGTGATTTAAATATGGTTTTTAGCCCCTTACTGCTAGTGAGGTCTCTATTGCTTTACTTCACAATGTATTGAGTATCTCTCTAAAATCCAAGTGCTTAAAAGCTCTACTTAAAAGAATGGGCATTTTTATTGCTTCCCTATGGTACAGTCGATTTGCTCCAAAATTGCTTTCTTTTGTGCCTAATGCCCTATATATTTTGTTCACTATTACATTGTATTGAAGTTTACACTGATTACTGTTCATGTGTTTATATTCATATATGTGTCACATGACTCTCTTGGCCAACAAACCCAGTTCAAATGCTACACAGCATTTTGCCCAGGACAATGTATAAATTAAAACCGCAGCATTCAACTTGCCACATGTTAATGTTAGAGCTCTTTCGACTGTAATTTACACAAGAAAAGAAGGATGGGCAACCTGTGACTTTCCTGCCATCGGCAGACTTCAAAAATGGTAGCCGGTAATGAAAGGCATTGCAATCCAACAAGATCTGGAAAGCCATAGGTTGTCTACTTTTGTATATGTGCATATCACAAATGACAAGAAATGAGGCGCAAGGGACAAGAGAGGCTGGGATGATAGGTGCAGTTGGTAGTAACAAATTAATGTGCATTGGAATGCCCTGAATGGGAATGAGAGCTGGAGGTAAAAGAGGTAAATGAATGGGCTGGGGGCTGAAGGAACCAAAGGAACACAATATATGGATGAGGTGCAGAGAAATACAGTACATAGTGGGGGGGGGGGACAGGATAGGGATGAGATGATGGAAACACAGTACTATGATGAGATGCTTGGGACACTCTAAATCTATGGGGTAAGGGAAATAAAATATTATAATGAGATCTGATGGACACAGTAAATGGATGGGGTAAGGGAAATACAGTGCTATGATGAGATGTGAAGAGAACCCAGTATATAGAAGATGTGTGGAGGAACACAGTTTATGGATGAGGTTCAGAGGATCATAGTGCATGGATGAGGTTTGAAGGAACACAATACATGGACAAGATATGGTGGGACACAGTATATGGATGAGGTGGGGGAAATGATTCTTGTGACAGAGGAAACACTATATGGAAGCAGGAATCAAGGATAATTCATAGGAATTTTTTAGGACAGGAAGGTTGGTGACAAAAAATAATATAGTGTGATGCTAAAATAATGGGTGGGGGTTCTACAAGGTCTCTTGTTTCTAGTTTATATTACTATATTTATATTCCAAATCTAAAGAACCATAATTCCTAATGGTTATTACACATGGGGGTGTCCGCCTCTGGTAAAGCTAGTATGTGCCTTACCCAGAGCTGTCATTTTAGAATTTCAAAATGAATCAAGTGATTTTAATGACATTTAATGTGCCATCCAAACATCATTATTTTAATTAAATAATAATGTTGCAATTTGTACAGCACATTGTACTCTAAGTGCATTTAAATTCCATGCTCAACAAGAAGGGCTTATTTATTCTTATTCATTCTGCTTTAGTGCTGAGCAATTTGGACTGTTTTCAAAAGGCTGTTGTGACTGAGTGCAATAATATTGTGCTTCAGTGCCACTTAGCAAGCTAATTTGGAGGGTCTAATAACCTCATTAGGGATAAGGGGACAGACACACCTAAAATCAAATGTACATATGTACATTTAAATGTGCTACCAGGTAGCAAATGCAGGAACCTCTTTATTTTATGTTTAATCCCTAACGTTCAAAACATAACATTCTTTTCTTCACAGCACGTGCGCTATTTGGTTAACTTTGTTTCTAACGAGAGCAGTTCTTTAACTGAAATGAATACACTCTTCTGCTCAGAAAGGCTGCTACTTTACCACACATGGTATGCCTTGACCTAGGGCAATACCAATTGCCCAATAAGCTAATCTTTAAAAAGTCATCATATTTAGTTCTTTTTGCAAATCCTTTACATTTGATGACTGCCTGAAGTCTGCAAACCATGGACATCATCAAATTCTGGGCATCTTCCCTGGTGATGCTCTGCCAGGTTGGTACTGCAGTGTCACGGTTTAGTAAGAACACTCAGACAGTTAGGTAAGGTAAAAAAAGCTTTATTGAAAATAAATAACAAGCAATCACCCTACTCAGGTCCAGATGAAGTCCGTACCTTGGTACTTCCCAAATCTGACACAGGTCAGGATGGATGGAAGAATAACAGTGGGCAAATAACAGTATGGAGCTGCTGGCTTGATCTGTGGACAGGTTACAGGAACAGGAAAACCACACCAGCACCACACCGCGGCAAGGTTCAGATATAGCGATGGGTAACTGCAGGGCAACTCCCTAGGAGGCTAGGGATAGCGGAGGCAACACAGACAGGACACTGGCAAGTGACCAGATTCCCAGAACGCTAGGGATAGTGGACACAGCACAGACAGGACACTGGCAGTGACCAAATCCTTAGAACGCTAGGGTTAGCGGAGGCAGCACAGACAGGACACTGCAGTGACCAGATCCCTAGAACTCTGGGGTTAGTGGAGGCAGCACAGACAGGACACTGGCAGTGACCAAATCCTTAGAATGCTAGGGTTAGCGGAGGCAGCACAGACAGGACACTGCAGTGAACATATCCCTAGAACTCTAGGGTTAGCGGAGGCAGCACAGACAGGACACTGGCAGTGACCAAATCCCTAGAACTCTAGGGTTAGCGGAGGCAGCACAGACAGGACACTGGCAGTGACCAAATCCCTAGAACGCTAGGGATAGCGGAGGCAGCACAGACAGGACACTGGCAGTGACCAAATCCCTAGAACCCTATGGATAGCGGAGGCAGCACAGTCAGGACACTGGCAGTGACCAAATCCCTAGAACGCTAGGGTTAGGGGAGGCAGCACAGACAGGACACTGGCAAGTGACCAGATCCCTAGAATGCAAGGGATAGCGGAGGCAGCACAGACAGGATACTGGCTAGTGACCAGATCCCTAGAATGCAAGGGATAGCGGAGGCAGCACAGACAGGATACTGGCTAGTGACCAAATCCCTAGAAGGCTAGGGATAGCAGAGGCAGCACACAGATACTGGCAAGCGACCAGACTTCTCGCAGCACAGTCCCCAGATGACTACGGGGATTGACAGGCCAGGCAGGTGCTGTAGCGGTATTCTGAAAGCGAGAGTAGGTGGATCGGAACCCAGGGTATGCACCCTGATAGGTCTGAAGCTAGAACTGCCAAATCAGTACTCACAGCGGTAATAGCCAGTCCTAGTCAGTAACGAAATCGGGTATTCAGCCAAGCCAGGTCGGTACACACGGGGGTAGTCAGCCAGTCCTAGTCAGCAACGGAATCGGATACTCAGCCAAGCCAGGTCGGTACACACGGAGGTAGTCAGCCAGTCCTAGTCAGCAACGGAATTGGATACTCAGCCAAGCCAGGTCGGTACACATGGAGGTAGCCAGCCAGTCCTAGTCAGCAATGGAATCGGAACACAGGAGCGTCAGGAATGCCAGGAGCGTAGTTAGGCAAGCCGGGTCATACATGGAACAGGAACAAGCAGTAATTCAAAAGCTAGGTACACCATGAAAGGGTGCTGAAAAGATGACAGGAGAGAGTTTAAAAAGGCTAACCCTGGGAGGAGCCAGAGTCCACCCTGGGAGGAGCCAGAGTCCAATAGCCAATAAGAATCGTGCAAGGGGACGAATAATTCCCTGCGAAAGTGCCATTAATCTGCTTTTTACCAACTTTTTTTGCCCATTGAAATCAATGGGAAGAAAATATTCTCCACCACACACAAGTTTTCTACAGCCATATAAAAGGCTGTCAGGCTCTCACAGCATGCCATTTTGTGTTTGTGAGAGGAGAGAGCAGCACGTTTTTTGAGCTAGAGAAGACAGAGAGGGGAATTGATGTTTAGTTTAGGGAATCTTTTAGGTAGGACATTTGTTCTGTTAGAAGAGTTAATGGGGCACTCTGGGGAGAAGAAGGGAGGAAGGAGGTTGACCCCAAATATTCCAAAATTCCATGTGACTGACTGGTAAAACACAGGCAGCTAGGGACCTATTTGCTTGCTGATCTTGCTGTTATTGTCTCTGTGCTGGATGGGGAAGTCTGGGGAAAAACGTTGTTGATTTTGTTTTTTTTTGGACAGACTGTGATAGTACAACAGGGTGTACAACTTAAAAAATAAAATAAAAAGAATAAAGAACTAAATATATTAGGTGACAATGACAGATAGCTGACTGGGATTAGGCAAGGCATCATACAGCTCCATCAGTTGTGTTGTGTACTGTACAGTAAAAAAAACACAGTGTAGTTGTGTAATGTCCAGCAAATACACAAGGGGGAGTGGCGGAGCAGTGCAGGAACGTGAGAGTAAAGTAGTAGTTCAAAAACTGACTGCAGCAATGTTAGCTGCAGCGTGTGCAATCATTGATGATGATCCCTCTATTCCAAGGGAGGATGCAGTTTGTCAAGGCCACAGCAAAACTAGTTCTATCACCACCAGTGCCAACAGAAATAAAGAACCATATAAAAAGAACACTGAAGGCGACAACAAGTCGCATTCACGTGTTGATGATGCTGGCAATAGCATAACAGAGGAAGGTGTAGCAGCTGAACCATCAAAACACCCATCCTCAAAGTAGTAGGGAACTTTGTTAAAGTAAAAGTAAAAAGAAATTGTTTGAAACCTCTGAAAGCTTAGAGGAATATAAGGGTAGTAGTGGGCAAGAACTGTCAGGTGATTCTGATGCAGCTGAGGATGACCTAATAATGACTGATGATGATGCAGATCTAGAATATATCTATCCAGCATCCCTCTCTTGTTCAGAAACAGATGAAGTTGAGAGGTTGAATCTTCCACCACTTTTAAAGAGTACTGTGCCTGTCTATAAACTGTTTGAGAAAGCCATTGGAAAGTCTGACCCTGGACAAGCATAGTTTTCAAAAAACACACACACTCACCCTATCAGTCATCAGCAGCATCATCGCCTCTTGAAAGTCCAAGTCCCACTCAGCCACACACACATGTTTTGAGTACCTAGCAACAACAACACAGGTTAACATCTACAATGTTAGATATGAAGAGTGTCTTTGCTGCTGTAAGTGCTGCACCTTTGACACCTAGAAGTTGTGGCAGTAGAATTACATCAACATCTAGCCCCAGTAGTAGTAGCAGCAGCACCACTTAAGGAATCCCTCATTCCATGAAGTCCACAGTATAGAGATGCTTCACTCAGGATCCTCAAGATAAGCATGTTGCTATCTGTTGTATGTGCAAAAAGCAAGTGAGCAAGGGGAAAGCAGGCTCACAGCTAGACACCTCCTCTATGAAATCCCACCTGAAGCACAACCACAGGTCTGACTGGGAGACACACTATCAGCAGGCCAAAGGTACCGCAACTAGCAGCAGCAGAAACACTTTAAAAAGTTCCCAGGGTTCTAGGGCAGAAAAAACTAGTGAAGTTATTTATGTGTCAGAGAGTGTGCTACCGCCAGTGTCAACAGTTAGTTCAATCCAAATAACACCTATGACTCCTGCTGCAGAGGAGTATGACAGACAAAGCCAGGACAAATATATTAAAAGCAGCACAGAGGAGGAGGTGGTGGAGGGATGTGAAGAAGGGTTCCCACCATCTACCCCACTTGGGACCGCTGCTATGACTGATAAGTAATGTGTGTCAATAATCTGAGAAGGAGGATAGTGTATGACAATGGTAAAAACAATAAACATACACAAATCACACCATGCCAGTCCCTCACCACTGCAACTACCATACACATCTGCCACATTGTAGGTTGTACATTTTTTTTTATTACTTGATATCATCATGAATATGTGCCAGTGTCACTTAAGCAGAAAGTTAGTGTTGTGGGCAAAGGACAAATGCATTCTGCATGTTAACACATTTTTCAAGCCATATGTTGCTGTAGGACTCACATCTTTGACTTTCAGCCTCTTATTTCTAAATTTCAGCCCTCAGAAAAAGCAATATTACAGTGGGAAATGTAGTACATATAGGAAATATAGGTGAAAAGTGTGTTAAATTAGGCAGAAAATGTGTTAAAATAGGCAAAAAGGAGGACATTTTTGCATAGGTGGAAAGGTGAAATTTTTCACAGAAAAATTGAAAAATTGGCAAGTTTTCGCAAAACGTTATGTGGGAAATTTTTCACACTTTTCGCCCACCCCTACCTGACAGGTCATTTGCTATTGCTGAGCCCACCTGTGCTTTCTTGCTTATTAACAATGTACCAAACAGCTGAATTTGACACAGCTAATGTTCTGGCTTTGCCTTTGATTTGTTCTGATTTTTCATGGTCATGATGGCCTGCTTTACAGGCATGACACTTATTTGCTCCTCATTGTTGAGAGACAACAGCAACAGACTCCAAATGCAATGCCACACACAGAATCACCTCTGGACCTTTTGTTAGCTCTCTTGTGCGTGAACTAATAATGCAATGACAGATACCTAGCCAAGAAACAGAGGAGCAGTTATTTGTTTTGGTTCCTCAAAATGGAGGGAATATGTATAAAAAGGGCTGTGAATAAGGTTCATGATTTATCAATGTAAACACCATCAAATTAAAGACATTCTGCACTTTATGCTCTTAGTCATTGTTTCATTTCAAATCCAGTGTTCTGGAGTACAAAGCCAAAACAACTTGTGTCACTGTCCAAATACTTATGGTCTGCACTGTATGTCTCTCAGCTATCCCCTGCCTCCTGTCCTCTCTCAGCACCTGCCTCTTCCTGTCCTATCTTTTTTCACTGTCTCTCCCATTTTTTGCCCATGACTATGCCAAGAATGGGCAAAATGCTACCCTTCAGCTGTTATTAGACACAAGTTTCCCTCATCCACAGCTGACCAAATGACTAGCTGATGGTGATGGGAGTTGTAGTCCAACAACAATGGAGATCTGCAGGTTGCCAATTCCTGGCATAGACACAACAAAACAGCAACAAATTTATCTCATCACTGGGGTACTCAAACTTTGGTTCTCACTGATCAGATAGGGGGTAGTACAATGCAATGGGGTTTTATGGATAACTGGGAACACCATATTGTTTTGCCTTTGGGAAACGTGGTAATACTGCCAGGATACTAGGCACCATTACCCAAAGCATCAAAATTTCGACTTTTGTTTTGATGCAGGTAACAGTGGAAGAAGTAATGACTACTACGGCTTATCTAGATCTGTTCCTGCGAAGTGTCTCAGAACCAACTTTACTTAAGATCTTCCTTCGTTTTATTCTCATCTACCAGCATGAAAATGTGCACATATTGGATACCCTTGTCAGCCGCATCAACACACCCTTTTGGGTAAGTAAAGAAACAAAAACAATGAAGCTGTTCTAAAACAAAGTGGAGTGATTCTGGGGCATCGTATAAATATGTCTCTCATCACAGTGTCTCTTCTTCCTAGTTTAGCATATAATGCTTTTTATGATTTCACATAATTTCTCAGAGCCCTATACTGTCTTGAAAGCAACATATGAGGAATAAAGTAAGTTATTATGAAATGCATATTTCTTAAAGGAACACACTTATTCCCATACACCTCCAGAACATTTACATTAAAATGTGCTTCAATACTATTCATAACCTAACTGTAAAACTTTTGTTGGTGGCTTTGGTTGGGAGCATGTCACATAATGGGAGGGCTTGGGAGGTGGGGAAAAGGAACCAAGGAGTTCTGTGTCTGGCCCCAGCCCTGGATGATGTCACGCACCACACTTGTACTGTGAGATGTTGCAGAAAAAGAAATCGCCAATTCTAAAACATTCTGGCAAGAATGCGAGGCTGGGGCAAGGTGTCACAATATTTCCAAAAGATATTATAATGGTTTATTTCTTCTGTATCAAATCTCAGAATGAGTTCTGTGCTTGCTGCCATACAGAGGAGGACTCTTCTTATAAAAAAAACACCAGTGAGGATACTGGAGCTTTATCCTCACTGGTGTAGAAGTCTGACATATCTGTAAAAAACGCTCAATGAGTTTCGTAATAACATATTACTTTATAAAGAGCAACTTAGCAAGCATTAATATATAGTGTTACCTTCCTTTTATATGTTACTGATATGGTTTGTGCCACAATCTCCCAAGAGCCCTTTCTTGTTTCCTGCCAAACTTTCTATTGTGGATATTGGAAGATGACTCTTTGCGTTCCATCCTCAGAGAGCTACGTCATATCCTGAATTTACTCCAAATCTCAGAGGTGTGGCATTGTGATATCAATACCACATCCCACTGCGCATGCCTATCATGGTTCCCGTCATCTCGCTGTCACTCTCTGCTGTGGTGCGCTCCCATTGGTGGATCTTGTTTAGCCCGCCCAGTGTGGCCTTCATATACCGGGTCTCTGGCACCTGTCAGGTGCCCTTTCATGGTGTTCCTGCACCAGTGCTTCCGTTGCTGTGTTCCTGTGCACCGACTTGGCCCGTCTGACTATTCTTGTTCGTTCCTGCTCCGTGATTGACCCGGCTTGGCTGACATTCCTGCTCAGTGATTGACCCAGCTTGGCTGACGTTCCTGATCCGTGACCTGATTCCGGTGTTCCTGTCGTCCTGAGAATTTCCTGCAAGATCCTGATTCTGTGTCGCCTGGCGACATTTTTGAACTGTAGAGTACAGTGCAGTTCAGACTGATCATCCACTTAACCCTTGCATAGCTTGTTGCCTCCGATACTGAGCCTGTCCGTTAAACACTTGCTGAGCACTGTTGTCTCCACTACTGAGCCTGTCCGTTAACACTTACAGAGCTTGTTGCCTCCGTTGCTGAGCCTGTCTGTTAACACTTGCAGTGCTTGTTGCCTCTGATACTGAGCCTGTCCGTTACACTTGCTGAGCTTGTTGCCTCCGATACTGAGCCTGTCCGTTAACACTTGCTGAGCTTGTTGCCTCTGTTACCGAGCCTGTCGGTTAACACTTGCAGAGCATTTGTGGCCTCCGTTAACTGTGCTTCCATCTTACACCTTACGAGCACAGGATAGCAGTTGTCGCACCGCGTGGTGCTATTGCGCGATACCGTTCAGCTCTTGCAGTGTTTGTGACTCCGTTACCTCACCGGAAGGGTGCTATTGGCTCTGGTCCCATTCAGCTCTTGCAGTGTTCGTGACTTCGTTACCGCACCGGAAGGGTGCTATTGGCTCTGGTCCCATTCAGCTCTTGCAGTGTTTGTGACTCCGTTACAGCACCGGAAGGGTGCTATTGGCTCTGGTCCCATTCAGCTCTTGCAGTGTTTGTGACTCTGTTACCGCACCAGAAGGGTGCTATTGGCTCTGGTCCCATTCAGCTCTCGCAGTGTGTGTGACTCTGTTACCGCACCGGTAGGGTGTTTTTGGCTCTAGTTCCATTCAGCTCTTGCAGAAGTGTTAGGTATCTCGCTTATCCCCTGTCCATGGAGTGTTCAGCTCTGCCTCACTGCTAAGGTGCTTCACACCTTGCACCACAGTCTCTTGCTGCTCTTACCATCTACTGGGCGTTGTCTAAACTCACCACTACAGAGACTGATTACTTGCATTGGACTTCAACCCTTGTGCTGCTACTGTTTCTTTGTATATGACAGTATTGCTCCTAATCCATACTGTGCTTGCAAAGACATCCATTATCTATATCCATTTACGTGTCATTACCTTGTTTCTCTCAATAAAACTGTGTTTTATTCTAACCTCTGGTCTGAGTGTCTTACAAAACCGTTAGAGTACGAAAGGGCCATGACCTCAGACAGTAATGGTAAAGGTAATACACAGAACCTCCATTGGAGGATGGATGTGCATGAGGAACGCTTGGACCATTTGGCACTGGCTATGCAGACATTACTGGAACGTACGGTACACCATGACAAACCTAATCAGAATCTGGTGGTCCCTCCAGTTCCGACACCGGATAATCATTCTGGGTTGCCTGCTGCTCCCCCCAGAGGCCTAACGGCGGCGGCGCCTTTACCATTGAGATACGATGGCGAACCTACCCTGTGCAGGGGGTTTATCAATCAATTAGAGATATTCTTGGAATTGACACCTCATGCTTTTCCTAATGACCGTAGCAAGGTTGGGTTCATGATATCATTATTAACGGGCAAAGCCCTGGCATGGTCTAATCCCTTGTGGGAGAAAGCTAAACCCTGCACTCAGAACTTCAGCGAGTTCATAAGGAAGTTCCGTAGAGTGTTTGAGGTACCTGGTAGAGCCGCCTCTGCTACCAAAAGATTGATGGAGATACAAATGGGCGATCGTACAGTGGGAGATTATGCCTTAGAATTTCGGACATTGGCAGCAGAGGTGGGATGGAATAATGAGGCGCTAGTGCAGCCTTTGCTCAGGGGTTGTCTGACTCCATCAAAGATGAAATATCTGCCAGAGAGGTACCCAGTGACTTAGATGAATATATCGATTATGTTATGCTTATTGACTCTCGTATCTGTGAAAGATGTCTGGCTAGAAGGGCGAAATCCAGAAGCTATGGGCACGGCAGCCCTTTAAACCCACCCTCGCCTCCCATTCCTCCTGATCGAGCATACTTACTAAGGAGGAACGGGCGCACCGTAAAAGGCAGGGTTTATGCTTATATTGTGGCAAAGCTGGGAACTTACTACGCACTTGTCCGGTACAGCCGGGAAACGGGCGCACCTAGGGTAACTTAGGGGACAGGCCCTAGGTGGAGTACAACAGTCCCCAGACTCATGTACACAGAAACCCACCATCCAGGTGGTATTTTCCTGGGTCGATCAGTCTGTGGAGGTATTTGCTCTGGTAGACTCTGGTGCAGCAGGGTACTTCATGGATCGTTCCTTTGCCGAACTGCACAAAATTCCCTTGGTCAAAAGGGACACTCCTCTAGCCATTGAAGCCACTGACGGTAGACCTTTAGAGCCGGCATTTATCATTATGGAAACGACTCCTATCACTATGTCTATTGGGGCTCTCCACAGGGAGGAAGTACGTTTCCAAATAATTCATTCACCTCATCATGCGGTCATTCTGGGGTTCCCATGGTTACTGTTGCATAATCCCCAGTTTGATTGGCAAAGATGTGAGGTCAAATCATGGTCTGAGTATTGTACTAAACACTGTTTGTCGCACCCGGTCAAGATTTTGTGTACCTCTCCCTCCGTGCCAGCTGAATATAGTGAATTCAGTGACATATTCAGTAAGGGAGAGGCTAGCGCATTGCCTCAGCACAGACCGTATGATTGCGCTGTTGATTTGCCTCCGGGCATTGTGCTTCCCAGGGGTCGGACATACCCTTTGTCCTGCGATGAGAACAAGGCCATGGAGGACTACACTGAGGACGCTCTCAAGAGGGGAATCATACGCAAGTCTTCCTCATCGGCTGGTGCCGGTTTCTTTTTTGTGAAAAAGAAAAGTGGCGAACTAAGACCATGTATTGATTATCGTGGATTGAATAAGCTGATGTCCAAGAATGCCTACCCCCTACCACTTATTACAGAGTTATTTGACAGGTTGAAGGGCTCTTCTATCTTTACGAAACTTGATCTTCGGGCTGCGTACAACCTGATAAGAATTAAGGCTGGGAATGAGTGGAAAACGGCATTCAGTACTAGGTCAGGGCACTACGAATACTTAGTGATGCCATTTGGGTTATGTAATGTACCTGCCGTATTTCAAGAGTTTATCAATGACATCCTCCGTGATATGCTTCAGTCTAGTGTGGTCGTATACTTCGATGATATATTGATACACTCTGCTAACCTAACCCAGCACATCAAGGATGTGTCTGAAGTTTTGCTCTGTTTACACAAGAATAAACTGTTCTGTAAACTAGAAAAATGTGAGTTTCACAGGTCCAAAGTACCCTTCCTGGGGTTCGTGATATCTAAGGATGGCATTGCCATGGACCAAGAGAAACTGGCAGCAGTCCTACAATGGCCACGTCCTAAAGGGTTAAAAGCTATCCAACGCTTTTTGGGCTTTGCCAATTATTATAGGAAATGTATCCAGAATTTCTCTACAATTGTTAAACCTCTGTCTGACCTTACGCATAAGGGCACTAATCCCTCTCAATGGTCCTAGGCAGCTGAAAACGCTTTTGAGACTTTAAAATCCGCTTTTGCATCTGCTCCTATACTGTCCCACCCCAATCCCGCCCTGCCATTTACATTGGAGGTTGATGCCTCCGAACTCGGGGTAGTGGCAGTTCTTTCCCAACACCCTGCCAGAGGTGGTACCTTGAGACCTTGTGGGTTCTTTTCCAAGAAACAATCTAGTGCCCAAAGTCATTATGAGATTGGTGACAAAGAACTCTTGGCCATTATCCTCGCATTGAAAGAATGGCGCCATTTATTGGAGGGCACGAGAACCCCGGTGTTATTCCTTACGGACCAAAAAAATTTGACTTACCTCTCAGAAGGAAAAATGCTGTCCTCTCGCCAGGCTAGGTGGGCACTGTTCCTGTCTCGATTTAATTTCATAGTGTCCTACCTGCCAGGTTCTAAGAACGTTAGGGCAGATGCTCTGTCCAGACAATGTAGTCCTGACATTGAGAGGGATGAAGACCCTGTACCTATCATTCAGCCAGATCGCATCCTGGCAACAGTGCGTACCAGTATCACTTCGCCACTGGGGGAAGAGATTTTAGCATCTCAGGCGAGGGCACCCCCAGAAACCCCAGTTGGCAAGTGCTTTGTGGATGAGTAATTCCGTACCCGTCTGCTTGAGACTTACCACTCATCTAAGGCAGCTGGGCACATTGGGAGGGATCAGTTAATATGGTCTCTTTCGCAAGTATTTTGGTGGCCCTCCCTTAGAGCCGATTGCTCCTCATATACTGCAGCCTGTGCTACCTGTCCCCGTGCCAAGACCCCCAGATACCTCCCAGTGGGTTTACTCCAACCGGTGCCTAATGGTGAACGCCCATGGTCCCACATATCCATCGATTTCCTGGGAGAATTGCCTATGTCTAGAGGGTATACATTTATCCTAATGGTGGTTGACAGGTTCTCTAAGATGGCTCATTTCATGCCCCTCTCTGGTCTTCCTTCGGTCCAGGAACTGGCAGTGGTTTTTGCCAGAGAGGTGTTCCGCTTGGATGGGGTTCCCAGAGTGGTAGTGTCGGACCGAGGGAGTCAGTTCGTGTCTAGATTCTGGAGGGCATTCTGTAGCCAGATGGGCATACAATTGTCCTTTTCCTCTGCCTACCATCCCCAGACCAATGGGGCCGTTGAGCGTGCCAATCAGGGACTGGAGCAGTTTCTGCGCTGCTGTGTGACTGATCATCATGACAATTGGGCTGGCCTGTTGCCGTGGGCAGAGTTTGCCAGGAATTGTGCAGTTAATTCATCGTCCGGGAGCTCCCCGTTTCTTATTAATTATGGGTTCCAGCCGTGCCTGCTCCCGGACTCATTTCAGTCGCAGCAGATTCCAGCTCTGGACGAGCATATTGAGCAGCTCCGCTCCACTTGGGCACAGGTTCAGAGGACTCTCAGCCAGTCATTCCAGCAACATCAGCGGCATGCCAACCGTAGACGGCTGCCAGCGGTCTCCTTCCAGGTTGGGGACAGGGTATGGCTCTCCTCCAGAAATCTCAATCTGCAAGTGCCGTCCAACAAGTTGGCTCCCCAGCTCATTGGTCCGTTCAAAGTCATTAATAGACCTTTATAATGTTATCTTATTTTATACATTGGAGTTCACAATCATCTAAGTTTCTATTATCTCCAAAAAGCCCACATCTGGGTTATTGTGTTACGCCCCATCAGCATACATTTAAGGAAACTTCATCAATGTATACAACACAATAATAAAAATAAGCATGAGATTATTTTTTGGGATTTACAATTATGTGATTTTATCTTTATACATATCACTATCGTTTTCACAACAGCATTCTATTTTTACTGTGTTGATACCCTTATAAGTACATGTGTATACACATATGTATGTATATATCTATATATATCTATATATATCTATATATATATATATATATATATATATATATATATATATACATACATGCTAGTCTACACACACTTACATTCTGCAGATTCATTGGAAGAAAACAATAACAGATTTATTTATATTTCTTAATCTATCTCCCTTTTTAAATGACATATTGTATTACAGGTATATATATTTATACTAGACTCCTAATGGTCCACAACACATTCTTACATTGATGTAAATACTACTATTAACTAAAATTACATACATTTTGTTTATAATTATTTATTTTAAAGGTGTTAAATACTAATATATATATATTAGTAGTGTAGTGTATTATATTATCTTATTTACAAAAAATTGAGGTCTATGTCTTCATTTAGACCCTCTTTTTCAAGTGTACCAAGGGTGTATATCCAAAAAGCTTCTTTTTGGTATAATGTGTTATATCTATTAGGTATATTAGGAATTTGTTCTAACCCCATAACTAAAAATCCCTTTAAAGGGATAGTAATAATTAAGATGTAAAAAAATATATGTTGTAGGGTTTATGTCCCTGCATAAAACAAGGGTACTCCCACTGCTGAGAGATATTTTATTAAATAATTATAACAGCTCAAACTTGAATCTTTTAGGTGCAATATCACAGGGGCCTGAAAAGTTACAGTGGTGCTGTTGCTACACCATCCTACGGAGATTTATGGTCTACAGACTAGAGCTGTCCATAGGATGGTGTAGCAACAGCACCACTGTAAGTTTTCAGGCCACTGTGATATTGCCCCTAAAAAATTAATGTTTGAGCTGTTATAATTTTTAATAAAATATCTCTCAGCAGTGGGAATGCCCTTGTTTTTCTCATGGGGATAAACCCTACAACATATATTTTTTACATTTTAAGTATTACTATCCCTCCTAGTGGACATGTAACAAAGTGTGTTGGGACCCCATGATCTTTTTGACCCTTTTCAATTTTCCTCCTGTGTTCTCCAAGTCTAGTCCTCAAATTCCTTACAGTTCTCCCCACATATTTGGCACCACATGGGCATGACCACCACATGGTCATGTATATCACGTAAGAGGTACCGCATTCAATATGCTGTTTCACGTCATGATCTCCCACCATGTTGCCAAATTTTGTTGAGCCATCTGCCATATACTGGCAGTTGACACATCTTTTATCTTTACATTTAAAGTTCCCCGGTGTTTTTTCTTTTGTTATATCAGATTTGACTTGAGAAAATTATTTTAGCCTGCTTGGCACTACATATGATCTCAAGGCTCTATTCTTTTGTAAATAACAGTTGGCTTAGTGGGGAGTTCATCCTTGAGATTAGTGTCCTGTAATACAATTTTCCAATTTTTTTCAATAAGTTTTCTAATTTCATAACTCAGTGCATTAAATATGGTCACCACACTAATATTATATTTTTTAGAGGGATCATCTTTTTTCATTTTTTCCCTTATTATTTTGTTCCTATCTAATTTATTTGCTTTTTCAAATGCATGATTAATAATTTTTTCATTATACCCCCTCTCTTGAAATTCTAACGTCAGTTCTTTACTTCTATCCAGAAAGTCCTTAGAGTCACTACAATTCTGTTTCAATCAATGAAATTGCCCAAGGAGTGAGGATTCATGCCTTTCAGAGTCTGTCCCTTCTGATTCTTCTGTTCTCCACATTTGATTGTACTATTTAATACCTCTGTATGTCTGTTACCAACTGTAAAGCGCTGCGGAATTTGTTGGCGCTATATAAATAAAGATTAATAATAATAATAATAATAATGTCCCCCAGAAGGATTTACTACACTCACTGCAAATTTTCTTTGCTCCTATTCTTGGCTTATCTCAAGAGCCCCCTATGCTCATTGATAGAACTCATAGAGCACTCCTTAGTAACTGACTCTGGTGTTATATCTTTTGAACCACTGGTTGAAAATGCCAACATTAATAAATCTCGGTACTGGCACTTTATGCAAATTTACCACTTTCTTGTAGGATTCCTGTCTGCTGACCTCCCCCAGAGTACACCATCTCCCATTAAATCTTTAATTTCTATGGGCCCATGTTCCCTTGGGTTAATTTCAAAAGACTATAGCTTATTGCTGTGTCCAGGCCTCAGGTCAAAGCAACTCTTTATGATAGCATGGGAAGCATACCTGGGTATTTCTTTAAATATTATAGAATGGCAATAATTGACTCATATTCCCAGGATGTTTCAAGCAGGGAAACTTTCTATAAACTTCTTACTTGGTGGTATAGAGACCCCCTTACTTTAAGCAAATTCATGACTCCCCTATCTCTAGTTGGAGGTGCACCTCTGCACCTGGATCTCTGGCCGATATTTGGTGATTCTGCCCTCTTATTATATCCTTCTGGGAGCAGGTTCTCCCTGAGATGGAAAAGGTTACGTCTGTAAAAATGTCTCTTGACCCACTGGCGTGCCTTTTTAATTATATCAAATGCATTCAGTGTTCTGCACATTCTCTCCTCTCTCCTATGTTTTTTTTGGTCATTCTTAATGTAGCTTATTTCACTTTATTGGTAAACGACTGAGGTGCACTCTTTCTCAAAGTGGAGAGCAAGGGTGCAGAGTGTTGTTATTCTGGAACCGCTTTATAATCAGACAGACGTCCCAGGAGTTCTCCCCACTCTTGTATCCCTGGTTGGAATATTACACTGACCTTCCTTGATGATTTTATGTTGCCCTCGTCACCTTTTTTGGATGTATTATTCCATTTACACTTGCCCTCTCTTTCGACAAGAGTCTCCATCTATTCTGTGCCTCCTTTGTCTTAATTTTTTCTCTATAACCTATTCTCTTCTTCTCTCTCTCTCTCTCTCTCTCTTAATTCTTTTGAAACTACTTGTTCACCACAGATGGTGCTCTAGATCTATGTTGGCACTTATAACAACTTATTTTGTTGCCTATTCATTTTCATGTGCTGTGTCATTGCCTACTCCATAAGCTTATTTGGTCTTCTTGCATTGTACCATGTGAATTATAAATAAAGCTATTTGAAAAAAGTCCCCATTAAATTTAATGGCAATGTTTATTTTTCCTCGATGGCACAGATTGTTTACTTCAGAATTACTAAAGTTCTTCTTAGAACCCCCACATCTGTTTGCATGTATGACCCGTTATTCTATTGCCTCCATTATCATATTTCCATTTTCTGCAATCTGTTGGTGTCAGACACATTCAGTAACATTATGCAGACAGCTTATAGTGCTGTCACAAAAACTGTTACAGTTTCTTTCACACACAAAACCAAGCTGTATTCTAATTAATTTCACATAGTTACATTGATTTATTAACCCCTTAGACATAAACAATGTGAGACCGTCCAGCTTTTGCCTGACTACAATTACCATCACCTACTGGCAGCCATTGATTGCCGGAGGATGATGGGATTTGTAGTCCAGCAACAGCTGGAGAGTCTCACATTGATAATCTCTTCCTTTGATGCTAAATACTTCTCCAACATATACCCTCACAATGCATTAGAGATGTGTCCAGCAACCACAGAATTAACTGTTTGAGTGGCAGAGGGGTGCACAAAGCATCTGTAACTCAACGGGTTAAAGTAATTTATGCTTACTTTAGTGTACTTTTGCAGACATATGTACTAAGGAAGTGGATTTATCCTGTGGCAAACCAACTGCTCTATAGGGGATTTATAAAAAAAAATATCCCTGTTTATTATAAAAGAGACTTTTAACCCATTATATGTTAGAGCAGTGATTCTCAACCTGTGGGTCATGACCCCTTCGGGGTTCGAATGACGATTTGCCAGGGGTCGCCTAAAACCATCAGAAAATTGTTTTTTTTGTCTCTTTTAATCTGTAAAACTTGTAATTGTCCGGGAGACCGGGACTGACAGCGCAGGCATACAGACAAGATGTCTGTGCTGGTGCCTGGCTTCCAGCCTCAGAACAGTAAGAATTTCTTTATAATGGAGTAATTCAGTAATTACAGAGATGAAGGCTCAATGAAAATAATGAGCATTTAAGGAAAAATAATATCGAAAAAATGAAATTAGGTTACATACATTTAGATACCCTGTACTCTAAACCAGCATCTGTATAAATTGTCTATTTGTTGCCTGAGACCTAAAATGCTAATCTTATGTATACCTAATGGAGGCTTACACTCATATTTTGAGCAGGACTTCATGATTTTATTAGCAAAGCAATCTCTGCTATAAGTGATGGTGCAGTATTGTCAGTAAACTTTCCTTAAAGGGATAGTAATACTTCGTTTTATCTTTATTTTATTTTGCAGGCATTAAAAAAACATGAAGAACGATATAAGTCTTATCTCTGAAACCTTTATGGTTTAAGAGATATTCACAAGAAAAGTATCCCCTCTGTTCAGCCACATCAGAAGGGAGGTGCCCAGGTAGACTGCAGAGAGGGACAATCTTCAATTATGATAAGGGAAAAAGCTGAAAAGCTTGTCAAGGGGGGCAGGGCTTTCATTCTTTTCATACAAAGAAGATTGTCCCCTTCTGTTATCTGTCTGGTCTTACAACCAGATTCACATCTGAGAAGAGATGGCTTACACTAGGTAAAAGGGGCGGGGAGGGGAACTTTGCTTGTGAATATCTCATAAACCATAAAGGTTTGAGAGATAAGACATATATCATTCTTCATGTTTTTTAATGCCTACAAAATAAAATAAAGTTAAAATGAAGTATTACTATCCCTTTAAGTGAAAAGCCTTTTTAAATAGACAAAAGGTGGGTGACACTGATAATCTCAATACATTAACTAAATTAACACTTGTCACTAATTAAAAATTGTGCAAACAGTTTGTGTTTGTATATAACAGTCAGCACATGTTTAGGATTAGATTTTAGGGAACAAATATTAAATACATATTTTACAGGTGCTGGCTTGGAGTACATGATTCTAATCATATGTAAGCAAGTGTAAAAGAAAGGGAACATTTAATGGTAGGTTTTATTATGGTTCATCACACAAACAAGCAGGAACTGCCCTTAGAAGGCATTTCCAGCACACAGGCAGATAGACAACCTAATAATAATTGTGCCCTGATACCTCCTTTCTGCAGCTAATGCCCTAGTCCTCTATAATCTTGCCTCATCTTCATAACACTCTCTCAATGCTATTCTTGTAGCTGATGATCTCTAACTTCTCTAGTGATACAGAACTTTGAGACTCCTATGCTATTCTGGGCAAGTTTAATTGGGCTAAACATGGTTAGAGAATGGTCAAAGCCTTGTCTGGCTGCCACCTCTTATGAAGACAGAAAATTTGACATGTGGGTGGGGCTTAGATGTGTACGAGGATACCATAAAAGGACCACAGAAGTGCTTTTCACTAGGCTAAGAATATTTGGACTGGTGATTCCAGCCAATCACTTCTAGCATTGTAGAGAGGACTCAAAACCACTCTAGCACTAACACTTTGAAACACTTATCAGGGCTGATTGTTAAAAAGTTTAGGGTCCTGCAAAAACTATGAATGGAAAAGACTATGAATGGATAATATTGTTATCTTCTGTTTTCTTGAGATATTAGCATGCAGTAGAGGGTTCAGAAATGATAAACAGTATACAAGTAAGGGAACATTTGGGCAGCAGTGACCACAATATGGTATCTTTGAAACTTGTTATGCGAAACCCAATAGCAAGGGTTTAACCAAAACATACAGTTTTAAAAAGGCTAATTTTACAAACCTAAAAGCAGTATAAAAGGATATTCAGTGGGATGTAATTTGGAAAGATAAAAATGCACAAGAATCATGGAATGTGTTTAAAATGCTCTTAGACAAATATTTGCTCCAATATATAGCATTGGTGAATAAGCGCTAGAGGAGTAAAATGAAACCAAAGTGGCTTTATAATGAAGTTTGCAGGGAAATGAGAAATAAGAACCAGGCTTTTAAAGTGTTTAAGTCAAACGGGTCAGATGCATCATTGAAAAAAATACAAAGAATGCAATAATATCTGCAAACAAGCAATTAAGCGAGTTAAAATTGCAAATGAGAGAAATATTATAAATGAGAGCAAGAAAAATCATAAACAATTCTACAAGTATATTATAACAAAAAAGTTAAGGTTGATATTGGTCCTCCTAAGGCTGAGACAGGTGAATTGAATAGTGAGGATAAGGCTATGGCTGACAGCCTAAATACTTTTTTGCTTCAGTATATACAAAGGAAGCAATAATGACAGGCTATGGGCAAATAGACCAAACCACAGATTTCCTCCATCATGTGCATGGCTTTCTGAGGACAAAGTCCAAAAAGAGACTGGAAAAGGTTATGGTGAATAAAGCAACTAGACCTGATGGTATATACCCAAGGGTACTTAAGGAACCCAGTCAGTTCAGTAATAACAAGACCATTATACTTAGTATTTATTGGTAAACTTTCATAGGGCATTGCCCTGGATTGGAGGAAAACTGATATAGTTAGACTTATGAGCTTGACTTCTATAGTGTGTAAGATACTAGAAGGTTTACTAACTGACATTATTCATGTAAAGACAAACAATATTATTAGTAGGAGTCAGCATGGTTTTATGAAGAATAGATCATGTCAGACTAATTTACCTGCATTTTACGAAAGAGTACGTAGTAGTCTGGAAAAGGGAATTGCTGTTTATGTAGTATATTTGGATTTTGCAAAAGTCTTTGATACAGTGCCTCATAATAGTTTACTGCATAAATTAAAAGGCTTTGGTTTGGCCGGCGTTATCTGTACATAGATTGAGAACTGGTTAAATGATAGATGTTGTAAATGAAACCTTTTCAACTTTGTTTTATCTTTATTTTATTTTGTAGGCATTAAAAAAACATGAAGAACGATAAGTCTTATCTCCCACCCCTTTTACCTAGTGCAAGCCATCTCTTCTCAGATGTGGAATCTGGTTGTAAGACCAACAGATAACAGAAGGGGACAATCTTCTTTGCATGAGAACAATGAAAGCCCTGTCCCCTTGACACGTTTTTCAGATTTTTCCCTTATCTTAATTGAAGATTGTCCCTCTCTGCAGTCTACCTGGGCACCTCCCTTCTGATCTGGCTGAACAGTGTTACATTAGTAAAAGGGGAGGGAGGGGGATACTTTGTCATTGAATTACTCTTGAACTACAACTCTGACAGAATTGAAATAACACTCTCCAAATTAGAGCTGCTTTTATTATGAAACATTACTATCCCTTTAATGTAGAAAAATGTAAGGTTATGCATTTGGGCTGTAGAAACAAACATGCTACATATACTCTAAATGGGAAACAACTTAGGGAATCCTCATTAGAGAAAGATTTAGGAGTACTGATAGACGATGGCCTTCACAGCAGTGTGCAGAGTCACTCAGCTGCTATAAGAGCAAATAGGGTACTAGCCTGTATAAAAAGAGGTGTGCTAATATTGTCCTGCCTCTGTATAAATCCTTGGTTAGGCCTAATCTAGAATATGGAGTACAAGTTTGAGCACCAGTTCTTAAAAAAGACATTGCTGAACTGGAAACAGTGCAGAGACATGCAATAAAACTGATAAAGGGATTGGAGGATCTGAATTATGAAGAGAGACTAGCCAAACGGGTTTGTTTATATTAGAGAAGAGACATCTAAGGAGTCATATGATTTCCATTTACATATACATTCAAGGTCAATACAAAGAACCATCCAATTAATTATTTATACAAAGAGCTGAGCTAAGAACGAGAGGTCATTCATTAAGACTAGAGGAAATGTGCATTCAACTAAAACAAAGGCAGGGATTTTTTACTGTAAGGGTGGTAAAGCTATGACATTCTTTTTCAGGATGTTGTACTTGCAGATATGTAACTGCTTTCAAAAAAGCAATGGATGCCTGTCTAGCACAGAAGAATACTGGAAATTGTGACAGATTACTGCAGATAGGTTGTTCAGTCCAGGGAAATATCTGACTGCCATTTGAAGTCAGGAAGGATTTTTTTTTACCCACTTCGAGCTAAATTAGAAATGGATTTGGGGTTTTATTTGCCTTCCTCTGAATCAACAGGGGGGATTTGGTATGGGCTGGACTTGATCGATGCATGTCTTTGTTCAGCCTTGTCAACTATGTTACTATGTATTTAAGGACCAGTAAATATTTCTTATAAAAATATATTTTGTGTTTTTTCAGTGATTAAAACAAGAGTATTCCTACTGCTTGAAGATGCTTTATTCCAAAGTTCTTGAAGCTCAAAATGGTGGTTTTTTTTTGTAATATACTCTTAGTCATAGAGCCAACGGAGATCCAGACAATGTTTCTTTTGCAGTCTATGGGAAAGACATACCTCAGCAGGGCTTCTTTAAGACTGGTTGGCCCTGGGAAAATCTCATACTAGTTGGCCCCCTTACATTCCCACTGTGTAAAAAAAAATTACCATTGATACCCTAGTCTTGTTCCACTGAACAGGGGGCCCCTATAATACAGACCTGTGGTGTTCTAGACCATGGCTGCTTGGATAGTCTGCATCAGGTGATTGACTAACAACAGCCCAACATTTTCCCCCTCCAGCACCATAGCTAGAAGGAAGCATTGGTCTGTGGAGCTATTTCCTATTTCTGTTTTTAGAGGCTGCAGAATTACACAACTGAATTTATGGTATATCCTGGAAGCCAACAGTCCAATAAACTTAAATGTGGCTGTCAAGTTGCCAAACCACTGTTCATCTATCCTTTATCTTCCCCCCCTGCCTTTCTTACATAAAATGAGACAGCATCTGCTGCTCCAAAGAGAACTGAAAGGGACAGTAATGTCCCATAAAAATGCTTATAGTTATGTAAATGTTCAAAAAATAAACTATATGCCACAAATCCTATCTCTCAAA